>OY796890.1:39216529-39887312 GCA_963680785.1 Diplosoma virens | reverse complement strand
GTGGAGATTGGTCCAAAAGCGTGTATCTCAGTCGCTCGTGGACAAACGTGGCAAGGCCATGCTTCCTGCTTAAAGAAGACCCTGGCCCAGATGGTAGGTGCTTTCACGCAGCCTGGGCCGTGAGTAAGTCCGCTCATTGATTTTAAAATGACAGACCGAAACCGAACCTACCAAAACGGAAGGGTATCCACCCATTCCGATGTTCAGTGTGGGTCTGTTAATCGGCAAACGTCCTTTTCAGGACGGGGCAATGTCAGGATAAAACTGCCCTTTTCAGGGCACATTGCCAACAAGTTCCGAAGACTCACTATTCTTCAGCTGAACATCTTAGGCCTCACTGCAAGCAAGATGAATGTTCTTCATCACCTCGCTATGCAGTCTGAGGCACTCGTCATCCTACTGCAGGAGCCCACTGCACTGATGCAGAGAAGTTGGTGCTACCAAACTACCAACTAGCTGGGTCTTCCTTAAGCAGGAAGCATGGCCTTGCCACGTTTGTCCACGAGCGACTGAGATACACGCTTTTGGACCAATCTCCACCAACATCGGAGATCGAGTGGCTGTGTGTGGACGTTGATGGCTATAAAATAGTCAACGTCTACAAACCACCGCCAACGCGATTGCGTACCCTGGATCTTCCAGTGTTTCCTCACCCCTGTCTGTACGCTGGCGATTTTAACTGTCGTCATGCTGACTGGGATTATGATGACAACAGTCCGGACGGTGAGTGCTTGGCTGGTTGGGCAAGTATTAATTGTCTTGCCCTCCTATATAATGCCAAGGACGCTGCCAGTTTTTATTCCGGCCGCTGGAACACTGGCACCAATCCAGATCTAGCTTTCGCTAGCGTAGGTCCAAACAGTCGCTTACCGGATAGACGTGTGTTTGACAAGTTTCCCAGGTCACATCATCGACCTTCGCTTATTACACCACCAAGGTTTGCTATGGCAGTGCCAAGCATGCCTGTTAAGCGATTGAACTTCCGCAAGGCCAAATGGAGTCACTACATTGCTTTGACGAATAAATTCGCAAAGACTTTGTTGCCGCCTGATTCACTTGATGTGGATGCGGTTTACCAGGACTTCTGTAACACCATTAAGAAAGCAGCCAAAAAGATCATTCCATGCGGGTGTTGAAATAACTATATTCCGTGTTGGGATGCAGAGTGTAAATCCCTCTATAAAACCTTTCTGCAGTCTCCTCAGGGAGACGGCTCAAGTTTGGCTGCTACAGCTCTGCTTGCCAAGCTTGACAGAAAGCGGAGGGATCGATGGTCCGAAGCAGTTCGGAGCATTGACTTCTCACACTCTAGTCGAAAAGCGTGGAGTATCTTGAACAACCTTACTGGTAGGTCACGACACTCTCCTCGTCACTGTTCCGTTTCAGCCGATGCTATTGCATCTCAGCTGGTTAGAAATGGGAAATACGAGGCTGTTGATCGCAAGTCATCTTGACTTGTCTTTCAAGAAGTGTCTGACCTTTGGACGGCCACAACACCAGACGCAGTAAATATCTCTGACAATCTTTCACAGAGAGAATTTTCTGCTGCCCTTCAGCACTTAAAACCAGGTAAAGCTCCGGGACCTGATTCCATCTGCCCCGAGCTTATACTCCATGCTGGAGCTGCTTTGAAGTCCTGGTTACGTGACTTCCTTTTTTCCTGTTTGCGCCGACTCAAAATTCCCAAGATCTGGAGAAGAGCGCTTGTGGTCGCGATCCCAAAACCAGGAAAGCCCGTGGGGGATCCAAAGAGTTAACGACCGATATCTCTGCTCGGTGTCCCCTACAAGATCCTCGAGAGGCTTATCTACGCCCGCGTTGAACCATTAATCGATCCACTGCTCCCTAAAGAGCAGGCTGGGTTTCGACGCGGGAAGTCAACCGTGGATCAAGTTGTTCTGCTAACCCAGAACATCGAGGATTCTTTCGAGGCTAAAAAGAAGGCCGGTGCCGTATTTATCGATCTGACAGCTGCTTATGACACTGTCTGGCACCGTGGCCTTACCTGCAAGCTGCTGAAACTACTTCCGGATAAGCACATGGTCAAAATAATCATGGAGCTTGTCCGAAATCGAAGTTTCACCCTTACCACCGGTGACAGCAAGCAAAGCAGGCTACGCAGTCTTAAAAACGGCGTTCCTCAGGAATCTTAGCCCTCCCTCCTATTTAACATCTATACGTACGATCTTCCTTCCATGATTTCCAGAAAGTTTGCTTATGCTGATGATTTAGCATTGTTGCATTCTTCTGGAAACTGGAAGGACTTGGAGGGGACATTAAGCCAAGACATGTCCACACTTTCAGCGTATCTCCAGACTTGGAGGTTGAAGCTCAGTCACACTAAGACGGTGACGGCAGCCTTTCACTTAAATAACCGAGAGGCCAAACGTGAGCTAAAGGTCTACAACAACGGTAGACTTTTACCGTTCTGTCCAGCTCCTACTTATCTTGGGGTAAAACTGGACAGATCGCTTACGTTTCGTCACCATTTAGTGGCATTGCGCAAAAAACTATCATCGCGCGTCACACTGCTGAGGCGACTCGTGGGCTCGGGATGGGGTGCTGGTGCCAAAACGCTGCGCATAGCTATCTTGTCTCTAGTCTACTCAACAGCTGAATACTGTGCGCCAGTCTGGTGTCGCAGTGCTCACACTCGTCTCATCGACAGTGTCTTGAACGACGCCTTGCGCATGGTTACTGGATGCCTGCGTCCCACTCCAACGGACAACCTACCTGTATTCTCAGGCATCCAGCCAGGTGAGCTTCGCCGAATGGGAGCGACACTCTCCTTGGCTTATCGTGGATCTCTGGACCCCGATCATATTTTGCATGGTCTATTAAGTGGGTCCTCAGATACTGGCCAAGTGAGACTAAGATCCAGACGCCCGTTTGTGCCAGGTGCGCAGAATCTTTTGGACAATCTTGCCAGACTTGGCATTCGCGCCTCTGAATGGACAAATCACAAATGGAACGCGGAGTACTGTGAAAGTGCTTCCAGGCTCCGTGCTTTTGTGCCCGGGACCGGTGCCAGGCCTGTTGGGATGGGCTTACCCCGAGAAGCTTGGGTTAAGCTCAACCGCCTGCGGACTGGTGTTGGGCGATTCCATTCGTCCATGCACAAATGGGGTCTCGCTCCTTCACCGAATTGCGAGTGTGACGCCTCAGAGCAAACCGCAGACCATGTACAAACAATGTGCCCTATACATCGGGCACCACATGGAGTACGAGGTCTGACGGTTTTGGATGATGAAACTCGATGCTGGCTTAATGACATCACTGCCAGCATTTGATCCAGGCAGTGCAGCAGTCTGGGGTAGTAAAAGGATAAACCCTCGGCCCCAGTTCTGTTTGAGTCTGACCTGGAGTGGATGCCCTTCAAACGACGACGACGACGAAAACAAAGGGGATGCACAGTGCTGTGGAAACTATAGAGGAATAAACTAATGAGCCACACAATAAAGGTATGGGAAAGAATTATTGAAGCCAGGTTGAGAGAAGAAGTGGAGATCAGCAAACAGCAATATGGATTTATGCCAGGAAAGGGAACCACCGATGCCATGTTTGCTTTAAGAATGTTGATGGAAAAGTAAGGGAAGGTCAAAGAGAGCTACATAGTGTATTCGTGGACCTAGAGAAGGCTTACGACAGGGTTTTACGAAAAGAGCTGTGGTACTGTATGAGAAAATCCGGAATAGTGGAAAAGTATGTACAACTAGTACAGGATATGTATGAGGGAAGCGAAACAGTGGTAAGGTGTACAGCAGGAATTACAGAAAGTTTCAAGGTTAAGGTTGGACTGCACCAGGGATCAGCGTTAAGTCCATTCCTGTTTGCAATGATAATGGTCAGGCTAACAGATGAAGTAAGAAGACAACCATTATGGACGATACTGTTTGCTGATGATATTGTGATTTGTGAAGAGACCAGGAAAGAAGTGGAGCAGAGACTAGAATCCTGGAATTATGCATTGGAAAGAATAGGGATGAAAGTAAGTAGGTCAAAGATCGAGTATCTGGATAAATGGAGGAAATGATGACAAAACAGTACAGATGGAGGATGCAAAAGTGCCAAGAGTAAAGGAATTTAAGTATTTGGGATCAATGGTGCAAGAAAGTGGTGGTTGTGAGAGGGAGGTAAAGAAGAGAGTACAGGCAGGATGGAACGGATGGAGAAGAGTATTGGGAGTAATCTGCGACTGGAGGTTACCAGCTAGAGTAAAAGGAAAAGTGTACAGTTCAGTGGTAAGACCAGCAATGGTGTATGGACTTGAGACGGTGGCAGTCACAAAGAAACAAGTAGAAGAGATGGAAGTCGCAGAGATGAAAATGCTGAGGTTTGCTATGGGAGTGACGAGAAAAGACAAAATTAAAAACGAGCACATCAGGAGTACCGTTAAGGTAGAACGGTTAGGAATGAAGATGAGGGAGAACAGGCTGAGGTGGTATGGACATGTCATGAGGAGAGACCAAGAGTATGTAGGAAGAAAGGTCATGGAAATGGAGTTACCGGGAAAGAGGAGAAGAGGGAAACCAAAGAGAAGATTTTTAGATGTAGTGAAAAAAGATATGGGGGAAGTCGGTGCGAAGGAGACGGATGTTGAAGACAGAAAGATGTGGAGAATGATGATACGCTGTGGCCACCCCTGACTAAAGGGAAAGGCGGAAAGGAGAAGAAGAATTTCTCTGGATTAGGTACCTTTTTCATGTACTATAGATCTTATTTTATTATTGGTTATGAATGAAAAACACAGAATTATCAATTTAAAGAACATATTTCCTCTTAACCCTCTTGTGTAAAGTGTCATCCTCCTTTTTTAATATTCCAGCAGTAGTCTGCCAATATGCCAGGGTTTCATTTTCCTATAAAACGTTTCTGCTATACTGAAATATCCTGATGGAATCTCTCGCCGTGTTCGTCACTCACATCCCTAAGATTCTCCGCAAAAAAAACCAAATGAGAGTAGAGCACACGAACGTTTAGTGACATGTTAAATCTTATATCATGATGATGGCGCAGTAGATCATTCACAACTTGCAGATAGTCTTCTGAACAATGTTTTCCCAGGAAGTTATCACAAACATTCTTGAATGACTCAAAGGCAAATTATCTTTTTTCGTGAGATGTATGTTGAAAGTTTCATCAGGTACAATTTTTCGAATTTGGGGACCTATTAAAATACCTTCTTTTATTTTAGCTTTGCTTAGGGAAGGAAGCTTTTCTGCAAGATATGCAAATGCAAAGAAATCCTTGTGCAAGGTTTTCACAAATTGCTTGAACAAACCAAGTTTAATATGCAGAGGTGGTAAATGGATTCTATCACTTTGCAAAAGTGGTTTTTGCTTGATGTTATGTTTTGCTTGCTCAATTTCATCTCTAGCGGGCCAATGCTTGCGTACATAATGTTCAGTTCTTGCTATAGAGTCCCATAAGCACAAAAAGCAGCAAAATTTAGTATAGCCTGGCTGAAGGCCAGTGAGCATGGCTATAACCTTGAAATATGCACAAACATGCCATTTATGGACATTATACTGTACTGTATGCTCGTTGGAATTATTTTAAAATTTTCATATGATTCTTTCATGGTTGCGCTGTAGGCTATGGGAACAGATGGCAGAGTGTTACCGTTGTGTAGCAAAACAGCTTTTATGCTTTTCTTGGATGTATCTAAAAAAAGTCGCCAGTTGGTGTTATCATATGGTATTTTCAGTTGTTCAAAACGTTCAACGATGTCATTACAGAAGCATAAATCATCTTTCACGGTAAACAAAACATGCAGGTTTTGTGAACGTTTTCTGTACAATGTTAACTTCACCCCTTCTCCAAGAAGATTACGTTCTTTAAGCCTTGATGCTAAAAGTTCACTTTTGTCTTCGGTTAAATATAGATCTCTACATAAGTCATTTAGAGCCTCTTGAAAAAATGGTATTGGTTTATTTTTGCTTTCTGAATGAAAAAGCTCTACTGTTTCATCAGTGCAATGTTCATCTCTACTGCTTGAACTCCATATTTCCTGATTTGGGGGTTTTGGTACAGGCAATTCTTTTGAGTGCTTAACTGGGTGCATTGCTGATTGCAAGTTTGGGTAAACAATGTGCTTCTTTTTCTTTGCTGTAGTACAGCCCATATAGTCTTGCTGACAGATATAGCAATCATTAAAATGATCTTTCTGTTCACGCCAAATCATTGGCACTCCAAACTTCATGTGAACATTTTTGTTTGCGTACCATGTGCTCAATGTTTTCAGACATGAGGAGCCCACTACGTCTTCTCTTGGTCTCCTATGTCACAGTGAAAGTACGCGTATAAATTTTTTTTATATGGCTTGTAATGCTGCGCTTTTCTTTAGCAAATGTTAATTCGCCACATATGTAGCAGAATTTGTTTGGATCATTTTTGCACTGTCTTGACGTCATTGTCAAAACTTACACTATATCTAAAGAATAAAAAAATTTTAGATACAGGTTTTGAGGCATGACTTATCAAGTGATAAACACGTTTAAATACAGTTTTTTTCGATCAAATTAGTCTCTGTTGCAATCAATTAAGTCTATGAAAAAAGTTAATTAAAATTATGCTTACAGTATCATTTTTTTAAAGATTATATAGATTTTTATCTTAGAAGCAACTTAATGAAAAAACATGTAAATCAAAAATAAACAAAACAAAATTTGATGCGAAATAAGCTTATGTTTATTTTTTTCTTAGATTTAGTGGGTATTGATTTTACAGTACTGTACTATAGCTTACTGTACTATTAGATTTAAAATACCGTAAAGTTACAAGTACATATTAATTCTAAATTTAAATTACACACAATTTTATAACGTATTATTCGTTAAACCCTTTCACTACCAGTGGGACAATACGTATCCTAAAAGTATTCTAAAAGTACAGTGCTATTTTTGAAGCTACCATTGGGATAAACACTCACTTAATTTAATTTAATGGTTTTGTATCCCAGTGGTATACAATAACTACACACTATGCTTCTTGATACGTGATACATGTAAAATTTCATGTGATGGTATCATTCTTGGAATAACAGTATTGCCGTTTAGTCCAAACAACTCGAAAGTCAACTAAATCTGAGAAAAAATGAATATATGCTTGTTTCACATCAAAATTTGTTTTGTTTATTTTTGATTTATATGTTTTTTTATTAAGTTGCTTTTACAATAAAGCGCACAAAAAATTATACAAAATATGTGACCACAAAGATGTAAGTACTCCATTTTTGACCTTTTTGCTGAAATTCTCGATAGTGAGGATTTTGCGAAAACTGTACCTAATTCAACAAAAAAAAGCCAGAAATGGATTTTCTGCGTTATTACGTTTTTAAAATGGCCGCAGATGTCTTGTACTTTTTTTAGTGTTGTACAGTGTTATTTACTAATTTCGATTAAAAATACTTTTCTTGTAAAAAAGCTATGTTTGACACCAGGTTTTTACTGTATTTGGGCAAGCAGAATATCAAGTTTGATAAAAGTTGACTTAATTTAAATTTTTTATTTGACCTCTTGAACTCATTGAAAAGTCACCCAAGGAAACAAAAGCAGAGTGTTTAATAATGTGAATAAGTCCCTAAAAACTTTTTGTCTTATCGGGCAAACAATAATTTAAAACTTTTATTGTTGAAAAAACACTATTGGAATTTGTAGTAGCTTGATAGAATAATCATAAATCGCTCGTTCAAGCAAGGCAGTCTTTTCCAAAAAGTTATTAAAATTTTTTTGGCAGTCAATTCGAGAGAACGTTTTTAATCTATGTAATTTCACGGATTAGATATAATCAAAGATTCTTGCAATTTGTATAATTTGTGGTTTTTAGGTTAGCACCACTTGCATAAGTTTCACGCAAAATTGTTTGGTTTCTTACCGTCAGCGTATTACAGCTAAGAAATACTTTTAAATCTTGTCAACTTTCAAACGGCCATTCTCTTGTATTGTTCATTAAAACAATTAAATTCTTTTATTGTCTCCCATCTAAGCACAGTTTTTATTATAGACAGGGTTGCTATCCGAACGGACCAAAAAATAAGCACAACTAACGAAATGAAAAAAGCCTTTATAATGTCATATATTTTTTCTTTTTGCCCAGTGAAAACCTTTTTCTTGATTTTTGCTTGCTTTTGTACGATTCATGCACATAACTAAAGCTTTCTTGATTTTTGCTTGCTTTTGTATGATTCATGCACACTCAATCTTTTTTTGTGGTGACCCAAATGCGAAGAGGAAGTAGAGAGAAAAGATCTGGTCATCATACGAAACTTGTGATCCGAATCCGATTGTCTAAGAAAGTTCATTATTAATGCTTAGTCTCGGATTTTTCAATTATCGTCCCTAAAAAAGTAGTGATCTCTAAAAAAAGATCTTCACTTCAAATCTGTCTTGGGTTTCTTGATTTTCATCCCTAAAAAGTAGTAATTCAATTTTCACACTACTACAGTCGTTGGCGACCCAATCAAATTAAATCGAGACCAACTTTTGGGTCGCGACGCAGGGCTTGAAAAGCACTCAATGAAAGACTGAAAAAAGGCGTTCACTTGATCTTTAACCACAAAATCCACCTTTTTTCTTCGAACATAGCGTGAAAACCTTATAGTTAGTAAAAAGTAAGCGCAAGTAAGCACCTTTCGTAGAAATAAGCATATTAAAATTTTCTAAGACAATGTTTATAAAAACAAGCACAAATCTTAGAAATAAGCACGAAATGGTAACTTTGATTATAAAACATTAAAAATAGACTTTTAACGAAATTCTTGATTAAGTGAGGCTCTGAACGTTTTGATACGAATCTGTTTCTATATTTTCAGGTATAGCAGACAGGTGGATCACCACAATTTTTTATCTTTATTTTCAAGATTTTGAAAACGCGATCAAGAGAAAATTAATAAGTGTATGTTTAGAGAACCCCTTAACTACAATTGCACAAAAATATAAATTGACAAGTTAACACCAGAATAATTTGTTTTATAAAACATTGAATTAAACTAAACAATAAAATTAATATTTTTTCATGACAATTTTAATTCTTCGCGCAAGTGATTTCTATTTTGAAACTTTTATTACTCCTAAAGTTCCTTTTTCATTAAACGAATCTCCCAGAGTTAGAAACATTATCCCAAACGGTAATACTATAAAAATTAGTAGTACCAAAAAAATAAAAAATATGAAAAATGGCTTTGGTTTCACAATATAGCAAAATGGAATGGTTAGAAGCAAAACATAAAAAACTCTGTCGACATTAAATTCGTTCCGAGTCCTGGATTGATCAGTATAATAAGGGATTCCCGATCCTAAATACGTCAAGAAGAAAGCAAAGAATATGTAAATAGCTTTTACAATCAATCTTGTGTTATTCAAAAAATTTTCATCAGAAACAATACGCTCCAATAACAACGCTGTTGGGATGACGGTAATGATCGTGCATTCGAACACATGTATTCGTTCAAATGGTCCCAGTCTGTTTGGGATTTGAAGATGAAGAATTAGTTCCCTTGCAAAAACTGCGGTACTACAAATCATGACACCAAGGCTCATGAGCACGGAGATGTACGTATCATCCCTATCTGTGAAAAAGTACTTGTCAAAGTTAAGTTTCATGAGCAAGGAAAAAAACTGTTTAAGATTGATATGTAAATTGCAATTTTATTTACAAGCATATTATTAATTAACTGGATTTCTTGCTTTAAATAAATCGAACGAATTTAACTGCTCTTGCAATTAAAGTACTTTTAATAACCTATACTCACCAAATCTTTTCAAAAAGTACTTGTGGAAGAGAAACACTACCAAGAAAGTAAACACAGCGACCAAAATTAATACAAAATTAAGCATTTAACTATAAAAAAATTAACTTTATAAGCAAAAAATCCTATAAAGCAGGCATGTCAAACTCGAGAGCGTATGCGCTACGTATCGAAGAAGTTTTCGTCTAGATATTTGGCCGCGGAGCGCAATCCGTTAAGCAAACAAGGTAAAAACTTTTTTCTACATTCAGAATTAGAGCCTCAGGTTAAGTACTTCATCAATTTTTTATTAAAAGTAAAGGTGAAGACCCCTAAAAAAACAGTCATAGATTGAGTAGCTAATCTCGGCTATGCAGGAGGTTGTGTAAATCAAGACAAAAAAAAGGGTTTGCATCCAATCAGTTGGTAGAGTTTAATAGCGTTATGTCCAAGTTTAATTGCAACAATTCAAAATCAGGAGGTTAACCACTAACTCTTATTCAAATAGAAATAAAAACAAAACAAAAATTAAAACAAATAATTACAATAATAGAAACAATTTAGTATAGCATTACCATGACAGAAGTTAATTTATCTAACCGATATCTACTGGAGAGCAACTCAATATATTAAAATTTATGATTGAGCCAGCCATATCGCTGTATACAAGTGGGCGTATTACCACGTGATCATATGATATGGAACGGCAGGATGTGAAATTTAAAATTGCATAAAAATAGAGCATGTGAAAAGTAAAAATCCAACGTTTTGAACTAAATTCTTTAACACTGATAATAATTAAAGTTTTGTTTCGTGCGAAAATACTTGGGCTGTCCAATTAATCGCTACAAGTTCTTGCAGAAGATATCCATGTCGTTTTTGTAGATAAAACCTAGTTTTATATTAATTGCTTTCAATGCCAAAAAATGAAAATCTGTTAAAAAAATCTGTCAAAAGACTTCGCGGGCCGCGAGTTTGACATCCTTGATATACAGAAAACAAGTTTGTAATTACTTAACTTTTTTTAACTACGTTTTAGTTCAAACTGCAGTTTTCGGCCTCTTACTATCAATTGAGTTCAACATCAAACAAAAATTTATTGAAAAATTACACCAAAGTAATCTGTTTGTGTTTTACATAAGCACGAGCCTTGGTAACTCACCGCTCAATTTTTTAGGTGGAACAGAATACTTTTGCTCTTAAAACGTTTTTGCAAATCAACAGCATAAACTTTTATTTAAGATTACTCTGGTCAAGCAATAAATTAACTAAAGAACAAAAAAACTTGATAGGCCTGCAAGGAATTTTTCCTAATAGGCTTAAGAGTGTCAAGCTGCTGGACAATCCAGATCTGATTCTGTAACTAACGATAATGATCTCGCAGTGCAGTCATCACAAACCAAGTCAATCACGGCTTTCAGGGGCTCCCGAAAACACTTGATCAAGAGCTTTCTTTAAAGTACCCACAATTAGAATTAAATCTCTTTGTACCAAGATTTTTTAAAGTACCCTTTGTAGCTACACATAATCTTCAGCACTATCAACAAAAAATGTCCAGCGCTTCTCATAAAATCAATGATTGCAATATCAATTCGTGCTTAAAAAACTACATTTTAATCTTATCATACAAGTTCAAAACATCGCCATTGAAAGTAGACACCAGCACAGCAAACGTAGCCTACACACGATTTAATGCTATTACAATCGAGCCAATGTTTCGAAAATTTCAACATGCTCTGTTGTTTTAACAATTTCATCAGTAAAAGTTTTTATAAAAACTCACTCGCATTGCAACCAAACCTTATATAATTGTTCAAAACCAGTTGTCTTAAAAAAACATTAATTTCAAGAAAAGATAATTAAACAAGAATATTTAAACCCATTAAAAAATAAAAGTGATTCAACTTGTTATCGCTGCTTCTTAGAAAGTGACTGCAGTTTTGTCAACCACCTGAAATTGTCAAATCCGAATCATTTGATTATCTTTGACGTTGAAGCCGTCTCTCAGTTTTTTGTGCACTTTGCAGCTTACAGCATTATTCTGCCACAAATTCACTGAACTGCCAACACATAATGCAAGATTCTGTTTATGATTGCTGTTTTGTTGATTGATGCAAAAAAAACTTGCAAAGCGTCATTTGAGACAATCATGATGACAATTAACATATTGAAGCAGCGATTCTTGTTCAAGCGAGATAAAATTTGTTGTTTGGCAGTATATCAGTGCATCGTTGGTTCGAAACTGCTCTGTGACAGATGATTCAATCACCTCTTCCGCTTGGATGAGATTGATGTTTTTGTGGATATGGCTGACCGTCATGTTGCTATGATATGATGATAAAAATAGCTTCGAACAATTTACTTCTTAATAACCCGTGATGCAAGTGCCTTTGCAATGTAGTTGTTTGGGCAATTCAAAAATACTAGTGAAAGTTTGTTCACTGTTTTGGCTTACAGCAGAGTTTGCGTCCACATTTAATTTTGCTTTCAAGCGTTTATTTTTTTCAAAGTTTATTCCTCAAGATTTGATTAAACTGTCGAACTCAGGTCATGTGCCAGTGGCCGTGGTGGCATTGGACCGGTTTGTACTGGTGGCCACTGTAAAGTAACTGTTAGGTACGGTCTAAACCAGGATTGCTCAACCTGCAGCGCATTTTATATTTTTATGCGGCCCACTGCTTACTCAAATTTTGTCTCAAAGATGCATCAGCATCCCATTCTGAGCCTGGAAATTGCCTTAAGGCGCGTTTACAGTACTTTTTTTCAGCGTGATCTTTGTTTGTTTTATTGACGCTCAAATCCACTCACTTTTTCATGAAAAAATGCCTTTAGTAGTGTGACACGCTAAGATAGTTTTTTGCCACTAGTTGATGACGGGTCTTGAGCAATCTGTCCAGTTTTACCACAAAATATGTAGGTTTGGATAAAATTGTTAAAACCTATTGCTGTTGTAAACATTTAGCTCACGTTTGGGTTTTCGGTCATTTAAATGAAAGAGCGCCGTCACCGTCTTAGTGTGACTGAGCTTTAGCTTCCAAGTCTGAAGATACACTAAAAGTGTGGTCATGTTTGGATTTAAAGTCCTCAAAGGACTTCCAGTTTCCAGAGCAGTACAACAATGCTAAATGGTCTGCCAAGGTAAACTTTCTGAAAATTGTGGAGGGCAGATGTAGACGTACATATAAAGGTTGAAAAGGACGGGAGCCAAGACCGATCCCTAAGGAACGCCGTTTTTCAGATGAAAAATTTTGCTTTGCTTGCTGTCACCGGTAGTAAGGCTTATGGCAATAACATTGGTTATGAACGAGTTTCATGATCATTCTGACCAGATGCCTATCTGGAAGAACTCTCAAGCAGCTTGCAGATAAGGCCGCCGAGTCAGACACAGAGTCATATGCTGCCGTCAGATTGACAAATCGACAAAAAATCCTTGATGCTTTCTATTAATAGAATGGCTTAATTCACGGTTGACTTTCCGCATCGAAACCCAGCTTGTTCCTCAGGGAGCAATGGATCAATAATTGGGCCGACGCGTGCATGGATAAGTCTCTCGAGAATGTTGTGGAAGACACAGACCAGAGGTATTGGTCGAGCAGAGATCTATGGGTTCCCCATCGGCTTTATTGGCTTTAGGATAGCGATTACAAGTTTTCTTCTCTAGATCTTAAAAATTTTGAGCCTGTGCAAGTAGGAAGAAAAGAACTCACTTAATTGGGACTTCAAAGCAACTCCAGCTTGGATATTTTTAACATTAATTAGGTAATGATTTTAATAGTTTCACATTTTATTTAGATTCCTAATTATTTAATCATCTTCAAATTTATATTTAATGGTCGTCATTTGGTCATGGAATCTAATACTAAAAAGAGAAAATTTCATATACATATAATTTTGCGGCCCGCTGAATGTACTTAAATTTATAATTTGGCCCATTATGAAAAAAAGGTGGACATCCCTGATCTAAGCACTGTACGCATAAAACAATTATAGCCAATTAGCAAATTTTCTATTTTTTCTACTTAAAAAAAGAAATTGCAAGTTTGGCCTTTATTAGACGTGCTTACGAGAAGGGGAAAATATAAATGCTATCTGTTATGACATAAAATATCTATTCAATTTTAGTTTAAGGATTTATTTTGAGTATTTTAGACAGCATCAATATTATCCAATGTGGATTTTTGGGGGGAGAGGTAAGCTGCTAGGGCTCTGTACCAAATAATTAATAGATTTAGAGAATTTTTTTTAAAAAATATTGAAGCAGGTTTGTAAAATACAAGAAGATAACAAAATCGAAATAAACCTATTTGGTTAGCTCTTATGTCAAACCCGGTTAGTTGGAAGCGGAAGTAGTTTACTTTTTGTCGCTTCCGCTTCCACATCCCTAGTCAGAGTTGTAACGACTTAAGTCAGATAGTAAAAATCTTAGAAGAATTTGGTCTGGACTCTAGTTTTTTAGAGGAGAGTGACCAATCGGTCAGAGGCATGGATAGGACATTGCATCTTTTTTAAATCATTGGTAGGAAATAAACGATCACAATTTTTATTTTGAAGCATCCTTTACGTGTTGTTTTTTTAAACTAAAAATTTTCCCAGTTTTCGATGTGTGGAAAAAGTTATAATCAAGAGTTGGGTTTTTTACTTGCAAAATACTTTTAAAATATGAAAAATTTTTTTAAATTTCTACAATGATAGCCAAAAGATTCAAACTTTTGTGAAAAATGGGAGCTTATGAACAGTATTTTTTTTGCTGCAGCTTTTATTCAGCTTACCTGTCTTTAAATTACATCATTTGGAGAAAATAAATATCATTTAAGGGTCAGGGACCTTTGAAGCATTAATAAATGGCTGTTTGGATCATCTAATAAAGAGACCTCTGAGACAGCAGCCAAGATAACTTTCAAATGTGTTATCTTGCATTTCTTTATTTTTAATGGTCTTTTTCACTTTGTAGCAAAACAAAAAGAAAAAAAGCAAATCAACGATTGTTATACAGAAACTCTGAAAAAGGAAAATTTTTTGGGAAACAATAATGTAAAACGTACGTTAAATGTCGAGTGGTGTTGATTTGAGCCGTGATAGAGAAATTACTTTTTTTATGACGGTCAGATGATTTTGAGAAAGATTTCTATAAAAATGTTGATTTTTTGGGTCGAAGTTATAATCGTCACAATAATAAAAAAAACTATTTTAGAAAGAACCCAATTGGAAAAAAATTTTTGTTCAAATTGCGGCTGAAGCATTTGAAGTTGGCAATTTAATTCAAAGTGCGCTTCATCAAGCGATCAAATAAAAATATGGCTTCATATTTGCTGAAGTAGAAAACTTAATTAGCTTTAACCATTTTTAAACATTGTCAAAATATTGCCGAAACCTCCCTAACCTTTCAGGGATTTCAATTTAATGTGAACCTTGATTTGAATGGAATTGACAAGCAAAACGCATTGAGTTTAAGAACCAGTCTTATTCAGTGTGAATGATATGATTTTAAACACAGATACTTTCTTCGTTATCTAAAACTAGAATTTAAAATGTTTAACACCTATAAAATCAACTTTATTTGAACAAAGAAGTGTCCCATTAAATCCACTTCTGTTCTAGGGACTAGGGATAGGGACCCGCCTAAGGACCCACCTAGGGACCAATGGAAGACTTGGGCACTAAATTTTAAACGTAAATAAAATAATAAAAAAATAAAAGATTTTTTTTTTGTCCAAATGGTGATACAGATTACCAGACCACTAAGCAGAAGGAAGTGTCGCAACGTGTTTTCAAAAAAGAAACAGAATAACGCGAGTAGGTTTTGAACTCCGACCCTGTCGATTACGTTTGCCATCAATACGACACTCTTACCCATTTGGAACTTTGCCTTTTATTTTAAGTTTAATAAAAAAAGCTGTTTAAAACGTAAAATCATAATGTCAAAATCATAATGGCAAAGAACGCTTCTTATTTTTTTCCTGCATTTTAGACAAACACTCAATTGTGACGTGGCGTTTAGAGCTGCATATTTTTCCCGCGCATTTTTAGACAAAGACTGGATTGTGACGTAGCGTTGAGAGCTACATATAATCCTTGCTTAAACATAAAAAATTTTTTACGAATACCCTTACGAATGCACAAACAAATACACGAAAACAAAAATAGTCAACTCACAGCAATGCAAACCCCAATAGTCAGGGGCGCCGAAAGCGGGGGCAGGGAGCCAATTGCCCCCTGCCTTTTAATATTCTGAAAACAGGGGGCACAGGGGGGCAGATTGTGCCTTTTGAAATTTGTCTTACAGAAATATTTTTAGATCTGCTCTACATTTAACCTATGTAATCTCGATCACCATCAAATGCAACGATGTTTCTAAAATTAAAGACATCCGTAAATCATGGTACAATAATGAAAGTCGCGAAAATCGTAAGTTTTAGGTAGTGATGGATTTTGGGTGAGGCGAATGAGGCAGATGTTTGTTTAGAGTGAAAGAACGATTTTGGGTGAAGACCTTTGATTTTGGGACGAAAACAGGAAAATCAGAGATCGACTACAAGTGAAGACCTTTTTTTTTTAGAGAATACGCTAATTTGATTGCGACATGGTTGCTATAATCGACTTTTGTTGGAGTGCCTTTTTAACAAAAAGTGCCCTTTTTTTGAAATTTGCCCCCCCTGGAAAAAAAACTCCGGCGCCCCTGGCAATAGCAGAAGGACAGTAAGAAGAGAAGACGAAAGATGTGGCCTGCCAAAGTAAAGGAAGAAAGCTGCAATAGAAGAGGGATACACATCGCGGACAGTTAGACAGATAAGTAAAATAGCGAATGCACGTAACACAGCACCACTAATTGTACAATCTAACACAAGTCAATAAGAACATTATACACAGGGTTCGGAAGTCGCATGGGAAAATAAAGCTAAAATATTTACAATTTTAAGTAGTATGTTGCAAAATACCAAAACATCAATTGGGAAGGCTTATACACTTTGGAGCAATGCTAAATAACTAAACAACAAAACGAAGCACTAAAACATAACACGCGGACTGATAACCATGCTAAGCTTACTCATAATCCTTGAAACGCGTAGGTGTGTGGATGCGTCGTCCCCGAGAAGTGTATCTATGTTCTGGCTTGTTTTGATTAGCGCCGTCATCAAGACATTCATTTGTGCGCGCGAGTGAGCATGAACGAGTCGGTCTGTGGTTTTTGTCAGACCCGGAAATATGTGGGAAGGGTGCCTGGGCTGCTTCATTTAAGGACTCCATGCTAAAAATTGCGGGTTTCAATCTGTCGATGGAAATGTGGTCTTGGTGTGTCGTAAAATTTAATGTAAAATACTTTGTATTGCGATCTACAACTAGGTACGGGCCCTTGTATGCAGGCTACAATGAGTGACGTCACACTTTATTTCTCACAAATACAAGTGTGACCTGCGGGTTAAATAAGGCAGTGTCAAGATATGAGGACCTGTTTGCTTTTTTGGGAAGGTTACAGTATAACAAAAAGATACCACCCTTCTTGTCAGTGAGTTAACAAAGGCATGCAATGACGTTGACTCATCTTTCTCATGAGACACAAAAAACTCGCCAGGTAGGCGTAATTTTTCTCCAAATATAAGATCATTAGACGAAAAGTGTTTTAGATCTTCCTTGGGTAAATTTCTCAAGGTTAGAAGAGCCCACGCCAGATTATTATACCAGTCTGTTGGGGCTTCTGCACATTTTAAAGCCGTTTTTGAGGTTTTGTTAACACGTTCTACCATGCCCTGTGCTTGTGGGTGGTAAGCTGTGCTGTGATGTAATTGTGCACCAAGAAATTGAGCCAAATCTCTTCATAAGGCGCTTGTAAATTGAGCCCCTTGATCACAGTATATGTGTATAGGGCTGCCAAATAAAAAAACCACCCATGAACAAAAGCTGAGGAACACTCTTTTGCAGTAATTCCTCGAAGAGGCACAGCTTGAATGAAACGTGAATACCTGTCTATGATCATCAGCAGGTAAGAGTAGCCGTTACTGGGAGGAAGCGGTTTAGTAATATCAATATACACGTGGGTAAACCTTTCGCTGGGGGGAGGATTTATTTCATTTAATGGGGCTTTATTGTGCCGTTGTATTTTGGAGCGGCTGCACTTTAAGCACTCTCCAGCCCATTGTGCAACATCCTTCTTTATTCCTTCCCAAATGACATTTCGTGTGAGCAATGCAACGCTGCCTCTAATACCTGGGTGAGATAGGCAGTGAAGATGTTTAAAAACAGAAAAACAGAGAGCCCTCAGGATTACCGGAAGGATTTTTCTTGTGGATATATCACACAATACGTTGATTACGTGCTCGGCTAAAGAAATATCTTTTAAGAAGAGAGCGCTGGGGTTATCGTGACGTAGCTCTTCGCATTCTGAGTCTGACCGCTGTGTTATCGCCAATTCCAGGAAATCTAATGGTTTGTTGACTGGAGTCAGCAAATTGATCAGTGGAGGTTCAAATGGTCGAGAAAGTGCGTCAGGTATATTGTCTTTTCCGAAACGTGTTTGAAGTAAATTGTAAGATACAAACAAGTGGAGATGCCGGTGGAGAGTTGTATTGAAATTTCTTTACAATAGGCTTGTGATCAGTTTTTAAGGTAAAGTTGCGGCCTTCTGAAAAATACTGAAAATGCTTAATTGATGCGTATCAAGCAAATAACTCTTTTTTGAAATACGACCACGCTTTTTGTGCAGGAGTTAACGCTTTGGACCAAAATGCAAGCGGTTCGCATTTTCCACAGGAAATCTGCTGCAATACAGCTCCAACTGCCCTATCACTGGCGTCTGTTATTAGCTCCAAGTCCACTTCATGATTAGGGTGAGCCAAAATTGTCGCTTCTGTAATTGCTGTCTTAGCCCTCGCAAAACATTTGTTTATTTCTGGGGTCCACAAGATACGGTAGGCTCGGTTCTCGGTGCTAGTTAAAGAATATAAGAGGTCAAGGATTTTGGCACAGTTTGGTATAAATCGATTATAAAATTAAATCATACCTAAAAATCGTCTAAGCTGCTTTTTAGTATGCGGTTTTTTGTAATCAACTATAGCCTGCACGTTGGTGGTTGTTCGTTTGACTCCCTCAGATGATACCATGTGTCCCAAAAAGGAAATTGGTTTACGGCCAATACGCATTTTTTTGTGTTCACTACTAGACCATACTCTTCCAGTCTTTTTTTTTATTTTTTTATTTTATCTCTATATTTATCCTCCTACTGACTCCTGACTGACCTCCTTTTAAAAACCAAATTCAACAGTCTCTGATGATTCTCGAAGCTGGAGGACATAATAATGATGTCGTCTAAATACACAAACACTTGCGGGGGACCAAAAAGATCTTCATTCATGAGTTTCTGAAAATAACCGCTGGAGGTGCCCAAGCCCATTGGCAGGAAAAGATATATAAAATTTCTAATTGGAGTAGTTATTGTCAGCTTATGTGTGTCTGCTGGACGGACTGGAATGTGGTAATATGCATCTTTGATGTCAATTGAGCTAAACCAAGAGCATTTGTGTGCCATGGCTGAAAAATCATTAATGTTTGGAATTGCACAGCGAGGTACTTTTAAAATTTTTTTTAGGCCCACAAAATCAGCGCACAAGCGATACTCTCCTGAGGGCTTTTTTACCATAACAATCGGACTTGCCCATGGATTGTGGTTTTCAGCCAATATGCTTTGGGTGATTAATCGCTTTATTTCACGTTTCAAAGCTTCAAATTTATCTGGTGCTAATCGTCGAGAGCGAGATCAAACCGGCACTTTGGTGTTTGTTTCAACATGAGCAACAACGGATTTTTTGGAAACGAGTGGCTTGTTCAAAAACTTGCGGATACTGAGATTTTAATTTCTCTAAAATAGAGGTATCTGAAGCTTGCAAAGATTCTATGGTAAACTCCGTGGCAACGCCCTCATCAATTGGAGAAACAAATTTTTCTCCGTCGTGAGATTTAAAATGTGTTCGTGCATTGAGATCGACACATAAATTAAAATAACGTAGGAAATCTGCTCCTGTAATTCCCTATGGTAAGGCTGCTATAACAAAATCGTACTCAAAAAGTTACGAAAAGCCGAGGTTAATTTGTGTTTTTAATTGTCCATCGATTTCTAGTGTGCCACCAGCAATAGTGAAAACATGGTAGGTATCTGTGTTGAAGTTTAGAATTGTTAATTACATGTGACGGTATGATTGAATATTAGCCGCAGTATTGATTTATAGCGATCGCCGCATTTTTACGCTTGTGTATATTTTTGTTCATTTATTCATTTTTTTTCTTTTTGGATAGAAAACGAGAGAGTCTTGCGTTGTAAAAAAAGTACATGTAGAAAAGTTCTTGTACTGTTGGCTTTAAAAATAAAGAAGATCTGTAAAAGTTGTGAAATTTACATGTAGCTAGATATATATATATATAAACATCAAACCGCTACAGATTAAAAAGGCAATGTCATGATAACTGTGATGTATAAAAAGCAGAGAACTTGATGGTGCTGTCTGTGACCTCCAGGCCTCTATTTTGTGGAGATCGACTATCCGTTTTTTACCTGATGTTGAGTGTACATAGAACAAAGAGGACTCTCACATTTAAGCGCCCGATAGCTGAAGCGGTGATGATAGGAACACAAGTTGAGTGAATTAAAGGAGCGAATGCCTTTGGGGGTGGGGGATAGTCACTGTGGTAGCCGAAGTATGTTCTGTTAAAATATGTCAGTCTTTCAAATTTTCAAATACTACATTTAATTCTTCATTTCATTCCAGCGAAACCTCCTGAAGCGAGCTAGACAAAAACTTTCGAGATTTTTGAAACAACCTTTTTTAAGGCTACTTATTTAACAAATGAGTTTCAAATGAAACACTTGGTTTTTATAGCTATTTTATACGCCTAATACATAATTTCATCTACTTACTATAACTCACTAGCCGCCATTAGTTAAAACTAACTTTGTAATGCAACAACAAAAAAGTTGTGCATGTTGTACTAAGATATTCAACAAAGTTAAAAATAATCATCATAGTCTTAAAATTTAATTTTTGTCTATGAATTTGTTTTGTTATTTTTTGTGCATCTCCATTTCATTGAATATTTCACTTACTGGTTTAGCATAATAATCAATTAAACCATACTACACTTATGTCCAGCAGCACTAATCCGTTCATACCAGATTGAAATATGAAACAAAACAAAAAAATCTACAAACGTTTTTGGCTTACTTTAGCCCTTTCCAGATGAATAAAATAATAAAAAATTTTGAAATCAATTTAAAATTGCGCTTTTCTATATTAGACATCAGTTTATTTTGCCATCAAAAACATTACAAAGTTTAAAATAAAAATTAAAAACAAAAAGGACATAGCAAATGATAAACAAAATATATAAGAAGAGCATTTAAATGTGATATTTGTCAACGAGGAAGCAGCGCGGCCGCGTGACCATTGTTTTACTTTAAATTATTGCCTATAGAAAGTTATTTTCGTGACGCTTCTGTTTCCCATACAGCAAGTCAGTTACCATACAAATTATGAAAACTTTAAAATACAAGATTTTGATTCATCTAGGTCGGCCTATATAAAATTTAACTCAGAACGTCAAACCGGATCCGTTTAAAATAAAGTTCCTGTTTCGGTTCAGGTTCAGCAAATATTAATTTATACGGGTTCAGCTCCAATTCAGGTTTAGCCAATTTTTTTTTTTTTGGTTCAGTTCTGGTTCAGGTTTAAAGAATATTAACGTTTAATACCAGTTTCCGGATCCGTTTCGGGTTCGGTTTGACGCCGTGATTATGACTCTGAGCAGTGTAAAGGAGTAAAAGTATAACTCCACAACGCTTTTAGTGGTCAAATATTAGAAAGCAGTCATGCACGAAATCTTATAGTAAATAAAGAGTTAAACAAAATAAAATTAGTTGTTTTATGTAGTAATGTTCTTCGTGAATTTGAGAGTTTCAAGATTTTGAAATGATGAACCAATTGTTTGGAGAGCTTGGCTTTCAAAACATTGACCGGCGTCCACATGGTATATGATGTCGTTTTTTTATAGGTACAGTTACATTAACTGAAATAGTTTAGCGCAAGTTAAATATACGCTACATTTTATTGCAAAGTTTTTGAACTTGAATACTTTTTAAAAAGAATCTCGTTTACTATTCGCCGTGCTTACTTTTAAACTTTTAAATTTTGGGGAATTCCCAAAGCCTGTTAGGTTAGTAACGACAAAGAGTGAACGAGACCCCTGTATGTTCATCCAATTTCAATCTGGTTTGTTGCTTGTTACCAAATATTGTTGGATTCTACTTCACCTCCTTGGAAACCTTTTATACAACTATTCACCATTTTGCTATTTTCTATTTTGATCATCATTCACTTGCAAACCAATTCTTGCAGCGTAACCTTTAAGTGCACTTAAATTTTTTTATTTTTTTAGGGCTGCATTGTTTTTTCCATCTGCTAAAGCTTTTTTTAAACATTTTCAAGTTTATAGTTTTTGTCAAGGGGACAGCTCAGCATGATAACATTTTGACTCGCAAGCAAAAGGTTATGAGTTTGATGCTCAATCTACATGACTAATTTTTGTTTGGCTTTTAAAAAAGACACTTTACAACAAGTAATTTATTGGGGTCATACTCTATTTATGGTATCTTTAAAACATACAGGTTGGCATGGTTGACATGGTCAATGTGGTTGGTGTGGTCATTGGTCAACGTAGTCAACGTGGTTGGCATGGTCAATGTGGTTGGCATGGTTGATATGGTCAGCATGGTCAGCATGGTCAGCATGGTCGGCTAGATTGGCAAGGTTAATTTGGAATGTTTAAATTTTGTTGACCCAACTGTATTTGTAAGCCTAATTTAAATTAATGTACAAACACTTTTGAAAAAACTTATCAACTTAGTAAGGTTTGCCGAACTAGTTAACCTAACCAACCTAGCTCAGTCCTCATATATCAAAGCATGTCAACCTCACCAACTTCGTCCAGGCAAACCTTGCCAAATGATTATGCTTTTCATATTTATTTACATTATAAATATAGTCAGTTTCAACAAAATTTAAACATCTACAATCTACAGTATAGCCAAACTAGCCAACTTCTCAAAACTGAATGATTAGTATAGCTATTTATGTTACAAATACAACTGGTTTCAACAATAAATAAATATTTTTTTCAACTAACCCTGTCAACCATACTGACCATGCCAACCACGTCAATGATGCTGACCATGCCAACCACGCTGACTGTATCGACCATGTCAACCACACCAACCACATCAACCATGCCAACCTGTACATTAAAAAAAAATCCCTTATTTATAATGCTGACTTTACTTAAACAAAATGCAGCAACCAAGCAAATATAAGCAAGTGCATCTGGCTATGCAAAGAAGAAAATTATTTCTTTTGCAATTGTCATTAAGTAAACAATTTTATATTTTTATATTGTACCCAATGTTACATGCAAGCATTAAGCAAAAACTTACTTAGTTAAAATTGGTGTCTTTTCAAGAAGTCACTGTTTGTGATTTTTGTTCATGATTCACAAAACTTACCTGAATCCCCTATGTGGTTACTATTGCTTTTTAAAAAGATCCTTTTCCTCTTGATTATTTTTTATTCCATCCTAGTGCTACAGGAGGGATTTCAGATAAATTTCACCAAAAAAATCACTTATGATGACTTATTAAAAAGAATTTAAATGAGTCTTTTCAAAAAGTCACTGAAAGCAATTTGGGGTCTCTTCAAGAAGTCATTGTAAGTGATTTTTGTTTGTGAAACTAACCTGGATCCTTTGCCAGTTACTATCACTTCTTGAGAGATTCTTTTTCTTTTGGTTTCTTCTTTATTGCCTCCTGGTGTTGAAAGGAGGATTCCAGGTTAGTTTCACCAAAAAAAATCACTAAAAGTGACTTTTTGAAGAGACCTGCAATTTGTTTGGTAAAACTAACCTGGAATCTCCCCACTAGGATGGAATAAAAAAGATGCCAAGAGGAAAAGGATTTCATCAAAAAGCAATAGTGACCATAAGGGGGATCCAGGTTAATTTCATGAACAAAAGTTACTTGCAATGACTTTTTGAAAAGACTCAAAATTGGGGTCTATCACTTGTTGAAAAGATCCTTTTCCTCTTGATTTCTTGCATTTTAATCCAGGTTCTGTAAAGAGGATTCCGGGTTAGTTTCACCAAAAAAAATTGCTTACAGTGACTTCTTGAAGAGACTCCAAAATTGTTAGGTTACATCAATAGAAACTCATATACATTATGTTGTTTAGTTTTTGTATCAACACAATTTTACGTTATAATTTTTACTTTGGCCTTTACTTCATAGTAAAAACTATGGTTTAGTTTTTTGTTCTTAATGGGACTTCCTAACACTTTTTATGCTTATTTTCATCTTTACCTTTTGATGCATTTTGTATCAAAGAAGTAACATTTTTAAAATGCACTCCAATGTGTGAAAAGTAAGTTTTTAACAATCTAGTCACTTTGTGTTGTATCAGCACAAACACGTGCAAATTGTTATTGCTCATGCTTGTCTATTTTTTCTTTTTTCTGTACGTACAGGCATCTTGAAAACTGATTAGTAACAAGGTGGATCTTTTCAAAAAGTCATTATAAGCAATTTTTTGATGAAACTAACCTGGAACCCTCTTTTCTGTTACAGAATAGAATGAAGAAGAAACCAAGAGAAAAAGAATCTCTCAAGGAACAATAGTAACTGCAAAGGTATCCGGGTTAGTTTCACAAACAAAAATCACTTATGGTGACTTCTTGAAGAGACCCCATAAAAGTTCTGAATTACCAAGGCATTTCAGCAGAAATAATTTTTAAATGCTTAAGACATATCCAATCATTGCATCTATAATAAAAAAATAAATTTATTTAAAAAACTGTAAGTTGTGAGTCAAAGGGTTAAAGCTATTGCAACAGTGCTTTTGGAAGCCTTAAATTCTTGAAGCCTTTTGTGATTTTGTGTCAGATATTGCAAAGCTATATTTTTATATAAATACATGTTGATGAAAGATAGCTGAAATGTTTTTTTTGATGTTTTGGCAGTGGATGGTAAAAGTGATATGAGTTGGAGTTTGTGCCAATATTGTGGTCTTCATTTGGTTTTGGATTAGGGATGATTCTGGAAAGTTTGGAAAGATGAGATATTGTGTTAGTATTGAGGCAGATGTACATGTTTGTGAGGTACCTGTTAGCAAGTGGCTGTAGGTGTTTTAAATTTCTGATATTTATGCTATTAGATACCGTAGTATTATTGTTTATGGTGTTTAAGATGGCTAATTCCTCTTCAGCAGTAATAAGTTGTATTTCATCTGTGGGAAAGTTTTTCATTACATTGTCGATGTGTTGGTTGATTTTACTTGTGCAGTGACGTTTATCAATTATATATTAAAAAAGGGTTTTGCTTTGTTTATGTCAGTGATGGCTGTTCTAGATTTAAAGCAGATGCTTCTGTTTTGTGGGTGCTTTTTATTGGATACTTTTGTTATGGTGTATCAAAGGGAGTGAGAATTATGTTTGTGATTATTTTTGACAAGATATTGTTTACAGGTGTTTTTTGTTTTTATATATTTTTTATGTAATGTGCTTTGTTTTCAAATTTCAAGGTTCATGCTGCTCAACATAAACAAATGACTTAGACAGATTAACACAAACCACACCTTTTACATCATCTTAATACACATTCAAATTTGTTCAGAAATATGAAAGCCACAATTTTTTACAATATTCACATTAACATCATCACCTTAGATCCAAACATAATACTTTAGGAATGTAAAGAAAATCTTAAACTAACAGTACCTCAGTTCTACAAAAATTAAAAAAGTTACTAACACCACACCCAATGACATTATTTATCAGAAAAAACTTTACCATGTTATATACATACAAAACTGGCACAGCTTAGAGTCAACAAATCACCACTCTTGCAAAGTTACCTACACACAGTAAACTTTGATGCTTCCATGCCACAATGTTTACTATGCTTGACATTTATGAAACTTGTCATCTTTTTAATTGTAGCAAAGTATCAGTGCAACACGCCAGTAGTTTTTTGCAAGCAGTGGATGTCATCCAAGAGTGGGAATCTAGATTGCTTAAAAAAAGTAAGAGATAGTCGTGGATACTCTTACAAGATAGTCTTGAAGAAAGGGCAAGAACAACATGCTTGTTGTACACACCAAATTTTGTTATAAATTTATACTGTCCATCTTTAAAGAGTGCTTTATATAGTAAGCTATGTCAAAATTAGGTTTGTAATCCACTTGACTATCTGAGTGGTTATTACTGTAAATTGAGGCTGCTTTGTACATTTTTAGTCTTTACTAAAGCTTTTGAATTTCATTCCTTAATAAAGATTTTTAATGTTGAACTTGATATCATAGATGCATGCTTTTTTCAACTATGATTTTAAAGGAGGCTAGGCAAAGTACATTTTAAATGTAAAGTTGTCTTAATGTCAAGATAACTTCGTACATTTTTAAAATTTCACCAGACAATATGACTTGGAACATTTAAATGAACCAAGTTACTTTTTAATTGGGTTACTTTGTACATTTTGATGTTAAAATATAAAAAAAGTTTACAAAATAAATCAAGATTGAAAAACTAAGGTAAATTTGATAGAGCAATAATGGAAAGGTAAATTTTTCGCAAAATGTGTAAGTTTTTTAAACAAAAGTATATCCAATCTAATTACTGTGAAATGTCAAAAAATAAAAATGCAGGTTAATTGATATCTTTTTTGTTTCCAAAAACATTATTTAATGGTTATAAAATTGGGATATGAAAACAAAATCACTATTGCCCAGTTTTTCCAATGTACTTGATAAGAGGTAATTGTACTGTAATTTCTAAATTTTCAATGCTTTTATAACTGTTAAATGACTTTCTAAATTTTTTTATTTTGAGATATAGATTTTTTCATAAAATTTTATATTATTAAAAATTTTAAAAGTTTTATGACCATCATTTGCCATTGTTTCTGAAGACTGTTAAGAGATGAAATGGAAAGAGCAACAGTTAACCATGTTTATGAAAATCAAAACCATGATTGGAATCCTTTTAAACTTTAATTTATCACTTAGTTAACAGCATGGCGGAAAGTACAGAGTGCCATAGCCATTTAACATCATCTGTGAACAAAATAATTATAATTTTTTTTCCAGTTTTATTGTTTTGAGTTTAATTTACGAGTAAGTAGACCTTGATCTAGTGATTCCAAACAAGAAAACAGTTATCAAACTATATATGTTAACATATATCATGTTTATTGTATATTTTCTTGATACTTTCATGGTAACTTTGCTTGAAAAAAGACAGTTTAGGTGATCATTCACTTTGCAGATCTGCTTTGCTGTTTCAATTAAAGCTGTCTTATTATATAAAAACAAAAAAACTAAGTGAAAAGTTCTAATCAAATGGCAATATTTTGATATTTTCAAATCAAATCTGCTTTATTACTCAATTATTTTAAGCATATTTTTTTCTCTTTTAATCAATTGTGAAATTTTGTGAATTTATAAGTAGAGATGGTGAAAATGATATGAGAAAAACAAACTTAACTATTAAAGATGCTAATGACTGAAAAATAGGAAATGCTGCTGCAGACAACAGGACAATCTTGATATTTTAAAATAAAGGCCAGATCTCAACTGGCAAATGAAAACTTACTAACTAACAGTTAACAACATATTATTGATTTATTTTTTGATTTGCTGGCAGCATTGAAGGTATTGATGTTCTAGCAATTTTCAAGTATTTATCCCATTCTGTTTTAAAAGATTTTTAGATACTAATTTTTGATTTGTTTTTCTAGACTAGTGTTATGATTACAATTTAGAACTGCCTAGTATGATTGCCAAACAAATAAAACTGTCTAAAGTTTTTTTTTTTTTTTAAGGATACAGCAGGATTATTGAGACTATTTCATTTGTCTTTGCAAAAAAATGGTGCTCTTGGCTACTTGTACATGCTGCTGATAAAAAGACAAATAGTAGATATGATATGTTTAATTTAATTCAGTTCTATTGCAGAAAATGTTGAAAATAGCAACATTAAAGCCTTTAAATAATAATCAAAACAGGAAAAAATAGAAGGTTAAAACACTTTTTTTGATGAGACAAAAACTGTCATGTTGACTTTACCTATATTAATTTACTATGTTCTAATCTTGTATATGTTTGAACTAAAATAGTGTCTTGTAGATAAATGGTAAATGTTTTAAGTGTAACCTAGATAATGTATTTTTTTATTAGTCTGCACTACAATCAAATAAGTAGAAGCGCCGTTCTGATGGCAAACTTCATCAACATGTTTGTTCTTCAATTCTTACTTTTTTAACAGTTGGTTTTATCCTTGAGAAAACAATTAATGGCATTTTTTTCTGCTTGACAGTCTTGCAAACAGCTCTAAATTTTATTCATAGCATTTTATAAAAACTAAAAATGAAATAAAAATGTTTTAACAGAAATTCATGAACTTAGCATCTCTGATAGCAGGTCTGGTTAATTGCTTGATGGTAGCTTTAAATATAGTGCCTCTAATGTAGTCTTGCTAATTGGGAAGATAAATAAAGATTATCATGCTGCTAATAGAATTTCTTAAATACTTTACAAACTTATTTTAAGTAGCAAAAACAAACCCGATGCTTACATGTGAAAGTGTAAAATAAGATATATTATTAGATTTTTTTAGAGAATTTATCTTTGTATGTAATACAGAAGTGTCAAACTCATTTGGTGCCGTGGGCCATATTTGCACACTTACATTTTATGTGGGCCAGACAATTTTTCAAATAATTACTTGATCAATATTTATTTATTGTTTATAGTGTTCTCTAAAATAAAACTTCTTCCTTTTGAATCTGTCTCAGATTTTTTTAGTGTTGTCCCTGAAAATTAATGTTCTTTAAAAAAAGGTTGCAGAGCAATGGACTATGGCATTAATCAACATAACTCTGTCATGCCTAATAAACAATAAATTTTGAAAGATTCAGGCCATAAAATAGAGTATGGCAGGCCAGATTTGGCCTGCAGATTACCAATTTGACACCCCTGATTTAATAGAAAGAAAATTTCCAGATATTGTTTTATTGTTTTTTAGCTATTTGAAAAAGCAACACCAATTATTTTAAATTAACACGTTGACTGCCCTATGGCAAAAATAACTAATTTTTGGTTACAGTATTGCTTCTTTGTAGCATATTATGCAAAACTAACACCCCCAAATATACTTGGAGTTGGTGTCTGATTCTTAAAATTTAGCTGCATATGCCACATAAGTTAACTTGTGGTTAGTAAAACTAGTTTTTTCTGTATACATTTTGTAAAACCAGCTCAAAAATTTTTGACATATGTTTTGAGCAATTACCATTAATTTGTGTTTACTACAAAATCCATGTGCTTTAATGGTTTGAAGGAGCAAGTTACAGTATGATAATGGCACAGTATATGTTCAGTCAAAGGGTGATAAGTCACTGATATAGATAGCAGAGAGTTGGCATTCCTTATCAAGTTATAAAAGAAATGAGCCATCTAAAGTGGATCACTTAAAAATTGCTAATTTTTTTTTAGTTTTTAGATCAGTGCTGTATGTACGTATGAGGAAAAGGGTTGTGGAGTTGAGTCATAGTAGGGGCAAGATTTTATAGGAGTCAAGAGTTGAAGCTTTTTTAACAAAAACTGGTTTTAGAGTATAAATTAAAGATGAAATTTTACAATTTAGTTCCTTTCATTAAAGCTCCAACTTAAAAATCTTTTTGTGGTACTCTGCAGAAAAACCAAAAAGGAAATTCTTAGGATGTTGTTATTAAGATATTGTCAACAAAGTGGTTTTCAAATAAAATATTGTCTCAATTTCAAATAAAATACTCTATATTGTCAACAAAGTGGTTTTCAAATAAAAAGCCTTTCCTTCAGAGAGCAGTTTGTATTGTATCTTTTTCATGCTAAAAATTCTACGCTCCAGCTTGCAGAGCATGGTTGCAAAATTCAAGACTAAACAAAGATGCTTTCTGCCACAGAAAAAAGCAACAACCAACCAGACAATGCACAGTTTGCAGCAAAGACAAAATTTAAAAAGAAACACTTGTGCAGTCTGTGAGGATGAGCCACCTCTGGTCTCACATTTTGCCATAAAACATGTTTTTCAATTGCCGAAGTAAATTAAGTTTAAAACAAGCTGGTTTCGCTCTTGTTAGAGCTCATCAGTGATGTTATCTCACTGCGAAGCATCACTGACAAGCTCTAACAAGAGTGAAACTTGAGTCTGGTGCTTCTTGTCTTTTAAGCAGCTTGTTTTAAGTAATTCTAAATCCTCATTATTCTTCAACTATAAATTAAATTTGTGGCCCATTGTGTTAGGAAAACCTCAACTCTTTAATAGTTTAGCAAAAACGGTGACATAAAAGGTTGACATTTGAATTTGTTTGCTAACACTATCAGGATGTCATTTGTTCTTTTACAAAAAAAAATATAAAATTACTTTTGAGACCATTTTGTCTAATTTGATGAGTTATACATATACACTCCTAAATAAGTTTCAGATAAATGTAGGTGGACACCAAACAAGTAAAATCAGTAAATTATTTTTGAAAGTCTACTTCTACTAAACTTTGGCAACGTTTATTTTATTTAACCACATAACAATTGCAAAAAGCAGGCATGGTGGATTCAACATTCTTTATTTTTTTTTATTAACCAAACATTTAAAAATTATAATACAAAGAAAACAAATGTTTTTGCCTATTTAACCTGATGAGGGATTAAGTAAGCTGAAAACAATACTTTTGTAAGCTATTGAATTTTTTAAAATTATTTATATGTCAGCAGCATGGCCGAAAACAACTGATGTGATTAAGAGAGTAATTTTCGTAAAACTGCTATCTTTGTCAGGCTGTTATGTTTTTTATAAACACTTCATCGCATTTTGTTTGCTTTAGCAGTCTTAACTCTACATCAATATCTTTGTATTTCTAAAAGTAGTCAAAGTAATTGCTTGATGCTTTACACATCTGCCATTCTCCCATTAATTTTGAAATGAATAACTAATATAATGATGAGATGAAGTACCATCAAAAGTTATAAAGTGTCTTCTCATATTCAGACTTAAAAATGACCAAAAACTTTGTTTTTTCTGACATTTGTAATTTTCTGATTGCCTTTTGAATATTCATAGAATGAAGCCTCTGTCTAACAATTATTTTTGCTTTTTAAATGTCAAGATTAAAACAACTAAAATGTTGGGTTATGGTTCAAAAATTGTATAATTGGATAGTGATTGCTAATTGCTTCTTTTATCACAAATTTCACCATCTTAATGTAAAAATTTTTGATTTCTGAAAAATAATTGCTTTTACCAATTAAACAATTCACTGTGATGTGCAAAATGTATCAATCTAAAATGCATCTACGTCTTCTAAAAAGACTACAGTCAATGCAGCAAGGGTTTTGCCCCCAAAAGTCCTGTATGCTGCAAAAAAATTGGATTCATGGATTCATATTTTATGCCAAAATTTTTTTTAAGAATTGATATGAACTATTTTGATTAGAAAATTGTATTAACACATGTAACATTGCAATATTTTTAAAAAAATTGAAACTAAAACTAAATCAAAACTTAATATTTGCTTTCTTGTGTTGAAACCATAAACTGCAATTATTCAAAAAAAAATGCACTTATTTTTAAGAAAGTTTTTTTGCATTGCAAAAAGCAGGTTTGAACCAAAAGTATATTTTAAAATCTTGAGATCTATTGTTGCTGTTGAACCCTTTTTCAAAGACTGATCCCACTAAAAAAGCCAACCTAGATTGGATGATTGGCACTTACTAGAGGTTATTGCGGTTCTACAGAATAATGGTATAGTGTTGGTGCTTTGCTGCATCTGAAGAGGCGATTAGTGTGTGTGTGTGCACATGCCAAGTATAGCAGGAATCATGGTATATAGGTGTCAGGGTTTGTTGTGTATAGGAGTGGTTATTTGTTGGTTTTAAGCTGTGCCAGTTTTGTTTACATGCGTTATAGTGTGGTGTTGGTGACTTAAATGTTATTTTATTCTGAAGTGGAAGTATTGCTATGTGATGATAGTTTGAATATGTTTGATGTTTTCTTTACATTTTTTATGGTAATATCTGGATCTGAAATGACAATGGTAGTGTTATCATTGCTATCAAAAATGTGGCCTTTATCCTTATTTTTACGAAAGTAAACGAAAGATTGTAATTAAACAAAGTAACTTTAGAGTAATTTTGGCCTAACTTTTGGGCTACAGCATTCTGTATTTACATTTACAACTGTATGCCAGCACAAACTGCTTGATACTACTAAACCAGTTTGTCACTTATTGCCATAAAAAGTTGAAAGTGTGCCACTTGTACATTTAAATCTTTTTTTGATACCATCTTAATATTGGCACATGGTAAAATGGTTAATTCAGCAGCAGTGTGGTCAAGTGATTAAAACACTGTGATTGTAATTATCTGTTCAAACCTACTTGCACCATTCTATTTTGTTTTTTGAAAAAAAAAACTTTACGGCACTTTCTTCTGTTTGGTGGTGTTGGCAAGCAGTTCTACATTTCAATCAATTCTCTTTAAAACTAAAAAACAAAATAAAAAATTTTATTTGACAGCAATATCTTGGCATCTCCAGAAGCAGGTTGAGGTAATTGCTTGCCCTAAGTATAATGCCTCCAATGCTTTCCTGCAAGTCAGGAGGATAAATATGGAGATAAAATGAAATGAAAAATAATAGTGGATTTGAAAATTAGTTGAAAATTTTTTAAACTCAAAAAAACAAGAAGCCACAAAATAATTACAAGTATTACCTGATTTGTGTTATTGTCAAATTCAACTGTCAAAAATATCACTTTTTTGATAATTATCAGAACACAAAATTTATAACATTTTATGAAAATGTTGTTTATGTTGTTCATTTTCTTAAGATGCTGTTTAAAATTTTTTGTTGTGATAATTGTGAAGAATTGCTCTCACTACTGAAATCATTAAGCACTCTTTTGAAGAGCAACTACAACTGGCAATTATATTTATTGCTCTTTTGTATTGTTTTGACTCTTGTATCAAAAGACTTTTGGCAAGAATGTGTTAAATTGTTGTCTGAACAAACTATCCAAATTGAAGTATTAATAAATAATTTTAGAAATTACATGCTACAATAGATAAAAAAGCAAAATCACTTGTTAATCTGCTCTAAAATTGCAATAGAAAGTTGTAATTTAGAAGTAATAAAAATTGCTCAGAAACCAAGCCACTTAAAATATGAGAAGCACGACTCAAGTTATGCTTGGAGAATAAAAAAAATTGCTTATTTGTTGGCTAAAAGTAAAACAGCTCTATTCACACAGGCTTTGTTCTAATTTTATTCTAGAAAAATATGCAGCCGATTTATTTCTATTTTTTGTGTGCTGCAATAAAAAAAGTTAAGAACCACTATTATAAAAGTCAACAACTTGCTATAGCTGCATGTTAGGTTTTACAAATACTGCCAACAGTAAATGTTGCAGATATGAAGCTCTTTCTTTTCCAGCTATTTTTTCCCATTATTGTTTTGCAAGGGTGCTTTATGTTGAAATTCACCCGAGATTCAGATTTAAACTTTTTTAAAGCAAACCTTTTTTTCTGTTATACTAGTCAGAATTATTGTGCAATCCCAAGTAAATATTACATTTTTCTTAGTTCTTCTTGTGTAAAAAGATTGGCAATTTCTGGTTTACGTTTTTATGACTGGCTGTTTGACTTCATAATATATGTTAAAAATAAATCTTGGGTTTTTTTCAGGATTTGTTGATTAAGCATGATAAAGTAGTACTTAAACTTCTGAGTTTTTTGACAAGAAGCACTGCTGGTGCTTGCTTTTAAAAGTCAGTTGTTGCTATGACTATGTATACAAGAAATGTAATTTCCTTTTACTAGAAGTAGAACGAGAAGTTTTACACTCGTATAAAAATGTCGGCAATAGTACAACTCTCTTATAATATCAATGAAAAATTGCGCTTAGATGATCACACATTTTCTGGCTTTGAGGTGAGTAGGAGGTAGTAATTTTACTGAATATTTTTAAAGAATAAGATTTTTAAAGTTTTTCGATTTTTAATTTAGGCTCGCAGCGCAGAATTACCAAATCATACGTCAACAATCAAACCTACCTCATTTTCTAAAAGTGGTAAGTTGTAATGAACAAGAGTGAACGTGGCATGTCTTCTGAATAGCTTTAGGAAATCTAGTGTGTGAATGTTTTCTAGTTTAGAACAATGTTATTTCGTGCACTTGTTCAATCGCCTTGATAAATAAATATAAGCTTTTACTAGTTACTAAATAACTTCTATGTAAAATGTCTTAAAAAAAAACAAGTCTTTGTGTTGCTCTTATTTATGGTGGTGCTCATGTCGATTGGTCTGCGCAAGAATACACGACATTCCACTCCACTACACTTGTGCGCTTCTATTTATTTGAACACAATTGTCTGTTGAATCGATTGTGAAACTTGATTCTAAGGTTTAGTGTTTTCAAAAACAGTTCATAAACGCTTTTTATGCGATGGCTTTTGGAAAGAGTTTACCGTGCGTCTTGTATTGATACCAAACCTCTTTTTCTCTGACCAAGTCTTCAATAATTGATAACTATGTACTTTTCTGCATTTCCAGATTAGTCAATCATTTCAACTTATTAAAAAGTTGCTTGCTTTTTTTTTCAATACCAGTTCTATGAAATTTTGCTTTTATTAAAGATTCAAAATAGTATTGCCCCTAACTCGTTTTACAAAAAGCAGCATTCTCTCTAAGCTGCGCAATCGCGATGCCGCGCAACTGTCACTCAAACACTCTGCGCAATACTGTATATTTTTTAAGCTTTAAACACCTTTTAAATAATCATTTTGGTATTTAATTAAACATTTTACGGCAGTGCTTAAAGAGTTGTTTTTATTATTTATGTATTTGAATAAACTACAAATGTAAAGTTACAGAGTTGCAATGCTATATGCATTTATTTTTGGAAACAGCGGCTAAACACTGCGCCCAGTTTAAAACTACTTTGCACATCAGAATGTTCTCATTAGAAAGGGCGTTGGCGGGAAGCAGAAGTAGAGCGACACCAAAACGACCAGGGTTTATGATTTCCCGGGATACCAAAGTGTAACACTCAGATGGCAAAATATCACAATTTCGTCTAAAAAATTTACTAAAGGCTAAAAAAAAGTCTTTACTTACAATTACTTTCCAATTTCTCCATTTTCATCCCAAATGGCAGGTCGCGATTGACCGACGTATTGGGTATCCCTGCTTTAAATCATTACTTTCAACACAAATGCAATAAACCGGGATTTCTTGAAAAGTTTGTCAAAGATTCCGGGAATTTAAAACTTAAAAATCGCCAGGGATCCCGGAACATAAACCCTAAAAACGACGAAGCTCGATGATTTTTAAAAAATCAAAATATTTTTTAACGTAAAACAACTGCACAAACTTTTTAAATGATTTTACCTCGTAGTATTCGAAAAAAATTTGCATCATGAATTTCTTTTTAGAATCCATTGAACAATGGTCAACAGTGACGTGTGTTAATACATCTTCTGCTTCCATCGATTCCGGCGGAAGACTCATTGGTGCTTCTGGACCCGTTGCAGGTCAATCGTGTCCTAAATTTGACAATCAGAGAGCTTTTTCAATTCACAGAAGCGAAATCCAGCCAATTACTTTACCAAAGACAAGTAGTAAAGCTAAAGACGTTACCGAAACTGCTGTTTATAAACTTTGTGATTCGAGTTCCCACAAAAAATCGTATAGTTTTAATCAACAAGATAAAGTTCATTCAAGTAAAAGTTCATTAGAATTTAATGTTCGTTGCATCCACTCTGCGGAGCAACCTACTGAGGCCTTTCCCAGAATTATTGGAAAAAGTTGCACCTTGCATCTTCCAAAGGATCAAGTTTCGGCTGGTACTAATTTGACCGATGTACCTCCCATTAAAAAACATTGTCGTTCTGTTTCTGAACTTGATAATTTGGGTGTGTCACCATATCTATCGCCCTGGAAGCCTGTGGCGCAATCGCGCGTTTGGGTGCCTATTCAACGTTTAAATAGTTCAAACAAGTCATTTTCGTCGTGCTCTAGTCGCTTCTTTAACGATTGCTCGAGATCTCTGGACTACAGCAGTTTGCGTTCAAGAGAGTCTTGCTTCGGCAGCTCTCACCTCACGCCCCCAGCTTCTCCGGTTCCTCGCCCAGCTTCGGTTACTGTGATTAAGCAAGAGAGCGGCGCTTGGACTTTTCTTTCATCTCAGAAAGTTTTGTCCGAGCAAGACCAGTCAGCGCTATTTAGTCCTCTTTCAAGCGGCTTTATGTCGCCGTCATCCCGCTTACGCGAGGTCAGTAAAAAGTCTTCGCCACACACCGGTCTTGCTGCGACCAAGCGTTCCCTCTCATTCTCCGCTGATTTTGAACACCGGAAAAGCATTGAATATACTCCAGTCTCGACACCGGAACTTAACAAAAGGTAAATTAGTAGCCTTAGTTTGTGCAAGCCAATGATTAATATACATGTAGAAAGATACATTGCTGATATTGTTAGCTTCTTTGTCTAAAAATGAGTTCTTGTGTTTTGTTCGTTCAAACAATAGCAGCCTTTATGTGTCTTCAAAGGAGTTTGTTTGAATAATACGAAACCAGCATGAATGGCACGCTGATAGAATTACTCATGCGATATGTTTCAGGCTTGGTCACGACCCGAAACGTGGCGGTTTGCCGCGTTGCCAATCGCATCCGTCTGGTCTGAACATGAAGCGTATGAAGGGCAGACGCAAATCGAGGCTCTGCCACTACAGGCCGACTTTAGACTTTGCCAAGATGAAGCAGGTTTGTATCTACCAGTTAAAGTTAATTTCGTTTTTGAAACCTTAAGAGTTATTTTTTATTTCTAATTTATGTTTTGAACTGCTACGGTTAATCTCGTATTAGGATGAGCCTCGATCTGTACACTTTTAATGAACAATAATTAGCTATTTATTCTATGAACATTTTATCAATAGGGCTAGTTAGGTTGTTTTAATGCGACATTTCGTTGTCAGTTTGAAGCCTAGCTCGCCTTCCAGGTTTGATTGATATCTAGGTCACTCATTATACCGTAGTTATCGTCAAATCTTTTTTAAGCTTTTATCATTTTCAGACTGCAATGTCGAAACGAGGACGGATTGATGACTTTGGCCGGTTGCCGAAAAATGTGAGTACTTTTATTCTTGACCTACTGTTAGCTTAAAATTGTTTTCATAATAAAAACAATCTTTGGCAGAGTGGCGATGAACCTGCCGCTGATATCAGTCAAGTTCTATCGATCAGCCCGGTTTTCCCATCGCTCGTGACAGCCGACAGCTCGTTGAAGAAAAACAAATTGGTAGGTTTTGCCGATTGTACTTTCGGCGTTTGTATAATAGTCGTGTTATTTATCTAAGTAGCTCCTTGACTTGACTCGGCATTGTTACATATGCTCTTGTCGTTTATTTAATTGTCCCCGTTTTGTCTGCACAAGTAACGGACATCTAAGGTTTAGTAATTGTCATAATTTCAATAAAAGAATGTTGACTTTTTCTGATAAAAAATCTTTTTTTACTCAATTCCTTCGATTTATGGTTAATTTCAGATATTATGTTAAACCTTGTATTTATTTAATAATTTTTATTATTTATTAAACAATGACTGTTAAATACATTAAAGTTTTACTTTCTACTGATTTTTACGAGTTGTTGATCTAGGTTTTTTTATTTTTTGAGCTTCCAACTTTCCTGTGTCCACTTATAAAACCTAACTTTCTGTATTACTAAATCGTTTTCTCATGTTCGCGTCAAACTTTTGTTGTTAGCCCAAATTAGTGCTATTGCTAAAGTGGTTTTCGTATTTTTTAATTTTTTTGTTTTCTATTTTGTCATAGTTTCTAGTCACCATATTATTCCTGTGCCTTGATGCATTTTATTCTATTCTATTTTGGGAGTACAGTATTGATTTAACATTATTTCATAACGTTTACTTCAGCTCGTTCATATAACTAAATTTGGGAAAACACTAAAAAAGCTTCGCTCCAGGTCTAGAACTTAAGCTCCGTTGCTTCATAAAACTTCCCAGTTACGAGTGAGGCTTGCAAGCCGATTTTATAAAACGAAATTAACTTAGTTTTTCTATCCGTTTTTAAAACCAAAACAGTTAAATAGTTAGTAAACATTTTTAGTTACTTTATAGCTATACTTTTAAACATGTTTTTTTTTTTTGCTTATTCCTCTGACACACCGGGTAGTAATTTAAAGGCATTACCTGCACGCTTTTATGTATAAAATTTTTATTTTAAATTCTATAAGAAGTTGAAAATAAAATGAAATTTCTCAGGTACCTCCACATTCCAGAAAGGTTTAAAAATAAAAAAAATCCTGCTCAAACAAATAGTTTCTAAAGCAATACGTCGAAAAGATTTATCGAAGATTGTTAAAGAAAGCACCGTTGCATTGCCTGCCCTAAAGAAAAGTCCAGATAAACAAACTTATTTGTTAAAATTAAGGACTGTTCTAGTTTCTGTATTAGTGTACACCCGCGAGAGAGTCTAGTTGTTGCTGCGTGGAAATTAACTGAAGGTTTATTAGAATCTGAAAAGTATTGAAAATGAAGAAAGAACTTAAAAATTCGGATTTACCCGAAGTAAAAAATCTCAGGAATTTATGGATTATTAGGGCTCGCGGTGAAGCCAATAAGCGTTAAGCACGGCTTATTGAAAGCGTTCATTCGGGAAATAGTATTAACAATCACTGGTTTCTGTAGTACAAAGTAGGTGTAAATTTTTTCAGATAGATGTAAAATGTCCGGTTAAATGCTAATCGATTGCGCTTTTTCAGAAGAATTTCTATAAGCAATTAACGGTGTAGTTGCGGAATAGCTTACTTATTTTGTTTTTTACAACAATGATTGTTTTCGTTGAAAGGATTTTAATATTTTGTTTTTCTTACATTTTGGTGTTCATTGTGCAAAAGAATAATTTAAAAGATTTTATTACAATCAAAGTAATTCACCCATGATAATAAGTGTGTTATTAATTTTTAAAGAAATTTGGGTTTAAAAGGAGTCTCGATTTCCTTCTCACCTCTGCTACCAGGCTGCTTCTTTTTCTGCTTTACCACCCGTATCATTCCTGTGAAAAGAATGCACAGACCTTTCTGTAGAGCAGGGGTGGGAAAACGTTTTAGCTTGAGGGCCGCATTTAGAAGTTTATTTTGAGAGCCGCTCTATTATTTCTTACGCAAATTCGTGCCCGAAATAACTCGAATACCAACAAAAAGGTATTCATTTTGATTTGTGACACCACTCTGAGAGGTGAATACCAGAAAAATACTCTCATTTCTAGACATAACATTGAATGCTTGGTGGGCCGGATAAAATGGTTTTGCTGGCTGTAGTTTGCCCATCACTTCTGCAGAACCAGGACAGGTTGTCTGTCAATGAAAATGAGGGTTGTTAATGGAATGTTGACTGTTGAACAAAATGCACTACCTTTTAAGTCACTCTTAAGAGAAAGTAGGAACAACTCACTACACAATTGCAAGCTGCTACCTACAAAGACAAACGTTTTCAAGGAAAACAAGACGATACGTTATGCGTATAAATTGTGACGAAATGCTTTAATATCGCAGTATTTTGTCTATGGGAAGATTCACTTATTTGTTTTAAATTTTGCAAATTTGTCTGGAGTTAAGAAGTAATGACTGCCACAAGGTGGATAATCAAAAGCTTTTTTAAATGGCAACTTTAGTTGCCTAGGCTTTTAATGGGTTATAATTATTGTTTTAGAGTTTCCGAAAATAGTTTCGTTTAAAAATTTATATTAAAATTTTTACTGGGAATAGTTATTTTCAACAAAACTAAAGTTATTTAAATTTACCTATTAGAGACTGAATTATGAAAAGTTTTATTAACACACCCTATTGGCAACTAAAGTTGCCAGCGGCATTTAATGGGTTAAAGTCAGATCCCCAGCTTGCATTGAAATAACAATAGTAACAAAACTGTCAGTGCAAGTCTGACAGGAAAGCCCGCGAAAAGTTAAATGATCATCAAGTCGAGATCCTTCCCAATCGTGACGGTTTCAAATAAATAAGAATATCATATCCTCAAGCAATTACGTAGTGGCTAGTATTAAAAGTAGAATTAAGGTAATTTAAAAAGGCGGACATGTTTTACGTTCGCGCGTGGCGCGTTTTCTGTGTCAGCATAATGTGGTAAAGTTTGGAGGGTATTGATAAGATTAGAGAGTGATCATGTCAATGTTTTGAGTAATTACACAGAGCTTGGTAGTCGAACTTTCTTTGGGAGTCTGTGAGCAGGGATCTTTGTGAATACGTTAATTTTCTTCAGTTAATTTTCACGGGTCAACTTAGCCATTTGCTTACAAAATTTCCGCGTTTGTCAGTATCATCAGTTGCCAGTTCATCAAAAAAAAAAAAAAAAAAAAAAAAAAATTAACGACCCTATTGCGGGGTCGACTCCGGATAGTTACTTTATGGGGGTGGGAGTGAAAGTTGAATTGATACTTTTTCCGAAGTCAATGTTGGATATTTGTTAAAGCGATTTTTTTTCAATTCTGTATTTATCTTTTTGACTCGCAGGAAAGCGACGGAGGCGCTATACATAGGGCAAACAATACGCTGACCTGCTTCTGGAGATGCCAAGATATTGCTGTCCGCTTGAAATTTTTTATTTTTAGTTTTTATATTTATTTAAGGACATGAAATTCAGAGCTTTTTGCTAAAACCGCCGAGTAGGAGAACGTTTCGTGAGGACACGAAAAAATGGCGTCAGTAGGTTTTGAACTGCTACCGTGTTGATCACAATCGCGGCGCTCTTAACCACGCGATTACGTGGCTTCTCGATTGATGACGTTTGTTTTCTTGTTAACTAATTGAATTTACTTTCAACGTCATTACGCAGATTTAAACCTTTCACACTAGTTAGTTGGAATTGTTATAACTATACAAATAAAAGATACCAATTAGCAAAATAAATAATGCGTCGCTGAACACTCCTGGTGAGACTTACCGCCTCAACAGCAACGCTTTCTCGCCTTTAATTTAACAATCAAGTTACTTTTCAGAAAACTTTCGGCCCGATTCGTTCAACATCTCCCGTTAACTTGCCTGTGTCTTTCTCGATTGATTGTAACAAGCCCCTGAGCGCCATCCACCATCGTATCCCATCGCCCACTGATGAAGCGCCTCTCGAACCCGATGACGAAGCTGACCCCCCGAACAAAGAAGGTGCCGGTGGCGCGTCTATGTTTGTTCCTGAGTGTCCAGACTTGAATGTGGATGACATTGAGAATGAGACTGATGACTGACGCGCAAATGTAGCGAGAAAAATTACAACTTCTGTTTTTAGTTCGTTCATGTTGTTTTTACCGTTGGTTCTTACCATTATTGCTGTTTTGAGTTATGGTTAGAAGTCGTATATGTTTGTGTTGTCAAAAGTCATTACCTCGTTACTTCCCGACTCCTCACACGACTGTTTGCTAATTATTTCGCCTGTTTAAGATACCTCGTATCCTTTTAGTTTGTTAATAGCTACTCATGAAATATAGCTGGTACTGTATCTCCACTGTTAGTCGTTGCAGAACTGCTTTACAACGCGATACACACACACACACACACCCGTGCTTGTGTGTATGTGTGTATCCCACTGAGTAACTTGGTTTCTTTCTATTGCAAATTAAGCTTATAGCTTGATTGTTTATTAGCATGTGAACCGGTACACACACACACACACACACACTCGTGCTTGTGCATGTGAGCCGGGGATGTCAAACTCATTTCGCCCTACGACCCGCGTCTCTAAAGCTGGATTAAACGCGGGCGAAACAGCGCCTGAAGTAGAAATTTACTTTTGAATATCAAATGGCCTTGAGAAGATTCCCACAAAAAAGTTGGTTTATTGAAAAAATATCATTTAGACAAGCATGCCATGTGCACAAATCAACATGGTGGACCAGCGCGGGCTGACACTTTGACACCTTTTATGTAAACCAAGTTGTTCTAGCGGCCAATGCAATGTTTCACCCACTGGCTTCTGCTGTAACGTATACAGTTTTAATCCCGCGTCGTCCTGTACCAACTTTATATTGCTTTAACCTCTTGGGGATACAAAAGCCGTCTTTATCTTATACCATTGGCTTCGAATTGCCAAGTTGCTTAATGGTAGATTTTATTCTCACACCCTTGCTATAACATTGTTTTGCTTTAGTTGTAACGTTTCCATATTTAGTGTTGATATTATTGCTCGATGCGAAATTCTTTATTTGATTTTTTTAACCGGAACGAAACAACTGACTTGAATTGCTTTAGTGAAACATCTTCAAAATCCGTTTGTTATAAGCTTCACCCAACGGCGAGTTTTGTTTTTCTATTGATACAGCAAAGACTTCTTCATGAACTTGATGTGCCTATTTACACGCCTATTGTGCGGCGCGGGCGTGACGTCATTTTTTTGTTTCTGCGACCGAACTGTGGTAGTAGAACTATGTACGTTTGTACGTCATCAAAATATGTTTCACGTAAGACTGTTCAATGCCGCTGTAGCATCGGCGCCGGTCATGTAATGGCGCCCACTCTGATCCATCATGACGGCTTGTGATGTATTTGCTCCAGTTCTCGGGTGTAAATAATGCCGGATGCCTTTTTCTATTTGTTGTTGGTTGTTTTATTTCAAAACTGTCACACACAAAGAATAGAAACTCATTTTTGAACGGTTGCTTTGTTTTTTTTCGCGTAGCATTTCTTTAGTGATGCGGAACATGCGCGCGAATCGATAGCCAATCAGGTTGTTTGATGATTTATGGCTTCATTGAATTTCACTTCAATGTTGTTCAAGTTTGTTCGTGGAATGACGTATTGCTTACCCCCGCAAGGTGTAAATAGGTTTTGTTAACCATTTTTACCTGAAGCATTTCAAGGATAATAATAACGGTATCGCTCTGAACATTCAGCTGAAGCTCGAATTAAAAAAATTTGCAGTGAGTTTCAAGATTTTCACGACCAACTGTTGACGCTGGCTCACGGCTTTGTGGGAAATTGCTACAACCCTATTTCTTATAGCCCCGCTGCCAGAATCTCCTTAAAATTTTCGAATTCTTGTATAAACGAATTATAAGGTTTTTAAAAGAATACAGAGCAAGCTGCTCTTTTGTAATGGTAAACGTATGTCAGGTCGGTTTATAAATGCTACCCGTAAAATAAAAACGTCAATTTACACAACCGACCATCAACATGCCTCCGCGTAGAAATGCCTTGGCTGGCGGCCGCAAACTTGCTCTTGACGAAAGCGGCTGATGTGAAGCTTCTGAGCGGTGTAAGCTGGTCTGCTTTCCCTTACGCCGTGTCGTAGATTGATAAAGCAAATATGCCATTTTGACATTCTGATTTGTTTAAAAACTATGGAAATCGGAACATAAATTTTAAAGGTTTTGATCATGCCTTTAACTTGAAAAACCGCAGAATTATGCAAAAGTGAAATTGTTATTGAACTTGAAATTCTTTTAACAAGCTATTTTCACTCTGAATAAACTTAAACTAAACGTTGTTCTAGTCCAGTTAAAAAACAATTGTCAAGTAAATTTTTAGTTATTATGTGGTTCACGAGAAATAAATAGTCGTGTCAGATTTTATTGAGGATTCCAAGAATAAGAAATATTATTGTTAACTAAAACACCACCTCATTGTTCACATACAAATCTTTTTGTTGATTAGGCGATGTTATTTCTAGCTGGAACCAACTATCATTTCATCACGCTCACTTCAATTACCCACTATCGGGGTACGATAGTAACTTTAATATCTGTGCTCGATAGATGTTAAGCGGTGTTATGTTTGTTCTAGCGGAGTTGAAAGCCGTTTATACTTTGATGATCCTTTAATGAATTGCTTCGAAATGATTTCTCGACAGAGAGCTGCTGAAGGCCGACCGCTCGCTGCGTTGTTTGTAGCCCGCGTGTCAAGTTCCTCTTCGAATTCGCGGAGATTGATTTTCAATTGTAAGCTCAACTATTTGATCGTCGATCGGGTGCAAACAAACCGCTCGACGCCGTGAAAGTTGTTAAAGCGATGTTTTCGATCTTGTCAACCGCTCGTCGCGAGCGACTGTTGATTAGATTCAATTATTCGGCAGAGTCTCGCGCGTCAAATCATGGTCATTATCTTATGAATAATGTACACGCGCTACTTCGAGTGCATCGCCGGCAAGTTCAGTAAAGCCAGAAAAAATGAAGGTTGATTGTAAATCGAAAGAAAGCAATCTGTTTTCTCAATGCTTCGTTGTTCTTCTTTTTGTTTTATTCTTCAACGGTTTGGTTCTTAAAAGTACATGCGCTTTTTTAGAAACTATTGTTTCATGCCTGCGTGGTGTTGTTGCGGCACAGATTTCGAACCATAAACTTTGCCATTTTAACCGAACCCTCTGCAGCTTAAAGAAGTTAAAGCTGTTACAAATCGAAGTACATCTCGTCGAATATAATTAGAAAGTTGCGATTATTTTATCATCGGGTAATATAATAATAAATCTCTTTAACAACAGCATTTTTGTCGGCAGCTTTGAAACACTTAAAACGTTTCATCATGAACAATGTGTTATCATAATTGACTGCCTTCAACTGTTGTTAACTGCAGAACTTTATCAAATATTAGGTTCGTAGATAATAGCAAATGCCCGGGTGCAGCGCGGTTATCATCTCACGCTTGTTTCGTAGGCTATGACTTAAAAAGTTTACAATTTATCAAAAAGGAGTTTTAATCTAAGAGAATAAGATGTGTTCCTCGACCCTTCCAAAACTTTAATTCACATTTTGGCTAAAGACACTTCAAATTATCTTTTATTTACTTTCTATATTATCTGTACAACATTTTAAAACTATCTTGGTGCATAACACTCAATTAGACAAAGCCGTGCGAGCTGAAGAGCAATTCCCCCTACAACGCCAAAAAATTGGGTAAAATCAAATTATTTGGGCACCAACAATGAAGTATTTGGGCAGAAGAAAGTTACTCAATTTAGAATGATTCAGATCAGTGAACAAAAATAACTAAAATTTAAAGTGAAAACTTTTTTTGAATGCAAAAGTTTATGTGGGCAAAACCAGTCATTTCTTCGCCATTTACAACTAAAAACAACTAAAAAAAATTTTAAATCTGAGTGACATTTTGGCATTTCCGTGGAATGATGCAAAATCATGATTCGCGCAACAGTCGAAAGAATTTACGCAATAATGTATTTTTGTCCAGTACGGCTGTGGCGTACTATGTATAAGAGTTGGAAGGCCATATGTAATTTAACCCATGACACATCAGCTTTTAACTTTAAAGAATCTGTTACGAAAAATCTGGGGTTTTGAACTGTTGTTTCTGTGGTTAAATAGGTAAATGTATTTGTTGAAATTGGTAAGCACCAGCAATCATTGTTTTACTTGACAACACAATTATAAATTTTTTTAATTGTAATAATAATTGCAGTTAATACATATTTTAGAAACACAATTTATTACAATTGTCCCAACAGACTGTTTTGCTTGTGAGGCTCATCAGTAGACACAACATCTAAAAAGTTAAAAACCTATTTCAATGAAAAATAAATGAAAAGTAAAAATTCTTTTCATGAGTTTTACAGACGAAACAATCTGTTGGGACAACTTCAATAAATTGTTTTTAAAAAAAATTCTGTTTTGATAATTATGTATAAGCTTAATCGCTCTGACACTGAAGTAATTTAGCAGTCTTCCTGAAGAGCATCAACAGCTTACTTACTTCAGAAATATAGCCTAATATATTTTAATTATTCATAAATATTGTGCATCCCAATTTTGCGACTCGATAAGTTTTTTCAATTTTAAGTTCGACGGCCACATTTTTTGATCCAATCAGAATTTGAGTTCAGCAAAATATTTATTCTCTTCAAAATTATTCAATTAATTATTAAACTCCAACTTGATAGCAGGGAATTCGAATTATTCAGTTTCTTTTTTTTTACTTTGTGTTCAAGATAAAAGGCTGGGTTTTTTCAGTTCAAGTTCAAGTTTGAATGAGCAGCCCTGATACATACAGCTAATTATTATTAGAAAGCTATGGTTTTTGGTCTTATCAAGCTCTTGAGACTTGCTAGTTAAAGCTACTTTGTTTTTATTGTAAGCAGATCATTTTAGTACCGATAATAGGATAGGCCAGTGGTTCTCAAACTTTGGTGGTCCGTGGCCCCCTTTAAAAGACTCTCAAACAACTGCGGTTATAATATTGTCCCAAAAATCAAGTGGAGATCAAAAAAAAGGTCATCACTTTGAAACCGTTTCTGATTTCGTCAATTTCGTCCTAAAAGTAAATTAAAGTTCAAAATGAGGATTCTTCTGGTGAACTTCCAGTAAAAATCCATGGCTCCCTTTGAGACCCCTTGGGGTAGATAGTAATTTCAGCATTTTAAATATGAAGAATGATGCAATCGAAAAGAGTATCAGCTCAGTTTAATTTTTTTTATTTCTGCTCCGCTACGTAATCAAAATACAACAGCACATTAAAAAATTTATAAATTGCTTAAGTTGGCATAAAATAAAAAGTTTTTAACTTTGGGCTTTTTCTAAATTTGCACTAACAGTATAGTTAAATAAAGGAGGAAGACTTTTTATGTTTAATTTGATGTTAAAGAACTTTGCCGAGCGACCATTGTTGTAGTTTGCATCTTATTCAAACTGAAATAGCCTGGGTATTTTTTTTTTTCGCAAACATTTGTGAACCCCACAGGGACTATCGTCGACTAGATATTTTAGCGTACCAACATTGACTTCCAAGCAGAAAAACATCAAATAAATTTTTGGAAACCATTCCGCAGCTTGCCAACCAGAGTGACCCCAATGAAAGCAAGTGAATATTGATATAAATATCAATCAAAACGAGTAGTTATGCGTCTCCCTGTAGCGATGTAGCTTATTCCTCAGAGTATTTTTTGATAATAAAGTAAGTTTAAAAAAGTATATTTGTCTGTGAAAGTCTTAGGGGAATGATTTTGAGCTGTAGACGAAAGAATAAAAAGGAATAATTAATAATTAAAAAATAGGAGAATAGATTAAACGCTGCTGTTAATCACTTTTAAAAGTGCATAAAGATACTGATTGTTTTTCACCCATATAGCAATGAGGAAGTATAGCGAAGTGGCAGATAGAGACGTAAAACTTGATATTTGTCCCTAGTCTTTCTTCTTGTCACCCGGGGCCAATGTATCCCTTTCATCAGAGATAGAATAAGACTAGGCAACGAATGGAAAGGTGAAGAGACAAGAGTCCAAAGCCGTAACTATCGCCGTTGCCATGCACCGGGGCCCCAGCACGAGGAGGCCCCGCATTGCTACATTTTGTTGTAAAATATTTTTGTTAAAAGCTCAAGTAAAACTTATTATTATTAAATGTCACATTTCATCAATAATTTTTCTTTACATTTAACCATTTAATTCAAGGGTGTCCAACCTTTTGTTCGTCACTGGCCAAATTTTCGTTTCTAAGTTCATCACGGGCCGCAATCGCTGAAACAATCAAAGTGATGTTTTCATGCGAGTTTGTAGGAAAATTTTCATCTCCAAAAGACGTGTTCTCTAAAAAAAAAGAAAAAAGTCTTTACATTGAATCAGCGAGTTTTTTGCAACTTTATTTTGTCGCTAAATTAGTGCTTTTTCGAAAGCTTTTGCAGAACATTTCGGCATCTCTCGCGCAACACAGATTGTGGAGGTTTAAATGCACTGCATTAATTCAACTTGATGTAGTGTCTGATTAAAAATTCCTTCGTAGACCGCACCAAAAGGCTTCGAGGGCCCCATGCGGTCCGCAGACCACGGATTGGACAACTCTGATTTGCAGGCACAGTTAACTTAGCTTTAGCCTCTTGTTCAGCTCAATGCTTTTTTGACTCATTATTTCAATTGAAAAATCTTTCTATAACGCGGAGTCGTCAATGATTCCTGTTTTGAGAAAAGTAGCTTAATTAAATATTAAGCACAAAAAAATGAGGGCCTCATAATAAATGTTTGCATTGGGGCCCCACCTGACGAAGTTATGGCACTGCAAGACTAAAAAAGGGATAGAAGGAGACTAGAGAAGGGGTTCTGGGTTAGATATAAGACATGGTTTCTAAAAAGCCTCTCTAGGATATTTTTCAAGTTAGGTCCCACGGTTAGATCTGCCAAATAGGGCCTGTTGCAATTACAAAAGTAGGCGAAACCTATGTTAAAGAATTGAAGTAACTGGTGGGGAGAGTAATGGTGAATGGGTAATGGTAAAGAAAAATAGTTTTAATCTGGGCAGAAGTAAAATGAAAGTGGAAGAGCCGACTAGAATAATTTTGCAGAACGATCAACTTATCTGTTTGTGTACTTTCAACTTTTTTTTATAAAATAGCTAACAAGGGCTCAGACGGACAGACACACAAAATTTATTTTGCCCAAAACCACATAAAACAATAACAAAATAAATATAATGCAAGAAAAACGACCAGGAAGCATCGAACAACCCTAAGGTTTACTAGTCAAGATGCTTCCTAATTAAATTAGAATTACCAATAACCAGTGGCGGCTCGTGGCTTTTATTAATGGTGGGGCCAGCAAAACAATTATTGAAATGTCAAAAAGTTCCATTCGTAGACTACCTAAATTTAAAGGCGGGATAAATACATTTTTAGCAAAAAATGCGATATTCGCTATCGCGATATCGATATTGTAGTATTCGCTAGTGAGTAATTTGACACCATTTACTGGAATAGCTTGTTTGAAGTTAAATTATTTTGATCTGGAAATACGAAAATCACACAAAATATAAATAAACTATAAGAATGTTATTCATAAATGAAATTGAACACAACTGATAAACAACCACAGCTGTGAAAAAACATGCGCTGAAAAGCAGAAACTGCTGTCTCACAAAACAATGCACAACATCACCCAATATCAACTAAATAATAATTAATTCTTTAAGGCTGCACACGGACAGGCGCAGCAAACGTCCGCTTATAAATTACGTCTGTTTGGGCCAGACATCGCTGGCCCCAATTTTGTGCTATTGACTTGCATAGTAAAATCTTCACAAAGCACGGCGCATGAGTTGGTTGGCTTTAGATGTAAATTTATAGGAGTAAACGGGCCAGAATATGTAGGCCCCTCTGGATCGTTTTGAAGAGACTTCAGAAAATAATTGAAAATATTTCTCGTTGTTTTTCGGTTAGCTGTTATCTTGGCACGCATGTAAACATTTTGATATTTAATATAGTGTTTCTCTTTAGAAATTTACATATTATTAAGTCAAATTTTTAGTGGCGCCCGGCCCCTATGGCCCCTATGTACGAGCCGCCAGTGCCAATAACAATTGTGTTGGTGCCACTACAATTAATAAAAGAAAAAACAATCAAAAACAAAAAAGAGGAAATTTTTAACAAAACAAAAGTTTATAAAACAACGACGAAAAAATTTCAATCTCATTTGTACTGTATTATGCTTAATAAGATAGGATTAAGCATGAGTAGGCTATTTTTTGTTTTTATATTCATTTATGTAAAAGTACATAATTGGGCTTACATGGTAGGTATTGCGAAGACTATATATATTCAACGAATTAGAAAACAAAGTAATCTATTCATTACATAACATGTGCTAAAATATTGGGAAATAAAATAGATTTGAAAACATAATATTGATCAATAAAACTTTTTTTAATTGTTTCTTTATTCTTCATTCTGTATTTTTTAAATATTTATTTTTAATTGTTTCTTCATTCTGCATTCCAATGTAAGTTTTTCAACTCCTGTTTTAGTTTTGACCAAATCTTTGTACCTTTGTACGAAATTGAGTTTTGGAAACTTGTTTTTTACATTCTCGGTAAAAAAAACATAGAGTCAGATACTTGTCGTGTAAGGTAAAAGTGAATTTCTGTAATTTTTTTAAAAAAAGTCATAAAAAATTTTTGGTGTTTTTTATTATAATATAGATAGGCTACTTGAATTTTCCCGGTTCTACGTTAGCCTATTTAAATCGTTTAATTTTAGTAAATTTAGTTTTTTATAAAGGCTTGGCATAGGAGTGTGCAAGTTACTTGAACTTAAAGCTCTAATTATACCATTAATTCTTACATTCAATTCAGATAAATATGTTTTAAATGTTGCACCCCAAACACTTAATCCGTTTTGTAATTTACTATTTATTAGGCTATGATACTGTAATTTCAAAGTCCATATTGGTATATAATCTTAACTTATAAAATAGTCCTGTGTAACGAGCCAGGTGGAAAGATAAACTTTTAATGTGTGGTATCCAGTTTAAATTTTGATCGATGAAAAGGCCCAAATATTTGGCCATTGGGGATCTTGCTGGCATAATATCATTACTTTTAATTTGAAAAGTACTTTCGGTTGTTCTGGAAAGTTGTTTGTGTATTAATAGAAAAGTTGATTTCAAAAAGATAATTTGTTTCTTCTTAACCAAAAATCAATATTTTTTAATTTGATGTTAATTCGATTTTGCAATGACATTAAATTTAAGTGGGACATCATAAAACATAGTTATCGTATTTATTTTTCAAAGGTGTTTTTTCCATAATCTTCAGTAGGCCTACAATTATTTCAGCTGCTGATGACAGGCAGTAGGTGACGACTTTTTTGATAAAATTGTACTTTTAAGATTGTATTTTAATTTCATTTTTTATGAACAATTATTGGTCCATAATTTTACAACAATTTTGTCACGGACCTATATTTTTGGAGCAGTAGCACTTCATCTTTTTTTCATTTTCTTAAAATTAGTTCATTCCAATCCAGGAATGCAACTTCTTTTTGTCGACACTCTTCTGTGAGAATAAAAGAAAGACTAAAAAAATTTTCTCTTCTAGACGGACAGATTTTCAAATCCAAAAAGTTAAAAAAAGCTTCTTTTTCTCATAATAGTAGAAACCAAAGCAAATTTTTAAGCTACTTAAAATGGGAAGCAAAAAGTAATTTCTATTGTGTTTCAAATTCTGTTTTTACCTTCAGCCTATGATCAGCGTCTGGCATCACAGCAGACCCCAACAAAATGTTTCACCTTTAAAAATTTTGAGAGTTTTCACCCTGGAATGTACTATACTTTACATTAAAAAGTTGTGCTCAGGAAAGGTTTCATCACAGACTTTAACTATTTTTTTTAATTTGTAAGTAAAGACCCTGTACTTTTTTTAGTTAAAATTTGATAACACATATGCCATAGAAAAAGTTTTGCTTTCATGAGGTTTTTTTAATAGTTTATTGAAACACAGGTTGCACTAAAAATTTTTTAAAATTACATTAAAAGTTACATGTAATTTATATATTATTAGAAATACAATCTATTAAAATTGTTTAAAAGACTGTTTTATCTATGGTGGTGGAGCAACCTTGCTTTCATATACTATATTATAGTACAGGTGTATAATTATTCTCCTCATCGTTAATTAGCAAGTCACAAAGTCGATTCGTTTTGTTTCTACTTTTTTTTTCTAATCCCCTCTTTCACGGCGGAACATCTAAATTTAGGTGATGTCACGTGACTCAAAGTGAGCAGAAAAACTAATTAGGCATACTTTTCTAGGTAGAAACTTCCTGAAAAACCTTTGAAGTTGATTGTTTACGTCACAAGGCCAAAGCACATGCGCACGCTCATTTATATACGGCTGTGCCTTCCTGCAAAGTCAAAATTCTTAATCAGCCAGAATAAAAGCATTTAAAAGCCCCGTAACGAACGGTATAGAGATAAGTTGCTCAATTTAATAAATTATATTTCAGCTAATCAGGTCACAATTATGAAAGATAAAAACGGCATTGTCACATATTGTGACTCCCGTCTTAAAAGATAAAAACGGCATCGTCACATATTGTGACTCCTGTCCTGAAAGAGATTTGATACACAATGCCACAGATGGTATTTTATAGTGCCATGAATTTAGCAGGCAGCTCTAGATTTCTGTCATGCCTATAAATAAAAAAGCTACAAATATACTACATACATATAAAGTTTAAAGTGGACAGCAATATTTAGTCATCTCCACAAGCAGGTCGAGGTAATTGCTTGACAGTAGCTGTATTTAGAGCGCCTCAGACGCTTTTTTGTAAGAAGGATAAATAAAAAAAAATAAATTGCTGTATTGATGGTGAATTTCGTGTTCGTATGGTGGACGGTGTGCAGTATGGACGGTGAACTTCGTGTTTGTAAAATACGTTATTGCTTATTACACGAAATGCATAAAAAAACTGAGTGATACATCTCTATTTGCTGAATTGAAAAAATTTAAATAACCCAATTGAAAATATTTTTGTAAAACATGATACTGGTGCAGTTTTATGCTTTAGCAAAAATACATCAATCGATCAAAATTTGTTACATAAGGATTTATTGAGTGACAAGAAACTACGTTACTTTGCTGAACAAGCTAAAATAACTATGAGCATGACATTTCTTCGTGATATATTGTCACGAAAATTAGCCAAAACTTTTTTCTTGTTCAAAGTCAAGGGGAGCAAATATTCAAACAATGGCACGCAGGCACACACACTCAGATAAAGTTTAAAATATGGTTGTTCTAATAAGTAATGTACTGTTCGTCACATTCCCCTGAGAGATAAATCGAACACAGCGCGCGCTTGGCAAAATATTCAGACGAAATTTTTCCGCCAGACAGAGTAGAACTCTAGCGACACGGAGCGACTTGAAAATTTGAATTATCTTGTCGCTAGTCGTAATTATTGGGAAAAAAGGGATTTTTTGCAAAAAGTGGGGTCTCTTATTCTGCTTACTGCAAACTTATTTTTGAACAAATTTTAAAAATTTTATAGCATTTTACTCAGGAAAAAATTATCTTTTTAATGATATAAAATTTAAGCAATTATTTTTTATAATCAATGGGGAAATTATCATTAAATATTGCTTGATATTCTTGAAAAAACCCTTTTACGGCGCTGCTAGTGGACAAAAGCCCCGCCGTAAAAGAGTTAAAGACCAGTGTCACACAAAAATTAACATTTTGAACAAGGTTTCTACGAAAACTTGCAAAACCCATTACTTTGCCATCTATTGTTAAGGGAAATGTGTGATATATTGCTAATTGGGAAGTTGCTAATCAACATTCCAAAATGGGCCTCAATATTTGAATTAATTTGCCTAAATGTTAATCGTCTGCGAAAAGCGGCTTGAAAGTAATTGCATTGTTTTTATTCATTCCATTCTATTCTCTGAGTCGCAGGAAAGTTACAGAGACGCAAATGTATTGCATAGGGCAAGCAATTACCCCGACCTGCTTCCGGAGATGTCAAGATATAGCTGTCCGGTTGAAAATTCGTAGTTATAGATATGACTGAAATTTAGAACTGCTTGCCAAGACCGTCGAGCACGGGGAAGTACCCTAAACTGTTTTCCTAAAGATATATAATCGTGAGTAGGTTTTGAACCCTGACCATAGTGGTGACAATCATGGCGCTCTTAACCACTCGACCACGCTGCAGACAGCATTTTTATAAATATATTTTTTCAACTGAACCGTTTTCATTGCGAATGTTCGTCATCACAGCCTACATAACTGCTACTGTCGAAGTTGTATTCAACAAGGCAAAAGTAGTTTTTTTAAATTTATTTGAACAAATTTATCGTTGTTGTTTCATGACTCTGATTTTCCAATCGCGCAGAGGACCTTTGTTGGGTTTGTACTGACATGTGACACCATCGGGGAGGAGCAGCCCGTCAGCCAGCAACGACTCATAATCCTCACGATTCCATTTGGTAAATCCCCATTTCTGCGACTCGTACAACTAGAGAAATTTAATCCGAGTTCAGATTGAGACGATACAAAACTATATTGACAGAATCATTTAAAAAAATTGTCAAATGTCTTGTAGCTATGAAATTAAAAAGTAAAATCTATTAAAAACAAAAAATCTTTTAAAGCAATATTTCAAACTTAAAATAATAAAAAATTTCCAACGGAATTTATGATCTACAACACTCAACGACAATCCACAGGAGTTAAGCTTTTAAACTATGTACATGTTTTTTAAAGAATTTAAAAATCTGTTAATGAATAGCAAAAGCAGGTTCAGGATAAGATATGTCTGTCCATGGAACTGGTGCATTGCGTTTGCACTTGTAATCATAATATCAAAACAAAGATTTTTCAGTCGCATCAACATCATGTACTGGTGATTGCAAACTACCTTTTGTCTTCCTGGGAATTTAAACTTCGCTCTTCTCATCGCTTCGAAGGCGTGTGCCCGGGATCCGTCCCTGCAGCGGATGGACATGATGGGCTGGCCGATCCGCACGCGGGCGACTAAACCTTGAGGTTTGCCGTAAGCTTTCCGCATTCCTGTCTGCAGTCTGCAACACGAAACAACTTGCTTGTATTTGATTAGAAAATCGACCCGCCCAAAAATTGTAAGTTAAAAGTTTTTATACGTTTATTACAGCCGATAACTACCAATTAATAATTAGATGAATATTAGTTGACACACCGCCCACACTTTTAAAATGAACAAGTTTAATTTCCTTAGACAAAAATATTCGGTTGATGTTTGTCGACAATTAGCATTACACGGTGAAAGTTGACAGCCAAACTAAAGTCTAAAGTGTTCAAAAGCAATCGATGACCACAGCAGAAATAGGAAGTTCTATTCAGCACTAATCATTTTCAAATAAAATGTTTTTGCAGGTACATAAATGTTTATTCATATCTTCCAAAGATTTTATGCATCCAAACTTGATATGCAAACAATAGCACAAAAGTTTTGCTGGGGGAACAAACGAATAAATCTTGAAAAAAATCATCTTTTGATGGCTACAGTTTCCAAGTGGAGGTTTCTGTTATGCTGTTGCGTAAACAAGGAAATTTTAGTGTAGGCAAGTCGGAACCCAATAGAAAAGCTACAATTTTAAACCAACACCTAACCAATTGTGCTTCTGGTGCTTTACCATTATAAACAGCAGTTTTAATATTTTTATAGGTTTGTGACATCTTAATAGAATGTAGCAGGCAGCCATCTTCTACATGCTGATACCTCAAATTTTCAATAAAACCTTTTTTGTAATGAAAATATCTTTTTAAAATTATTTTTCGTGATGGTGAGTACAGATGATTTTTCTGTTTAATTTTTCAGATGATTCTGTATTTCATGAAAAAATTTTTCTAAGAAAAGGAATCAGTACCCTCAGGCTAACTAGCTGAAAATTTGCCATAATAAAAATGAGGACGATCAGTAAAATATATTTTCATATAAAAATACAATTGAAAAAATTTTTCTAAGAGAAGGAATCAGTCCCCTCAGGCTAACTAGCTGAAAATTTGCCATAATAAAAATGAGGACGATCAGTAAAAAATATATTTTCATATAAAAATACAATTGCATATGCTAAGTAAACAAAAAATAAGTCTAATACAATTCACAGCAATTTTTTTAAACAACTTATTGGGTATGTACATAGGGGTATGGGCCGGTGGGCGGAGGACAATTGCCGTCTCAAAAATTTGTAAAATCAGGATTTTTCAACCAGTAACCAAGCAATAGTTGAGCAAAATCAGAATTTTTCAGGAAGCGACAGAAAATATTTGGCCAGAATAAAAATTTTTGGGCAGCCACAAGGTACATTTGGGAAAAAAAGTTTTTGTGCCCCGAAAACAATTAATATTTGAGATGAAGGCCTTTTTTTAAAGATCACCACTGTGTTTGGGATGAAAATTAAAAAATTAGAGACAGATTCACACATTGCAGACTTGGTCTTCATATACATGTATTTAGCGCCAACAGTGGAGGAATTAGGTGCAGTTGCAAACTGGGGGCCTTTTTTTGGTCTTCGCCTAAATTTTAGATAAAATTTAACTCATATCCATGAAGTTTTAGAAGATCATGATTTGGGCAAACATCAATAATATTTGAGTTCGGCTATGGGTATAAAAAACCAAAAAAGTAATTTATTTGTTTTGCTAAACATTTATTGAAACATTGCCGTCGTCTTTGTTATTGTCTGAAAGGGCAACCACTCCACTCCGAATCAGATACAAACAAGACTGGGGCCAAAGGTTTATGCTTTTCCTACCCCAGGCTGCTGTACTAACCGGATCAGAAACGGGCAACGATGTTCTTGAGCAAACTTCAGGTTTCGCCAACTCATCAGACTTCGTGCTTCAGTGGTGCCTAATACATGGGGCACGCCGTTAAAACTTGTCTGCGGTTTTATTCAAGGGCACCGCGTTCGCCGGTGAAGGAGCGAGATTCCATTTGTGCGTGAACAAATGAAATCACCCAGCACCAGTCCGCAGGCAATTCAACTTAACCCAATCTGTTTGGAGAAAACTCAATCTCGCAGGCCTGGCAATGGCTATGGGTGTAAAAGTATAGAGTCTGGATGCACTCTTACAATACCACGTGTCCCCTTTCATTTTTGTTCACCGGCCAGTGCGGACGCTCAGTTTGCAAGGTTGTTAGGTAATTCTGTACAGCTGCCACAAACCAGCATCTAAACCTTAGTCTCAATAGGCGGCCATCTGAGGACCCACTTAAAAACCATGCAATATATGGTCAAGATACAAAGTGCCATTGTTAGGTAAAACGTATGTCGCTCTTAGTTGGCGAAGCTCACCTGGCTTGATGCCTGAAAGTATGGGTAAGTGGTCTGATGGAGTGGGACACAGGAATTCATTGACAATGTGCAAGTTGTCAATTGGCGACGGTTATAAACATATGGATGCGAAGATAATTTACCTTACCTTTAGAACTGGGCAATTCATACCTTTAAAATTTATATGACTTCTTCCAAAAATAGGCTTTTCATTTATTTCTATTGATTAGATTGTACTATTTTTTTTGCATTGAAAATCAATTTGCATATAAATTTTAATGGAACATGTTTATAAATATTTTTAATTTAGTATTTGAAAACATAATTTTATCAATTAAATAATATATTTAGTATTTTTTACAACTCTATAACTTTATTTGCATATAAAAACCAAAAACTTTTAAAATATTGCTTATAAATATTTTACCATAAATTAAAAAAGTCGGTTTTCATGCCGTGGGCTCAGGTGGACGAATTCATCTCCTTAGGTAAATAACGTTTTATATTATTTGTATTTGAAAGTTAACAAAATAATTGGTTTTTCATGCAAGAAAATACAACAATGTACTTATTAAAAAAAAATAACATGTTTACCTTTAGAAGAAGTCGTATAAATTTTACCTTAAACATGGCCTTCTTATCAATTGCGTAAAAATGTAAAATGAGTCACGTTGTTTAGAAAAAAAATTAACCAATCTTTCATCAAACTTGCGAAAAAAGAGTTTTTTTCTAAACTTTGAAATAGAATCGTCCTATTTGGCTTGGAAATGGAAATTTTGCATATTAGACGCTTAATAATGTGTTTTTTTTAACTGGACATATTTGTCTCCTCATGCCTTAAAGGGTTAACCGATGGGGCAAAAGTTAACTATTTAGTCTTTTTAGGTAGTGAAAAAACTTGGGGTTTCTAGTATTAAACAGAAACGCAGTGAATCAAAGCAATCATTTATGAGCTATGAAATGATTGTCACGATGTTCTTGTTTTATTAATTTTTTAGTATCCCCTAAGACATGTCTAACAGTTAAAAGACTTGTGGCTTATTTCATTCAATAAGCAATTCTTTCCAGTATAGTATATTTGGATCTAATTCAGAATAAAGAAATTAAAAATTTTTTATTGCTGTTTAGAACTTTGGCGCTTGACTTTAAGTATTAATCAGGGTAGAGCATGTAACTCAATAATCATAAATTTTTTCATCTAGTTGTAAGCACATTTTGTTATATCTAATAATTGCAATAATACTAATTTATTTTAAGGTTAGGTACAGTATGAATGATAGTTATATATACCAGTACTTAATTTTTTGATACCTGTCAGCACCAGCACACGATAACATTTTGTTAATTCGAACAACATGGAAAGGATGGCATCTGATACGAAGATGAAAAGCATCTTTACCACAGTATTTGGCCATATATCTAAAGAGACAAATATAACACAAATTTAGTAATGTGATAAAATATTTCAACACAGTTGTTTATTAATTACAAAATCATTTCCCATCTATTTTTTTATGCAATAAAAAATAAAAAACAAGGTTTTAACTTAACAAATAAAAACAAAACTTAATAACGTTTCCTAAGGTTGATCAAGTGATATTTAAAGCAAATATTAAAAGTTGTTTTAACAAGAGAAAATGCATTTAAAAGACACTCTTGTAACCAAGGATGGGTAAAATTACGCTAATTGCTTTAGATTGAGTAGATCTTCTTAATTTGGGAGTCTTGCCAGTTTTTATTGCTTAAAAATTTGAGCTTAACTGGTTAAAAATTCAATTGCAATGTAACCCATGAATAGTAAAAAATATTCTAATAACCGTTTACATGAAATAAAAATGTTATTGGTGCAGTCATAAATTAAAACATTATTTGGATCTGGTTCAACAAAATTGAATTGGTATTTAAGATTAAACCTGGGGTTAGTGCTACATTAGATTTTTGAATAATCATTTGAAATATTTTTGACAGCTTAACCTGTAATGTTGTTGGCCACATATGCCTTGGATTTTTACAAAAAAAAACACATATAAAATTTTTTTGTCTTTTTTCTCAACTTAACTCCAACAAAATTTGGTGTTTCTTGTCTAATACATACCAAACTCACCATGGTCAAAAACAAAACCTTCTTTTTGGAAGTTTTTTTTTAACTAATAATTTTGAATTTATCAATAATAATAATAAACACATTAAAATATTTTTAAGAGTTGGTATAGTTTAAACTTCACTTTTAAATGACCTATCAACACATTATTTTAGTTTTCTCCAATCAAATCCTTAATTTTTCTTTTAATTTCATGACTGCACCAACAATTAATTATAAACAGGTGATTGATATTTGTTACTATTTATGGTAAGTTGCAGTTGAATTTTTATGTAATTAAGGTCAAACTATTAAGCAACAGCAAACTGGTAATATTCTTAAATCAATGCAATCTACTTAATTTAAATTAGCCCAATTTTATTCATGCTTGGTTGCTTGTAAATGTGATATTAGATAAGTATCCTAGAAGTTTTTTTTTTTTTTTTTTTTTATTGCATCAAGCATTTGTTTGTTTTTGCCATAAATTCTGTCTGTTTGGTGCCGCTGCATATAAAATATGTTCAATGTCAAATTACATTTATAATTATTTAAAATGAATTCTAATTAGTTTTATCATAAGAATCATTTTAATAAAAGTTTTACAAATTATTTAGTCTTAAATAGTGAAAAAAAAAAATTTATTTATAAGACACTTGGCAACAAATCCATATTGCACAATTTTCTTGCACATCTATTCATCGGAAATAATTCAAAATTTGTTCAAAAACAGCACTATTTGGAAATGAAAAGACATACAAGATTTTATTTACCACAAAATATAAATCAAAGGTCAACTGTTTCCCTGTTGACTGCTACAAAAACATTTCCAGAAGCTTTTTTGCTAAGCATAACAAGGCCTATAACTATTTCAAGATAATTACTCTCTACTAGAATTCAACTTCAAATCATACTAATTGTCAATTTTTCTGCAGTCTCTTTTACATTCCATACACTAAAGTTGGTATTTGCCATATTAGATTTTAAAACTTGGAACAGTGTACTTGGGTTTGCCATTCTTTAAAAAGCAATACCTCTTCTAATAAATCTTTTGCCTTATTTCTTCATTTCATCACTAACTTTTTTCTTTTTATAAAAATGTCAAATTGTTTCTTAGCACACCTCTTCAGTTACAGTAGACCTTGCCTTAGTCGCCCAAGGGAAATCAAAAAAGTGGCAACTCAGGCAAACAGCAGTTTAAATATGCATAGGCCTACATAAATTTAAGATGTGTTTGTTTCTGCAAAAGCTGAACATTTGAGAAAAAATAAAAAGCATTTTTTGGATTTATTTCATATATTTCAATAAGCTGATAGCTTTTGTAATCGTCATAGTTATGTTACATTGGCAACATGTAGCAACATGGCTGACTGAACTAAAGCTGATGAAAACAATCCAAAATGAAATAATGAGGTTATAAAGGAAGTTTGTGATGCACATTGGGGTTGTGTTACATAAGGGTTGCAGACAGTAAGGCAAACAACTGTTCAGTTGTAATAGCAGACTAAAAGTTGGGAATATAATCATATTGGCAAAGTTTTTATAGGTCTGACAACTAAGACAAATTTTTCTGCTCATGGTGACCAAAACAGTAACAAGTTAAGCAAATTGACAAATTAGGTACAGGCAACTCAATCAAACTTTATAACACAAAACAATAGGCTTTCAGCCAGGACCAAGCAAAAAATGGTGACTTAGCAAGTTCTATTGTATATTTAAAGATATTCATTGAATTACATATTTCCTTTTTTGATTAACTTTTCAACTAGTTTTTTTTCAAATTTTCTATTAATATTGTCATTTTTCAATCTACGAAGTTTTAGTTTTCTTAAGATCTTTTCAACTTTTGTTATTAGTGCATTGTAATAAACATTCTTTCCTTGCAATTACTATTGCTTTCATTAAAATACAATTTCTCATAATTCAATTAGACAAAATATGCATTCTTTGGAATCAACCAGACAATTGATGTTGAATATTTTGACAAACAATGGTAAAAATTAGAGATGTACCAGAATTCTGCTCTGGCCAAAATGGAATTGATTCCAGCTGGAACTGAAGTAATTGTAGCCAATAGGACTGATTTATCTGGAAACATATCTACACTTAGTTTACATGGTAAGGTTGATGTAGGCTGTCATTTACTCAGAGATACAACATGCTAAATTGCACTTATACACCTCTCAGTAATGGAAAGCCAGTCAAAGCTGCTTTGCTGCTTCAATTTGAAAAATTAATAAGAAAATTGTCACACAAATAATAACATTGACATATCAATATATATTAAATATATTAGGTCAACCTTAAATTTATACATAAGAGTATCATATGATTAAAAGTCATTAGCATAAATTGGAACTAATTTATTGTACAAACTAAGGTCAGATGATAAGGGTGCTTAACTCCATTGATCTGGCAACAACTTCAGAGCACAATTTTACCTAGTTATGAGCATTAATAGCACAGGTAAAACCTAACTTTACAGCAAATCACTGGAAACATTTTATTGCAGTTTGATCAATCTAGCATCAATCTTATCTACTAGCCTTTTCAAGTGATCACTGTATTCTACTCCCTACAAAGATAAAAGTCATAAAATAGCTGAACAGCCACAATATTACAAAAATGAACTTTTTCACTGTACAACTTAAATGAATGTGTCTATAATATTTTTGGTCACTATGTTTCAAATATTTAGTGCTCAGCAGAGAGTACTCAAATAAATTGCTTTAATGTATCCTTCAAACAAAACTGACTGCAAACATTCTACTTTAGTATTTTTTGAAGCGATTGATCATCTGCATTTGCAATAGTATTATCAACTGACAATTTAACACATTTATTATCAAGGTTAATACTGCATTTTTAAGTAGTTCCAGTTCTAGCCAGAATTAATTATTTGAGTTCTGTCACATCACTAGTAAAAATTAATTTATTCACAAACTTTATGAAAGTGGTTAAAATTAGGTAAAAGTGAAGATGCAGTAGGCTGATTAAAGTTTGTTATTTTACATTGTTTAATCTATTTTGAAAAATTTATTATTTTCACAAGCAAAATTTTAAATAAAACTTGGGCAAGGTAGTAACACCTTTATAAAATATAACTCATTGTCACAAACAAGCATCAAATTAAAGAATTAATGTTAATTGTGAATCTAACAGTGTTTCTCAATCTGTGTGCCACTAAACTTTTTGAAAAACATTAGTCCAGCGATGTCCAATCCATGGTTATTAGATATTTAATTGACAAAAGCCTGAATTAGAATGAAGAGGCTTTTGTTTCAGAAAACATCTGATCTTGGAGATGGAAATCAAGAAATCTGGTTTAAGTGCATCATGATTTTTAAAAAAGTCCTAAAATGTGCTTCAGGCAAAAGGTTGAGAACCACTGATCTAACAGAATACAGAGATTAAAAACACAATTTAATGTTATTTCCCATTATACAAGAAAAATTATGTCACAAGTTCTAGTCTACACAACTAATCATTTAACAAAGTCTTGATCAAAAAAGAAAGGTTGGATATAAAGAATAGAAACACAAAAAATGAGATGTCCTATTACAAATATTTGCAATGAAAACAGTCAATTAAACTAACTTGCAGAAAATTGGAAAGTAAAAAAAGATCCAAAAACTAATTTATGTAAGATAGGCTCACTTAACCCATTAGTGCTGCTGGCATATTTAAATATGCATAAGTGCTGATAGAGTATTAAATACACAGTTGAATTTTAGTAAGTGGCAATAGGGTACTTAAATAAAAAGTTGATTTATCAAAAACTATCAGACAAAATGATTGAAATTTTTTATATCGCATTTAGTCATGAACCTAAGTTCCCATTTAAAATTTCATCAAATTTGACTGACAGAAAAACTTTTGTCACTAACGGGTTAATCATAATTTGTGTTTACATCATAAGCTTAAATGATTTAAGAATTTGAAAATGGATCAACAATGATTGTTGCAGTTTTACTATATTCAACTTGCATTTTGACTTTGGTGAAATAGGGATCTTGTAACATTTATATTAAATTAGACTACATTATAAAATTTGTTTAATTTTAATAATAACATTAGTTTTGCTATTTTTGCTAAAAAATATCATTTAAACCAATTTGATAAGTATCTTATAGACAGAACAAGATTAGTTAAAGCTTTTAGTCAAATCAAATCCCTTGAAAACAGATAATACTTAAAAAAATTAATCCAACACAGCAATACTTGCTATTTTTATAAACAAATTAAAGTAATTGCTGGACATCTGCTGATTGTCTTGAAGGCCAAAAAAATAAATATATCTAATATAATGGTAATAAATAAAATATTTATTTAGTTATACTTATTGGCACAAATTCTTGCAGCTTCTAATGCTTCAGAGCTAAGTTGCTCCAACTCATCTGAAACCATGTGAATGCATAGTGGAAACTCTTGCACACCAGCTTTCTTTCTTCCCAAGTCAAATATTCTAATTTTGGGGTCTGGAACACCACGGCAAAATCTAGATTTTGGATATGGCTTGTTTTTGCAATATCTGTAACTATAATTTTATTTAATTATTCATTTGCATTATTGAACTTCAAAACAACAAATACATAAAGTTTAGCACATGCTAAATAAAATTTGACAATTTAAGAATTAAAAACAGAAAAGCAAATTACTGAATCTTATTAATGGTATGAAATGTAACTAGGAATGGAAAGGCAATAAGCCCAATCAAGCACAGCATCTTACCCCAACAGAAAAAATCTTATTCCTTATTTGCTGTTTTGACTGGATAAACTTTTAAATCTTGGGGAATTCCCAAAGCCTACAAGGTTAGTGATGACAAACAATGAGGCAAGACCCCAAATTATTAAGGCTTTAAATGATCTGCATGATGGCATAACTTTGCAGCCTATCTATTCACACTATAACAACATTTACACTCATAATATATATAGCAACCATGATCATTAAGCTCATGGTAAACTACATAAAAAAAGCAAACAAACATGTAATTAATATAATTGCAACTTTTTAAGTGCAAATCAATCAATACTAGTATACAAGGTGGAGTTCTGCTTTTATATTTGTCAACATATAGAACTTAAAGATTCTAACCTAATAACAAAATGTGAATTACAGCCTATGCTAATGTTATAAAAATGATTGCATCTTACACCAAACATTACAAATACTACATTTAATTTGATTCAAGTGACCACATTTTCACAAAATTTATAAATAGGCCACAAACATTTAATTTCACATAAATATTATTTGAAAAATACAACACCATGGTACTAGATACACACACCAGCACACTAATAGGTAAGGAATAAAAAGCAAAAAAAAGAAACAAGTCAAAGCAAGATTCCACAAACAAAGTGTATATTCAATAGACAAGTGATGTAATATTGTGGAGGTCAAATTTTTTAACACGGATTTTAAAACTAGATAAGCTTGGAGCAGATACAATATCTTGAGGGAGTTTATTCCAAACATCCGGTATACGGTTAATGATGAGTGAGAGACTGAATGGTCCAGTCGTGTTGACGCAGATTATAACCAGAGTTGCAATATGAAAAAAAATTATTTGATATATTCTTTTAACTGGTAACATAATTGTATTGAGCACATCTAAAACATTCGAAAATAAAAAAGATGCATTAAAAGCTTTCTTAGACTGACAAACTGAGAATTAAACAAGATAAACAAATGTTAAACTTTATAAAAAAAGGTATTATAAACAATTTTTTAATGAAACTAACCCAGAATTCTCTTTTCTGCATCAGGATAAAATATAAAAGAAACAAGAAAAGGATCTCTTTAAGAAGTGGTAGTAACAACAGAAGAGATCTGAGTTAGTTTTAGAAACAAAAATTACTTATGACTTTTTGAAAGAGATCCCAAATTTCAATCAATAAAATTTTAATCTAATAAAATTATAATTAATTTTTATAATTATATGAACTGTTAACCACAATTTTAGTTTTAATAATTATTAAGCATTTTGCAGATGGGAATTTTAGTAAAGCCAACACAAACTTAAAAAATTAAAAAAGTGCAAAACTACAAATGAAAACAACAGCAAAAAAAATTTAATAAGGCAAAGTCACTTGAAATACAACAAAATTATAAGATTATTAACCCTACACATCACATAAACTAGGATAAATAACTGAAACAGCTCAGAACTAATCTTTAATCCATTATGATTACCATACCTATACAAAGCCATAAATTTGCCACAATGAACATTATGCTTGGGGTCACATACACACACAGAAACACACACATACACATCACCAACCACCTATTTAATTGGGATGCATTAATAGGGTAAAAAAACTGGCAGAAAAAAACTTATGATTGAAACAACTACGTTTATGTATTTTAGAAAATTTACTAAACAATCACAGTTACACAATACTCACCAACGCGCTGGACGCCGACCCATATTTTTACCTAAAAGAAATTTAAAAGAATTAATTTAATTTGATTTGTTTAAGACTAATACGAAATATAGCGTTATTAATACACAACTAAATCGATTAACATTGATAACAAAAAAGTAGTATTTCCCTACCTATTCAACAAAACTGTCCAGCAAAAGAATGACTTAGCAAGATTTTCAAAAAAATTCCCGTATGTTATGACAAAGCAAAAATTGAAAGTCTGTTAATGCGTTTAAGCGTTTCAGCAAAAAAAAGTAAAAATAAAAATAATTATGACATTTTAGATCGCTCTTCTTTCAAACCAATTTTTTCTTGTTATGACAAAATCCACATTTTCATTCAAAGTTGTAATTACTCAAGTTTATTTAAAAAATCATAAGCCTCGGACTCAACTCAAGTAGGCTACAGTAACAAGTCAAACCAATTAAAACTTACACTTGACTTAATTTTAAAAAAAAGTCAATTTTTCTTTTCTATGAATCCAATTTTATTATTATTATCAAGTCTATTGATACTACGACAGTTCATCAAAACGACAGCTATTTTTTTATCGTCATCTTTTTATTCAAACTAATGCCAATTCACAAATAGTAATAAAAAAAATAACTATCATATTGTAATATTACGAGAACAAAACAAAGCAATAATACACATAGAATGTGTCAGTGATGCCGATACTGATACTGATGCTTGAAAAAGGATAGAAAAAAAACATACAAATAGCTACCCAGTCAACTACTCTTTACATAAAAATGGAAATAAAATACTGGATATAAAGTCACTATCACTCATTTAATCAAAAAGCGGAAAGCAAAAAAATTAAAAGTAATAATATCAAAGTAACAATGGCAATGTAGATTACTAGTTTTTGTATAGTATCTAATGCAGTTGCACGCAAATGAAAAAAATAATGCTTTAACAAAATGATTCACCATTTACCATGCATAAGTTACACATATAGTTTCAAAAAAATAAAAACAAACATATTTTTCAGAACTTGGCGACAGTAAAAGGTGTCAAATTCTTATCTATTTTTTTTATCTCTATATTTATCCTCCTGACTCGCAGGAAAGCGACGGAGGCGCTATACATAGGGTATGCAATTACCCCGACCTGCTTCCGGAGATGCCAAGATATTGCTGTCCGCTAGTAATTTAGTAGAGATATGACTGTAATTTAGAACTGCTTGTGAAGACCACCAAGCAGGGAAAGTGCTGTAAAGTGTCTTTCCAAAGAACACAACAGAATGGCACAATTGGGTTTAGAACCGAGACCATGTTAATCATCAGTCCGGTGCTTTAATTACTCGACCACGCTTATAGAATTATACTAAAATAATTTTTAGATTTTAGTCTGACAAAGAGGCAAATAAAGTATTGAATCAAATTAATGAATTAGTTAAGAGCATATTTTAAATCTAACACTTATAAATTTATTCTCTGAAGCTTCAGTATGATAAAGTGTATTGAAACAAAGGTTCATCAAACATTTACTGTCCAAGCTTCTATAATTGCACCATCTCTTTACTATTTTAATTTAGATTTTTTAACAACAGAAAAGAGGAATAAAAGCTGTTGTGCGTTGTTCCCTCCGCCATGTAGTTTCAATAAACTGCCGGGAATAATTAATATTATCTCTATCCTTTGATGGCTTTAGTACGGTGCAAACGAAGCAGCCACACCGGGCCTCCCCTAAAAAATGTCAAAAAGTGGCCCCCACTAAGCAAAATACTGTTCTATTTCTTTATAGTAGTACTATGACGGTGCCCCCTGTCTGCACCTTATCTTTATGACAAAGGTAGGGATAATGTACTTGATTGATAGTAAGGATCTTTTTTTTAGAGATCACTATAATTTTGGGATGAAAATAAAGTTTTTGGATATCAATTAATAGTGAAAATCTTAAGATCACTTTATTTTGAGACAAAAAAAAACTTGACACATTAAAGAGTAGCCTCCCTATTTTTCTTGCACCGCGCCCCCCCTTTTGGAAAGCCACCACTATCTCTATCTCTTTGCTTGACTTGGAGGAAAACATGAAAATTATTATATTCTGGGCAACTGTCAAGCAATTATCTCGATTTGTTTTCGGAGATGCCATGATAGCAGTTCTGCTCAATTTTTTATTTGTTTTTTTAGTTTTTTAGAGATATAATTAAAATATAGAGCTACTTTAAGAACGCTAAGCAGAGAATTCACTTACAATATTTTTTCCAAGGACATAGCCGAGTGACATGGGTTTTGAACCATGATTGTGTCAACCTCGATAGCCACTAATGGCCTATGGTGTTCTTACCCTCTTGCCTGTGGACATTGTATAACAAAGACAAAGAATACGATGCAGTGAAGCTCAAACACTTTTGTGTTCTAAAACATTTAACCACATTCATTACATTCTAAAAATTTATTAGAACACATTGTAGTATTAAGTAAGTAGAGGCCTACATTTCTACTTTAAAATAAAACAATCTCATTTGGAAGAGATTATGGTAATTAAGCCTTTGTTTTTTTGACTTGGTTTTATGTTAGCTTATTTAAACAATTTAAAACGATCGAAAGAATGAAATATGCCTACTAACGTAGCCTGCTGTCATTATATGACACAGTGGCATGCGGTGACCTCTGAGGCTGGTCATGCAGTTGGTATGCCTAAGCTGGTCATGCAATTGACATACAATACTTTATGGGTAGGACAAAAACTTGTGTGGGATTCCAAGACGAAAACCAATTTTTTTCCCAAAATCATGGTGTTCTCTACAAAAAAAATAGGTCTTCACTTGAAATCAATTTCAGATATTCTCATTTTTTGTCCCAAAACCGTGGTTTTCTTTATTAATTAAAAAAAAGGTCATCACGCAAAAGTTCGTTGGTCATGCACAGCATGACTTGGATGCCCTGACCGCACCCTACTCATCTGAGACTTAGTAACAAATCTTTCTCCAGATATAATTATTGGTTTGAATCGGCAGCTTAACCAAGTTGTTTTACAACTAATTAAAAAATTCAATTTTAACTAATTAATCCCATAAAATTTCAATTTTAAAATACATGTATTTCATACAAAATTTTGAAAACCATTTTAATCCGGATTATCTGGTTGAAAAGCGTATGGTGTTACATTTCATTCATAATGCTAATCATAACTTTATAAATGATAAATCCTCTCCTGATTTTTTTAACAAACTTTTAATATTGTGACAGTACAAATAGACTTTTACAGTAATGTTGAAGCTTTTGATCTGTGGCGTACCGAAGATTTTTGAAATAAGCGAGGTCACACAACCACAATCATATATGCTTATCAGAAAAATTTTCTTCAAGCGGTTAAAAAAAGGTCTTCACTTTGAATCTGTCTCTGATTTCTTGTATTAGTGATCTCCAAGGAGGGGACCACGGCACAATGGCCCCCCTAATTAGTTACTGCTTTTAATTATGACATAATTTTTTTTGTACGTAGTGATTGCGTAATTTTTTTGTCTGCAAAAGTTTGTGGTAAGGATTCTTTTACCGTTTTAATCATAGATTTGATTGTACGATGTTTATGAAACATTGTAAAGTTTGCTGGAGTTCTACAAATTTTTTTTCTTTTCTCCCTCTTTTTTTGTTTCTTTTTCCCGAACGTTTAAGAATAGCTGTGAAATATTTTACAGCTATGTAGATGATCCAATTTTACAAGTTGCCTAACTTGTTTATTACTTTGTCTTATTGTGACGTCATAGACCGCTTTGCCAAATGCCAAATGTAATATAATGATTAATCTAAAAAATCTGGTCCGATGTATAGTAACTTCGATTGTTATCTCTTGACGTTACCTGATTTATGTATAACGTATTTCGTTTAGTCGCTGCTTCCTTATTCACAATCTTTATTTCTACATGCACTATGATTAATTTCAAGTTGATTGTGAGTAAAAATGAAAATAAATAAAAAAAAAGATTATAAATAGCGTCGTAATTTTTTCATTCATTCGATTGTTATAACGTTTAGAAATCGTTTCGCGTTTGGCTGTGCTTAACTCGTCTAAGGTTCAGTGTTGACGCCTTGGAATTAATTTTATTGTGAGATAAAATTGTTTTAGACTGTGGCCGACGAACTATTAAGTTTAATATTAGCCATCAGGGTGCTAATTATGGTTAGTCAGTACAAAATTGTTGAGTGATTTTTTGCAGTTGTAGGCGTTGTGAATTGTTTAAAGTTTGATAAAGCTTGAGAGCCAAGTTTTTTGATAATTAATCAAGTTTTTTGATTTTGTGAATAAATTTTTTATTGTCAGAAATTGCGTTTTTCTTTTCTGTAAAGAGAAATTTCTAGCCATTCGTACTTAGCCAAAACTTACAGTTTTAAGAACTTCAGTCTTGCAGTAAACTATTTTTAGGATCGACGTAAATAAAATAAACATAACTTTACTTCAACGCAAAAATTTGGGTCACCTAGTTCAAATTTCAAATTCCCGAGTAAAGTTATGATACATGGATTACATTAAACAATTTCATTGGTTAGTCACGGTCCTGTTTCAGCTGATGTTATTACCTTTCACTTAGTCAAAACAGAGATCGAGCCTGTTAACTGCAAGTTATCTTGAATCATTTACAATCAGGTAAAGTTTGATTCCCGATTTTATCTGCTTATAATTCATGCCGGAGCTGCAAATTTGCTTATGCGACTTTTTTCCCGTTTTGGCACCAACTCAAAATTGCCGAGATCTCGATAAGAGCGCATGTAGTGGCAATCCCAAAACTGATGAAACAAATAAGAATTATTGATTGATATCTCTGCTCTATGCCCCCTACAAAATCCTTGACGGGTTTGCTGAAGCCGATGTCGAACTTATTATTGACCCATTGCTTCCTGAGGAGCAGGATATATTTTGACGCAAAAAATCAACCGTGGATCAAATCATTTTGTTAACATAAAACATCGAAGATTTTTTTGAGCCTAAGAAGAAAGCTGGAACCGTATTCGTCGATCTGACAGCGGCATATGACATTGTCTGGTACCCTCCACTCATTTACAAGCAGCTTAGACTTCTTCCGGAATAAGCACGTGTCTAAAATATTCGTGGAAATGGTCAGCAATAAAGTTCTTACTACCGGCAACAACAAGCGCAACAGGATCTATCCTCTGAAAAACTCTATCTCTCAGGATCGGTTTTGGCTCCCTCCTTGTTTAAAATAAATACATATGATCTAATTTTACAGTCTTTAGATTCAGTCCTATGCTGACGATTCAACATTGTTGCTCTCTTCTGAAAATTGGAAGAACTTGGAAGGGGTTTTCGGTCAAGACATTACTATACTTTCAACGCGTATCTAGATTTATTGGTTGAAACTCAGCCACTCAAAGACAGTGACAGCAGCCTTAATCGTTTAAACAATTGAGTTTAATTTTAGTCCCGACTTATTTTGAGTCTGGGTCTGACTCATCTAAGCGATCTATTCAATTTATCTTAAGGTAAAACAAATAGATTGCTCAGGCATTTAGCCAGCTGGGTTTCGCTGACTTAGAGAGACACTCTTTTCGGCTATCCTTAGTTTGCCTGATTGTTGAGCTTTTTGAATGTGTTTAATCTTCTACAAAACTTGAGACGTAGTTATATTCCTCCAATAAAAATTGGTTATGGTCCAACAAATGCACGTTCCGTAGCAGCGTTTTCTTTTAACAAAAAAATTTATTTATTTTACTTTTATTCTTGACACCAACATAAGAAACATACAAAACAAAATACCTTTATTATTTTTTTGTCTATAAATGTTGTATATTTCTTTTTTCCTTATGTCCCAAACTCATAGCCTAATAAGACGGAGTAGGCCTCCCTTGTTTTCTTATAATCCGCTCATAAAATTATTCCTGATAAAATTTCAATCAATGAACAATTATTTAAAACTAATAGTAATGAATTTGCTAATGTAATAAATGATTATTTTACAAACATAGGAAATAAAATGGCTGCTAAAATACCTCCTTCAAATGTTATTTATACAGATACATTGCAACAAAATATATTATCTAGTTTTGTAATTGATGACATTGATGATGTAGAAGTAATGAATAGCATAGATTCTTTAAAAACTAAAGCAAGTCCTGGACTACATGGCATAAGTGCCAAATCGTTTAAGGTATCTAATACAGCTGTTAGTCCTGTGCTTGCAAAATTATTTAACAAATGCCTCCAAGAAGAAAATTTTCCTGATACACTGAAACAATCACAAATCATACCAGTACCAAAAATAAATTCTCCAACTGCTCTTACAGACTTTAGACCTATTTCATTGTTACCTACAATCTCCAAAATTTTTGAAAAAATTTTATATAACCGTATGATAAACTATTTAACAAAATACAAAATTTTAAGTCCATGTCAATATGGCTTTCTAACAAACCATTCAACTGAATCTGCAATTACATCAATATATGACCAATTACTGAATAATTTGAACGAAAAGTAAGGCATTTGATACTGTGAATCATGAAATATTACTTGAAAAGCTTTATCGATATGGATTTCGTGGTAAAATATGGAAAATGTTACAATCCTATTTATCAAACAGAAGACAATGCACAAAAATTGGACAAGCAATTTCAAGATTTACAATTGTACAATGTGGTATTCCACAAGGGTCATGTCTTGGTTCATTGTTATTTTTAATTTATATTAATGATTTACCAAATGCCACTAAATGTCAAACTACATTATTTGCTGATGACACTAACCTTCATATTTCAAATAAAGATCTAACTATTCTTGAAAACGAAGCAAATAAAGAACTTAAAAAAATAGATAATTGGATGAAATGCAATAAACTATCCGTAAATTATTCCAAAACATCATATATGATAATCTCCAATAAATGTCTAAAATCTTCTGCTTGCAAAATTAATATCAATAATACTGAAATTAAATGTGTAGAATATGTAAGATACCTTGGAATCTTACTTGATAATAAACTGAGTTGGAGATCTCATGTATCTAGCTTATGCAATAAAATTTCAAAGGTAGCCTATGTGGTGTTTTTTGTAAATTAAGATATTATGTTCTTTTATGTGCCTTAAGAATTGTGCATTTTTCACTAGTACAGTCTTATTTGCAATATTCTTTAATTAACTGGAAACGTGCCAATAAAAGTACGATTAGTCCTTTAGAAAAATTACAAAAAAAAAATTATTAGAATTAGTTTGTTTTACCATAAAAGAAATGCAATTGGAAATCTTTTTGCCAAATTTCATGTGCTAAAACTTACAGATTTGTATAAATTAAAATGTGCTAAATTTATGTACAAATTTGAAAATGGTTTATTACCTATCTCCTTTAACAATTATTTTACCAATTTAAAATCTATTCATCCATACAATACACGATATAAAGTAAAAAGTAAATTTTTTCTTCCAAGATTCCGCACAAACTATGGTAAAAAAATACTTCAGTATGTTGGAATACAAATATGGTCTGAAGTTCCTCAAGAAATTAAATCTCGGACTTATGTTTCATTTAAAAAAGAATTCAAAAAACTATTAATGAAGACTTATGATATATGATGAGATTAATAAATGTTTACTTATTTGTTAACCCATAAAAAAAAAAATTTTTTTTTTTTTTTTATACTTTTTTATGTGTTGATATAGATTGTGAAATATAGAATTTGGATTGCTTTTTTTTTTTTTTTTTATTTATTTATTATTATTATTATTATTTGCTTTGGCCTATGCTTTTTTTTCGCTATTCTTTTTTTCTTTTCTGTAATTGTTTATTCATTAGTTTAAATATAAAATTTGGGTTGTGGCTGACTAGGTGACTGTTATAGTATGTGACGTCATAGAGCACGGCTCTACTGCCTTCTTCTCTCTGGTTTGATAAGTGTGGTTAACCGCGTGATAAACTATTAGTATAACTTACAGATTCAGTCGTATAACTATCGTGTAATTCCGTATAAATAAAAGAGCTAACTGCAGATACTAATGGAACTCATAACATGGCGTCGTCGACAGTCAGCTTATAAATTTGTTTGAATAAAATAAGCTTACGAACCATTATAAAAGTATACTGCAAGTTCGTGATCGGAGATTTGTAAAAGATTGAAGATAAAAGCAAAATGGCAAAAAATAATCGAGAGCTGCAAGCAGAATTAGAAGCAGCAAACAAACGTATAGCCGAATTATCCCAATCTAATCAAAACGCGAATAGTAATATTAATAATGATGAACCTCCTTCTTGGTTAAAAACTTTTTTAGAAGCACAGTTGTCAATGCAAAGACAAACACAAGAACAGAATGTCGAAAATCAGAGACAAATGCAGCTCGAAAGTCAGCGACAAATGCAACAAATAATCGAACGATTTTCGCAACAGCAGCTGCCTCAAAGCGCGAATAGCGAAAGAAGCGAATCACGTGAGCAAACCATTGACATCAACAATTCTAACAACGAGGCAAGGCGAACCAAAGCGGACGCACAAAAGCCTTCCACACTGCAGGTGGGAATTTCGTTAGCTGAATTTGCGAAATGGCGTAAATCGTACAACGATTATGCTACGGTCTCGCTTGCAACAGAGCTGCCATTGAGCAGTCAGTTGGCATTGCTTCGCGGTTTTTTTTCGATGGAAATGCGAGAAGCCGTAGAACACGTACTTCTTATCCCGGATGACATGACACTTAAACCAGACGAAATGTTAGACAAAATTAAAAATTACATCCGGAGTCAAAGAAATATAGCGTTAGATTGCGTCGCATTTGAAGAGAGAAAGCAAGCGGCTGGCGAAAACTTCGATTCGTTTTTAATCGCGATCAAAACTTTGGCGAGAGACGCAGACTTGTGCAATGAATGTTTAAATCGTCGTTTAGTCACAAAAATCATGTCGGGAATATATGACAAAGAGACTCGAACAAAGCTCCTAGCCATGTCCCCATTACCTGATCTTCAGACCGTCACTGATTTATGCAGATCGGAAGAATCAGCAAAACTAAACGACGCGCGAATAAGCCGACAGCTGAATGAGAGAAGAGCGTACCAAAGCAAATTTCGTCGAAATTTCTCTAAATCTAAAGAGCGCAATAAAAAGCCCTGTACAAAATGCGGTACAAAGACCTGCCCACCAAAAGGTCAAACCCACTGTCCCGCAAAGGATACAGAGTGCTTAATATGTCGCAAAAAAGGTCACTTTACATCAGTGTGCTTTCACAACAAACCCGGGTTCAACAGACGCGAAGAAACGAAGAAAAAGTTAACGGGACAAATAAAGCGTAGATGCAATGCTAATGCAAATTTCGCTAACTCCGCGGCGCCCAAAATAACTGTTAATCTTTTTTCTCTTAAACATCGTAACCCGTTAGGTTCCACAGAAGCTACACCAGACACAGGTGCCGAAGCAAGTCTTGTTGGGGTAAACATCATTCAACGGCTCGGAATAGACCTTGATAATTTAATGCCGCCAAGTCAAGACACTCTTAGTGCAGTAAATCGGCAGACCGTAACATGCGTGGGGACCTTCCCATGCATTATCGAATACTGCGGCCGATTCGTGGAAGAAACCATTTACGTCTGTCCTGAGGTAGAAGATTTTTTGCTTGCTTGGTACGTATGTCAACAGGTTAACATTCTACCTGACACGTATCCCCAACCGATAAATTCGTCAAAAACACCTCGAAAATTAGCAAGCATATTAAAAGCAGAGAACACAAGATTCATTATATCAGAGAACCCAACTGAAGCAGAAATTAGTAAAATTGAGAACAAGTTGGTAAAATCGTACAGCGATGTGTTTTCTGAAGACACAACATTACGGGAAATGAACAGTAAACCCATGAAAATTTCCTTGAAAGATGATGCTGTTCCATTTGCTTTACCTGTTTCACGCCAAATACCTTTAGCTTTCAGAAGGATGGTGAAGACAGAGCTTGACCAACTTGTACAAGCCGGAGTCATTGCACCAGTAACAGAAGCAACTGATTGGGTGCACCCTATGGTCGTTGTACAAAAACCCAATGGTGGAATTCGTCTCTGTATTGATTTGCAGAAATTGAACAAATACGTACGCCGTCCATATCATCCATCTAAATCACCTGCTGAAGCTATTTCGAATATTTCTTCTTCGTCTAAATTTTTCTCAACATTAGACGCCACTAAAGGATACTGGCAAGTACCTTTAGAAAAAGAAAGTCAAGACTTTACCACATTCATTACGCCGTTCGGAAGATTTAAATTCCTTCGAGCTCCGATGGGACTAGCTTCTTCTCAAGACGAATATTGCGCAAGAGGCGATGAAGCTCTGCAAGGCATTGAAAAAGTCGAAAAAGTGGTAGATGACATTCTTATTCAAGGCGAAACCGCACAGGAGCACTTGAATACCGTAGTGGCTGTACTAAACAGATGTCGAGAACACGGTATTACTCTTAATCCGAAGAAAGTGCAGTTACTACAAAGTGCTGTGAGATATGTCGGATATATAGTGAGCAGCGACGGTATTAAAGCAGACCCCACAAAAATTGAAGCAATCTCTGAATTCCCTGCTCCAACAAATATAACTGAATTACGATCTTTTATGGGCATGGCAAACCAGCTGGGCGGATTTACTCACCTACTCAGTGAAGCAGCAGGCCCACTTCGGGACTTGCTCAAACCAAAAAATGCTTTTCTCTGGTCACCCCAGCATGAAGAAGCATTTACAAAGACAAAAGAAATTCTTTGTAGCCCCCATATTTTGGTTGCATTCGACCCCAATTTGGAAACGATGCTGCAAACAGATGCATCTCGATTAAAAGGTTTAGGTTTTGCACTTTTGCAAAAACATCAAGAAACGTGGAAATTGGTTCAAGCAGGATCACGTTTTATAACTGAGACTGAGTCCAACTACGCTATAGTTGAACTGGAATTGCTCGCTGTTGTTTGGGCTATGCGTAAATGCCGCATATATCTGCAAGGCTTACCCAATTTCGAGCTGATAGTAGATCACAAGCCATTAGAGTCAATCTTGAATACCCAGACACTCGATATGGTGGATAATCCCAGGATTCAGAGACTTAAAGAAAAACTCAGCGCTTTTATATTCCACACCACCTGGAGAAAAGCCAAAGACCATGTGATCCCCGACGCGTTGTCACGAGCACCGTGCCGCGACCCAGAACCAGAAGATATCATAAACGTAGACACAACCAGAATGATCTGCAAAAACGTTTCTACAATTCTGAGAGGAAAAGACCCAGAAGTTACAAAAGAAACATTCATCGATCCAATGCTGGAAGACTTAAAAGAAAGTACTCAGCAGGACGAAGCAGCACAACAATTAATCACTGCTATTAAAAGCAACTTTTCAAAAGGAAACGAATATCCATTAGCTCAACCTTTCAAAAAGCTGAAAGATCAGCTTACTTTCGAAGATGGATTAATTCTCCTGAACAGCCATCGCATTGTGGTGCCGGTACAGAAAAGAAAAGAAATACTGACAAAGCTACATGCCTCACATCAAGGCATTGAAAGAACAAAACAAAGAGCGCGTCAAATAGTGTACTGGCCAGGAATCAATAGCGACATCAAAAATACTGTTGAAGCCTGCACGAAATGCCAAGAGCACCAACCAAGCTTGCAACAGGAACCATTACAACGCGATCCCCTCCCATCAAGACCCTTTGAAGACGTATCTGCAGATTTATTTTATTATGCCGGTAAGACTTACCTGGTTTATGTAGACCGTCTGTCGGGATGGATTAAGCTCAGCGAGTTCTCTCATGACCCTAGTTCACATCAGATAATCAGCACTATAAGAAAATTTTTCGTGGACACAAAGGTACCAGTACGAATCAGAACTGACGGAGGACCGCAATTCACATCAAGCAAGTTTCAACAGTTTCTCAAGAAATGGGGAGTAACTTCCACCATAAGTACTCCACATTACCCACAGTCAAACGGACACGCAGAAGCAGCAGTGAAAGCCATGAAGCACCTTGTTGCCAAAACTGCTGAGCATGGTAGTCTCGACTGCGATGAATTTAGCAGCGGCCTAATCGAATGGGTTAACACACCCAAGGCCCATGGGTTATCACCAGCCGAAATTTTATACGGCGCCCCGTTACGTTCAATCGTCCCAGCTAAACTGAAATATTTCAAGGAAGATTGGCAAAACAAATTCGACAAGTGGGACGCAGCTTTATCAAATCTACAAGTGGCTGCAGAAACCGAATACAATAAACGCGCAAAACACCTCAATCCACTAAAAATCGGACAACATGTTCGAATTCAAGACCATATTACAAAAAAATGGTTGCGATCGGGACTCATCATCGGCGTCGGGAGAAACCGCGACTACCACATAAAACTACCGAGCGGTCGAGTCTGTTGGCGCAATAGACGTTTTATTCGCCCTCTCCCCACCGAAGGGGGAGACCCCAAAGAGGAAATGATGACATCAGACGAACGTCACGTCCATTTTGAAGATGAAGTCTTTCCACCATCTCCAACCTCGCGGCGAAGCGTGAGACAAAAACGCTTTCCTAATCATTTAAGAGATTTTGTATGAAGTAGCGTAAAACTCATAGCGCTTGTGCCGTATTGTATATAGTTTGTTGCATGTTTATTAATCAGGCTCGTACAATGTACTATATTTTTCTTAGACAACCTTTTCGCTAAAAAGCTTCTTAAAAGGGGGTTGTTATAGTATGTGACGTCATAGCGCACGGCTCTACTGCCTTCTTCTCTCTGGTTTGATAAGTGTGGTTAACCGCGTGATAAACTATTAGTATAACTTACAGATTCAGTCGTATAACTATCGTGTAATTCCGTATAAATAAAAGAGCTAACTGCAGATACTAGTGGAACTCATAACAGTGACCTTTGATGGTCTTTCGCTGCAACCCTGTTGTAGTATTGCTCAATATTTCTATTATTTTGTTTTTTTTTGTTTTTGTTTTGTATTTAAAAGGGCAATCTACAATGAATAAACAAAGATTGATTGATTGATTGATATAAAGACTCGTTTTCACTGCGAGCATTCTTCGCTTCTTTTATTGATTTTTTTGCTTCCATTAGCGCTTTAAGCGTGAAAAGAATTTAAAAAAATCAATAAAACAAACAAAGAATGCTGCATTCCATGCTCCCAGTGGAAACAAGCCTCACATTTTACCATTAATATTAAATTACAACGTCCATTTATTTATTGCTTATTCCTTTTCCTAATTTCGTCTGAAAATAATTTATAAATCAATTCATCAATTCGCTTTTTGTTTCATCATCATTTCTCATCAATTCGCTTTTTGGGTGTAATAATTAATGAAAATTTAAGCTGGAAAGAGCACATGAATATGATAAAACGAAAAATTCGTTCTTCTCTAGGAAGTATTATGCGTGTAAAACCGTGGCTTATCACTAAAGCAATGCTAATTTTGTACAATTCATTGTTATTTAGTCATCTAAGATATTGTATCTCCAGCTGGTGCTTTGGAAATCGCACAACAATCAATCAACTTCAACATATTTGTAGTAGATTTATTCGAGTCATGAATGGAATAAAACGGAGAGACTGTGTAAAAAATGTTATGATCAAAAACGAGCTTTTAAATATTTAGCAGTTGTATGAAAGTGAAATTGCAATTTTAATGTACAAATTTCAAAAACGCTCTCTTCCTATTCCAATTTAACAACTATTTCAGCTTAAACCATGTCAAATTAAAACTAGAAGTGATAGTCAAATTATTTCTTCGTGTTTTAGAACAACAGTCTGCCAACAATCAATTAAATTTATTGGACCCAAAATTTAGAATACTTTGCCTCAAGAAATTAAAAACTGCTCTACATTAGTTTCTTTCAAAAACAAACTAAAAATTTATTATTGCGCAATACCCGATGAATCTACGAAAACATAGTGCCGTACCTGCAACATTAGAAAAAGTTTTTTTTCCTGCTTGCTGCTGTTTTCTTTTTATATTTCAGGTCATCGTCGATATCAATTCAAGAATTCAACTCTACATGCACCTGGAACAATCGTTTAATCCCAAGTTATATTAAACTAGTCTTGAAACTCGACAAACTTTTTTTTCCCTAACAATTGACCAGATAAAAAAGTTTAATGCCAGCAGCGTCTTAAAATAAACTCATATTAGAACTTTAAATTATGCGTTTAAAGAATTTTAAACGAAAATAAATGTGTTATAAAAACAAGTCTTGTCTATAAATATGTTTCTCTTGGGTATGAGCGTAAACTGCATCCGGTTGCAAGCTTATCAACTGATAAGTCGGGATGAATGAGGATGCCCAATTACAACTTCTTTTAGGTCACCCTTGGGCAAGGTGTAGTACCTGAAAGCAAGCTTCCCTGTCCTGGGTTACATGCCAGCAAATAATATTATAATAATAAATAAGGCTGTCTTCGTCGTCGTCGTCGTTTGAAGGGTATCCACTGTCTTAATTTTTCTTTGTTGTTTTTATACATTTTTTTATGTTTTTTTTTTGTTTTAGGCATTTTTTTTATACTCGTATATATATTTTTTCTCTAGGTGATGCAACCATGCAAGCCGTTACCTTAGCTAGTGTAGTTTATTAAGTTTTTGCATATTTCAACGTTGTTTCGTTTTACAATGAAAACAATGTTCCACCAGCGCAACTGCAAAAGACACCGCTAAACCGCAAAGGTATACTGGCGGCGGTTCCGATATGCTAACCACATCGAGTTAGCTAACACGGAGACGGGTTAAGACAAGCAAAACCCTGCAGTTCCCATTACAAACATATAGTAAGAATGGTCAAGTCAATCAACAAGCAAGTGCCGACAGACCTGTTTCGTCCTTATTAGGACTCGTCAGGACTCTACAAGCTGTAGTGTCCTGACGAGTCCTAATAAGGACGAAACAGGTCTGTCGGCACTTGCTTGTTGATTGACTTGACCATTCTTACTATATGTTGTTTCGTTTTGTTGCATGTTCCTTTTTCTGTAGTGTAATTATGTTGATGTAAGTATTTTGTTCGACAAGTGGCGGAATTAAAAAACGACTGAACTGAACTGAACGGAACACACCTGCTCATAATCTTCCTTTGGCTATTATTTTTGATTATGTGCAGGAGCAGGGATAAAAGTGTAACATGGAGGTACTGCAATTTTATGGGACAAATTTCTACATGCATCTCTAATTTATAATGATGATTCCACTATAATTGGACTTAAATTAGACTTGGATAATTGGATAATAATAAGAATTGGATATTTAAGTAAATTAAATATTATGTTTAAATTTTTGGATAACCCTAATTTATGTGTTGTTAATGATTTTAATATCAATGACAATAATCTTTTTGGAGGTCTTCTTAAAAATTTTTGTTTAGACCATGATTGATTATTTCAGATCAAGATATCTTTTACTTTTCTTATCTTATCAACCTTTTACTTATCTTAGTGACTGTCATGGCACAACTAGTTGGATTGATCACTGCTTGTGTTAATTCTTTTTTACTTCATCATATTATTACACAAATGAAAGTTCTGCATAATGTAATTACTTCTGATTATAGATCCCTTGCTTTTACTATGTACACTCCTAATCTACCTTTATTTGTCAGTAGGCTTTAACTGTTTGCCATAACAAAATTAATTGGTATAAAGTAACACCTGAGCAAACATATGATTACAGTCTAAGTTGTATGAAATTATTGTCTGACGTAAATGTACCCGTTTCGGTTTTTAAATGTAAAATTTTTTTATGTAATGATCCTCAACTTGTTGCATTTATTGAGAATTTTTACGAACAGATTGTTTTTGCAATCAAAACTGCTTCAAAACCTTTGCTTGCATCCAAGCATAAGCAAACCAATAATTTTATTTATGGTTGGAATAATAATGTTAAAAGAACACATGTAACTGCCAGAGCTGCCTATCTGAATTAAATTAAAAATGGTAAGATCAGAAATGGAAAGTATTATAAAGCAATGAAATCTTTCCGTAGATCATTTAAATGTGTTCTTTGCAAATTTAAAAAATTATAAATGACTATTTAGGCTAATGCGGTCGGCAGCATGGTCGAGTGGTTAAAGCACCGGGCTGATGATCAACATGGTCTCGGTTTAAAACCAACTTGCGCCATCTTGTTGTGTCCTCGGAAAAGACACTTTACGGCACTTTCCCCTGCTTGATGATTTTGGCAAGCAGTTCTAAATTACAATAATATCTCTACTAAATTACTAGCGGACAGCAATATCTTGGAATCTCCGGAAGCAGGTCGGGGTAATTGCTTACCTTATGTATTAGCGCCTCCGTCGCTTTCCTGCGAGTTAGGAGGATAAATATAGAGATAAAAATAAAAATAAAAAAATAATCCTTTTGTGCTTGCTCTACATTCTAAGTCCAATGCACCTAAGTCTTTTTGGAGCAAAATTAGATCTTCTGATAATTCTTGTTTTCTTCCTGCTTCTATTGGTAAAATAAAAGGTGCAACAAATATTGTTGATAGCCAATGGTGGATATTGGGTGAGGCGAATGAGGCAGTCGCCTCAGGACCCCTTTTTTTGGGGCCCCCCTCGAAATTAGCATATACAGTTTCAATCCGCTGCAGATGTTTGTTTAGAATGTAAGACCTTTTTTTTTTGTTAGAGAACACCCTGATTTTGGGACAAAAATAGGGAAATCTGATAGCAAATGGAAGTGAAGACCTTTTTTTCTTTTAGAGAACACCATGAGTTTCGGAGAAAAATATGCAAGTCAAAATCAAAACTCTTTTTTTTAGGCAACATCAATTTTTGAAAATTCTTGCCTCGGGCCTCTAAATTGGAATATCCACCACTGTTGATAGCGTATTTGGAAAAAACCTTTTTCTTCTCTCTTAAACACTAGTAGTTCTTCTGATGCAAAAGAATTTGTTGATGTCAAATTACAATCGATTGAGTCTTATCATAACTTTTCTTTAGCTGAATGCACTATTGACACAATCAGTCTATTATTTCAAAATTAAAGCTAAACTGTGCTGATGGTGGTGATGGTATTTCTGCTGAGCATTTTTGTTATTGTGATAGTAGTATTAAAGAATATATATGTGATCTTTTTAATATGTGTTTATATCATGGTGTTATTCCACAATCTTGTACTAATACATTACTTGTTCCAATAATTAAAAATAAAAATGTTCATGATGTTAGTAATTACGTTGCTCTTACCACAGTTGTGTCAAAACTATTTGAATCTTGCATGTTACATGATTTAATCGATTTTTTAAAAACGAATGATAACCAATTTGGGTTTAAACCTAATCATGGTACAGACATCACATGAGTGTGTTTCTTTTCAAACAAGTAGCTTCCTCATATGTATCTAGAGTCTAGAGATACTCCTGTTTTTGCTGTGTTTTTGGATGTCTCTAAGGATTTTGACAAAGTGGATCATGATCTTTTATTTAAAAAGTTAATACTTAGAAATGTGCCTTTGTATGTACTTCATTAAGTTGTTGCGCTACTGGTATAAAACTCAAATAATGAAAATTAGGTGGGATAATTATTTTTCTGGCTCTTTTTTTGTCTCAAATAGTGTTCGCCAAGAAGGTATCTTAAGCCCTTACTAATTTTCCCTGTATATTGATGATCTGACTTATAATTTAAACACTGTTAAATCTGGCTGTTATGTAGGAAATTACTGCTTAAATCATATCACGTTTGCTGATGACATTTGTCTATTTAGTCCTTGTTTAGTTGGACTTCAAGATCTTTTAAATACATGTTACAATTACGCCCTCACAGAAAATGTTGTTTAATTGTTGTAAATCATTTGGCATGTTGTTTGCACCAAATTCAATCTATCTTCCTCTCCTAAGTTATTTATTCATAATTCAGAAATCAGTTTTGTACAATCTATAAAATATCTTGGGTTGCATATTAACAGTGATCTTACTGATGACATTGACATTCAAAAGCAAGTTAAATCACTTTACATATAGCGCGGCGAATAAATTGAAACACTAATTTACCAAGTGTAGCTTGGAAGTAAAAAATTATTTATTTAAACATTTTTGCATGCCTTTTTATGGAAGCCACTTGTGGTATAATTATCGTAAATATAACTTCAGTCAATTACGTGTTGCTTACAATGATTCTTATAGAATTTTGCATCACGTACCTCGATGTGTTAGTGCTCGTAACCATCAAGTGCAATCGAATATTGATACCTTAGATGCTCTAATTAAAAAGCATATTTCTTCTTTCATTATTCGTTGTATAAACTCTCAAAATATTTTTATTATGACATTGATGTCATCTGACTTATGGTATAAATCGCATTATTATCAATATTTTGTGCTAACTTTGTTTTAAACTTGTATTTTCCAATTGTGCATGTTTAAGGGTTGATATTTCTTTTTTTTTGATGTGTCTGTATATATATTAATAAAAGCACTAAAATAGATTAAAAATTAACAATTAAAATCCACGACAGCCTGTTTCATTTTAAGAATCGTCAGGTGGAAACTAGAAAATAAAATGCAGTTAATTTTAGTAAAAATAATATGTAGTAAAAACTATTTGATTATTGGTTATTAAGACTATTTGGTTATTGAGCTCTGTACCGGCGAAGTAAAGCAAACAGATATATATATATATGAGCCTTTTTGCGTTTGAGATAAATAAATAAATAAGTAAAAGAAAATAGAATTAAACTAAATTAAATTTTTCAAACACACGCTGGTCCAGGTGGTGGCGCTACTGCTGTATTTTTTTTTCTTTATGTTGCCCAGATAAATTCGATAAAAACTATTTCTTGTGAAGTTTTATCTTTTTCAACTAAAAATTTTATAACACTTTGAAATTAACCTAATGCAACACCTTCAATTTGTTTTTATAAATTGTTTTCTTATTTCTTTAGTTGCCATATATATAACTTTACAGATATTTTTTATTACCAATTATCATTTTAATTACCTTCGGCAAACACATATTTCGTTTCCTTAACAACTGTTTCATTAAACTTAAAGGGACATTCAAATAGAGCAAAACGTTTTTGAAAGGACAAAACGTTGCGCAAAAACGTTCGAAAACTACCTATTATTACCTAAATCGATAAACGTTTTAAAATGATAAATAATATCGCGCTGTTATCTTTTGTAACACTTTAATTCTTAAAGTTTTTTCAAAGTTTACCAAAATAAAAAAGTTATTACAAAAAGCAATTTAAATATTGATAACACGCACATTAAATGACAGCTCATCAATTCATGTGAATGTGTGGCAAGTGGCAGTTAGCAGGCTACGTTGTCCAAACCTTTAAACGATGAATGAGAAGACGTCAGATGACAAAGAAAGCAATGTAGGTCTACAAAACTGTGTTAACTATAGACAATGTATGAACTATTTAAGCGACAATTGATAAAATAGTAAAAAAAATTAAGTCTTGAATAATTATAAAATTTATTCTAGCTATATTTAGGAGGCCGAATTGAGTTGATACAATCTACCCGAAAATACTAGATAAATACTTTCAAAGAAATATCTTCAACATTATTGCTAATCTGTGACGAAACTACTTTTGCAGAATGCACAATTGCGAACGAACTTGAAATTCAGCAAACAATCTATAAATGCAGATAACCTTTTTATTGACACAATAAGGAAAGGTAAAAACAATCTAAATTTAAAGCAACGGCATCTAAATAGTCGTTAATATATTATAGATGCTTCTAGTAAAATTAGAAATAAAAATTGTGTTTCTAGCAATCTTGAAAGAATTTGTTAGGACTTTGTAATAGTAGATGTCAACTGAATTCGTAATGCAAATACATACTTGTAACTTGTTTGTTGTTAGAAACACAGTTTTATTTTAAAAAGTTCATGTTGTTACAAATGTACGCTACTGCTTAATCTTATATGCATAATGCGATGTGCTTGCCCACCTACTCAGCTAAATTATAAAAGAATTTTACAAAGACATTGTTGGTTAATTCTTTAAATACTTGGTCATCTACATAAATTGCAAGTCGTTATAAATTTAATGAAATTAGTTGCTAAAATTGTACTCAATGGTACAAAATGGAATAATTTTTGTTTCGATAAATATTCTATTGGATGAAAACTTTTGTCTTTTTCTTTACACGGACAAATCAAATTGATTGTTAAAAGGGAAACTGATTCAAAGCCAACTCACCAAATAATATGTAAATAAAGGTAGTCAGATCCCAATTTAATTATTTAAAATTTTTTGGAAATGGCCTCGAAAAAAAATCCTTCGGGTTTCGTTTACCTTTGCATCGTTCAACAGTTTCCGGTTTATGGATCGAGCAAATCATTGTTGACGTAGATTTTGTGCGGAATGTCTTCTCAGTTACCTGCATCGATGAAAGCTTCATGCTCGAGGTGACGAGAGGACTCGCGCGGATCCAGGAAGCTTTGATGGTGAGTTTGGACAATTCCCGATGTTTTGTTGTCGTTTTTATGTCAGAGTAGTTTATCTGTTCAGTTACAAACTAAACCCAAACGACAGAAGGAATTACAATTACCAAAACAATGTGAGGAAATGTAGTCACTGATTCGGTGTACACGTAGCTGTGAATATCGATAGGGAAATGACGTAAGCACCACTCAACTTTTGCTCTTCTTATAAATTTGTTTTATTTTTGAAATTCCTGCATTGTTTTAATTAGTGATTTACAGTTTATAATGAAGTTGAAAAACATGCAAACTCAAGTTACAATTTATAAATGTTAGCCATTTTGTTTCCAAAATATTTTAGCTACTAACATTGAAAGATGTTTAACCTCCTAAAACCTATATACTCACATACAATCATCAAGTACAAGGTGGCCCACTTAAAAGTAGCCCGATCTCTCGACAGGTTGTGGCTCACTTAAAAGTAGCCTGATCTCTCGATAGGTTGTATAGGTGATAGGTTAATGTAGTTGATAGCCTTGATAGGCTGTAGGCCAATATACCAAATATGTTATCTTTCTCTAAATCAATTTTTTTCAAATTAAGGCTCCAAATCTCTCAAAATCAACAGTTAAAATTTTTTAAGGATGGTGTTTTCGCTGCAGCAAAGAATAGTGATTGTGGAAGCCTATCTGCGCACTGGAGCAATTAAGGGAACGCAACAGGCATTCCTGGAAAAATACCCAGAGATAAAAGCACCAGCAAAACGTTCCTTTCAGAGTTTGGTAAAGAAATGGCGCGAAACAGGCTGTGTCGAAAACGTGAAAAAGCAAAGACCTAAATTAGTCCGCACGCCAGAAGTTGTCAGTGATATCCAACAGCGGATTTCAAGAAGTCCACAAAAGTCAACTCGGAGACTATCCCAGCAAGTCGGTTTACCACGAACAACATGTCAGCGTGTACTTAAAGCTTTGAGCATGAGAGCATACAGAATAACATGTGTTCAGGAGCTGAAGTTGCCTAACAAAGATAAACGTCTTCAGTATTGCAGGTGGCTGCTGAGTATGGTTGAAGAAGGGCGTTTGAATCCACTGCTGTACTTTATGTCGGATGAAGCGTGGTTTCACCAATCAGGATATGTGAGTTCCCAGAACACGCGCTATTGGTCTTCTGAAAATCCGCACGTAATTCGCGAAACGCCATCGCATGACTTGAAAATTGGTGTTTGGTGCGCAGGTTCAGGAACTAAGATAGTCGGCTCAATTTTTTTTTAATCAACTGTGAACACTGACGTTTATTTACACATCTTGGAACAATTTAACGACCAACTGACTCCAAAAGAAAAAATGCAATTCTTTTTCCAACAAGATGGCGCTACATGCCACACTTCTCACAGATCACTGACACGAGTTCATGACATGTTTACGGAAGAGAGAACAATAAGCAAAGAGTTATGGCCACCACGTTCCCCGGACTTGTCATCATGTGATTTTTATCTTTGGGGGATTTAAAACAAAAAGTTTATGCAAATAATCCTCACAATCTAGACCAACTAAAGGAGAACATTACCAACGCTATCAGGAGAATCACCAGAGAAGAGCTACAGGCAGTATATGCAAACGTTGTTAAACGAGCCCAGATATGCATAGATGTCAACGGGGAGCATTTCCAGCATCTTTTATAACATTACAGGTAAACAAAACAATCTTTTATAACACTACAGGTAATTTAAACAATGCTACAGGTAATTTAAACAATGAAAGAATGTTCCTCTTCTCTACTACATTTTCTGGGCTACTTTTAAGTGGGCCACCCTGTTAGATTAAACAACACAAAACCTGCCTTTGCATTGTTCAGTCATACGTCATTTTTTACATCACTATTAATTTTAAAACAAAAGGTTAAGCTTATTTCGATGAGCAGGAACATTCGCTGCCAAATCGCATAAACTTGCACGTCGGATTCGAGTTCGTTTTAATGTTGTTGAAAATTCAGACCCAAATTCATACTTTTACTAGGTCGTAATTGCGTCGTAGTTTTAAATTAGTTTCATCAATTGTTAAGAAAAGTGAGAATTGGAAAAGCACGTAGTGACGTCATCGTTAATATAACACTTCAAAAAGAATTTTATTTTAACAAAGTCCATTTATTCTAAATCGTACACTTCTTCAATTCATCCTGTTTTTACATATTCGAGAAAAATGTTTCAATTTTTTATTTTTGTCTATTTAAAGAGTGTTCACATTACGGGTCACTGCTGCATGATCAGTATGATCATATAATTAGGTCAGTACATGTGCAATTCTATACAAACAAAAAAAAGTCACTGATTAATTTGTTTACGTTGGCAAATCTCTCAACCGTCACGCAAGTGAATGAAGCATGGGGCGCACTATGAGAAACAATGAAATTGTTGATCCAAGACTGCAAATTTTAGATTAACAAAAAAGATAAAATTTGCGTTAAGAGCAAAATCGCCGTAGCTATCTACACAAAAAATTTAAATACAAAACTTATTTACGAAAGTAGTAAAAGAGAATATAACTGTATACATATTAATCATTTATGTTTATTTTTGGGTAAAATAAAATCGATTCATAAATCCATAATCTCATGAAGTGGTTTTCTTTCGAAAATTGCACCCTTAAGAAGAAAAGATTTATTAAATTGTTGTTAATTTCAGTTGCTAAAATTTACTAGTTTGTATTTTCACCAATCGTTGTTTATTTTAACAAATCTTATTGATTTTAGTTCTGCCATGCTTAAAGTAATTACAAAATAAAATTTTTTACAAGAATAATAGAAGATTTGTTCGCATACGAAGCCGTAGTTTATGAAACTCTCCAAATTTAAAAAAAAAGAAAAAGAAAATTCATTGTATGATAACAGCAATAATCCAGCTTCATTTCAGCCAAATATTTTTTAAATTCTATTTAGTGTAGGCTACTTTATAGCAATTTTTTATCTCATATTGTGAATTTCAAAAAGTTTTTTGCTTTAACAGTATCTTGCAGATGAATAGTACAACTTGCAAATGTTACAATTTGCAAATGATCACAAGGTGCGGATGCATATTGCACGCAACAAAATAATAAATTATTTATCGATATCATTTAAGCTTAATATTCAAAATACGTTTCGAGCAAAAATTTACTGAGTGATATTTTTGTTGATTTATTGCTTTAAATTATAACGATTCAGGCAACTAATCCATGCTAAAAACTTGATTATAACATGTAAAATTTTAAATAAATGTAGTAGAGTGATAAACTTTAAGGGACTTCCTTCCCAACAAAGACACTTCAATTGAACTTGCAGTTTTTTACAATATCAATAATATGGTGAAACGATCCGAGTTGGAAAAGTAATGACAACAGAAGAACTACGTATCTAATTATAAATATGTATAATCTAAGAGAAAATTTTTTACTTAGAATTGATATAAATTAAATTTTTTTGCTTTTCATTTTTTGCAAAAGCAACAATTAAGGATTAAACTTTTTTGCCGTAATTTATGGAAAATGGCGTGTTTACTTTTGTGATACTGTCGCATTGGTGGAGTCTACAATATGTAAGGTTTAATCTCGAAAATAATGGAACCCACGCCACTTTTACCTAAATCAAAGTATAACTATCACAACCCCACCGACCAGGTGACCAAATTTTCACCGGGCAAGTTATTCTTCATAAAACATTAGATTTGTTTACTGTGATTTTCCTTGCTGGTAACCAATGACCATCATCGAAAGAAAATAAGTTCACTTTAAATTTTCATTTTTTTAAACGGGTGCATGATGTATTCGAATCGGCAAATTAACTATATGCTCTTCTAGCTGCTTGTCAATTACTTAATCCACCGAGATGTGCCCTGAACTAGCAAACAGTAGGGGAGACCGGGGCAACTTGTAACATGGGGTAAGTTGTAACATTCGTATTTTTCGAAATCTAACATAAACTAACAAAATTTTAAATAGCCCCAAATAACAATCATATTAATACCAATTGCTAGCAAATAAGATTGTTTAGTTTCAATGACTAAAAATAGGCTTACTGTTAAAACAACTTTTTGAGTAGGCAAAGTAAATTTTTCGATATTTAATTTTTGTCTTCTGGAGAGATAGCGGGTCCGGATTGATTGAAATGTTTTATATCAGTCGAAACACAAAACAATAAGCTATTAAATTCCTAACAAGGTTTAGCAACTAAAATTTAACTTTTTGAGATATTAACAAAAACTTGATTAAGTATGAGGTGGGGTAAGTTGTAACATAGGCTGATGAGGTAAGTTGTAACACATATTTTTGTGCATATGTTTAACTAGCTTACATTAAAAGTAACTTCGGCAACAACATTTGTGAATAATATAAAAATTTATAAAAGAAAGACTAACAGAACACCAGCTCATCATTACAAGACAACTTAAGAGCTGCTGAAACAGTTGCTATATTTAAAAGAGATCAATAAGGGGAGTAGCAAAACAATGGTGTTTGCCATGTAAAACTCTACAGAGTGCTAAAAAAACATAAAGGTAAGTCCTTGGTGCAAAGCAAGGAAAGGTCTAAAAAGTGTGCCATGTTAGCAGACACACCAGAAAAGGACAATCTGTTACAGCTTCAAACAAAAAAAAAACAATTTTTGGAAAAACACTAAAAGCAAAAGAGTAGTTTTGAATTACATTTCTTGGGCCCTATTTTAGCAGTCGTCCTGATGAAGAGTGGGTGGTACAATGCTATGGTTACCTAAAGTGGTCACATGTACTGTAGCTTGGGCGGAAAATTTGAGTACATGTTTCTGTCACAAATGTGATTGTGAAATTTATGATTAGGCTAATCCAGCAATGAAAAAAATTGTTTTTAAATTTTTAGGCAACTGCCAAATACCTCATTTTTTGTGCTTGATATTCAAGTCTATGACTAGGCTATTTGTGATTTTATTGTGTTTACTTTTTCATATTGTTATTTTCTTCAAGTTACATTTATAATTAAACATTTATTAGTGATTTTGTTGCTGTTAAAACTTACCCCAACTGGTGTTACAACTTACCTCATTGACGGGGCACATTGTAACGCTTTTTCTAAATATTTAAATCGTAATTTTAAGCACTAAGCTTTGAAAATTATTAATTTATTTTTTTCATATTAATTAAACAGTGATCTAAATTTTTCATATTAAACAAAAATTTTGAAAAAAAATTTATTATGGGAGAAATAGCAAAAAGAAAAAAAAGTGTTACTACGTGCCCCGGTCTCCCCTACAACTCAATAAGATACTACTCATTAAAAAAAATTGTATTCCTTTAAAACGCCACGTTTTGCAAAAACTATTTTCTCAACTGACAACTTTTTTTAGTTATTAGTGCTGAGCGACTTGTAACAATGCTGACCTATTTCGTCACTTTTTGAGATGTCGCGCGATAATTTAAACGGGCTAATTAGGCTGGCACCTTTTCTTTAAACAATCTTGCAAATCAGTGTTTCTAGCTTCAATGAGCAACCGACTTGTGATCAGAAGGACACGAATTCATTTCTCAGACTAAGCTTGTGTTTCCTGTTGACCGGTATCATTACAGTGACTCCGATTCGTGGTGGTCGTTCGACTACAACTGCCCAGCATCTGTAGGGCATTATTCTAGAAAACACCAACTGTTGATAATCAAGATCCAACAGCATCCAGCAACTTTCAATTGATTCAACCACGAGTAATTTTTGAGAAAGAATCACTGATAATTGAAGCTGAGATTCTGATTTCACATCCAATCAACACACCGGCGCCGAATCCATGGCCAACGCATCATATTTGATTCGTGTAAAAGTTTTGAATAACTCCCACGGTATTTTCGAAAAAGATCTAAACTTAAATGGAGTGAACGTGTATAAAAATTTTTTTTTGCAAAATGAAAACCGAAAAATATCCTTATTTACATACTATAATTCGACCGCAGTTTTTTCTTTACTTTGTTCGCGAAAATTTTGAAAAGTCGAAATAATCCTTGGCTCAAAAAAATTGGATACCCCTAAATTCAGAGTAGTAAGTCGGCCCAGGATTTTCGGGTCGGGGTCGGGTCCAAGTTTGGGAAAAATGTTGAGCCTAATTCGAGCTTAGTTCGGAACTCACAGATAAACGACCTTTTGTTTTGAGCGTCAAGTGTTTTAAGACTAAACTTAACTTTTGGGCTTTTTCAGGCTTTGTTTAGAGATTCAAATCAAATTCAGGTTCGGGTTTATATTTTCGGGCTCGGGCCGGGTTCGGGCCTGAATTAATTGGCCCGTTTATAATTCTGCCTGAATTACCAATACGAAAAGTCAAAAATCATTGTCCGATGTTGTACTGATTACATAGAGATGACGTTGTGTTTATTGATTTACAGCTGATGTGTGCACACATGGACATGATCGCTCGTCATCTGCCGCAAGATTATTTTCTGTTCGGGTGAGAAGTTGCTTTGAGATGTTCGCGTTGCACTGATCGTGAATTATAAATGTTTGTTATTTCGTTTACGTGACTTGGTTTCAGACAAAATATAACATACGAAGAGTCGCTGGAACTGGAAACAATCAGGTTTAAATTGATGGAAATAAAACTGGGCGTGCATAAGGTGCATCCAAAAATTATAGCATTGTTTTGCTGTATATTAAAATTTTATAAAAATGATAGTAAATATGTTTTTATTTATTCCTAAAAAAGGTAATTAAACAATGCAACTAATATTACAAAAGTCGAAAATTCAATTTTATTATTCTGTTGATATCCTTTTTAGGATCATTGTTTGAGCGACGACGTATCAGCCACAAACAGTGAATTGAAGCTCGCTTCGACCGAACCGAGCTTGCGGGAACTAGTTGATGGTTGGCTGAGCAGAACACCTGGCTTGGAAGAAGACGGATTCAGTTTTTTAAAAAAACTTGAAGAAAGATTAAACTACATTAAAGAAGAAGCAGAAAACAAAGTCAGTGCACCTGCGAAGTACTCAACTATTATGGTGCATCCGCGTAAATTGTACAATTAAACTATTGGCAACGATCGTTAAAGAGTATCATTGCAGCAGGAATATGAATGAATACAAGTCTACGTTTCATATTAGAATAATCAGTGATTTTGAATGATCAGATGAAATAAGCTTTGGCCAAATATTTTCGACTCAGGTCCTGGATTTCTTAATTTTCGAGCCCGAAATGAAGTGCTCTCTAAAAAAAAAGTCTTTACTTTGAATCTGTCTCAAATATCTGAAATAAACTAATTGAATTAATTTTAATGGTTAAAACAATACATTTATCTAATAAACCCCAATATGTCTAATAGTTGTACCATCCTTTTGAAACTAAAAAACTGATTCAAAATTTTTTAAATAAAAATATTTATAGATGAAACTCATGTTTTAACCTATACTGTACATTAACTAATTAATAGTCATTGTATTTGTGCTCGCACAGCAGATATCTTATCAGGGTAAAATATGGGACCAGTTATCCTGTTAAGATATTCGCTCTTTATTTAGTCATACCGGGTTAGATTACACGACCGTTTATAACCATAATGATGAGTGTGAACGATATTTTTAAAGTTGAAAGGAATTCTTTTTTTGCTGAAATGCATGGGCGATTTTATTTCAGCTTGTAAAAGATCCCGCAGATGACGCGATGTTCACGCTTGAGCGAGTAAAAGAACTGAGGAGCAGCTTACTGCTGGGGCTGGGTGATAGCGGTTACCATGACGACTTAAGACGTAAGGGTGAACGAAGACTCTCTCAAAAGGCGAATCAAGTAAGTCAATTACATTGCGAAGACTCGAGTTTCTTGGTTCTTAAATCAAATAATCTTTTCATCAAGTTGAGCACTTACTAATTCAAGAAATACCTCAAACTACCCTTGAGATTAATAATGTATCTTTCAATTCTTAAAGATCTTCTTATCTATAAACCTTTAAGAGACGCTTTTTTACGTAAATGCCATTGTAGTTTTTAAACGAATTAACGGCGATGGCCCAAACGCCAACTACACCGTCGATTGACTCTATTCGAATAAGTAATCAACACAACCTGCGGCTGACCTCCCTGCTGAAGCACACGCACGGTTCGCAATGAATGAATGTATGCACAAACGAAAGCACGATGCGCACGATAGCACGAGGTACGAAGGATAGCACGATTGTACGTTAGTACGTTAGTACGTTAGTACGTTAGTACGGTTCTTCTGTAATCACAGAAGCACTTAATATTAATAAACAGCCACTAACTGCTGATAATTTTATACAATTTGACACATAACAATAATAAACGTACCAGGCTTGTTGGGCCACAATACCGCCGGTCGATGTGTTTGATAAATAATACTTGCTGAATCTTGCCACAGAAATTAACAATTACTTCCAGCATTAACAATTAGCATTAACTCATTTAAAAGCACTTATTCAAATAGAATGTTAAAAATACAAACAAATTAGAATTTTTAAAACCATAAAAATGAAATTAAAACTTTAAAACTAAATATAACTAGTTAATCAATTAGCTGCTTCTTGTTTAAGTTCCATTATACTTTGTGAACAAGTTACACGTTTCATGAAAAGCGAAACAATGGGCATTGTGACTGAATTACGAAGCACATGTGAAACTAAGTTGCCGCATATAAAAACTAAAAAGGCAAACGAAAATAAGGAATCTTAAACTTAAAATCTTACACTCCCCGCCGAAAATGTGGGGACACATTTTACACAAACAACAGACAAAGATTTTAAGCATTGCCATGTTTCCGACCAGCTGGGAGTCGACGGCCCATTACTGATCAAAAACAGAGGGACCGTTGGTTGATGCTTGATTTGATTCACAAATCAAACACAACTTTATTGTTAGTCTTCGGAGGACATCGGCATCATCTTTCACTTCAGTCTGACGTACGACGCCGTTGAGATCAGGACTGCCATGATTCCGATCAGCTGGGAGTCGACGGCCCATTACTGATCAGAAACAGAGGGACCGTTGGTTGATGCTTGATTTGATTCACAAATCAAGCACAACTTCACAATTGGTCTTCGAAGGACGCTGACACCAATTTTTACTTCGACTTGACGTACAACGCCGTTGGGATCAGGAAAGGTAGAGATCACCTGGCCCATTCGCCATTTTCCTCTTGGGACCCCATCATCAACAACAAGTACTAGATCACCATTCTGAAAGTTTCTTTCCTTATCTGGCCACCTTTGACGCAGGGCTATTGTAGGCAAATATTCTCTACGCCAGCGCTTCCAGAAGGAATCTGCCAAGTATTGGACTTGGCGCCATCTTCGACGACCATAACAGTCTCGGGATTCGAACACCCCGGGTGGATCATTGCAACTTTGGCGCATCAGAAGCAGATGGTTGGGGGTCAGCGGTTCATTACCATGAGGATCCAAGGTGATTGGACAAAGAGGCCTTGAATTAAGGATGCTTTCCACTTCAAGTAAAAGGGTATGGAGTACGTCATCAGTAACTACTTGGGACTTTAAAAGAATATCTAAAATTCGTCTTATTGATCTTATCATCCTTTCCCAGGCGCCACCCATGTGGCTGGCAGCTGGAGGATTGAAGTTCCATTTAATACCTGTCTGTTTGAAATATTCATCCATCTTGCTCTGGTTTAGCCGGGACAGTTCTTTTCTGAGAATACTTTCTGCTCCTTTAAAGTTGGTGCCGTTATCAGAAAACACTTCCTTTGGGTGTCCTCTGCGGGCTATAAATCGGCGGAAGGCATTTATAAAGCAGTCCGTTGTCATGTCATCCGCGACCTCGATATGCACGGCCCTCGTAGTCAAGCAAGAAATAACGCATCCATATCTCTTAAGTTGACTCCGGGCTCTTTTTACCAGGATGGGCCCAAAATAGTCGATCCCTACATAGAGAAACGGTGGCTCGTTCGAAACTAGGCGGGAGCGGGGCAAGTCAGCCATCTGCTGCTGACCGCGAGGCACACTTCTCTTGCGGCATATGACACATTGGTTCAATTCTCTGCGAACGGCTGCTCCTCCCTTTAAAATCCAATATTTCTGACGTATTGAAGTCCAGGTAAAGGAAGTTCCAGAATGACCACATTTGACGTGGTGATAACGAATCAACAGGTTAGTAAGATGATGTTGATACGGCAGGATTGCAGGATGCTTTGCTGAAAAGTCAATTGTAGCATACTCTAGTCGTCCTCCCACTCTAAGGAGTCCTTCAAATAAGATTGGGCTTGTTTTGTACAAGCAGCGTAATTGAGAATTTTCTTTGAGCTCTCTTTTTATTACTTTATTTGGCAATCGGACTTCGCTTTCTAATATTTTGAATACAGGACCGAAAACTTGGCGCTGCACATACGCCACAAGTCGCAATTCGGCGGCTTCCAATTCGTCTACTGTTATGCCACCTTTACGCACGGAAGACTTATCTTTCAAAAATGCAATGAAACGACGGTGCCAAGCGCAAGCAACTTTTAACCTATAAAGGGAAGAGAAACGAACAATCAGGTCGTCGACAGTCCCACAGGTTTCTTGAACTCGGCTTACTGCAACTTGTTTGTTTTCAACAAAGTGAAAGTCATCGGGAAGCTGACCTTTGGAGGGGGCAGCGGCTTCTGGTGGTCGAGGCTGTTTAACATCACTTCTCCATGGCAACGGGGCATAGAAATGACCATTCTCATGAGTGACGCCATTTTTCAACAAGGTCGCAACTTCTCGGTCTTCTTTAGAAGAAGGGGCGTTAATCACATCTGATTCAAACTCAGTGAACCAAGACTTTCTAATCTCGTGGTCAAGAGCTTCATCGCTTTGCACAAAGTAAGTCTGCATGTCCTGGTTACCTTCCGTTCCGTTAATTGCTGGCCCCAGTAGTGACCAGCCGAATGGGGTTTTAACAGCATTAGGTTGAGTTCCATCGCCTTCACGCATTTCAAGAATCCGGTGTGCATTAGGACAATCTAAACCGATTAGCAACGACACTTTATCTTGATTCATTTTAGGTATTGTCACGCCTTGCAGATGAGGTAAAGATAAAAGATCATTTAATGAAACTACGGCGTTTGGAGAGACTGGCAATGCATCAGCCTTCACTACTTCCCTAATTTTGAAGTTAACGGAGTCATCCATCAAGGAAGAAACAGTCAAGTTTACAGAATACTTTTCAAAAGGTTCTGAGTGCTGTGATATTGTGACAATGTTAACAGGCCGTGGGCTTTCTTGAATGCGTAACCGAGAAAATAAGTCCTTGTCGATAAATGATGTTTCTGAGCCCGTATCCAGGAACGCATAGGTTTGAACTGTCACACCTCTAGCTTCAACCTCGACGGGAACAACGACGCGAAATCCTCGTTGGCTCTGGTTAACATAACAACAAGTTTCGCCCGAAATCGTTTCATCTGTGCCTCTGGGCTCATCTTGCCGTGATGTATTGTCTAACGCCGATGTATTTGCATGAAGCAGCCTGTTGTGTCGTCGACCACAATTGTTTATACGACATCGAAAAGACCCTCGGTGATCCTTTGTCGCATGCTTCGCAAAACATATGTGGCAACGCTGGGATTCTTGCACAAAACGCTCTCTTTCGGCGACTGATAATTCAAGAAAATCGTTACATTTGTACACCAAGTGATCTGGCTTTGAACAGTAATAACACTGTTGTGCGGGAAGCTCCTTTGAACGAGAAAAACTTACGCCTTTGCGTGGAAAACGGCTCGGAGCGTTAGATTGACTAACCGTAGTAGTAGCGCAAATATTTTTTCGAACATCACCTTCATTAACGCGTCTCCTTTCGGTCTGATCACTGGCAGAAACAAGAAACTGCTCTGGGAATGCTTTAAGGATATCTGCCTCCCTTTTCACATAAGTCACGAAATCTGAAAATGTTGGTTTTCTCTTTTCTTCTAAATATATTTTGGCATAGTGTCTCCGCCAATGATAAGAAACAGCTTGAGGCAACTTATCGCTGAGCCTTTTTAAACAATCCACGGTATTTAGTTCTGAATAATCGCCTAAATCTTCTAAAGTGACAAGGCCTTTTCTAAGAGCATTTGCGTAAGAAGCCATTGAAGAACCATTGTGCGGTTTTACGTTGCTTCTCTGAAGTAGACTTCTTTTAAATGACTCTGCTATTATTCGCGGGTCACCAAAACTTTCAAAAAGAATATATCTGGCTTCTTCATAGCCTTTTGAAGCAGGTTGCAACGACGGACAATGCGAGATCGCATCATAAGCCTTTCCATAAGTATTTTGAAGCAGGTAAGCAAGTTTTTGTTGATCGCTAAATATGTTTTTGTCGTGGATATTTTCATTAAAGTATCTAAAGAATGCACAATAATCCTCCGGATCACCATGAAATTTAGGGCATTCTAGTTTTGGCATAGACATGTATTCTACAACAGCTGCCAAAGGCGAACAGTCATTACCTTTATGCGAAAGATTAGCTTGTTCCTCGCTAACACTCACGGGTTGAGATAATGGCGTTCTAATTTGTGACCGAGTAGGCATTTGAACAATGCTCGGTTGAAGACAAGCTGAGCGTTTAAAATTCAAGACATCGTTTGTCGCTGCTAAATTGTTGGGGGCTGAAACAGGTCTATCATCATCGGGAATTGACGTTTTACAGCCGGATCTAGCAGACCGAGATCTATAGCTTTCCTTGTCATTAAGAATTTGATCTACCGTTTCCGCTTTCCTTAATTCAATTTCAGCCGCTAGCCTTCGTTGTTCCAACTTGTTTCGTCTCTCTACCGCCTCAAGTTCTAGCTTGTTTTGTCTCTCCACTGCCTCGAGCTTGTTTTGTCTCTCTACCGATTCGAGTTCTAGCTTGTTTTGTCTCTCTACTGCCTCGAGTTCGAGCTTGTTTTGTCTCTCTACTGCCTCGAGTTCGAGCTGTGCCAGCTTCTTCTCAATCTTAGCTTGACGGCGTCCCTGTTCAGAAGCAGTCGTTGAAAACGAACGATGACTCTCTGACCGAGATTTGGACTCATTAGATTTAAGTTTCCGGAGGTAGGGATTAGAAGCGCGAAACGACGCAGGTCTGCTCATGACCCCTTCCGCACTAGCTATTTGATCAGTGGTTGTCACAGTTCCTAAGTGTCTAGTAAGCGTCTCTTCAACATGCGTTTCAAACTCATCGAAATTTAAAATTGCATTTTTTCTTTCTGACTTTAACCATTCCCTTTCCTCACCTTTGGGCAAAGACTGTATACGTCGTGAATACATCTCCCCTATCACTTCGAGTTCATCGCCAATCTGCGTTCTAATTGATTCTACCGCAGATCTATCCAGCGAAGATAGCGCCCTTTCAGCTGACTCGTACAGAGACTCAAGAGCTTCTTTCTTTAACCGAATCTCATCCTTGGTAGGAGCGGTAACTGAGGAAGCATGGTCACGGAGATATGTGGGGGATGAATCCGACACAGACAATACACCCGACGCGGTAGGGTTGCTCGAGGACATGGTAAATAAAGCAAGCTTCTTTAAAGGAATTAAATTTGGCTTGAATGATTAGCAATCAAGCTTCTTAAAATAATTAAAATTTGGCTTGAATGATTAGCAAACAAGCTTCTTAAAAGAATTAAAATTTGGCTTGAATGATTAGCAAACAAGCTTCTTAAAAGAATTAAAATTTGGCTTGAATGATTAGCAATCAAGCCTGAAGAACGCTCGTCAATGTAGTTTTTAAACGAATTAACGGCGATGGCCCAAACGCCAACTACACCGTCGATTGACTCTATTCGAATAAGTAATCAACACAACCTGCGGCTGACCTCCCTGCTGAAGCACACGCACGGTTCGCAATGAATGAATGTATGCACAAACGAAAGCACGATGCGCACGATAGCACGAGGTACGAAGGATAGCACGATTGTACGTTAGTACGTTAGTACGTTAGTACGTTAGTACGGTTCTTCTGTAATCACAGAAGCACTTAATATTAATAAACAGCCACTAACTGCTGATAATTTTATACAATTTGACACATAACAATAATAAACGTACCAGGCTTGTTGGGCCACAATACCGCCGGTCGATGTGTTTGATAAATAATACTTGCTGAATCTTGCCACAGAAATTAACAATTACTTCCAGCATTAACAATTAGCATTAACTCATTTAAAAGCACTTATTCAAATAGAATGTTAAAAATACAAACAAATTAGAATTTTTAAAACCATAAAAATGAAATTAAAACTTTAAAACTAAATATAACTAGTTAATCAATTAGCTGCTTCTTGTTTAAGTTCCATTATACTTTGTGAACAAGTTACACGTTTCATGAAAAGCGAAACAATGGGCATTGTGACTGAATTACGAAGCACATGTGAAACTAAGTTGCCGCATATAAAAACTAAAAAGGCAAACGAAAATAAGGAATCTTAAACTTAAAATCTTACAGCCATGATAAAAATAAGTTTAACGCCATCGTGTGGTCAACTAAGCAGAGGTTTGCTACGCAATGCCCTCACGCAAACCATGCATTGTCTTTAAAGGGATTTTAACTTTATGATAATACAAATTACTTGACTTAGGCTAGTACTCTGATAAAAAAACATCAAATTATTGCAGATTTAAAAAGTGAAATCTTTAAAAATGTTTGTTTTGTAGAGAAACAATTAATTATCCAATCTATTCCAATTACATGGGCCTACCAATTAGAGATTTTTTATTTTTTTTATGACCTTGTATGTGGCAACAAAATAAACAAGGGCAATTTTCATGAAGCTGGAGAGAAGAAAAATAAATTTTTTCGGCCGACTGCTTTGCAGGGAGCTTTGATGATAAGCTGCTACCAAGATGAACCGAGATTTCACATGGCTTACAACTTCTTGATCGGATTGACAAATGTTGACGAAGCATTAATAAAATGGAGATGTAAGTGGATCTTGTAGAGAATCTTGTTGCTTTGCGCAATGTTGCCCATTGTTTTTACTTAAATAACTTAACAAAACTTTACTACTTGTAAGCCTATTTGCGTGAATAACTTTGCAACTTTTCAGTCTACCAAGATGTCGACAGGGCGCTTGAGTCGTTAAAAGCGCTGTATTGATGACGCATGAACTTGACAGAGTCTCGGTTCAAAACTTACTCGCATATTTTGTTGCGACGTCTTTTGGAAAGACACTTTACTACAATTTTTTTGTTTGGCAGTCTTAGCAAGCATCTCGAAATTTTAATCATATCTCTAAATAAAAACTAAAAATAAAATAAAAAAATTTTAATGAGACAGCAATATCTTGGCATCTCCGGAAACAGGTCTAGGTAATTATTTGCCCTATGCATTTGCACCGCTTGATGGCTGCTTTAAGTATAGCGCTTCCCACGCTTTCCAGTGAGTCAGGAGGATATATATATGCATGTATATATATGGAATAAAATCTAATTTTTTGATCACAATTTTATTTTCATTGTTTTTAGCTATCACAATTGTTGTAGAAAAAATCAGCTATCATAATCACATAGCCTACAATTTAAAGTTATATCGGACTATATCTACTTAGATCAATATGCTAACGTCGTACAACGGTTTCAAGGGACACGAACATACACCAAAACAACTTATTCTAGTCTTCGATCAAAGTGCAGGTCAGTTGTTTTTACGGCCGTCGTTTATGTAATATATCGCTAAACTGGCAAAATTATTTAACGAACTTAAGAGTAATAAGGCAAAACGAAAATTCATGAATAGCAAACCAGGACTGTTTTAGGCTATTTAGTCAAGAGGATTGTAAGGGAGTTAGTAACACAATTCGATATACCAGGTTTTTTTAAATCAAGACAAAAACGCCTTTGAAAGACGTAACAATTAAAAATAGTCGGTTGTAGGATTAACTATTGCTGAAACGGCCTGAAAAATTTCATGTATAAATTTTTTTCACTGTTTTAGATATTTTCATAATCTTTACAATTAAGGAACGGAATAAGTCTCATTGGAGAGGGGAAAGATGCAGTATTGGCTAAACATAAAGCGATAAATTGTGTATAAACCTGTTTAACGTAAAAATAAAACTAAAACAATCAAAAGAAAATTCCAAAGAACGCTCGCAAAAAGTTACCTCTGCATGCAATACCAAAAAATTTTTCACCAAGATTCTTTATATCTGTTTATTGCAATTCCAAACATATTTCCGATTAAATCATTAATTTTTTAAAATTTTTTTATACTTTCCGTTTCTAATAGAACTGTTTTTTTTTTTTGTAAGACTCTTTAAACAGTGGTTATTGGGAAGTATCAAAACTCTTTTTGATTATAGCCCTACACCGAAAATGAAAAACAGTTGTCACTCTTTACTTAAATATATATATTTATGAAAGGTATACAGTGCAAAGAAGTTACTTTTATATTAATGTAAAAATTCTAACCACTATTTTAACAGTGACAAATACAAAGTTTTCCCGGATCTTCCTAATATTTCCAGTTACCTTGTGTTGCGAAAATGGCTTCCACCGCTTGATGGAACAACTAAGCACAAGTTGTTGAAGTACAACAGGAATTAAGTCCAGTAGATGATTGACGTTGTTGAGTTTGTTCTGTTTATATAGATGTATAGAGTGATGGGATTCAAAATTTTAAGAACCGGTTCTTTTTTGTATCGAACTCACTAACAACAGCAGTTTCAGTGTTGGGATTCAAAGTTTTAAGAACAAGTTCAAAATTAGGGTGTTCTCTAAAAAAAAAAAAAAATGGTCTTCACTTCGATTTCATCTCTAATTTCTCTATTTTCCTCCCAAAATTAGGGTGTTCTCTAAAAAAAAAAAAAAAGGTCTTCACTTCGATTTCATCTCTAATTTCTCTATTTTCCTCCCAAAATTAGGGTGTTCTCTAAAAAAAAAAAAAGGTCATTGAACGATCGAAATAAAAAGGTCTTCATTCCGAATCGTTCTTTACACTCTGAACAAACATCTGCAGCGGATTGAAATTGTTACATTAAACACAGAGACATTGTAATACATAGATTACGTAAAGTTAAAAGCGGGTTCGCTAAACGTGCTAAAATTCCAAGAACGGGTTCGCTAAACGTGCTGAAATTCCAAGAACGGGTTCGCGCGAACCCGTGCGAACCCCCTGAATTCCATCACTGTGTATAGACGTTACTTATTGCGAAATTTCGCACATGTGTATATATCTTTATAAAATAAATTATAAGAAGTAGATTTTCTGTTAATAATAGAGCTTGGTATTGATCTAGCTTCGCACAGTGGCGTAGTCAGACAAAAACTCCGTGGGGGCCAAATATTTGAACTTTTAGCGAGTAACAGCCTTTGTTTTGATTCATTATTATTTTTTTATTTTATTTTTTATCTCTATATTTATCCTCCTGACTTGTAGGAAAGCGACGAAGGGGCTAATATATAGGGTAAGCAATTATCCCGACCTGCTTCCGGAGATGCCAAGATATTGCTGTCCGCTTGTAATTTAATAGAGATATGACTGTAATTTAGAACTGCTTGCCAAGACCACCAAGCAGGGGAAAATGCCATAAAGTGTCTTTCCCAAGGACAACAGAATGGTGCGAGTGGGTTTCGAACCGAGACCATGTTGATCATAAGCACAGCGCTCTAACCACACTCGACCACGCTGCCGATGTAATTTAATAATTTGGCACTTAAACCGCTAGCTTTTAAAATATGAAATCCACTTTTTTGAATAAAGTTTCATATAAAACATAACAAATATTTACAAGGCATTAACAAATGGCGCCACGATTAAAAGTTCATTCGTCACTTCCCGGCAGCTAGGCACGTTATAACTCGATTAATCTTCTCCTCATTAATCATTTCATGATGGCAATGAAGCAAACACAAATCTGAGAGGCGATCGGAAGTCATTGTTGAACGTAGCCATGTCTTCACTCGTTTCATACAAGAAAAAGACCACTTAACCTCAACGTTTCCGATATTTTCATGGTTAGGCGTGCTTGTATTATAGCTGATGCATATCTTGCACAACACCTCCACCAGAGAGTTGGGTGTAGACTAACCAACCGGGAAACTTGTCATCCTCTAGCCGTGCTTTTAGAAATTTGCGACGATTTTGTCCAACGGTATCAAGAAGTGGCACGTTTTTTGGACCATCGGAAAGTTTATAGCTGTGAGTGGTAATCAAGGACAAACCCGTGTGATTGTTGATGCACGAGAATAGAAGTATCTGTATTAACAGTAGGTGTAATTGGTGTTTCCTCAGTGTAGACCTAATTGGTGTTGTTGAGGGTTGGAAATCTTGATTGACATCTCGAAGAAAAAAAATTCCAATCTTGCTTGTTTAGGTTTTGCCATCTAAGTAGACTGCGGTATTCAAAAGTAATAAATATGCATACTAGTTAAACATTCAAAATTTGGAAACCTGGAAATTCTATTCACGAGAGCTTTAAGCCTCAACTGAGCTGAAACTGATTGAATTCGAACACAAAACTGGTTTCAATAGCGGAAACTAGTGATGTCAACCGCGCAGTGCAGCGTAGTAACCTTTTTTGGAGGATCTTGCCGCGTACCGCGCCGCGTGCAAATTATGAAAAGTTTACATTTAAATTTTAAGCAAATCCTATTTTGCATGCTTGGGTTGTCCATTTAGTTGTTCCTCTTCATTAATCTAATCACAGAAAGCAAAGTGTCAGGAGCATAATCAACTGAATAGCCTCTTTGCATAGTACCGGTAATTTATAATGTAAATAGCGCGTAAAGCGGCCAAAAAGAAAAAAGAAATACGTATGAGAGAAACTAAAATAAATAGAGAGAGAGGTGAACTGCACTTAAACCATAGACTCTACAATAACTGGTAGTGCTCGACACAAGCTTTTTATATATTTCCTGCAAGAAAAAAGGTTTTTAGAAAAGTAAGTTTTCTACAAATCTATCACAGTTTTGTCATTGCGGTTTAATTTCGACAAAAATTTGATTAAAAATAGCTAAAAATTTATAAGCTTATGAGTAATGAAAATTTACAAATTGAATAAAAAATTAGTTGCCTCTCTTTTTCGCTTCTTGAAAGGTAAAAGAGTTTTCTCAGTAAACAGCCACTCATGTACGCAATGATTTCTTTTTGATTTTTATTTATTGGTTTTAGGCAATGGGTTAAATGTTTTTCAAAAATTGATGACCGAAAGTCTTTTATCTTTTTAAGAGTGCAGGGAAAAGCCTTGCTGAAAATTCTTTTCAAATCTTTGTCTTGAAAACTCTAAAAATAGAAACGGCGGTGATTATTATGTTTGTAAGCAAAAAAAGAAAAGTGGAGTAAATCTAAAATTTTTTACATATTAATTGAACTAATTTTTATTATTAAGCATTTTTTTACATTTTAAATTCTGAACTGTCAAGGCCTACCAAATTAAGCTGTGGTTTTTTACCTTAATTTTTGTTTCTGCCAGACAATAGGTCCAATCTTTGCACAAAATATTTGATGTCTTGCTTAGGAGTGCTGATGAAGAAGGACAATCTTGTAAAAGGAAATTGATTTCTTCTGAAAAATCTGATGGAACTGTAATGTTTATGGGATATCCTAAACTAACTGCAGCACTTTTAAAATCTTTACAAAAAGTTTTTGGAAATTGGTTAAAATTAAATTTGTGTGTTTTAAATTTTTGCCATGAAGTAAATAGTTTACCACAAATTTCACATAAAAACTTCATTTTAATATTTCAATAAATTCTGGCGACCTATAAAGAAACAAAACCAGTAGGCTAAGAAAAACGCCGAAGACTTGTACAAAAAATATTTATAAATATCCAAGTAATTTTTACTATACACAGAACAAATTTAAATATTTAATTTTGGATTTTTTAAGAATTTCTTTTAAAAGAAATATAAAAAAATCTATACATTTCGTTTACTATTTTTTACTAGTTTAAATCCGCAAGCTACACATTGCCGATCTTACAAAGATATTAAAAACTTTTAAAATAGTTTAGGAAAGTATTAATTTAATTAAAATACATTTCTTCTACATATCTTTTAGTTTTAGCTTAAGATTAGCATTTATTTTTTTCAAGGCTTTGCACGATTTCTTTTTCTCTTTCTATTTTTTAAACAATTTTATAATGAGGTGAAGCAACCTTGCTTCTATATTAAACAAGTCACACCTTTCATCGCTAATTAGCAAGACACAACGTCAACTCGTTTTGTTGCTTCTTCCTTTTTCTAACCCGTCTTTAACAACACACAAACTTTTCAACATTTTGTTATTTTGTTCATGTGGCGGTGCGGAAATAAAAGAAAACTGAACTGAACTGAACTGAACTGTTCTGTGACAAATTGAAAACTTCTGGCTACATTTTTTAAAAACGTTTATTTAATTTGTCATAATTATAATTTTGTTTTAATAATAGGTTCGATTATATTGACTTTTAGAAATATCTCTACATATACTTTATAGTAATAAGCAAGATTTTTAAAACAACTACGACTGATACTTGGGGCTAAAATTGAAAGTAATAAACTTATATTTTGCCATAGTATTTCTATACAAGCGTTGTCGTTGCTATGTTTGATAATGAATACCGCTATCAGGCGCATAGTGAACACGCAAAACAGCTTAGCCTGATGTCTTGTTATTGTAGAGTCTATGCTTAAACTTAAAGAAAGCAATGAAATGATAAAATCTAATTGTACAGCAGAGAAAGGCTTGTAAAAAATATTACTAAGAAAGAATAAGCAATGTGAATTTTGAAAATAAACTCGAATTAGAATATGTGAAGCTTCCCCACTTTTTTAATCAACATGGCATTTGGATTATTTTGTACCTACTACCCGATTATTCAATACCAAAACAAAGTTTTAGCTTTTTTATCATTTATTAGGGTTTTTATTCACTTTTTGCCGTTACTAACCTCGCAGCTTTTGGGGATTTCCCAAAATGTAAAAGGTAATCAACTAAACTCGGCTAATAGTGAACGAGAACCAACTGTTGTTACTTAACCTAATAAACCTTCTTTACAGAATATCCTATTGTGTTACTTTGTAAAAAAGCACCCAAACTTTAAACGCCATTGTTTTTTATATAGGAAGTACTAATTTAAGCAAAACAAAAAAGCAGATTATAAAATTAGACATAGAACTGTAGAATGAGTTTTTGAAAATCCTCTCAATGTAAAACTGAAGTTGCCAACCATTAATAAGTAATTACATTTTAATAATTAATTTTAGCAACTTGTAGATAGTTTTTAATTTTTTTTAAAAGTTTGATTGAAAAGTACACTGTAGCAAGTATTTTTTTAAATGAGTTTTTCAAAGTCTTTCTGGTTGTGTCTCAATATCTTTATAATTTTTAAATGCTACATATATGCTACTATGTAAATTATGATTTCAGTAGAGCATTAAAAAGTACTATGATATTTATTCTCAGCATAATTAGGACAAAGCTTAAAGGCTTAAAGCATTATTTTCTCTTCATGTTGCAATGGCATATTAAGCTATTATGCAACCTGCTTTAACAAAACATTACCAGATTTAACTTTGAAAAGTCTATTTAGCTGCAATACTTGCAATGTTTGGTATAGCTGCAATGTTTGTTATTATTTAAAATTAAATGAATTGAACAAAAATTGATCTTAACTGAACTAATTTAATTTACTTGTGTCTAATTTTTCATAATTTTTTTCAGAATGTAATTTTTAATAGTAGTTAACTACGCCTTAAATTGAATGTACTTACTAAATATAGTTTAATAAAGGTTATTTGTGAGGATTTGATATATTGTTATAGCTGTCAAAAATAGCTTAGCATGACAACAACTATTGCCTTTGACCACAAATGCATATCAAGGGTTTTGGTAAGGTTTTATGGTTAAAAAATCTAAGTAATTTATGCAATATGTTCAGGCAATTATTTTTTCAAATTCCTAGCTAAAAACATTAAAAAAAAAAACTTGATAGTAAGCAAGGTTTGTGTTTGCAAAAAAAGAGATAATTATATTTTCCTTATATATCTTTTTAACTTGCAGGAAAACATTGAGGGGCATTATACTAAGAGCAATTATTGGCTCTCTTTAAAAAGTCACCGTAAGCAATTTTTTTCAGTGAAACTTACCCGGAATCTCCATTCAGCACCAGGATAGAATAAAAAAAAAAAAAACTAAGAGAAAAAAAGGCCTTTCAAAAAGCGACAGTAACCATTGAGGATTTGGAGTTAGTTTCACATACAAAAATTGCATATTGAAATACCCTAATTATCTTAATAGCTTTTGAAGATGCCAAGATATTGCTGTTGGGTTGAAATTTTTTTTTTGTTTTGCTATAGAGACATTACTGAATTAAGGCTGCTTGCTAGGATGCCAAGCAGAGTAATGTGCTTAAAGTGCTTCCAATGATATAGCAAGATTATGCCAATAGCTATTGAATTGCTAATGCCAATAGCTATTATGCCAATAGCCAATAGCTATAGAATTTGAAATAGAAGGGCTTAATTTGATGACTACAACAGTGAGTATTGTTTGAATAAACCTTTTTAAAAAAAGGAAAAAAAGTCTAAAAATTCTCTATTTAAATATATGATTTGCGGTGCAGCGCGGTGCGGTGTAAGTTTTTGGTAACAACTTTGCGGTGCGGTGCAGTGCAGTGCCACAAATAAAAAATACTTGCGGGCTGCGGACACAAAATTTTGTATCCGCGACATCACTAGCGGAAACAGATGACCAAATACTGACGTAAAACTAACTCCCCTGTGACGTAACATTGGATGGTAAGCTAGGAAATGAACAAGCATGATAAACTATCAACATGTGGCAAGTCTGTAATCGACTGCTTGTAAATGCTACAAAATTATTGAAAGTCGCTACAAAACTTAGAAATTTGGGTGAGGCCATGGCCCCTTTGGCCCCTCTGTGGCTATGCCCATGGCTTAGCAGCAAAAATGTATATTTTATAAAATAAATATCCGGACAGGCATGGAAAGTCAAACATAAACAAGAAAACGCTCTTAAAGTAAACTGCAAAAGTCACAATAAACCTATAAAATGGTTGTACTAGTTATTTTTCTTTACATCTTTAAACCTTTTGCAGTTTATTATCCTGGTGTCCGCAAATGGACTTTACCCAGCATCGAAGTTAGTCATAAACTCAAATCACTCCCTACAAGCCAAATGTAATTGCGAGAAAGCGAACAACGAGTCGCCGCATACTCGATGCGGTAAAAAATATCCTGTTGCGGTTAGTATTTCTTTCGGTCGTATGTAGAGGCGCCAAAAGCGAGGGGAGCAGTCAATCAATCAATCATTTAATCAATTTTATTTTGTCATCAAACAACATTACCCAGTACAAAATAAGAAAAATAAAACCAAAATGAATTACAACAACTAACAATAAAAAAAACAGGTAGGCTACATAATAAATAATAAACCAATAGTAACAGGATGCACTTAAAAATGTTATTTGAGAACGGGGAAGCTGCAAATAATCCTCCCCGGTCTTCGAGTCAAACAGCCACCCTTTAAACTTAAAATCAAAAACATAAAAGACAAATGCGACGATATTCAGATTTTACAGGAGAATTAAAATTAGAATTGTGTGGAAGATTAGAAATTTGTTGAATTATAAAATTGTAACAGAAACGATTTTAATTTAATCTTGAAAGAAGCTTTTGGAAGTTTTTGAATTGTTTGCGGAATGTAGTTCCATATCTTAACGCTTTGATATTTAATACTTCTTTGCATTCTGCTTGTACGATATAATTGTTTGTACAAATTATACGGGTTTACTGAAGTTCTTGTTGAACTGTTGGACACTTCACAATAAAACCGGTGAAACGGTTGAATACTTCACAAAATAATCGGAGAAGGAAAGAGGAAGGTTATTGCTCATATAGTCATGGACTATTTTAGCAGTTTCATATCTATATATATCAAAAAGTTTGTTCATTGATATACAAATCAATGTAGGTACTTGTTCTTTGAAATTCCCTAGACAGAAGCATTGCATCAGGTTTGTCTGTACAATTATATAATCTCGACCGAAATTAAATCTAACAACATTTATAAAAATATCGATTTGACAAACACTTTTTTCGAAAAGAGCCACACAGCAGCAAATAACAGTAAATTAGCAAAGACGCAAAATCTAAAAAAATGGACTCTTGGTTGTAAAGGCAGTCTCAATAAATGCAAATATTAGAATATTATAAAAACATTTTAAACAAAAAAAGTGTATGAGAACCAAAAAAGGAAGGACTATTTCGTCAGAGAATTAAGATAATCAAAGTGATGAACTTTTTTGGCTTATTTTTGGTTTTCACTTTGCTTTTCAAGCGATAAAGCTAGATTCAACTCCCCGACTACTAAAACTAATTCATAAACAATATTATTTTATTTCACTAGTAATATTCCAATATCATTTAATAATAATATTCAATAATAATAATTTGTTTAATGCAGTTGATGATGGAATGCTTTACAATTTCAAAACGTCCTCAATAAATTATATTTCCAAATACTTTTTGGCTTTACTTTCTATTTTGCTGCAAGATTATGTCTTTTTATTAAACTACAGTTACTCCTACATTTATTGATATAGAAAAATAAGTCGCATTAAAATTTTTCTTCAGAGCTCCTTGCTATCATCGCATAGTCCTAATTATTTTCTAACTAGATTTTCCACTAGATGGAGCTCCCACTAGCAGCTCTGTGATCAGCTTTATTTACACTCACTCCGATCAAGCCGCACTTTCCAAACATTTGCTAATAACCGCAAGCAAACATACTGGGTGTTTCAGATTAAAAAAAAGCAAAACATTTCGGCATATCTTGATAGGAGTTCAACCTAATTCTTCTCGTTTTTTTATTTCCAGAATATCCTTATCTTGACTTTCTAATTTTTACAAACAGTTAGTAATTATTCTTAAAATAATGGTTGTAACACCCGAAAGAGAAAAGATGGCCGTTCTTCTGTAGCGGTTATAGGTAGGTATATACAGTAGAACCTCGCAGTACGAGTTTAATTGGTTACCAGGCTGAGCTCGTATTGCGATTTACTCGTATTACGAAGCAATTTTTTGCATTAAAATTAATATGAAAATAAATAATTTGTTCCATCCCCGAAATGTCTGTTTTTTTTGTTTGTTTTTTAAACAGAAAAGGTGCAAGCAGAAAAAAATAAACCATACTGCACATGTAATATGAATAATAAAAGTGCATGCAATAAATAATCATGTTTTATTAATCTATTAAACTTTAAAAAGGAAACAATCTAAACGTGTGGAAGACAGTGAAGCGGAGAATAAGTTATTGTCTGTCATGAAAAATCTCTGTCCATTGAAACGTCAGGTAGAACAATTTCTGGTGTTTTAATATTTCTATCATCATCACTTACTTTGGCATTTTTGGCCTCAAAAGCTTAATATATGTACTGTATATACTTTAGATAGGTTTTGAGTTTGTCAAGTTTTTAACAGAATTACAAACTTCAAAATGGAATTTCGAGGTCCCTGGACTTTGAGGGCCTACGATCGCTCGTACTACGAATTTTTACTCGTCGTAAGAGACAAAATTCTTTACGAATAAAGCAAAGCGAATTTCTCGTACAACGAGGCACTCGTACTGCGAGGTTCTACTGTATATATATGTTAGTATATACTTTTATACTACTACCACCACTGACATGTATAATCAATCAAAGTCCAAGGAATTAATTCTTTACCAGTCTCTTCGAGTAATCCAAGCAGTTTACTTTTATTAATTTATTACAGAACAATTCCTTTAGCAGCTTATTCAAATAGAATCTTTTTAAACCAGCAAAAGTCAAAACCAAAAAAAGCAAAAGCGACCAAAATTAAAAACAACGATTTCTTTTTCATTACTTTTCTGACTTATCTCATCGCCAGTCAAAATGATAATAATTAAAAAACGCTTTTTATTTTTTTCCTGCACGTTTTTTCCAGACAAGGCTGGATTGTGCCGTAGCTTTGAGAGCTACACTTCTACGTGCCGGACACAAGACTAATGACATCATTGACCTCACTGGCGTGTCTCGTAGCCTCGTCGACACCGTAAAAAAACTTCCAAAAACTGGTGCTCCACTTGACAAGAGATCCAGGAAACCTAGAACACGCACTGTCAGGACCCTTAGACTCCTTTCTCGGCTCAAAAAGAGCATTAAAGCGACACCAACCAAGTCAATGAGAGCGCATGCCTTGGATCTGGGCATCGCGCCATTCTGTTGTGTCCTTGGGAAAGACACTTTACGCCACTTTCCCTGCTTGGTGGTCTTGGCAAGCAGTTCTAAATTACAGTCATATCTCTATTAAATTACAAGCGGACAGCAATATTTTGGAATCTCCGGAAGCAGGTCAGGGTAATTGCGTACCCTATGTATTATCGCCTCCGTCGCTTTCCTGCGAGTCAGGAAGATAAATATAGAGATAAAATAAATAAATAAATAATAAAAATCTCCCTTAATTCTATCCAACGTGCAGTGCGCAACGACCTTTATGGTCAGTTTCTTCTAAAAAAGTGCATCCCCTTACTCTCAAAGAAGAACATTACGGTCGGTCTAAAGCAATGCAGAAGCCTCGTGAATCACCTGAAGCATGCGCATTCAGGCAGGATCATCTTCTTTTCGGATGAAAAAAATTTTTGCGTTGACCCAGTTCATAACAGTTGTAATGATCGGTACATTCGTTTGGAAGGCTCAAAAGTTGATGAGGATGTTCCCACAACTGCTAAGTTTATTACAAAAACGAAACACCTGGCTTCGCTGATGTTCCTCGGTGCTGTGGCAAGCACGGGTGAAGTTTCGCCGCCGATTTGGTTCCCTACCGGCTTTCGCCTTTCTGCGTCCAACTATTAGAAAGTTTTTGATCTTGATCAAAAGACTCTGATCCCGTGGATGAAAGAAGTTGCAGAGAAGCACAACAAGGGCTTTATATTCCAACAGGATGGCGCACCAGCCTACACAGCACGATCGACGCAGGCGTGCCTGAGGGAGGCTGGCGTCGATTTCTGGCAGAAGAATATGTGGCCACCATCATCCCCTGATTTTAGCCCCCTCCATTTTTCTATCCGGAGGCACATCAAGAGCATGGCCTGCTCTAAACGTTACAGCAGTTTGACTGCCCTCAAGAGGTCAGTAAACCGTGTCTGGCGCAACATGAACGAAGACTTTGTGATCAAGGTATGGTCCAAGTTCAGACCACGATTAGAGGCATGCATTAAAGCCAAAGGCGGACTAATTGAATGAATTATTTTACCTTTGTAAACAGCTTATTATGCTTCAATTGTTTATTTTGAAATTAATCTTGATTTGTATCACTTAAAATACAAATAAATAACTTTAAAGTTTTGCTTTTTTTATCTGAAACAGCCGGTATATAAAAAAAACTTTTTAACTGGCTATAATGCGGTTGCTTTTTGTATAGAAAAAAGTTAGATTCACTTTAGTTTAGAGGTTGTTGCAAATCTTTTAGAGTTTTAGACAATCTTATTGGCAAAAAGTTGGAAGAGCTGTCATAAAATTATTATAATCTTTATCTTGATACTTGTTCGCTAACGTTCAGGAAAACTCGCAGGAGCTATGTGTAATACTGGTCTTACAAAAAGGCGGGCCCGGAGCAAAAAAAATAGAGAGGCCACTTTCTAATGTGCCAAGTTTTTTCGTCCCAAAATAAAGTGATCTATAAAAAAAAGGTCATCACTTTCAATCAATTTCCAAAATCTTCATTTTCGTCCCAGTACATTATCCCTACCTTCGTTCTAAATTTATGGTGCAGACAGAGGGGCCACCATCGTAGTGCTACTTTGAAGAATATTTTTATTAAACTTTGAAGAATATAAGAGCAATATTTTCCTTAGGAGGGCCCACTTTTTGACGTTTTTTAGGGAAGGGCGGTGCGAACGCTCCGAACTTAAGCCATCACTGTCTATGTGGAACTAAAGATCGTTCAGCTGAAAGAAATGACGTTAAGCGCTTCTCTAAAGAAATCACGACTTGAGAAGTTTAACAGCAGCCATGTTAATATTTAAGAGTCAAACTGTAGAGCAGTTAATAGTGAGGTAAAACTTAAGCAACATAAAAAGTACCTTTTTAACACACAGCGTGACAAGAGTACGCGACTGGAGTCGAGTCTGTGTCGCAATCCGGTGATGACCAGACCCGGCCACGTTGCCGATTACCCATACACTAAATTGCTATTCTTGAAGTAGTTAAATAATTTTATTTAAAAACCATTGCTGTGGTAACACAAGACAATTGCAAGCATTCTTTTCCAGCATCGCACTAACTACCAAACAAAAATACACAGTAAAAACGAGAAAGCAATAAGTCTATGCAGATGTTGTTAAAAAACCTAATCAATTGCAGCATTCTTCAACAACTATATCAATATCAGTATCAGTATCGGTATCTTTTATTTCTGCTCCGCCACAAGAAAAACAGAAAGAAATAAACAAACATATAGGACTATAGCAGAAGAAGAAAAAGGAAGAAGCAACAAAACGTTAAACGTTATAGCATGCAGACAGTAATATTTGATACAGTAGTTATAAGAATGTGCATGGTTGCAACACTAAAAAGCTTGACTTTACTTTCATTGCTTAACGCAATTCAAAAACAAATACAGTGTATGAACGATTTTAAATAGCACAACAATAAATGGATAAAAAACCGTTTCAAAATGAAAACGCTACAATGAACAAAGCAATATCTAAAGCAAAGCAGCTAATCAAAATATAACATTGAAACCTTAAATAATACTATTTTTCAAGTACCAAAGCTATCAACATGTTGAAGCAAAACAGGTAGGTCTCTTTTCTTAAATACAACACTTCAACCAACCATAAATTCAAAAAGAAAAAAAACGTTGAACTAAATCGAAGTTCGGGCTATTTTGCCATAATATTGCACTTTTGACAGATTCACAGTTGCCATAAAAACGTTTCAAGATGTAGTAATTTATATTTGTTAATCTTAACTTTTTAAACATCAAACAACTTTCAGACATAGAGTACTGATTAACCTGCTTCTACTATAAATCAAAAACACCCAAAATCTGCATTAACCTTACTTCATTAAAAAAAATAATTAAAAGGGATATTCTTTAAAAGTTTACAATATGGCACATAGACCATTACAACCAATTAAAGCTATAACTGACACGATAACATCAATTCTAACTAGAAGCAGCTAAATAACTTTAAAGGCTAATTTTTTTTAGCTAGGCGCCTTTATATAAACTATGTAGTATAAATTATAATACCCTGTAGAAACATAAAAAAAGGCTGCTAACCAGTTTTTATGTAGATATGCCGTAATTTTGTAAGCTTCTTAGCAGTTTTTAACTGTATGTATCTGATTGAAACACGCATCTAGATTTTATCTTGTTTACAACTACCAGTAATTTTGGAACGCTTTAAAGAGCTTTGCAGGTTGCCTTTGATAAGCAAACTTCAAACAACCCTAAATCAAACCCTTTCGGAGAAAAAGAAAGCGTTAGCCGCCCGTCGCGTTTTTTTTCGCGCATTGTCACAGACTGATTGACAGCACGGTGCTTTGAAGGAGGATGGTTCTAGTGAAAATGAATGAATTTTGCAAAAGTAGAGAAAGAGAACCCATGCGCGTGGAAGGCTATTCGATAGACTTGATTTTGAAAACTAAAAAGCTGTGAGTTCGTGTGAAACAAAATCTAAATAGTTCAGAACAACCTGAGTCTATATCTCAAAAATTGAAAGCTGTTGCGGACCCCCTGAAAATTCTTCACGGACCCCAGTTTGAGAACCGCTTAATACATCAAGGCGTTTTCTCTCTAGTTTGACTTCAGTTTCGGCAAGATGAGTTTTAATGCGAAGACGTCACGACCCCCGCAGAGAACCTCAGTTTGATTAACTACCCAACTACGGCGGCTATCACTTTTAATAAATCTACAACCTACGAATCCAAAGCAGCGCTTGCTTGTGGCGAAAATTGATAGCGATTATTTAAAGCGAAAATCAACAACAACTTTTCTATAAAACAATTTCTTGTTCTATTGAAAAAGCCGAGGATAGTAGACTGGCGTTTTTGTGCTATTATCTTAGTTTTCAAGTTACAAATAACGTCGACTTGAACACTGACGACAGCCTGCTGTGTGTTTAAGTAAAAATTCCAAGTTTTATTTATTATACAACAATGATCTTAACATATCATATTTTCTTCTTATCATCTTAAAGGAATAGCAGACGTATGTCGGAAAACAGAATTAGGAGAAATATCTTGCGATAGATTTTCATATTTCAGTAACACAATGCAAAAGAAAATATACTGCTTTTGCTAGTAAGCCATTCCAAATTCAAACAAAATCAATAAATTTTTACTAACTTGCAACAAACAGCACTTTATTATAGATTATGGCTGTTTGATTGGTATTACATAATACGCTTTTAAGAACTTTCCGAAATAGCCGCTAAAAATGCGAAATACGCGATTTAATGACAGGAAGAGTTAGCGCAGTGGTTTTCAACCTTTTTCATACCGTGGCCCACTTTTCAATGCAAGGTAACTTTTAACGACCCACTTCGATTTAATTCCCGTCGCAAAAATCTGGTGATCTCTAAAAAAAAAGTCTTCACTTTGAATTTGTCTGCAATTTCTTAATTTTCATCCCCAAAACATAAAAAAAGGTTCTCGGTGGGAACTTGTTTCCGATTTTTCGACCATAATGACTTCACTATACATATTGTTTTCATTTTGATTTATGCTCTGTGGCCCTGACAACACCACTGTGGCCCACCGGTTAAAAACGCCTAGGTTAGCGTATAAAAATGCTCTAGTCATAAAATGCTCCCGCAGTGAACGTTAACTCTACTGAGACTGGGCTGTTTAGAAAACTTTTTACGACTAAAAAGGGAGGCTAGGCGGAAAGTGCCCCCGCTCTTTGTTTGCTTACATTTCGACAATCAGTAGCACTAAAGTGTCATTCAAGTTTGTATAGAAAAAGAATTTTATACTCTTTTGGCAGAGATACTTAAATGTTGTAATAAAATATTATTTTAGATTGAAAAAGCGAGTTTTCTAAAGGTGGTCAACTTTCGTAAATTGGCCGAAAAGCAGAGATTGCTTTCTGAAAGTGAACGACTTCGGCAATTTGATTGATCGTATGGTTAAAAGTAAAATTGTTTCACAGTTGGAATCTCCTTAGGGAGGTTACTGCAGTTCACAGAAGAAGAAATTCTATTTCTGCAAAATCTGATTTCATTATTAAAATGCTTCGATCTTAGCAACAACGAATGTTTTCAAAATTCATTGGACTTTTTGAACAATTTTGGAAATGTATTTTTCATACAATAAAAAGAAATGCAATTCATTCCAAGAAAAAATTGAAATTTTAAGTGTCACATTGTACTTTTTTATAATTATTTCAAAATGTTATAGAAGCCAAATTTAAAAATTAGTTAGGATTGATTACTTTGGTGAAATTAATTTTTTGGATTTTCGCAAGTTTTTTCTTTTTTAGTAGGTTAGTCTAGCCTACGTAGTAGAATATTTTATAGTCGAACTTGACTAATGCTCTGGCGTATATTTTTTAATTTTAAATTTACCATTCATTGAATTATTTACATTTCGTCAGAGTAGGGCTGCCCAACCCGAAACCCGCAAAGTCTATTGTTGAAGCCCGCCAAAGAATTTGTAATTACATAATCGATCAAATTATTGTAATGCTTTGAATCAATCTAATGAGGCGCAGAAAACTCGGAATACATAGGCTAATTTTCGTCTCAGTAGAGATTTTTCGTTTTATATAAAAATAAAACACCTAGCACAGTGGTTCTCAACCTTTCTGCCATTAAGTACCCCTGAGTCATAAAAACAATCAACGTGTACCCCTGATAAACTGAAACCAATTTAAGTGAGTATATTTTTACTACTAGTTTAATTAGCATTTTTAATATAGTATTAGAAAGAATATAAACAAAAATATTTATTTCAAACACTTTGTAGGCTACTGATTAATTACTAATGTGAAGGCTGTGCCTGTTTGTTGCAAATAAGTTTCTCAATTCGAGGAGCGGTATTAGACAGGCACACGCGTAAGTCATGCTCCACATTAAGCCGTGATCGATGTTTATTTTTCATGTTTAACAGTGTCGAAAATCCTTGCTCGCACAGGTAAGTACTGGGGAGCATAAGTAAAGAGTTCAGAACAATATCAGATACAGCAGGGTAAGTCACACTCATCTTTGTCCAAAACTTGGTAAGGGTGAGCGTTTCAAATGCATCTTTTGCAAAAGAGTCATTCACCAAATCTAAGAATTCTTCTTGAATGCTATATGGAAGAGATTGCACATTTACAACGAATGGGTTTCGAATCAGTTTTGATTCTATTTCACTCAATTCAGGGAAGTAAGACTGCAACTCCTTTTGTAGAGAGGCTAGGTGGGCTTGCACAAGCTGTGCCACTTCTAGATTTCCAGTGATTTTAGTTTTAGTTTTACTAAGTGCCTCATCAAGGTTTTGAAACATGCTCAGGTTTCCATCTTTGACCTTTTTTTTCCCAGAGATTGAGCTTCATATTAAATGTCCTTAGTTTGTCCATGAAATCAATCACTGTATGAAAACGACCTTGGAGAGACAAATTCAATAAATTAAGCCTCGAGAATATATCAGAAAGGTAGGCCAGCTTTTGAAGCCACTGGCTGTCTGACAGTTTCTGAACGAACTCAAGTGACCTTGTCTTGTTAACACATTTGAAAAATTCAGAAAGCTCCTCCTTTAGTGATTCTACTCTTCTTATCACATTTCCCCGAGACAACCAGCGAACCTCAGTGTGAAACAGTAACGCTTCATGATCACTTCCTAATTCCTGGCACAGTAGGGAAAATAGCCGTGTATTTAGGGAACTTGATTTGATGGTATTTATCATATGCACAACATCATCAAGTACTAATTTTAACCCTGGTGGTAGAGTTTTACATGCCAGAGCATATCGATGAAGCATGCAATGAAGATGCCTTGTTTTAGAATTCATCTCTGCTACTTTTCCTCGAAACCCTGATTGACGGCCAAGCATTGATGGTGCTCCGTCAGTTGTACATGCACATACATTATTCCAGGACAACCCTTCTCTCTCAAAAAAATTTGAGATCTTAATAAAAATGTCTTTGCCTCTTGTTGTGTAATCTAAGGTATGACAGAACAAAAAATCTTCCTTGAAATCTTCGCCACTAACGTATCGTACAAACACAAGGAGTTGAGCACAAGCAGTCACATCAGTCGACTCATCAAGTTGGATAGCAAATTTTCCAAAAGGTGCCTTTTTTAATTCCACAATCACTTGTTGTTTGACATCATCATCAAACATATCTACTATTCGTCGACGAACTGTATCGTTGGAGTGGGGTATCAATGCAACCTTCTCAGTATCACATCCACCAACACATCGAATTATATCTTTACAGCAAGGGATAATTAATTTCTCTGCAATGTTGTGAGATTTTTTTTCTTGTGCAATTCTCAGTGATATCATGTAAGACGCACGCAACCCAGCTTCATTTTGTTGACTGATGTACCCTGAACGATCTAGGCGTGCTCGTTTTAATTTATTTTCTTTTTGCTTGAAAAAAGCTGTACCCTTACTTTTATGATTTGGATGACATCCGTTTAGATGGCGTTTGAGAAAGGTAGGTTTCATGCACCCAACGGATAAAACCTTACAGCATAAAATACACTGTGGAAATTGACGGCCATTTTTGTTAATGGCAGTGAATCCATACTGGATGTAGTTTTCATAATACAGTAGAATTTGCCTAATTCGTCACCTCAAGGGGATTAGAAAAAGTGACGAATTAGGCAAATTGACCAAATATGCAAACAGGTAAAAACTCTATAAAGGCTTGTTTACATGGTGCTTATTTAGCTGTTAACGCAGTTTGTTAAGTTTATTGTTGAATACAATGCACTTACACAGAACACAAATCATGCAGTACACAGAAAATGATACAGAAAGTCGCTGTAATCAAAAAAGCTAACTCGCAAAAAAATGTGTGATTTTGGTTTGTTTTGTTCTATTAGAGGCTTCCCTGGCCAATATGTTCTGCTGCATTTTGGACACGTTGCGTAACATCACATCGCTGTTGCCTTGCTTTCTTAAGTAGCGGTCTAGCGTCTTTAGTGCTTCTAATGCGGAAAAAGGAGTAGGTTCAAGTTCATCTAGAGAGTTATCTTCATCATCGTCATCTTGTTGATCATCTGCAGGATGTTCGCTAGCTCGAAGATCGTCTATTATGCTGCTTTCTGTAATATTCTCGCGTGTAATCAGGTCTGCATCACTTTCCACGTACTCGTTGAAACTGAAGCCCTCTGAAACTAAGCCGGCGGCTTGCAATCTTTCCCATATTCCTTCTGTGCTATTGTTGCACTCACTGGCGGTTTCCAGGTTTTCTTCTGATGTTGAAGGAGCAAAACGGACCTTTCTGAAGCAGTTTTGAATCGATACGTCAGATACAGAGTTCCAAGCTAGATCAAGAAGCTTCATGGCTTCCAAAACATCGACTTTTAATTCTTTCTTCCCCTCAAAAGCAAGAAGGCGCATTCCAGCTAGGTTCTTTCTGTAGTATGCTTTTAAACAACGGATTACTCCAGCATCCATCGGTTGGGTTTTGGAGGTAGTGTTAGGAGGCAAGAACACCAGCCTAACATTCGTCAGGCCATGTATGACAGGATGGGGTGTACAGTTGTCAACAACAAGCGCAATTTTTCTGTTACTGTTCTTCATGTTTATGTCAAGTTTCCTAACCCAGGTTTCGAAAATGGTCGACGTCATCCAGGCCTTTGAGTTGGATTGGTACGAAAATGGAAGTTTTTTTACATTTTTAAAGCATCTTGGTCTTGCTGCCTTTCCAATGACGAGAAGGGGTAATTCTCTCCCGCCATACTGGCCGCCACTAGCACACTTAATCTCTCTTTTGACATTTTACCACCAGCGCAAGTTTCATTCTTAAAAACGTGGGTCCGGTCAGGCAAGCATTTGTAAAAAAGCCCAGTTTCATCAGCATTAAAAATCTGTTCTTTTTTGAACTCTTTCAAAAGAATAGGGAGACGATTTTTGTACCAATTGTTCACACATTCTTCATCAACAGACGCTGCTTCACCATGTAATTTCTTGCATGCAACTTCTTCCCGCGATTTCCATCGGTTTATCCAGTTTATGTCTAGTTTATCAACATTGTCATAGCCACAGATGCTGGCGTATTGTTGAGCCTTTAAGAGAAGCATTTCTCCGCTAATGGGTATCTTTTCATCTCTTGCACTGCGAAACCACTTCAGTAGAGGCTCATCCACATTATCAAATCCATGCTTGCGCTTTCTTTTCATTTCGACATTACGCCCTGCATGAAATTCGGAGATTATTTTCTCCTTATGTTTGCGTAGGGTATTCAGAGTAGTTCTTGGAACATTAAGGTCTTTTGCTAACCTTGACAAATTAACATTTTCTTGGCTTAACTTGCATGCAATTTCGTATTTTGTTTTAAGTGATAAGCTTACGTACTTTGATCTTTTATTTGACATTGATTTTCTGTAACTTCGCTCTGACAATAATCTTGAAATGAAACGCAGAAAGTGCAATTATACAGTACTGTTAACTCTTAATCTTAACGGTTCAAACTGTAGTTGCTTTTTTGTTAACACTTAATCTCTATAATTACTGTGCTCTATTTAAATTCTTCTACACTATCAGCGGGTAGTTAATGTACTGTAAGTTAGAATACGCCTCGCACTTCGTATTTTCTGTTGCTGCAGCGAGATTTTCCTGTAGACTATTAATCCGATTAACCCTATAAGAGACAATGGTACATATGTGTACCATGATTATGATTGTAACGTAACAAAAGCACTTCTGTGAAGGCATTATAATTTTAATTTTTAAGTATTTGTGACATCATTATTGAACCATTGTCGTTTTATTTTACAATCAAATTCTTATATCCCTTAAAGGGTTAAGACTCTTTGTTTGTTTGAGATCTCACGCGTGTTGAACTAACCACTGAGACTGCGTGAATCCATCCATCCTGTAGTAATCAACAAAGCTGTGAATATCGCGTGAACATTGACTCGAGTCCGCAAATGACGAATAAGCCAAACATAAGGTTTCTCGGGGATATAAACAGGTGACGAATTGAGCGAAGTGACGAATAAGACGATGGCGAACTAGACGAACTGGAATGCATGTAAAAGATACGAATTCTGCTGGGACTGACCAAAAAGTGATGAATTAAGCAAACTGACGAATTAAACGATGACCAATTAGACGAATTCTACTGTAATTTCTTTTCTTCGCTAGAGAAGACATAACTAAATAACAATTTTGGAATAATAACTAGAAAAAACACATCAACATGCTTTAATAAGTTAGATTTTTTAGAAAGTAAATGTATTTAAAAACTTAAGGCAAAAATAAACAGTACAAAAACAATTCTACCTCAAATAAAGTAATAAACTACTAGCTGATTAGGCTTTAGTTTTAAAATAAAAAATTAAAATTTAATTTATTCCATCCTTTTTTTTCTTTGCGTTTTTTGTTCTGTATAGTATGTCAGCAAGTCAATAATTGTCTTAAAAAATTAATCACTTAAGTTAACTTCATCCCTATTCTATTTTTTCTTCAAAAAAAATTTTGCCATGTCAAGTTTGACAACTAACTAATAAGGTTTAGATTCGTTTTGTGCTACTTAAAGTATACTCGCATAGCTTATCTGGCAAAGCTGTGGTTTCACATTGTTGCGTCACACCAACACAAGATCAGGCAAAATTTACGCCGAGTTTTCAATCGGCATGCATTGTAGTATAGAATATTGCAGTAAAAAACAACCATACGTAAAAATTCGACTGCCAACCAAGTACCCCTTGAAATTTTCTCGCGTACCCCAGGTTGAGAACCACTGACCTAGTATATCAAACTGGTGATCTTTTTTTGTTTGGTCTTTAACTAAATTTGTGGTCCGAATTTGTAGTCCGAATTCCTGTTATCAAGGAGGTTCATTAAAAAATAATACATTAAAATTAAGTACCGAATTAAGATTTCTGCATCGATTGCGACCCGCAATAAACTTTTCGACAAAAGTTGGACCATAATGGTTAAAAGATCTAGCATCCCTGCGTCAGAGTATAAAACAACCAAACATTTTCCCAAACAGTCATCATCATCAAAATAAATTTCTACCGAGAGTAATTTTGGACTTTAATATTAATTTGATCATAACTTACAAAACCGATATTTTTTTTCAGAATTATTCAATTTATAGTACGAGTTTTGACATTAGAATAAAAAATAAAACATCGGACAATCAATTGATGATATTGCACTCGAGCATAGCACAATGTATATTCTATTTGAATGTCTTTTGACCTTGTTCCCAGCATAATTCAAAAGTAGGACGGAAGTCTTTTGATAAGTTTTGGTTACCTCAACCAAACTGCAACAAATATTTCTTAAAATTTCAATTTTTAAATGAATCTATATAGTTCGATTTTTTGGTCATTTTCATTGCACGCTCAGTGTAATAAAGAAAAGTAAGCTATTCTATTTAGAGTTATTTCAAACATAAACTTACAAGAAGAAAAAATGAACGCACACCTATCATGTTACGTATTCGAGATTCGAACTCGCGTAGATAACTTATTCAATTAAGTAATCAATTTTAGTTGCGCGTTTTCATTTAATTCTCAAACATGTTGTCGATTTATTTATACAGTATAAGCTCGCTCTCTTTGGCCATCCTGTCAGAGACATGAATAAGTGATCTAAATCAATGGTTCTCAATCTTTCTTCTCTTGAGACCCATTTTCAATGTCAAAAGAAATATTAGGCCCACAAAACTTTTAATAAAAATTTCGAGTATCATAAAATGTTTTTTTTATTTATATAAACAATACAGTAAAATTGTCAATGACCAAACTAATCTTTGTGGCTATTTATCAGCTTGTCAAGTTGCACTGCTAAACCTTGATTCAACCTCAAGCGTAAATCTCCTCTCTTTTCAATTTGCAATTGATGACATTTCTTTGTCAGTAAATCGTTTACTGCAGAAAATCCTGCTTCAACTAACCAAGTAGTGGGAAAGCCAAGAAAGAATAGAACTACTTTTTCAAATAACAATGGAAAATATGATCCCACGCTCAGCCACCCGATTAATCCATTCCTTTTAATATTTGCCATTAATGCTTTGTTGTCCTTTAGTTCAAGAAGTTCACCAGCAATAACGGGATCAATGTCTTCCTCACTTAAGACGTCAAAGTGCGCCATATCTATAATCCAACCTGGTGGACTCGTTTCGATTATATTTTTAAATCTTCTGGTCATATCTTCTCTTAATTTTTGCTCGCGGTTAGTACAGCTTGCGATTACTTCTAGGCTTGGAGCAGTTTCAGCCAAGTTACAAAAAAAGGCAAATTCATTCTTTTGTAGATGCATCTTCCAGAGATTTAATTTGTTCAAAAAAGAGCGCACTTTCTCAGCATAGTCTACTAGATAAGTGTTTCACCCTTATCGTGCTTTGTTTAGTTGGTTAACATGCTCAAATAAGTTAGTCATGTAAAAAATCCTTTCCTTTATATTACTGTTGCTTAATGCTGAAAACAGAGTCTCTGCTTTATATTTTTGTTTTTTGCTATGAGCGTTAGTTTCCATGTGATGAACAAAGATAAGAACCATGTCCCACAGTTCTGCAAGACGAACAAGGGAATTTCCTTTAGAAAGCCAACTAACTTCAATGTGTAAGAGAAGTGTCTGGTGGTCCTCACCCTCACAAAATTTCTGAAACAAGCGGTCATGCAAAGCATTGGCTTTGACAAAATTTATTGTTGAAATTGCAACTTTCAATGCCTCTTCCATGTCATTATTGAGAGATTTAGCAGCAAGATGTTGCCGGTGAATAATGCAATGAATTGTCATTATATGGGGAAACTTCTTTTAATTTTGCAACAAAACCATTGTGCTTTCCGGTCATAGCACTGGCACCATCTGTGGCAATCTGCAATAGATTTGACAGAGGAATCCCATTATTGTGCAGGAAGTCATAAACAGCTGCATAAATAGTTTCACTTCGTGTGTCAATCAGCTTGTTCATAAATAACATCTCTTCATGGATTGCATCAATATATCAAACATAGGCAAGTAATAAAACAGAGTTATTTATTGTAGTTAAGAACTGAATGATGTCGAATTTTAAAAATTTCCAGGATTTTTTGTTCGTTATGTTTTTGAACCAGGAAAGCACTGATTTGGTGTTACGCCATTGTTGTGGGCCGGTGCTAGACCGTATTCTTGTGTTGATTTTGTCTAAAATATTTTTGCTTATGATTCCAATTTCCGATTTTGTGGGGTTAATTAGTCTGCACTGAGGGTTGTTGTAAAAGTTGTCTTTGTGGTCTTTTAAAGTTATGTAAGAATTCTTTTCGGCTAAGCATTCTATCCTGTTATCAAGTTTTAATTTTTCGGCAATGTGCTTAGCGTCTTGATTGATCTTTTTGGTTAGACTTTTACCTGCTTTTTTATAAGTTGAAGTGATATTGTCTCGTAGTAGTTTTCTGTAATTATCAACATCCATTTTGTAAATATTTGTTGTTTTGTCGGCTACCACAAACATTTTATTCGATGATTTGATAGATTGAATATCTTTTTGTAAGTTGTTTTGAAAACTGTTTGTCATAGGTTTAAACGTAATAGAGCGAGCCAATTCATAAAGATACATTTCAAACGGTCGCAAAGCTTCATTTTGGGGTGGAAAACGGTCATTTTGTTATGAAAATGACGATGAAGATTCCTATGACGTTAATAAATCAGATACATTCGGCTTTGTATCTGACCGTTTTCCACCCAAAATAAAGCTTTGTGACCGTTTGAAATGGATCTTTATGAATTGGCTCGCTCTATTACGTTTAAACCTATGACAAACAGTTTTCAAAAAAACTTACAAAAAGATATTCAATCTATCAAATCATTGAATAAAATGTTTGTGGTAGCCGACAAAACAACAAATATTTACAAAATGGATGTTGATAATTATACGTGGATAAAAAAAAACAATAGCGAAGTCGACGTAACAATGGGCTCTTACGACGGAGCAGAAATATGTAAACTGGTGGGACTGTTTCTTCTGCACGAACTTTCTACAATTATCCCTAAAGACCTTGCTGGCTTATACAGAGATGACGGCTTAGCGATTCTCCAAAATTCTAGTGGCCCCAATACTGACCGAATCAAAAAAAGAATTATAAAACTTTTCCAAAAACACAATTTAAAAATAACAATTGAAGCAAACATTATACAAACAGATTTTTTAGATATCACACTTAACCTCAAAACAGAAAAGCACTGGCCATTCAGAAAACCCAATGATGAACAATTATATATAAATATTAACTCAAACCACCCACCATCCATAAAAAAATCACTACCAAACATGATATCCAACAGACTATCGGAACTTTCTTGTGATTTGGATAATTTTAAAAAAGCTATTCCACCGTACAAAAACGCAATTAAACAAAGTGGTTACAAAGACAATTTAATATTTAGTGAAACCCAACCGAAAAACAAATCAAGAAAACGAAAAATCATATGGTTCAACCCGCCTTTTAACAACTATGTTGCCAACAATATCGGAAAAGAGTTTCTAAAACTAATAAGCAAACACTTCCCACCACAACATAAACTTCATAAAATTCTAAACAGAAATAGCATAAAAATTAGCTATAGCTGCATGCCTAACATGAAAACAATTATAACTGGTCACCACAAGAAACTATTGGAAAATAAAAGCTCTCAACAATCAAAACCATGGCACTGTAAAAATAAAGATATCTGCCCACTAAAAGGATTTTGCCGACAGAAATCTCTCATTTATCAAGCAGACATATTGCATGAAAATATAACAGAAAGCTACATAGGTTGCAGCGAAACAGAATTCAAATCACGATACTATAATCATATACAATCATTTAAAAATATAAAGAAAAGAAACGCCACAGAGGTTTCCAAAACATTCTGGAATGCCAAAGAATCAGGTCTCAATCCCACAATTAACAGAAAAATAATCAATCAAGTTATCTCATATAAACCAGGACAAAAATGCTGCAACCTATGCTTAACCGAAAAACTAGAAATACTACAAGCAAACCAACCAACAATCCTCAACAAACGATCGGAACTCACAGAAAAATGTCGTCACAAAAACAAACTTAAATTAAATAAATTACCTACTTGATTTCGTATGCTTAAATTGCCATTATTTTTGTGCGTGTGTGCTTTCTTGTCCGTGATTAAATCCGCCTCTACTTTCCACTATCGTTCACGCCATTTTTTACCCACTTTACTTTTTCATCTTATGCGATTTTTCTTGTTATTTTTTATTCCTTTGTAGATTATTTTCTTTTCTTTCCTTTTATATCTTTCACCACACACCCAACTCGCCTTCCCTCACCTTCAAATAAATGCAAACCTCTATATTTGCATTTACTATATTTTGAGTTGTTTTTTCTTGTATGACGTCATAGGAACCGTATTGTTTGCTTAATTTAACTACATATCATTTATTCCATACGCATTTTTTTTACCACTAATAACTATATTTTTTATTTTTATTTTTCTAGTAACCACCTGACGAATCTAAGGATGAAACAGACTGTTGTGGTTTTTAAACAGTGATTAAATAAATTTTGTATATATATACGGACATGAACCTTTTTGCGTCTGAGATAAATAAATAAACAAATAAAAGAAAACAGAATTAAACTAAATTAAATTTTTCAAACACACGCTGGTCCAGGTGGTGGCGCTACTGCTGTATTTTTTTTATTTATGTTGGCCAGATATAAATTCGATAAAAAATATTTCCTCTAAAGTTTTATCTTTTTCAACTAAAAATTTTATAACACTTTGAAATTAACCTTATGCAACACTGTCAATTTGTTTTTATGAACTGTTTTCTTATTTCTTTAGTTGCCATATATATAATTTTACAGATATTTTTTTATTACCAATTATCATTTTAATTAACTTCGGCAAACACATATTTCGTTTCCTATAACAACTGTTTCATTAAACTTAAAGGGACATTCAATAGAGTAAAACATTTTTGAAACGATGAAACGTTGCAAAAACGTTCGAAAACTACCTATTATTACCTAAATCGATAAACGTTTTAAAATGATAAATAATATTGCGCCGCTATCTTTTGCAACACTTTAATTCTTAAAGTTTTTTCAAAGTTTACCAAAATAAAAAAGTTATTACAAAAAGCAATTTAAATATTGATAACACGCACATTAAATGACAGGTCATCCATTCATGTGAATGCGTGGCAAGTGGCAGTTAGCAGGCTACGTTGTCCAAACCTTTAAACGATGAATGAGACGACGTCAGATGACAGAGAAAGCAATGTAGGTCTACAAAACTGGGTTAACTATAAACAATTTATGAACTATTTAAGCGACAATTGATAAAATAGTAAAAAAAATTAAGTCTTGAATAATTATAAAATTTATTCTAGCTTTATTTAGAGGCCGAATTGAGTTGATACAATCTATCCGAAAATAGTAGATTTCAGGGAATATCTTCTGACTTTCAGAGAAATATCTTCAACATTATTGCTAATCTGTGACGAAACTACTTTTGCAGAATGCACAATTGCGACCGAACTTGAAATTCAGCAAACAATCTATAAATGCAGATAACCTTTTTATTGACACAATAAGGAAAGGTAAAAACAATCTAAATAGTCGTTAATATATTATACATGTAAATGCTTCTAGAAAACTTAGAAATAAAAATTGTGTTGCTAGCAATCTTGAAAGAATTTGTTAGGACTTTGTAATAGTAGATGTCAACTGAATTCGTAATGCAAATACATACTTGTAACTTGTTTGTTGTTAGAAACACAGTTTTATTTTAAAAAGTTCATGTTGTTACAAATGTACGCTATTGCTTAATCTTATATGCATGATGCGGTGTGCTTGCCCACCTAACCAGCTAAATTATAAAAGAATTTTACAAACACATTGTTGGTTAATTCTTTAAATACTTGGTCACCTCCATAAATTGCAAGTCGTTATAAATTTAATGAAATTAGTTGCTAAAATTGTACTCAATGGTACAAAATGGAATAATTTTTGTTTCGATAAATATTCTATTGGATGAAAACTTTTGTCTTTTTCTTCACATGAACAAATCAAATTGACTGTTAAAAGGGATGCTGACGCAAAGCCCAACTCACCAAATAATATGTAAATAAAGGTAGTCAGATCCCAATTTAATTATTTAAAATTTTTTGGAAATGGCCTCGAAAAAAAATTCTTCGGGTTTCGTTTACCTTTGCATCGTTCAACAGTTTCCGGTTTATGGATCGAGCAAATCATTGTTGACGTAGATTTTGTGCGGAATGTCTTCTCAGTTCCCTGCATCGATGAAAGCTTCATGCTGGAGGTGACGAGACGGATCACGCGGATCCAGGAAGTTTTGATGGTGAGTTTGGACAATTCCCGATGTTTTGTTGTCGTTTTTATGTCAGAGTAGTTTATCTATTCACTCACAAACCAAACCCAAACGACAGAAGGGATTACAATTACCAAAACAATGTGAGGAAATGTAGTCACTGATTCAGTGTACAGGTAGCTGTGAATGTCGATAGGGAAATGACGTAAGCACCACTCAGCTTTTGCTCTTCTTATAAATTGGTTTTATTTTTCAAATTCCTGCATTGTTTTTATCAGTGATTTACAGTTTATAATGAATTCGAAAAAGATGCAAACTTAATTTACAATTTATAAGTGTTAGCCATTTTGTTTCTAAAATTTTTTAGCTATTAATATTGAAAGATGTTTAACTTCCTAAAACGTCCTAAAACGTCGGCAGCGTGGTCGAGTGGTTAAAGCACCGGGCTGATGATCAGCATGGTCTCGGTTCAAAACCCACTTGCGTCATTCTGTTGTGTCCTTGGGAAAGACATTTTACGGCACTTTCCCCTGCTTGGTGGTCTTGACAAGCAGTTCTAAATTGCAGTCATATCTCTATTAAATTACAAGCGGACAGCAATATCTTGGCATCTCCGGAAGCAGGTCGGGGTAATTGGTTACCCTATGTATAGCGCCTCCATCGCTTTCCTGCGAGTCAGGAGGATAAATATAGAGATAAAAATAAAAAAATAAAATAAAACCTGCATAGCCTACTCACATACAATCATCAACTAGATTAAACAACACAAAACCTGCCTTTGTATTGTTCAGTCATACTTTGCTTTTACATCACGAGTAATTATAAAACAAAAGGTTAAGCTTATTTCGATGAGCAAGAACATTTGCTGCCAAATCGCACAAACTTACACGTCGGATTCGAGTTCGTTTTAATATTGTGTGAAAATTCAGATCCAAATTCATACTTTTACTAGGTCGTAATTCCGTCGTAGTTTTAAATCAGTTTCACCAATTGTTGAGAAAAGTGAGATTTGGAAAGGCATTTAGTGACGTCATCGTTAATATAACACTTCAAAAAGAATTTTATTTCAACGAAGTCCATTTATTCTAAATTGTACACTTCTTCAATTCATCCTGTTTTTATTTATTCGAGAAAAAAGTTTTAATTTTTTATTTTTATCCGTTCAAAGGGTGTTTACATTATGGGTCACTGCTGCATGATCAGTATGATCATGTAATTAGGTCAGTACATGTGCAATTATATATAAACAAAGAAAATTACTGATTAATTGTTTACGTTGGCAAATCTCTCAACCGCAACACAAGTGAATGAAGCATGGGGCGCACTATGAAAAACAATGAAATTGTTGATCCGAGACTGCAAATTTTAGATTAACAAAAAAGATAAAATTTGCGTTAAGAGCAAAAAAGCAAAAATCACAAAAAATTTAAATAAAAAACTTATTTACGAATGTAATAAAAGAGAATTTAACTGTATACATATTAATTATTTATGTTTAACTTTGGGCAAAATAAAATCGATTCATAAATCCATAATTCCATAAAGTGGTTTTGTTTCAAAAATTGTACTCTTAAAAAGAAAAGATGTTATTATTTTTAGCTGTTAAAGTTTACTAGTTTGAATTTTCACCAATCGTTGTTTAATTCAGCAAATCTTATTGATTTTAGTTCTGTTATGTTTAAAGTAATTACAAAATAAAATTTTTTACAAGAATAATAGAAGATTTGTTTGCATACGAAGCCTAACTTATGAAGCTCTCCAAATTAAAAAAAAAAATCATCGTATGATAACAGTAATCATCCAGCTTCATTTCAGTCAAATATTTTTTAAATTATATTTAATGTAGGTTACTTTATAGCAAATTTTATCTCATATTGTGAATTTCAAAAAGTTTTTTGCTTTAACAGTATCTTGCAGATGAATAGTACAACTTGCTAATATTACGACTTGCAAATGATCATAACGTGCAGATGCATATTACACGCAATCGATATAATTTAAGCTTAATATCGAAACATTTTCTACAAATTCAATATAAGTCAAGTAACTAACCAATGCTAAGAACCTGATTATAACATGTAAATTTTTAAGTGAATTTAGTAGAATGATAAACTCTAAGGGACTTTATTCTCAACAGAAACACTTCAATTGAACTTGCAGTTTTTTACAATATCAATAATATGCTGAAACGATCTGAGCTAGAAAAGTGATGACAACAGAGGAACTACGTGTCTAATTATAAATATATATAATCTAAGGGAAATTTTTTACTTAGAATTGATATAAACTAAATTTTTTTGCTTTTCATTTTTTGCATTTTTTGCAAATTAAGGATTAAACTTTTTTGCCGTAATTTATGAAAAATGGCATAATATTTACTTTCGTAATACTGTCGCATTGGTGGAGTCTACAATATGTAAGGTTTAACTTCGAAAATAATGGAACCCACGCCACTTTTACCAAAATCAAAATTATAACTACCACATCCCCACCGACCAGGTGACTAAATCTTCACCGGCCAAGTTATTCTTCATAAAACAATAGATTTGTTTACTGTGATTTTCCTTGTTGGTAACCAATGACCATCATCGAAAGAAAATAAATTCACTTCAAATTTTTATTTTTTAAACGGGTACATGATGTATTCGAATCGGCAAATTAATTATATGCTCTTCTAGCTGCTTGTCAATTACTTAATTTACCGAGATGTAGCCCGAACTAGCAAACAGTACAACCCAATAAAGATACTACTCATTATGAAAAAATTGCATTCCTTTAAAACGTTACGTTTTGCAAAAACTATTTTCTTAACTGACAACTTTTTTTAGCTATTAGTGCTGAGCGACTCGTAACAATGCTCACCTATTTCGTCACTTTTCGAGATGTTGCGCAATAATTTAAACGGGCTAATTAGGCTGGCACCTTTACTTTAAACAATCTTGCATATCAGTGTTTCTAGCTTCAATGAGCAACCGATTTGTGATCAGAAGGACACGAATTCATTTCTCAGACTAAGCTTGTGTTTCCTGCTGACCGGTATCATTACAATGACTCCGATTCATGGTGGTCGTTCGATTACAACTGCCCAGCATCTGTAGAGCATTATTCTAGAAAACACCAACTGTTGATAATCAAGATCCAACAGCATCCAGTAACTCTCAACTGATTCAACCACGAGTAATTTTTGAGAAAGAATCACTGATAATTGAAGCTGAGATTTTGATTTCTCGCCCAATCAGCACAGGGGCACCGAACCCGTGGCCAACGCATCATATTTGACTCGTGTAAAAGTTTTGAATAACTCTCACAGTATTTTCAAAAAAGATGTAAACTTAAATGGGGTGAACGTATATAAAAAAATTTTTTTGCAAAATGAAGACCAAAAAAAGGTCATCATTTATATACTGTAATTCGACCGCAGTTCTTTACTTGTTCGCAAAAATTTTGAAAAGTCGAAATAGTCCTTGGCTCAAAAAAGCTGGATACCCCTAAATTCAGAGTAGTAAGTCGGCCCAGGGTTTTTGGGTCGGGTTCGGGTCCAAGTTTTGGAAAAATGTTGAGCCTAATTCGGGCTTAGTGCGGAGCTTACAGATAAACGACCTTTTGTTTTGAGCGTCAAGTGTTTTAAGACTAAACTTAACTTTTGGGCTTTTTCAGGCTTTGTTTAGAGATTCAAATCAAATTCAGGTTCGGGTTTATATTTTCGGGTTCGGCCCTGAATTAATTGGCTCGTTTATAATTCTGCCTGAATTACCAATACGAAAAGTCAAAAATCATTGTCCGATGTTGTACTGATTACATAGAGATGACGTTGTGTTTATTGATTTACAGCTGATGTGTGCACACATGGACATGATCGCTCGTCATCTGCCGCAAGATTATTTTATGTCCGGGTGAGAAGTTGCTTCGAGATGTTCGCGTTGCACTGATCGTGAATTATAAATGTTCGTTATTTCGTTTACGTGACTTGGTTTCAGACAAAATATAACATACGAAGAGTCGCTGGAACTGGAAACAATCAGGTTTAAATTGATGGAAATAAAACTGGGTGTGCATAAGGTGCATCAAAAAATTATAGTATTGTTTTGCTGTATATTAAAATTTTTATAAAATTGATAGTAAATATGTTTTTATTTATTCCTAAAAAAGGTAATTAAACAATGCAACTAATATTACAAAAGTCGAAAATTCAATTTTATTATTCTGTTGATATCCTTTTTAGGATCATTGTTTGAGCGACGACGTATCAGCCACAAACAGTGAATTGAAGCTCGCTTCGACCGAACCGAGCTTGCGGGAACTAGTTGATGGTTGGCTGAGCAGAACACCTGGCTTGGAAGAAGACGGATTCAGTTTTTTAAAAAAACTTGAAGAAAGATTAAACTACATTAAAAAAGAAGCAGAAAACAAAGTCCAAGTACTCAACTATTATGGTGCATCCGCGTAAATTGTACAATTAAACTACTGTATTGGCAACGATCGTTAAAGAGTATCATTGCAGCAGGAATATGAATGAATACAAGTCTACGTTTCATATTAGAATAACCAGTGATTTTGAATGATCAGATGAAATAAGCTTTGGCCAAATATTTTCGACTCAGGTCCCGGATTTCTTAATTTTCGAGCCCGAAATGGAGTGTTCTGTAAAAAATAGTCTTCATTTTGAATCTATCTCGAATGTCTTGATTTTCGTACCTTGAAATCAGTGATCACTAGGGCGAGTAAAAGTCATTAAAGTCATATTTTTTTTGGTGGTACAAGAAGCTATGAAACCTATAATAATACAAAAACTACTTTGTTACGGGGTGTATTGAAGAAGTTATAAAGTCATAAAAAGTCATATTTTCTGCATTTGGTCATAAAATATGACCTTTCATTTTTAGTGAAAGTACTATCGTGAAGTGGGCCTAAACGGCGAGTTGCAACAGCTACACAAAAACCAGCCGTAATCAAAACTACTATATTAGAATGAGTCCTGGTAAAGCCGATACGAGAAACGAGCACAGCAGGCGTTTATGACGTCACAAGAATGTAGGTTTTTAACGAAGCAATAACACGTGTAGCCACAATCGGCTATTTTTTGTTTAGTGAAAGTACTATATATTGTGAAGTGAGCATGCCAAAAATAAAAGTTTCTGATGGGAGAAAGGTCCGATCGATTATAAAAGACTTCAAAGAGTTCACAGTCACTCCAAAAGATGAACTTTACTGCCCGCTATGCTGTTGCATAGTTAAGCATGAGAAGCGATTCTTTGTGGAGCAACATGTTGCTACTCTCAAGCACAGAAAAGGCGTTGAAAAGGCAAAGAGTGCTGGAACTTCCGATACACGTCAAACATTTATCAGTTCTGGTGAACACCAAGATTTTGCAACAAAACTTGTTCAAGCTTTTGCATCAGCTGATATACCGATGGCAAAAGTAAATCATCCAGCTATTCGACAGCTTTTTCGAGATTTGGGGCAAAGCGTACCATCTGAAACTCTTTGTCGTCTGAAAGTTAAAGAACTAGATGAAGCATATGATCAAAAGCTGGCAAAAGACTTGAGTGAGAAGCCGTTGTTTTTTGTTATAGATGAAACTGAATTAAGAGGTAAAAACTTTTTGCACATACTTTGTGGTACCCTGGATAAACCGGACTGCTGCTTTTTGGTTAGATGCTCTGTGATTGATGGTTCGGCTAATAGCCAAAAGATAATCCATGAACTGGATGATGTCATAAAGAAATTTAAGGTAAGGAGGGAAGACGTCAATTTGTTGATATCTGATGCTGCATCCTACATGTACCGTGCAGGAAACGTTTTAAAAGAAATATATCCAAACCTCCTGCATGTTACCTGTCTGGCACACTTAATGCATAACTGTGCTTTGAAGATAAAAAGTTTTTACAAGGAAGTAGACGACTTGATTGCTGCTGTAAAAGCAAGTGTTGTGAAGAATAAAACCAGAGCTGCTGATTTTGCTGTTTGTGGAAGACCTCCGCAGCCAGTTGTTACTCGTTGGGGGAGTTGGTTGGATGCTGCTAACTACTATGTTGAGAAACTACCACAAGTTCGGGAAATTGTTAATTCATGGAATGGTGTAGGAGTGATTGTGCAAAAGGCCAAAAGTAAAGTGAATGAGCAAAAGCTGACAAGTCAGTTGACTGAAATTAGTCAATGCTACAATGGGCTCTCAAACCTAATTCTTAAAATGGAAAATTCTACATACACAATACAAAAGGCCTATGAAGATATCAACTCTCTTGGTTTTGGAAGTGACCCTCTGCAGCTGAAAAAGTACATAAAGAAGCGCTTGGAAAAAAATGATGTAAAAATCATTGTGGAGCTAAGTAGGCCAGATATTCCACCAGCATTGTATGCAAAATTGTTGCAATGTCAGCCTACTTCAGCATCTGTGGAGCGGTCGTTTTCCCTTTTCAAATCATTCCTTCGTCCAAACAGAAATTTTGCAAATGCTAACATTGAACACTACATGAAACTATATTTCAATGCTTAGCCTATTGATTAAATGCATAAAACATTTGAACTTGAGTGACACTGAGGAGTTGATGATTTTCAGGTGAAATAGACGTGTTAATACATCATTGATCGACCGTGTTTTTCTTTAAAATATATCCAAAACACTTGCATTCGACTTGCTAATTATGAGATTAGCAAAATATGATGCTCTAAAAATAAAGTCATATATTGTCATATGTTTCAAAAAATAAAGTCATATTTTTCGATTTTTTAGGTCATAAAAAAATGGCCCTAGTGATCACTAAAAGCAAAGGCCAAGAATTTGTTTAAAGATAAAAAACAATTAATAATTTTCTTAATTACTTGTTTGAACCCTTTACGGGCCGCATTCGGCCGGCGGGTTTTAGTTTGCCCCTTTCTGTTCTACGCCTAAGAATGGAAAGTAAATAGTGAAAATGTGCAGAGTACATTGTGACCTGAAAATTCTAAAAATAAAACATTAATTTAAAATAAAATCTTAAAAAAGAAAGAACAAAATATAATTCTTTGAAGACGTCTTTTTTAGATATGATTACCAGCTTTGCATACAGACACCAGTAATAAGAGTAAAAATTCCACCAGTAATAAACCTAAAAACTAAAAAAAAACTAATTGAATTAATTTTAATGGTTAAAACCAATACATTTATCCAATAAATCCAATATGTCTAACAGTTGTACTATCCTTTTGAAACTAAAAAACTGATTCAAAATGGTTTAAATGAAAATATTTATAGATGAAACTCATGTTTTAACCCATACATTTAATGGTCATTGTATTTGTGCTCTCACAGCAGATAGTCTTTAAAGGGATTTGTTGGCAGCGTGGTTGAGTGGTTAAAGCACCGGGCTGATGATCAACATGGTCTCGGTTCGAAACCCACTTGTGCCATTCTCTCGTGTCCTTGGGAAAGACATTTTACGGCACTTTCCCCTGCTTGGTGGTCTTGGCAAGCAGTTCTAAATTACAGTCATATCTCTATTAAATTACAAGCGGACAGCAATATCTTGGCATCCCCGGAAGCAGGTCGGAGTAATTGCTTACCCTATGTATTAGCGTCTCCGTCGCTTTCCTGCGAGTCAGGAAGATAAATATAGAGATAAAAATAATATATCTTATCAGGGTAAAATATGGGACCAGTTATTTTGTTAAGATATTCGCACTTTATTTAGTCATACCGGGTTAGATTACCTGACCGTTTATAACCATAATGATGGGTGTGAACGATATTTTTAAAGTTGAAAGAAATTTTTTTTACTGAAATTCATGGGCGATTTTATTTCAGCTTGTAAAAGATCCCGCAGATGACGCGATGTTCACGCTTGAGCGAGTAAAAGAACTGAGGAGCAGCTTACTGCTGGGGCTGGGTGATAGCGGTTACCATGACAACTTAAGACGTAAGGGTGAACGAAGACTCTCTCAAAAGGCGAATCAAGTAAGTCAATTACATTGCGAAGACTCGAGTTTCTTGGTTCTTAAATCAAATAATCTTTTCATCAAGTTGAGCACTTACTAATTCAAGAAATACCTCAAACTACCCTTGAGACTAATAATGTATCTTTCAATTCTTAAAGATCTTCTTATCAATAAACCTTTTTACGTAAATGCCATGATAAAAAATAAGTTTAACGCTACCGTGTGGTCAACTGACTGAGGTTTGCTACGCAATGCCCTCACACAAACCATGCATTGTCTTTAAAGGGATTTTAACTTTATGATAATACAAATTACTTGACTTAGGCTAGTACTCTGATAAAAAAACATCAAATTATTGCAGATTTAAAAAGTAAAATCTTTAAAAATGTTTGTTTTGTAGAGAAACAATTAATTATCCAATCTACTCCAATTACATGGGCCTACCCGAGATTTTTTATGTTTCTTATTACCTTTATGTGGCAACAAAATAGACAAGGGCAATTTTTATGAAGTTGGGGAGAAGAAAAATAAATTTTTCCGTTTCACTGCTTTGCAGGGAGCTTTGATGATAAGCTGCTACCAAGATGAACCGAGATTTCACATGGCTTACAACTTCTTGATCGGATTGACAAATGTTGACGAAGCATTAACAAAATGGAGATGTAAGTGGATCTTGTATGAGAAACTTATTGTTTTGTGCAATGTTGTCCATTGTTTTTACTTAAATAACTTAACAAAACTTTACAACTTGTAAGCCTATTTGCGTGAATCAGTGATGTAGTTGAGACCACATGATTCGAGACCGAGACCGAGACCGTAAAATTTTTTCGAGACCAAGGCCGCGATTGAGACCGGAAAATTTCGAGACCTAAGGTTCGAGACCGAGATGAGAAACTATCGAGATCAAGACCGGGATCAAGACCAGAATATTTTTCGTAAAAAATTTTAATTTTATTCATGACATTAATTTTTATTTTTCCAAAAATCCAAAGATACATTTCAAATAAACTAGCATCTCCAGCATTTAACAAAAAAGCCTTTGTCTATGTATTCGGATGATCAAACCGCCGGCGCTAAAAATCCGCTCAACTGGAGCAGACGAAGCGGGAAGGGATGGTTTGCGACTTTGAAAAGAGCAGGATATTCTTAAGATTTTTCTTTCCAAAAATCAAAAATATTTGAAGGAAGCACAGTCATTGTTAAAACTTCTTCCGAGTATTTTCTTAGCTGTACCCTTGGTGTTGGATTTGTGTTATTGGTTGTTTCTCACTTGTTTATATATTTTGTAAAAATATTTGGTACCTCTGGCGGGCAAGAATTAACACTGTATTCGCTAAAAATGAAGTGCTGCGACCAGATTGACATTGCTGGTCATGTGTTTCGACGTCGTTTTGCCATAAGCGCTCGGCTGCATTAATGATGATCTCTATAAAGAATTGAAAAACAGTAAAAGCTTCAAAATAATTGCAATGAAAAAACAAAAAATTTTATTTTACGTACATTCGTAAAAGTACCTTCTAAAACAGTGGTTTTCAACCTTTTCTGTACCGTGGCCTATTTTTTAACCCAAGTTAACTTCACAACCCACTTTGGTCAACAAAATTAAATTCCCATCCCAAAATCATAGTGTTCTCCAAAAAAAAAAAAAGGTCTTCACTTGGAATTGCTGTCAATTTTCCCCATTTTTTTCCAAAATCATAGTGTTCTCTGAAAAAAAAAAGTCTTTATGTGGTTGACTGCACAGGACGCCAGAAAAATGCCTAAAAAATGGGACGGATGGCAAGCCTAATTATACATATATATTATACATATTGCTTTCATTTTGATTTATGCTCCATGGCCAACTAAAAAAACCACTGTGGCCCACTACTGGGCCATGGCCCACAGGTTGAAAACCCCTGTTCTAAAAGCTATTGGATATATTTCAAAAAATCATATCAGTGATCTCTTGCGACAAAAGCAAGTGTTTAACCATTGTGTCCTTCCTTAAGAATATGCCACATAACAATATCCAAAAGAAATAATAACACATTAATTTAAATTGATTTGTTTTATTGGTTTTCTGTTGAAAATTACTTTATTGTGAGTTTTTCTAACAACAACCGTACGGATTGTAGAAAACAATAACGACAATGACAAAGATTATTGACTGAAACAATATTGTAAGCAGGGTTGCGGAGTCGGAGTAGTATGGACTGGAGTCCGACTCTTAAGAGAACAAAGAGTCGTCGGAGTCGACTCCTGATGCCCAATCTTTTTTTTTGGAAAACACTACTTTTTAGGGATTAAAACCAAGAAATCCGTGACAGATTTAAACTTAAGACCTTTTTTGGCCACCCTAATTTGAAGTAAATCGTCTTTGCATAAAGCAATTGTTCTGATTTGGGTGTTGGGGTCGGGAGTCGGATTCGGAATCCTTGATATTCTAGAAGCTGGAGCGGCATCCAAGAAAGTTTAGGACTTGGAGTTGGATCTTGAACTTTCTGACTCCACAACCCTGATTGTACGTAAAAGCTGAAAATAGATTTCTTTTTTCTATCATACGGCAATATATCGTGCAATAGCTCACTGCTTTTCAAGTTTACTTGCAACGATACACAATTTTGACTAAGCTAACAACGCCTGTTCGACTAAGCAAGATTACCTGTTTGACTAAGCTAAAAACGCCTGGTTCCTAACTGAGTAGGCACGCCTCTTCGGTTAAGAACCACTGAACCAAACCATTTATTGACTATGTTTACTCAAAAATTTTACGAGGCAATAAAAGGCTTTCAATTTCATTTCAAAAGGGGAATTGTTTATGGTGAAGAAAGCAGTAAATCATCATAACCACATCAAATAACAAAAATATTAAAAAATGTCCGGTCTCGAGACCAATTTGAAAAGTACGAGACCGAGACCACCTCATTACGAGACCAAGACCGAGACCGCCAGCAAAAGGCCGAGACCGAGACCGAGACCCTGAAAATTGGTCCCGAGACCTTCATCACTGGCGTGAATAACTTTACAACTTTTGAGTCTACCAAGATGTCGACAGGGCGCTTGAGTTGTTAAAAGCGCCGTATTGATGACGCACGAACTTGACAGAGTCTCGGTTCAAAACTTACTCGCATATTTTGTTGCGACGTCTTTTGGAAAGACACTTTACTACAATTTTTTTGTTTGGCAGTCTTAGCAAGCATCTCGAAATTTCAATCATATCTCTAAATAAATTTAAAAATAAAATAAAAAAATTTTAATGAGACAGCAATATCTTGGCATCCCCTGAAACAGGTCTGGGTAATTGCTTGCCCTATGTATTCGCACCGCTTGATGGCTGCTTTAAGTATAGCGCTTCCCACGCTTTCCAGTGAGTCAGGAGGATATATATACATAGCCGTACCTGCCGGGGGGGCAGAGGGAGTTGATAATGACCAAATTTAGGTGAAGAATTTTCTTTTTTTTTTTTTTTTAGAGAACACCTTGATTTTGGGACAAAAATTGAAAATTAGGAGACTGAATTTAAGTGAAGACTATTTTTTTTTTTTTTTAGAGATCACCATGATTTTAGGACAAAATTGGTTTTTCGTCTGAGAATCTCAGACAATTTTTTTGTCACATCCGAAATGTACTATAAAATCATGATTTGGGCAAACATCACAAAATTTGGGCAAAACTTCATTGCTCCCCAAATTTTTTGGGTTGGTACGGCTATATATATATATATGTATATGTATATATATACATAGGAATGAAATCTAAATTTTTGATCACAATTTTATTTTCATTGTTTTTAGCTATCACAATTGTTGTAGAAAAAATCAGCTATCATAATCACACAGCCTACAATTTAAAGTTAAATCGGACTATATCTACTTAGATCAATATGCTAACGTCGTACAACGGTTTCAAGGGACACGAACATACACCAAAACAACTTATTCTAGTCTTCGATCAAAGTGCAGGTCAGTTGTTTTTACGGCCGTCGTTTATGTAATACGAGTATATCGCCGAACTGGCAAAATTATTTAACGAACTTAAGAGTAATAAGGCAAAACGAAAATTCATGAATAGCAAATCAGGATTGTTTTAGGCTATTTAGTCCAGAGGATTGTAAGGGAGTTAATAACACAATTCGATATACCAGGTTTTTTTAAATCAAGAAAAAAACGCCTTTGAAAGACGTAACAATTGAAAATAGTCGGTTGTAGGATTAACTATTGCTGAAACGGCCTGAAAAATTTCATGTATAAATTTTTTTCACTGTTTTAGATATTTTCATAATCTTTACAATTAAGGGACGGAAAAAGTCTTATTGGAGAGGGGAAAGATGCAGTATTGGCTAAACATAAAGCGATAAATTGTGTATAAATCTGTTTGTATGTAAAAATAAATGTATGTATATGTAAAAATAAAACTAAAACCATTAAAAAAAATTTCAAAGAACGCTCGCAAAAAGTTACCTCTGTATACAATACCAAAAAATTTTTCACCAAGATTCTTTATATCTGTTTATTGCAATTCCAAACATATTTCCGATTAAATCATTAATTTTTTAACATTTCTTTATACTAGTTTGGGTCATTCCATGACAAATCGCCACAAAAAAAATTTTTTTTTAACCACTACATCTCCGATTTTGATAAAAATTGGCGTATGTGGTTATCTTATAGCCAAAACCCACTGGTGCAAATATTACGTTTCTACGACTAATACTTTTTGAGTTATAGGGGGGCAAAGTTTTGGGGGAGCAAAAAAATCCTTTTCAAAAAACCCTTATATCTTCTTCAAGATATATTTAAATTATAACATGTTATACATGGTTGAAATCAGAAAAGAACAAGGAATTCAAATATAATATCAAACATTTTATAAATATTAATATAAAAAAGTTATTTATTTTTAAAAAACATTTTTCTCCGCCAACCCCCCAAGAATTCTGAAAACCCCCAAAAAAATTTTTTGAAAAAAAGTTTTGATTCATAAGCCTTAAAAATATGCAATAAAAACAATGGGTATAGACCGTTTATTATGCTTAAAACTCAATACAAATGATTCACTAAAGCAATTTTTAGGGCAAATATTTCCAAAAATTCAATTAAAATGTGAAAGATTTTCCTGCATACCTCAATTTTAACATTGAGAATCTTGGCAATGTTTTCTTGGCATTTTAGATTCTAAATAGTTTAAAATAATTTATAATATCTAAAAAAAAACATTTAATGGGGATTAATGTAAGTATCAGATATTGTGGAATGTGCAAACTAAATAGCATGTGTAATATGGCAGCGTAGTCGAGTGGTTGACAACGTGGTCGACTGGTTAAAGCGCCGAGCTTATGATCAACATGGTCTTGGTTCGAAACCCACTCGCGCCATTCTGTTGTATCCTTGGGAAAGACACTTTACGGCACATTCCCCTGCTTGGTGGTCCTGGCAAGCAGTTCTAAATTACAGTCATATCTCTATTAAATTACAAGTGGACAGCAATATCTTGGCATCTCCGGAAGCAGGTCGGGGTAATTGCCTACCCTATGTATTAGCGCCTCCGTCGCATTCCTACGAGTCAGGAGGATAAATATTGAGATAAAATAAAAAATAAATAAATAAAAATAAAAATAATACCTCTGATAAATATGACTGTATAGGTATTATAGTAAAAAATTAAAATCTTTGTATAGCCATCAGCAATACTAACCGTAACTCCATTGTTAATGTAATAGAATTATAATCACAAATACATATATAAGTTATACATTTTTTATATTTTTTTCTTCATTGACAACAAAAACAAAAATAAAAAGACACATACAAAAGAATGAAAAATCACGTATATAGTACAATACAATTGCTGCCAGAAGAAGATGCTAGCAAAAGACCTTTTACGTTACCACATGTAAGCTAGCACCTTTAACTATTTGAATCAGATGCTATACATACATATAAAAAATGAATTTGCAATATAAACAAAGACAAACCAAATAAAAAAATAATATTTATCAAGGTTAATCATAAAAAATATGGTGTTATGACAGTTGATTGAATGACACTTGATTGAACACACTTGATCGAAACGACACTTGATCACAACGGTACTTGAAAGAAGCGACACTTGATTGAAACAACACTTGACCGAAACGACACATGATAGAAATTGACAGTTGATAAAAAAAAAAGATTTACTTTCGTATGTTTTTGCGATTACACAATGTCTTTGTTGCTGTAAATTAGATTCATAAAAAGCAGAGGTCATCAGTAAGAGAACAGTTTGTGTTTATTTTTTTAATATTTGGTCAATGTCAAGGTCAGGGTTTTTTAAAGAGTTTCCTGGGCTCAGCATTTTTAGGGGAAACAAGTAGATTTCATGCCATAGTTATGTTTAGTTAGATGCCTATTGCTGCCATTCCTTTGTATTCAATTTACATTGTAGTCAGTTATTTAGGGGGGGCATTTTGTGATGGCCCCACCCTTGCAGACCCTTACAGAAATAAGAGACAAACTGAAAGGGAAGATCTTTTTTTTAGAGATTAATATTTTTTTGGGACAAAAAATTGACAAAACCGGGACAGAGTCAAAGTGAAAAGTTATAGTTTTTTAGTGATCACTATGGTTTTGGGACGAAAAATTAAGACAGATTCAAAGTTGTAAATTTTCCTTTTTCTTATTCGATCAAATGTCATTTCGATCAAGTGATGTTTCAATCAAATGTCGTTTGATCAAGTGTCGTTCGATCAACTGTCAGGTCATGAAAAAATATACTGATAAAAATGAAAACAATTCAAAAACATTACAATTTACAAATTGTTGCAAATTACAACATACCGACACAATTTAAAACTATTCAAATACATACAATTTTTTAAAATTATGAAATGAGTTTTTGTTAATGTTTTTAGGAATTTTAGACCATATCTTTAAACCATTAAAATTTAACATCTTTTAGTAAAATTAGAAGATACATACAGTTAAAAACCAGGGGTGTGGACCCGGAGCCTGGAACAGGAAGAAATTTTAGGGTCTGGAGCTGGAGCTGGAGCCAGAGCCACATATTTTAAAAAAGTGGGGTCAGAGTCGAAGTCACATATTTTAAAAATGTAAACCTGGAGCTACATATTTTCAAAAAATTGAACTGGAGGCAATTTTTTAATATGTTGGAGATGGAGCCTGATATTTTGAAAGGCTTGGAACCAGTAAAGTTGCACCAGTTTAAGTTCCAGCTTTGTATTGAATTAAAAGTACACAGCTAAATTTTTTTATTCAAATTAAATATTATGTTTTAGAGTTGCCTCTAGTATATTTGGTAAATCAGAAATACGTATATAGTGCTATTATCCTTTGCTTGAGTTGGTTAATGTTCTGCCTTCCAGAGAGGCATGGAATACACTTTCACAGTAAGCAATTACCCCAACCTGGTTCCGAAGATGCCAAGATATTGCTGTCCGCTAGTAATTTAGTAGAGATATTACTGTAATTTAGAACTGCTTGCCAAGACCACCAAGCAGGGGAAAGTGCTGTAAAGTATCTTTTCCAAGGACACAACAGAATGGCACAAGTGGATTTTCAACGAAGACCATGTTGATTATCAGTCCGGTGCTTTAACCACTCGACCATGCTGCCGACTTTTAAGAGTCATGGTCACTTTTAGAGTGAAACATTTCTAAAAAAAGTCAAGTAGGCAGCGTGGTCAAGTGGTTAAAGTACCAGGCTGATGATTAATATGGTCTCGGTTCAAAACCCACTTGTGCCATTCTGTTCTGTTCTTGAAAAAGAAACTTTATGGAACTTTTCCCTGCTTGGTGGTCTTGGCAAGGAGTTCTAAATTGCGGTAATATCTCTATTAAATTACGCGTACAGTAATATCTTGGCATCTCCGGAAGCAGTTCGGGATAATTGCCTACCCTATGTATAGCACCTCCGTCGCTTTCCTGCGAGTCAGAAGGATAACTGTAGAAAATAAAAGAAAAAATAAAGTATTGAATTTGATCATAGCACACATAAATGAACAGTTTAAGGCAGGGGTGTGGAGCCGGAGCTGGAGCCAGAGCCTGGAGTGGGAAGAAGTTTTAGAGTCTAGAGCTGGAGCTGAGCCAGTCATTTTAAAATCCCGGAGCTGGAGCCATAGATTTTATTGCTAACTCCGCATCCCTGGTAAAAACGAATCAATTTTTTATGTGGTGAGTATTATAATTATGAATTTGTTCATTGAATGTTCATTGAAAGTAATCCAAAAAAGTTTTAGAAAGCATATTATGCATATACTTAAACATGAACTTTGCATAAGTAAATTTAATAACATTGTTTTTTTTAGGACATTAAATTTATGAAAGAAATAATTTATATTCGTTGATTTTGGTAAAAATAAACAAGAACGAATGAACGTATTTTGATGGACCTGAATAGGAGCCAGCATTGATTTATTAGCTCTTCTCCAATTCAATACAGAGTTTTAGACGTCCGATTAAAATAATGCAAAATAGATAGTTTTTAATGTCGCTAGGCTAGCACAGTGTCTGAGTACTATGCCACAAACTTTAGAAACTTTAAGTGCTCATTTCAAGTTACCCCAAGGTACTTCAAACTACATTTTCTTTCAATAAAATGACCACTGATGGTAATATCAAAGGGATCAGTAAAATTTTTTTTTGTTACTGAATGGTACAAAATAGGTTTTAGAGTAGTTTGATAATAGTTTACTTGACTTCAACCATACATCTATTACAAACAATTCTTTATTAACATTATTTTGCACAGATATCAAATAGAGTAGTCTTCATATTAGATACATTTGAAAGATCATTTATTTAGAGTAGGAATAACAGGGTCCAAGAATTTAACCCTGTAGTACTCCACATTTAAGTGTAGTCAAATCAGATGAAACATTTTTTATTTTTGTTCATTGAATTTTATTACTTAGGTATGATTTTATGATCAATACGACCTTGCCTCTTAATCTAAACTAGATATGAAATTTTTTCTATTGATATATCATCATCATGATTCTTCTTCTTCTTCTTTCGGCTTCTCCCTACTCGGGGTCGCCACAGTGCAATAGTAATCTCCATTTCACTCGGTCTACTTCGTCTCCTTCCCTAGCTCCAACCCTTTCCATGTCTTCTCTCACCAAATCCATCCACCTTCTCCTTGGCCTTCCACTTTTCCTTCTGCCTGGCACTGCCATCTCCATCATCCTTTTCCCCACGTAGTCTTCTTCTCTCCTTTTTACGTGTCCATACCAACTTAGCTTCACATTCTGAAGTTTGTCTCCCAGCTTTGCAATTTTCGCAGTCCCTCTCACATATTCGTTTCTTATCTTGTCCTTTCTTGTCACTCCCAGTGCCCATCTCACCATTTTCAACTCTGCAACTTCCATTTTTCCCATTTGTTGTTCAGTCACTGCCACCGTTTCCATTCCATAAAGCATGGCTGGTCTAACAACACTCTTGTACATTTTACCCTTAACCTTTGCTGATAACTTCCTGTCGCACAGAACTCTAGATACTATAAACAACATAAGGTATAATTCTGCTTTTGATCGAGTTGTTGTCGGGCTCGCGTGGTCTAGTGGTGTTGTCTCCTGCTTAGAAGACAACACGTAGCGAGTTCGATTCGCAGTGAGATATGCATCACTGACGAGCTCTAATAAGAGCGAAACTCGAGTCTGGTGCTTCTCATTTTAAGCAGTTTGGTTTCTATTAAAACTCTAGATACCTTCCTCCAACTCATCCATCCTGCTTGGATCCTTCTCCTTACTTCTTCTTCACATCTTCCATCATTACTAACTGTTGACCCCAGTATCTTTAGACTTTATCATGAGCATGATTAATTGATTAATGTCAAAAGCTTTGCTTAGATTTAAAGACACAGAGCATGTAAAGTTGTTGTTGTTAAAATTACGAGTAGATAGTAGTTTATCACAGATGGTTGCTAAATACAAAATGTTTAAAAATCATACTTATTATGAATTAAATACCTACTAAACATTAAAGTTACTTTTGCAACTCCCTGCTTTAAAATGAAGCCGATGCCGATCAACAACATTGTATTTTTAGCAAAATGAGGGGGACATCGGTTCTATATTTAAGTAGACCTAACATCATTTAATCTCAAGTTTAGCAACTAGGTATCTATTAATGCAATAAAAAGTGAATGCTGTTCAAAAGTATTGCCTTATTTATGTTTTTAGGACTGAGATAATAACTTAATGGATAAATTTTTTTAAAAAATCCATTAAATTAAGTAAAATTTTTCCTAAAAATTGCTTTAGTGAATCATTTGTATTGAGTGTTAAGCATAATAAACGGTCTATACCCATTGTTTTTATTGCATATTTTTAAGGCTTATGAATCAAAACTTTTTTTCAAAAAATTTTTTTGGGGGTTTTCAGAATTCTTGGGGGGTTGGCGGAGAAAAATGTTTTTTAAAAATAAATAACTTTTTTATATTAATATTTATAAAATGTTTGATATTATATTTGAATTCCTTGTTCTTTTCTGATTTCAACCATGTATAACATGTTATAATTTAAATATATCTTGAAGAAGATATAAGGGTTTTTTGAAAAGGATTTTTTTGCTCCCCCAAAACTTTGCCCCCTATAACTCAAAAAGTATTAGTCGTAGAAACGTAATATTTGCATTAGTGGGTTTTGGCTATAAGATAACCACATACACCAATTTTTATCAAAATCGGAGATGTAGTGGTTAAACGCCTATGGCGATTTGTCATGGAATGACCCGTTTACGTTTCTAATAGAACGGTTTTTTTGTAGGACTCTTTAAACAGTGGTTATTGGGAAGTATCAAAACTTTTTTTGACTATAGCCTCCACCGAAAATAAAAAACAGTTGTTACTCTTTACTTAAATATATAAACTTATAAACGGTATACAGTGCAGAGAAGTTACTTTTATAATAATGCAAAAATTCTAACTACTATTTTAACAGTGACAAATACAAAGTTTTTCCGGATCTTCCTAATATTTCCAATTACCTTGTGTTGCGAAAATGGCTTCCACCGCTTGATGAAGCAACTAAGCACAAGTTGCAGAAGTACAACAGTAGATGATTGACGTTGTTGAGTTTGTTCTGTTTATTTTCGGAAAGCTTATAGATGTATAGACGTTACTTATTGCGAAATTTCGCACATGTGTATATATCTTTATAAAATAAATTATAAAAAGTAAATTTTCCGTAAATAATAGAGTTTGGTATTGATCTAGCTTAGCACAGTGGCATAGTCAGCCAAAAACTTTGTGGGGCCAAATATTTGAACTTTTAGCGAGTAACAGCCTTTGGTTTGAGACACTATTATTTTATTTATTTATTTTTTTATCTCTATATTTATCCTCCTGACTTGTAGGAAAGCGACGGAGGCGCTAATACATGGGGTAAGCAATTACCCCGACCTGCTTCCGGAGATACCAAGATGCTGCTGTCCGCTTGTAATTTAATAGAGATATGACTATAATTTAGAACTGCTTGCCAGGACCACCAAGCAGGGGAAAATACCATAAAGTGTCTTTCCCAAGGACACAACAGAATAGTGCGAGTGGGTTTTGAATAGAGACCATGTTGATCATAAGCACAGCGCTCTAACTACTCGACCATGCTGCCGATGTAATTTAATAATTTGACACTTAAACCGCTAGCTTTTAAAATATAAAATCCACTTTTTTGAATAAATTTTTATATAAAACATAACAAATATTTACAAGGCATTAACAAATGGCGCCACGATTAAAAGTTCATTCGTCACTTCCCGGCAGCTAGGCACGTTATAACTCGATTAATCTTCTCCTCATTAATCATTTCATGATGGCAATGAAGCAAACACAAATCTGAGAGGCGATCGGAAGTCATTGTTGAACGTAGCCATGTCTTCACTCGTTTCGTACAAGAAAAAGACCGCTCAACCTCAACGTTTCCAATATTTCCATGCTTTAGGCGTGCTTGTATTATAGCTGATGCATATCGTGCACAACACCTCCACCAGAGAGTTGGGTGTAGATTAACTAACCGGGAAACTTGCCATCCTCTAGCCGTGCTTTTAGAAATTTATAACAATTTTGTCTAACGGTATCAAGAAGTGGCACGTTTTTTGGACCATCGGAGGCAAAAAGTTTATATCTCTTAGCATCAATAAGTTCTGAATGGTAATCAAGGACAAACCCAAAATCGTTTGTTTTCCCCATTTCGTATGATTGTTGATGCACGAGAATAGAAGCGTCGGTATTAACAATAGGTGTAATTGGTGTTTCCTCAGTATAGGCCTAATTGGTGTTGTTGAGGGTTGGAAATCTTAACATTCCAATCTTGCTTGTTTAGGTTTTGCCATCTAAGTGACTGCGGTATTCAAAAGTAATAAATATGCATACCAGTTAAACATTAAAAATTTGGAAACCTGGAAGTTTTATTCACGAGAGCTTTAAACCTCAACTGAGCTAAAACTGACTGATTTGAAACACAAAACTGGTTTCAATAGCGGAAACAGATGACCAAATACTGAAGTAAAACTAACTCCCCTGTGACGTTGTCACGCTCTTCCTACCTAGTATTTTCTTGCTAACCAGAATAATATTAAGATACTGGAGGAGAACTTTACGTAAATTTCGCAGATAACTAACTAGCCTGTTGATTGGAGCTTTTACGAGTTTTGAACTGGCGGGCCCTAGCGATCTAGGTAGTCAGACGGGTTTTATATTATAAACTAATTATATTAGAGAAACGATGACGTCAATGACTAATCGAAAACTGAAACAAACGCCAAAATTATACACACGATGCTACGATTGACAATTAATTTAACTATACTTCACAAATTGCCTATACCCTAATTTATAGAGCCGTATGAGAGTCTTATGAATTTACTAAGTTTCGCTAAAGCTTAATGCCTACTTGCAGTCCTGGATAGATAAAATTGACACAACCAAATCATGCATACAATACGTTCGTCAGAGTACTAACATATAGAATCTGAATCTGAATAATCTCTTCTCGTTGCTGCCCTATAACTTTTTAGCGACCACGTGCAAAGGATCACTGTATACCTTTGTTCCATATGTTCTTTCTCAACATCGGGAACAGAGTCACTTCACAAGCGTTAATCTACAATCAAAACAGCGGTCCACGGCAACAGCAACAATGGAAGAATACTGGCAATTAGTCACAGATACAATTTACACAACCGCATCAATTTTAATGCGATAAAACAACAACAATCGGTCGGCTCTAGACAGCAGCGTTTTCTAAACCGGCTCCTGGCGATGCCCAATTAAGAAAATGGCGAATTTTTTATTTAAACAATTAATTTAGAAAGGCGCAATGACTCTATGTGGTAATTATTGAAACAGTAGCGACGGTAAGCTAGGAAATGAGCAACCGTGATAAACTACAAACATGTGGCAAGTCTGTAATCGACTTCTTGTAAATGCTACAAAATTATTGAAAATGGGCTACAAATCTTAGAAATTTTGGTGAGGCCATGGCCCCTTTGGCCCCTCTGTGGCTATGCCCATGGCTTAGCAGCAAAAATGTGTATTTTATAAAATAGATATTCAGGCAGGCGTGGAAAGTTAAACATAAACAAGAAAACGCTCTGAAAGTAAACTGAAAAAGTCACAATAAACCTATAAAATGGCTGTACTAGCTATTTTTCTTTACATCTTCAAACCTTTTGTAGTTTATTATCTTGGTGTCCGCAAATAGACTTTACCCAGCATCGAAGTTAGTCATAAACTCAAATCACTCCCTACAAGCCAAGTGTAATTGCGAGAAAGCGAACAACGAGTCGCCGCATACTCGATGCGGTAAAAAATGTCCTGTTGCGGTTAGTGTTTCTTTCGGTCGTATGTATCTTCATTTTCAGGCGCCAAAAGCGAGGGGAGCAGTCAATCAATCAATCATTTAATCAATTTTATTTTGTCATCAAACAACATTACCCAGTATAAAATATGAAAAATAAAACCAAAATGAATTTCAACAACAAACAATAAAAAAAACAGGTAGGCTACATAATAAATAATAAACCAATAGTAACAGGATGCACTTAAAAATGTTATTTGAGAACGGGGAAGCTGCAAATAATCCTCCCCGGTCTTCCAGTCAAACAGCCACCCTTCAAACTTAAAATCAGAAACATAAAAGACAAATGCGACGATATTCAGATTTTACAGGAGAATTAAAATTAGAATTGTGTGGAGAATTAGAAATTCGTCGCATTATAAGATTGTAACAGAAACGATTTTAATTTAATCTTGACAAAAGCTTTTGGAAGTTTTTGAATTGTTTGCGAAATGAAGTTCCATATCTTAACGCCTTGATATTTAATACTTTTTTGTAGTTTGTTTGTACGATATAATTGTTTGTATAAATTGTACGGGTTTACTGAAGTTCTTGTTGAACAGTTGTACACTTCACATGATTTGTTAAAATAAGAGAAGGAAAGAGGAAGGTTACTGTTTATACAGTCATGGACTATTTTAGCAGTTTCATATTTATATATATCAAAAAGTTTGTTCATTGCTATACCAATTAAAGCAGGTACTTGCTCTTTGAAATTCGCAAGACAGAAGCATTGCATGTTAATTTCAAAAGCTTACAATATACCGCACAGCGAATCCCTCTCTTCTTGGCTTCAAATTCTTCAACTATAGGGAAGCTATCCGAGTTTTCCCCAATCACACCGCTGGCTTTCACACACGTCTTATGGTTTTATAATATACATTAAAGTTGAAATTTCGATATATGAAATTATAACAGACTTTCACAAGCGAACGACCACAATTATTTACTCGACAGTAGCCTACAGTCCAAACGGTGCAGCCAACGATGCAATCGCAAAACAAAAGTTTCCCAAGTTCGCTTGCGATCTACAAATTAATTCTTCAAACTATAACACTAAACCAAATCACCAAACCACTGAATCACAAACAACTGAAAGAAATTAAATTTACCAACATCTCAATTTATAGTGTGCTCGCCACGTATAAGTGAACCAATCAGATTTCATTAGGATCACTGCACGTGGTCCGCCGAAAAGGCAGTGACTGCAAACAATAGAATTAATCAAAAAGTTTCAAAAAATACTTTTATACAGTTAATTAACTTCTTCCTAGAATTCCTAGAAATTCAAAAATAGTCTATTGTGTGTGTGTGAATGTGAATGTGAAAAGTGAATGTGAAATTCAATGTATGACAGAGAAGTTAATAGTTATTACTATTAAATTGGATTAACAGCACAAAGACATGTGGAATATTTCAACGGTTCGTTAGTTATGCTCGCTACACTGGTAATGATGCATGGTGGTACAATTGAGTAAAAGTAGGAAAAAGGTTGGCAAAATAGTAGAATCCACCTCACACAATTCTAGGTCAATGTTTAGCACCAACGTTTTGCCAATGTTTCTAAAGTTGGCAGTTAGCATTTTGCCAACGTTGGTAAGATTGCTGGAATAGTTGAGCAGCTGCAGTAGCATGCGCTGGTCATTCATAATTAGCCAACTCTCTACAGCGTCTGGAATTTCAGTGTTGGCTAAACGCTGGCAAAGCGCAGTTTATCAGTGTTGGCGGAAAATGTGATTTTGGTGCACTCGATTCTGGGCCAACATTGGACACCATCATCTTGCCAACATTTCTGCTGCTGGAAAACTGCCTTTCGCCAACGTTGGCTAGATGAAAAATGTTTACTGGGAGGGGGTTTAGATGTCCGACCCTTAGATTTAAATATCTCAACACCACGGGCCTTGCATTGCTATACTAAAGATTCAAACCCAGCGCCTACTCCTTCCCCTTAATTCAGAGGCTCTCCCGCTTCCTCCAACTCTCGGGCAGTTTTCAAAAAATCCCGCACCTCCCAATCCAATGCCTTTCCCTCTCTTTCTTCAAACGAGAGCAGTTCCTCTTCGGTCTGAAGACCTGGGAGCTGAGTGGTAAAATCTTGATTTTTTTTATCAGGTCCCTCCTGCGCCGCCTTATTTCCCTAACCCCACCCTCGGTATCGGGCTTGGTCTCCCTACATACGTCTACGGGGTTTAAATTTAAATTTATACCATATTATAAACCGCAAGCAAACATGCAAGCAAACCGCAAGCAAACATATAAAAAAAGTTGCTTTTGTAGAAAAAAATTGGATTCAAAGAGGTTGTTACAAATCTTTTAGAGTTTTAGACAATTTTATTAGCAGAAAGTTGAAGGAGTTATCAAAAAAATATTATAATCTTCATCTTGATACTTGTTTGCTAACGTTCAGGAAAACTCGTAGGTGCTATGTGCAGTGATGGCCGGGCCCGGAACAAGAAAAATAGAGAGGCCACTTTTTATTGTGCCAAGTTTTTTTGTCCCAAAATAAAGTGATCTATAAAAAAAGGTCATTACTTTTAATCAATTTCCAAAATCTTCATTTTCGTCCCAGTACATTATCCCTACTTTCGTCCTAAATTTATGGTGCAGGCAGAGGGGCCACCATCGTAGTGCTACTTTGAAGAAATAGAACAATATTTTCCTTAGGAGGGCCCACTTTTTGACGTTTTTTAGGGAAGGGCGGTGCGAACGCTCCGAACTTAAGCCATCACTGTCTATGTGGAACTAAAGATTGTTCAGCAGAAAGAAACGACGTCCAGCGCTTCTCTAAAGAAATCACGACTTGAGAAGAAAGAAGTTTTACAGCAGCCATGTTGATATTTAAGAGTCAAACTGTAGAGCATAGTTAATAGTGAGGTAAAACTCATTTTAATTTACAATTGCTTACTTGCTGATTCAACGCCCACACTAGGCACCACTAGCGTACAGAGAGGAGAGGCCACTGTGTTATGGCCAAAACCAAGCAGTTTTAGCAAAAGCAAAGCTGGTTTTTCGCGAGTATTTGGAATGTGTACTGATAAATATTTCAAGAAAATCTTTAAAAATGCTGAGCAACAGCATGGTGCAACCGTTGATATGCCAAGAATCAACGCTCGCCAACGAAACCGTGAAAACCATCCAGCTGATAGTGCTGAAGAGTATTACCGACGGTCGATGTACAGGGTGATTCAGCGAAGTGTGCACAAATAAAAACTCATCTTTCGGACTTATAATTAGGTCAAATGAAACAAGTTATATGCTGTGAAGATAGTAAATTTAATAAGCTTTCAGAAAATATACAAGTTATTCAATATAACCCCCTTTGTTTTTGATTACTTTCCGAAGTCGTGGCAGAACCTGGGCACATGTGGCACGCACCACTTCTGGGTCAATTTCGTCCCATGCCGATGTCAATTTTCGCTTTAGAGAGTCCAGATTTGGATGAGAAGTACAGCAGGCTTTTGTCTCTAAAATAGACCATAACCCAAAATCCATAGGGTTCAAGTCTGGTGAAGACGGCGGCCAAAGCTCTTTCTCCCAAAAACCTTTGAAATTGCATCGACACCAAGCTTGAACTGAGTTGGCCGTGTGGGAGATTGCACCGTCCTGTTGAAGAGTAACTCCTTGTTCTCCGACTACTTCTTGGACCCAGGGAAGGACTTTCTCCTCCAGCATTCGCCTATAGACGGTCTGGTTTATCTTGACCCCTTCTTCAATGAATATGAGAGGAGTTTTCAGCCCTTTTGATGTTGCGCCTGCCCATACCATTACGGAGGCGGGTTTTTGTCTTCTGAAAGAGCTGCGACGCTCAACTGGGACCATGTTTATGTCTGGAAGCCAAATCCTGTCATTTTGATGGTTATGGACAGCTTGAACAGTGAAAAGTTTTTCGTCTGTCCATAAAACTTGAGGCTGCGTGCCATCGACAAGTTTCTTGACCAAAACCTTTGCTCTATCGAGCCTTTTCTTCTTAGTGGCCTCCGACAAGAGATGTCTTTTGGTGAACTTGTATGGGTAGCTCTGGAGATCATCCTTGAGAATCCTTTGCATGCTGGACACGCTCACAGAGTAGTCTTTAGCAAGTTGTCTGGCACTTCTTGCAGGATTTCTCCTCAACTTCTCTCTGACCTTTTTGATCAGTTTCTTCGTCCTTACGGTTCTTTCAGGGTCACTCCTGATTCTTGGAGCACAAGTCCCAGTCTCCTTGAACCTTTTCACGGCTTTATAAACTCCTCTACGGCTTACAACCTCCTTCATCAACCGGAAAATTTCACTTGGTGGGAGCTTCTTCTTGCAATACTCTTCTATCACGTCATTGATCGTTTTACTCATCGTTTATTTTTACTTCAAATAATACCAGATTTTAAATTTTAACTCTTAAATAATAAGAAACTGAAATTTTAGAGCAGTGTTTCTCAAAGTGAGCCACTTGGCTCCATAAGGAGGAATTTGAAATCTCCAAGGAGGAAAAATCACTAGGGGAGGAATCAGGAAAGAATTTAAAAATTTCACTACAATGTAAGTGAGGCAAAAAATTGGTACTTCAAAGTGAAAAGTTTTTTTGGAATTACTATGAAGTCGGGACGAAAAGTGGGAAATACAAGATTGATTCGAGGCGAAGACTTTTTTTTTTTTAGAGAATACCGTAATTTTGGGAGCAAAATAGGGAAATCAGAGATGAAATCAAAGTAAAGACCTTTTTTTTTGATTTTGGGAGAAAAAAGTAAAAGACGACATCAATGCTCTTTTTCTTTTTTAGAGTACATCAATATTTTGAAATCCTTGCCTCGGGCCCCTGACTTTGAGTATCCGCCACTGATCATGGAGGTATTCTTTTTTAGAAGAGGGAAATGATGGTACCCAAGTCCTGAAAGGGAGGAATGTAGCAAAAACTTTTGAGAACCACCGGTTTAGAGCAACTACGCGAGAGCTTTACTGCGCACCCTGCGACTGTTTATGGCCTAAGCAGCTTGCTACCTGCTTACGTCATCGACCCTGATATAAGCAACTTGAGAGCCGCAGCTGAGGCGTACGAATGCTTTCTCCTTGAAGGCGCCGAGTGCTTCGAAGTCGAGCTGATATGATGGTAAGCTTACTGGGCTCGACAGCCGTCAGATTGCCGTCCAGGAAACGTCCTTAACACTTTTAAAGTTGCGAGACAACTTGGGACGTATTTGATCACTGAAACATTGCTGCAAATTTTCTGCAACGTAGCCAGTTACAACGGCAACGGGCAAACGGTCATTTAGCGCCTACATTCGAGCATGTAAGAAAATCGGCTCAATGCATTGGCTCTTTTGTATATAAACGACATTAAACTTGATTATAGTCCAGTGATTGACCAATTTTTGAAAGGGAACCGTCACCTTCATTTAAAATAAATTGACTTTGTTTTGTGCTTGATTTTCATTTTACGATTTCATTCTTCTAATAAGTCCCGTAAAAGCATTATACTAAAACTTGCTTCCAGAATGCACGAAAATGCGTATTTTTAGGTGTAATTTTGCAAAATTTTTACGGGGCATGCCTCCGGACCACCCTATAATGGTCGTGCCTTCGGCACTTCCCAAGTTAATTTGTGATGTCACACGATTGTGACGAAACTTTAGCCTCCCTCGGAAACTTTCTGCGTACGGGACTGCTAGGCACTAATTGTTAAAGGGCACTTCGTAACCACTTTGTCCTTTTAGCGGTTTTAACAATAAAAATATGATCTAAATATAAAGCAAATGATTTGCCAATCGGAGAGAAATCTCTAAAAATGTCGGGTGATCGCGTGAAGGTTCACCCTTAATAATGGCGTTAACTTAGAGTAACTGTCACGTGATAGCCCCGACTTCTTTTCCGAGATGCCAAAACATTGCTGTCCGGTCCAAATGTTTTCTTTGTTGTTTACTTTTTTATATAGTTATAGGACTGCAATTCACCGCTGCTTGCTAAAACTGTCCAGCACAGACAAGCAGCATAAAATACCTTTTTAACACACAGCGTGACAAGAGTACGCGACTGGAGTCGAGTCTGTGTCGCAATCTGGTGATGACCAGACCCAGCCACGTTGCCGATTACCCATACACTAAATTGCTATTCTTGAAGTAGTTAAATAATTTTATTTAAAAACCATTGCTGTGGTAACACAAGACAATTGCAAGCCTTCTTTTCCAGCATCGCACTAACTACCAAACAAAAATACACAGTAAAAACGAGAAAGTAATAAGTCTATGCAAATGTTGTTAAAAAACCTAATCAATTGCAGCATTCTTCAACAACTAAAAAGCTTGACTTTACTTTCATTGCTTAACGCAATTCAAAAACAAATACAGTGTATGAACGATTTTAAATAGCACAACAACAAATGGATAAAAAATGTTTCAAAATGAAAACGCTACAATGAACAAAGCAATATCTAAAGCGAAGCAGCTAATCAAAATATAACATTGAAACTTTAAGTAATACTATTTTTCAGGTACATGTTGAAACAAAACAGGTAGGTCTCTTTTGTTAAATACAACACTTCAACCAACCATAAATTCAAAAAGAAAAAAAAAGTTTAACTAAATCGAAATTTGGGCTATTTTGCCATAATATTGCACTTTTCACAGATTCACAGTTGCCATAAAAACGTTCCAAGATGCAGTAATTTATATTTGTTAATCTTAACTTTTTAAATATCAAACAACTTTTAGACATAGAGTACTGATTAACCTGTTTCTACTATAAATCAAACACCCAAAATCTGCATTAAACTTACTTCATTAAAAAAAAAAATTCAAATGTATATTTTTTGAAAGTTTACAATATGGCACATAGACCATTACAATCAATTAAACCAATTAAACTAGAATAAACTAGTTTTGTAAATACGACAACATTAAAGTTCCACCAACACCTCCAGATGCAATCATAGTGTTATCTTTCAAAGCATCTATAGCCATAACAGCTTTGTTATCATAATCTATGACATCAATTAGCTCATCACCATTCAGATCTACAGTGAACACACAGTTCATTCCACTTCCACCAGCTACTATTTTGTGATGGTCCAAAAAATTAGTGCAATACACAAAGTCTCCTTTTTGTTTGTCTCTTGGAATTCTAACATTACGAATAAAATTACCACTTCGATAATCCCAAAGCTGAACAGAATCCTTTGCAACATATGAACCAGTTAAAATGTAATTGCCAAGAAGATCAAGACCTGAACCATATATTCTAGGCCCAGCCACTGATTGTCTTGCACATCTAGACATACGCTTGTCCCAAATCTTCATACAATTGTCCCAACCAGCAGTTACAAAAATATGAGTTTCTTCAGGATGAAATCGAAGAGCAAAAATTTTTTGTGAATGACCAGAAAAAATACTCATCTCATCCATTGAAAATACATCTGGTGCATCTATGATGTGATAAAGACAAAAATTTGTTGAGTCATATAGTCGAATGTGCCTATCTTTTCCAGCAGTAGCAAACATTAATCCATCTGCACTTATATCAAGTGCATTTATTTCATTTCCATCTTCACTAAGAGAAATTTTTGGATCAGGAGATGTAAAACTTCTAGTATTCCAAGCATTTACTTCTCCAGCAGCACCAGCAGTTATCATTAATTCAAGGTCATTATGAAACTTTATGGCCATAGTAGCATAATGCCTCTTTTGTCCATGTAATATGGGAGAAATAGACAGATTATTTGGATCATTATTTACAATGTAAACACCACCATTGCCATATCCAACAGCAACATGCTTTTCATCAACAGTAAATTGTACACAAAATATACCATACTTGCTGAGTGGAGTAACAACTTTTTTTGTTGATCTTTTCTTTTTAATATCAGCCACATCTTCAACACAAGGACAAGCAGAATTTTCACAGATTGGGTTGAGTTTTTGTGAAGATTGGGTATACAAAACTTTTGAATTAGTTTCTGCATCTTTATTTAAGCTAAGAGTTTGGTTGCTTGGTGCTGTGTGTAAAAATGTAATATTTATAGGTTCTCTTTTTGGCAAAAAATGATCATTTGCATGGAGGATTTCTGAGTGAACATTGTTGTCTGCAAGGACATTTTTAAGAGATGGTTCATAAGCCATTACTAGGATTCAGTTAAAATGCACCCTACAACATTTTCAACTTTTAAACTATCAAGCAAAAGTAAAACCAAAAAGCTAAAGCAATTAACAAAAAATGTCAAACAGTTCAATAAAATGTTTATAAAGCATCAATTAAGATATTGTCTAAAAATTAAAGATTGAAAAATAATTGTGTTTTTAAGAATAAATTACTTAATAATTTTATAACAAATTAAATTCTTTTGCATGCAATAAAATAAAAATGTTTATAAGCAATTAAAAACCTGAATGGCAATCTTTTAATCATCAAATAAAAGCATAACTAGTTCTACCCTAATATCTATTAAATCAATGAAAAAATTGGTTGTTTTTAATGTTAAACCTTAAAAATTAACCAAAAGAAAATTGTTTATTTAGTCAATCAATTACATATCTATACCAATTTAATTGATCCACCTTTGTGCAAACATTCTACCAAATACAATGCTAATATACAATGACAACATATCAAACCAAAAAGAGAAACAACACAGTTATAACAAAGGAGAAAATACATTACTAACATTTCTATGTCATTACTAGTTTGTCTCAAAGCCACTTAAAAAGTTAATAATTCATTGCATTTTCAAAACTGACTTTCCACAATAAACCCTACCGTGAAGGCCTTTCAAAAAGGGGGCCCAGTGCAAGAAACACAAAGAAGGGCACAATTTTGTGTACTAAAAAAGGTAGCTGAAAATTATTTTTAGTATATGAAAGCAAAGTGATCTTTAAAAAAAAAAGAGGTCTTTAATTTAGGGGGGTCATTATTGAGTGAACAAAAACAAGATGAGACAAAGTGGTCACTAAAAAAAAGGTCTTCAATTTAGGGGGGCCAATATTGACTGATCCAAAGCAAGGTGAGACAAAGCGGTCACTAAAAAAAAAAGTTCTTCAATTTAGGGGGGGCAATATTGAGTGATCCAAAGCATGGAAAGGAACTTTGTATTGCCCCAAGACATTGTCATCTCCAAAAAAAAAAGGTCATCAGCCAACGATGCGCCCCTTTTTTTTTCAAAATTTTTTTTCTTTTTGACATACCATCAACATTCTGGGGCTACTATGAAAATATAGAGCAATTTCTTGTGTAGGGGGGCACTTTTTAATGTATTTTAAGGGAAGCTTGGTGCAGCTGCACCATTTGCACTCTATTAAAGCCATCACTGAAGCCCTAACACTGTCATTCTACAATGTTCACCTGTTTGCACACATAACAACATCAAAAGTTTTTTTATTTGATCAACGTACTAATATAAAACTACACCTCTAGTCTGTAGAAAACCTCTTATAATCAGTTGAACTCATTAAAAATGGAAGTTAAGACTGACTTCATTATACAAAGTGGGCCATAAGTTTCCATACATAGGAAAAATAGACATTCTATATTGAACAAGTTTTTATTTATATAATGTGCTCTATATGATTACCATTTTTCTGAGAACACATATTGATAGGTGTTTTCCACTGTTGATGAACACACATTAACACAAGTGAAGTTATTCTTGTAATTATACATTACATTCTCAAATGTATGAAAACTTATAGCCTACCCTGTAGAAAATCTGCCACAATGGCAAGGCAACAACATCAACACAATTCTTCATCCACATCTTAACTTTATTTATTAAAAATACCTCATACCCTTGATACATAAGCTTTCCAATTTAATATATTACAAATAAAAATACCTAGATATTTTACTTGTTAAACACATTCAACCTAATATTATCAAAAGATTAAAATTGATTTTAAAAGCAACTTCTTTACAGTTTTCACAATAGATTCTTGCAAGCCATTTTTGAATTATTGATGGATAATTTATGTTACTTAATGTAATATCTACTAACCTTACAAGTTGTGGAAATTTTCAAAATGAAAAAAATAAAGAACTAAATTCAGCGACTAATGAATGAGAACCAAAAGTTTTTTAAAAGTCTTTATTTGCTTCAATACAGGTTTTGTTAAATTTGTATTTGAAATGTTAGATTAGTGTAGACAGCAAATATTTGTATGTTTTGTAAATTAGAAATATAATACAAAAAATAGCAATGGGCAAAAAACTTTGCAAAATTGGGTCTCTTCAAAAAGTCACCGTAAGCGATTTTTGTTCGTGAAACTAAGCTGACTAAATTCAAAAACACTATTTTGCAAATTGGATGGGTTAAGCTTTTTATATGTCCAAAAAAAAAAGGATTTTGGTTTACTAATCATTATGATTACTTGATAAGCTTTTATACGTTGGGAATCTCCAAGGCCTGCGAGGCAACCAACGGCAAATGGTGAAAAAACATTACATTTATATACATTCAAAAATAATGTTGTTTTGTCACCACCAGCTTTGCAGTGAACCTCAAAAAAAAACATAACTCGGGTCTCTTTAAGAAGTTACCGTAAGCGCTTTTTTTTAAGTGAAACTAACCCAGAAAACCCTTTTGACATCAAGATGGAATAAAGTAGAAACTAAGAGAAAAAAGATCTCTCAAGAAGCGTTAGTAACCACAGGAGGATCCGGGTTAATTTCACAAACAAAAATTGCTTACTGTGACTCTTGAATAGATCCCATAATTCTGCACTGTTAAGTTTAGCAATAATCTGTGACTAATTTACCTTCTATGCTTTTTGCTTACTATCAGTTACTATCAGTTACTATCAGTTTGATATCAGTTGAGTTAAATTTAAATTTAGTCTTATGGTTAGCGGGTGCGGAGGCGGAACGATTGTGGATTATTATTATTATTTTTTATTTATTTATTTTATCTCTATTATGTTTATCCCCCTGACTCGCCGGAAAGCGATGGAGGCGCTAATACATAGGGTAGGCAATTACCCCGACCTGCTTCCGGAGATACCAAGATATTGCTGTCCGCTTGTAATTTAATAGAGATATGACCATATTTTCAATGTCTAAAAGAAGGACACACAACTTAACAACACACGGTAAAAATCAAACAAAGTAAAATAAATAAATAAAATCATTTACAATCAAAATTTAGATTGTTTGGAAATTCTTATTGTAATGCAACTGAAGTTTCATAAAAACACCAAATGCAAGATCTAAATTTGTTCGTCCATTCCAAATTGATGGAGGACACAAAAGTGCCAAAAGTAAACGAATTTAAGTATTTGGGATCAACGGTGCCAAAAAGTGGTAGTTGTAAGAAGGAGGTAAAGATAAGAGTGCAGGTAGGATGGAACAGATGGAGAAAAGTATCGGGAGGAGATTACCAGCTAGAGCAGTGTTTTCCAACCTTTTTTTATGTGGCGGCACACTAGGCTACTCAGCTATTTAAATTTTCGCGGCACGCCCATTATATTGGTTAATAATACAAAGGTCTTTACTGAAAATTTCTCAATAATTTCTCAATTTTTGTCCCAAAATTATGGTGATCTCTAAAAAAAAAGGCCTTCACTTTGAATCGATCTCGTATTTTCGTATTTTCTTCCGAAAATCATGATGGTCACTAAAAAAAGAAAAAGGTCTCGTATTACCGAAATACGAGATCGATTTAAAGTAAAGAGAGCTCCGCGGGCCGTACTTTGAATACCCCTACCCTACCTGGAGACCTCTAACGACATACTAGTGTGTCGCGACACACCGGTTGGAAAACACTGAACTAGAGTAAAAAGAAAATTGTATAGTACAGTAATGAGACCAGCAATGCTTTATGGACAAAGAAACAAGTAGAAGAGATGGAAGTTGCAGAGATGAAAATGCAGAGGTTTGCTATGGGAGTGAAGAGAAAAGATAAGATTAGAAACGAGTACATCAGGGGTACGGTCAGTCATGGCTTTAACCCTCCGTCTACCACAAAAAAATGACGTTGTGAACCAGTGGGGTTTATTAGACCCCATGTAGGTTTGCTGTAATTTATGAAGGTCTGGAGACCAGCATTTCTTGTAGGATAGCTAAATGGAAAAATAAACTAGCATTTTGTATTACTTTTGGCATAAGCTTTTGCAAACATAATGCACATTTGTTCAGTTGACAGCTATAATATCTTTGCAATAATTTTAACCAGTTAAGATTTTTCTAAAGTTGAAATAGCCTACTGTTTTACTATCCTAATCGCATTTATTAACAAAACAACGCATAACCATGAATGAACAGTATCAACAACAATGAATAAATCAACAACACTAACAATAAAATAGCATTGGTCATAATCAATGTTCAGTGTAACTGCATTTACAGCATCGCTGACAAATTGAATTTGACAAATTGAAGTGTGTAAGAAGTACCCCGCAAACGTACATCTTACACACAAAGCAAACGAATCGACTCTTCCTGTCCTTGTTTCTGTCGCAAAGGCTACATCGCTGTCGTTTTAATTTGGGAGCTTTGTCATCATTATCATCTTTTTCCGTTTTGGCGCTGATGCAGTAAAAATTGAAACTCTTAGAAAGGGATCAGGTTGGGTGTTTACGCCAGCAAGCTCTTTTCCCAGCTGCAGAAGAAAATTTCTTTGCTTCTTTATGTTGATATTGGGGCTTTCACCGTTTAACTCAAGCCATACAATAAAAGCATTTACAGCACTGACATCAATGATATTGCAAAAGAGTGCAACAAACCATCTTCTCGTCATTCTCTTGCAGATGTATGTCCTCACCATCCTGTCCAAGGTGTCAACGTATCCTTTGGTACAGTTGTAATATAATATAACTTCTGGCTTTTTGTCAGAAGTTGCAGCAACATCTGGTTGCGAATGCATAGTTGACAGCATCGGCACAACACAGTTCTTTTTTGGACAATAAGAGACTATTATTGCATCATTTTGAAAGCCAAACAATGTCGATTTGACTTCCCTACCTTTTGCCATGGCGAATTGAAGCGAAAGTTCTGGTTTGTTCTTAGTGTTCCAACGATAGTTAGCATTTTTCCAAAGGTTTTGTGCTAGTGGAAGGATGATAAAAAAGTTGTCGCATGTGACATTTCGCCCTGAGTTTTTGATCTCTTTTGTCATGTCGAGAACAACGTACCTTGATTGACTTCTCGGGGAGCATTATCATTCTTTCCCATGTATACATGCATTTTCCAAGCATAAAAAGTCTTAGAATCGCAAATTGTCCAAATTTTAATAACGTATTTACCTGGTTTTGAGGGTATATACTGCCGAAATGGACATCTGCCTCTAAAGCAAAGGAGTTGCTCGTCCACCTTCATGCACGGCCCGGAGATGTATGCATCTCGCAGGTACGACTCCCAAGTCTCAAAAACTTCTTTGATTGGTTGCAGTTTGTCCAAATATCTATTTCTTCTTCTTTCTTTTGCATCATCAAATCTTAGAACTCTTAATATTTGCTGATATCTTCTACGACTCATTATATGATTGAAAATTGGTCTGCCATCATGTTTACTCCAAGGCTGAGTTATATTTTCACTTCTTGATTTACAAACTCCAATAAGTATTGTCACGCCAATAAATTTCTTAAACTCTTCAGCTTTCACAGTTTTCCATTCCCTATTATAAACAACTTCTCCTTCTGCATTTGTCCATTTACAAACTGTGTCCATGAGTGGTTGACGTAAAAACAGCATAAACGAATCTACAACGGAGCTACATTGTCGGTTTGCAAACCGTGATGGGCCTGAGGTTACATGGACAACGTTGTGAGCAGCAGCTCTGCCAGCTGAATGTGATCCTACAGGACTGGAAGACCAGCATACAGATTTATTTTGAGAGAGAAAATAGTTGGTCGTCGTCGTCGTCGTCGTCGTCGTCGTCGTTTGAAGAGGTATCCACTCCAGGTCAGACACAAACAGGACTGGGGCCGAGGGTTTATCCTTTTACTACCCCAGACTGCTGCACTGCCTGGATCAGACGCTGGCAGTGATGTCATTAAGCCAGCATCGAGTTTCGTCATCCAAAACCGTCAGACCTTGTGCTCCATGTGGTGCCCGATGTATAGGGCACGCTGTTAGTACATGGTTTGCGGTTTGCTCAGAGGTGCCGCACTCGCAATTCGGTGAAGGAGCGAGACCCCATTTGTGCATGGACGAATGGAATCGCCCAACACCAGTCCGCAGGCGGTTGAGCTTAACCCAAGTTGCTCGGGGTAAGCCCATTCCAACAGGCCTGGCACCGGTCCGGGGCACAAAAGCACGGAGCCTGGAAGCACCTTCACAGTACTCCGTTTTCCATTTAAGATTTGTCCATTCAGAAGCGCGGATGCCAAGTCTGGCAAGGTTGTCCAAGAGATTCCGCGAAGCTGGCACAAACGGACGTCTGGATCTTAATCTCACTTGGCGAGTATCTGAGGACCCACTTAAAAGACCATGCAAAATATGATCGGGGTCCAGAGATCCACGGTAAGCCAAGGAGAGTGTCGCTCCCATTCGGCGAAGCTCAGCTGGCTGGATGCCTGAGAGTATAGGTAGGTGGTCCGTTGGAGTGGGACGCAGGCATCCAGTAACTATGCGCAAGGCGTCATTCAAGACACTGTCAATGAGGCGAGTGTGAGCACTGCGACACCAGACTGGCGCACAGTACTCAGCTGTTGAGTAGACTAGAGACAAGGTGGCTATGCGTAGTGTTTTAGCGCCAGCACCCCATCCCGAGCCCATGAGTCGCCTCAACAGTGTGACGCGCGATGATAGTTTTTTGTGCAATGCCACTAAATGGTGACTAAACGTGAGCGATCTGTCCAGTTTTACCCCAAGATAAGTAGGGGTTGGACAGAACGGTAAAAGTCCACCGTTGTTGTAGACCTTTAGTTCACGTTTGGCCTCTCGGTTGTTTAAATGAAAGGCTGCCGTCACCGTCTTAGTGTGACTGAGCTTCAACCTCCAAGTCTGGAGATACGCTGACAGTGTGGACATGTCTTGGCTTAAGGTCCCCTCCAAGTCCTTCCAGTTTCCAGAAGAATGCAACAATGCTAGATCATAAGCATAAGCAAACTTTCTGGAAATCATGGAAGGAAGATCGTACGTATAGATGTTAAATAGGAGGGGAGCCAAGACCGATCCCTGAGGAACGCCGTTTTTAAGACGGCGTAGCCTGCTTTGCTTGCTGTCACCGGTGGTAAGGGTGAAACTTCGATTTCGGACAAGCTCCATGATCATTTTGACCATGTGCTTATCCGGAAGTAGTTTCAGCAGCTTGCAGGTAAGGCCACGGTGCCAGACAGTGTCATAAGCAGCTGTCAGATCGATAAATACGGCACCGGCCTTCTTTTTAGCCTCAAAAGAATCCTCGATGTTCTGGGTTAGCAGAACAACTTGATCTACGGTTGACTTCCCGCGTCGGAACCCAGCCTGCTCTTTAGGGAGCAGCGGATCGATTAATGGTTCAACGCGGGCGTAGATAAGCCTCTCGAGGATCTTGTAGGGGACACAGAGCAGAGATATCGGTCGATAACTCTTTGGGTCCCCCACGGGCTTTCCTGGTTTTGGGATCGCGACCACAAGCGCTCTTTTCCAAAAATAGTTGGTGGAAATTATCAACTGAAAATCTTCACTATCACTTTCAGCGGAAGAATCTGAGCAAGCATAGTTGCTGATGTGATCAACCCCCGTCGTCAGAAGATAAAAATTCATCATCATTTAATTCTCATCATCCTCTTCTTCTAGCAAACGCTCAACATCATTAGCAGTTATTACTCTTCTCGTCCATATCAAAATTTTACTCTTTTGTATTTCAAAACTCTTATATACTTTTTTGCAAAAAAATTTTGTTTTCGAGAAGCAAACAAATATATCATAAAATAATTGTCTAACATTTGTCGTTTTTATACTACTATTGTAAAAAAAAGCTACAAATAATGGTTCATTCTTGTGTTTTCAATAACAAAATAATGCTGTCAAAACATTTATGTTTACGTAACAGCAGGATTTACATTGCAAAGCAGTTGGGGTCTGTCAGACCCCTACGGTTTACGATGCTACTTTTTTTTCAGGCACATTACAAGTTAGTTTTGTTTACTGTGGTTTATGTTGGCTAGAGTTCTAGGGTATGTGCACAAAGTCACTAAGTTTGAATGTGGCACCATTTAAACTAAAAGAGTTATCAAACGTTAAAAGAGCGTTTGGGGTCTATCAGACCCTATGGTAGACGGAGGATTAATGGGGTGCAAACGGTGCGGCCGCACCGACCCAACACCACCTAGACAACAAGGCCTTGTGCGCTCGCTCGAATTAATCCGCTACCCCATCAAAAGTAGTTCATTGTTTGTTTTCGCTTGTCTTGCACAATGCAGCTGACGCAGCGCTTTGCTCTACTTCACTAACAAGTACTAATGTAACAATTAAGTTAATGTACTGTACTGTTTTTATCAGTATAAACTTTGATATTATGATAAAAATTAATATGAATTTGATATTTATTTTTTGTGCATAATAGATACTTTGATATTATGATAAAAATTAATATGAATTTGATATTTATTTTTTGTGCCAATGCAACTTTTTATAAATGAAACAATTCCAAGCGTATTTTCAATTGTATTACCAGTGAAAATAAAAGTTACAGAAACGTAACAAAACAGGAATCATAAAAACATCGCATAAAAGTTTCTGTTTTTTTATTTTCGCTATCTTGTCATCCAGTATCGAATTCTTTCTTTTATTCGTGCAGTATTCATTCATAGGAAAAAAAAATTCCAAGCCTGTAAGAAAACGCAAAAAATAAAGATTTTGATTAAGTTTAAGCTCATTTAATCATTATTGTTTGTAAGTTATTATTCTAAAATATAAAAAACTGATAATTATATCCCAAGTTACAACATAGAACACTTAGATTTTTTTGTTAATACGATTCCAGAATACTGCTTCACAGGTAGGCTAGATTACTGATCACGAATGAAATTAGCCAGAGGAATGGATTGCAACTAAATGATCCATGTACTAAACAGTACTAGAATATATGGCACAGTATTTCGTTAACCAGTAGTTATTCGTCCAATGACCACAATCATAACTTATAAAATACAAAACAGGGGAGACCGGGGCAAGTTGTAACATTCATATTTGTCAAAATCTAACATAAACGAACAAAATTTTAAATAGCCCCAAATAACAGTCATGTTAAGACCAATTGCTAGCATATGACTAAAAAATAGGTTAACTGTAAAAACAACTTTTTGAGTAGGCAAAGTAAATTTTTTGAAATTTAATTTTTGTCTTCTGGAGGGATAGCGGGTGCAGTTTTATTGAAATATTTTATATTAGTCGAACCACAAAACAATAGGCTATTAAATTCCTAACAAGGTTTAGCAACTAAAACTTAACTCTTTGAGATATTAACAAAACTAGATTAAGTATGAGGTAGGGTAAGTTGTAACATAGACTGATAGGGCAAGTAGTAACACATATTTTTGTGCATAGGTTTAACTAGCTTACATTAAAAGTAACTTCGGCAACAACATTTGTGAATAATATGAGAAATTATAAAAGAAAGACTAACAGGAACACCAGCTCATCATTACAAGACAACTTAAGAGCTGCTGAAGCAGTTGCTATAATTTAAAGCAGTGTTTCCCAACCTATGCGCCGCGGCACACCAGTGCGCCGCAAGATGGCATCAGGTGCGCCGCAAAAAATATTGAAGTTAAATTCAATCAAGTAGGCTTTAAAAAATTTCACTCCGCCAAAGTTAGTCAGTACGGCACACTAACGATATTGTTGATAGTAATTGAGTTGTTTTTCGTTGGTGAATGTATCATTCAAGTTTATTTACGCTTGAATAAGGTTTATTGTGTGGGTGCATTGTGGAAAATAAAGCATGAAATAAATAGCGATTGTGACGTATACAAACACTGACGCACATCTAAGCCATTCGACTGTGCCCTAAATACTACCGTAAAATATTAAACTAAATTGTTTGCACTCGGTCAAGATATTATCTTGTCGCGCTTTAAGTTACCCAATAAAATGGATAAATTTATCAAGAGGAAAAATAGTATTGATGATAATGAATCAGAAATTAAACGTTCCAGGGCAGCAAATCCCTGTGATAAAGCACCAAAAGCTCGACCAAAACGTCAATACTGCGATGATTATTTGAAATATGGATTTCACTGGACTGGTAGTGAGGATCAACCTTTCCCACTGTGTGTCATTTGTGGCGAAAAAACGTCAAACGAAGGTATGGTACCCAGCAAGTTAAGTAGACATTTTGTAACCAAACATTCGCAGCTTCAAGATAAAAATCTGAACTTTTTTCGAAGACTACTAGAGCAACAATCCAAAGAAAAAACCGTTTTTAAAAAATGGCTGACTGTTTCTGAAAAGGCACAAGCTGCTTCGTATGATGTCGCCGAAATGATCGCACAGCAAACAAGATCACATACTTTGGCTGAGTCGATCATCTTGCCTGCTTGCAGAAAGATAGTAAAAAGAATTCTGGGTGACAAAGCCGAACAAGAAATATGCAAGACTTCCCTCTCAAATAATACAATCCAAAGACGTATTGTGGATTTGTCTGCTAATATCGAGGAAATTGTACAGACTAAACTTCAGAGCACCGTTGAATTCGCTTTACAAGTTGACGAATCAACCGACATCAGCGGCAAACCACAGTTACTTGCGTTTATTCGTTTCGTTGATGAAAGTCAAATAATAAATCAATTTTTGTGCTGCAAGGAAATGTCACTCACTACAAGAGGCCACGACGTCTTTGAAATATTATCTGCTTACTTTGAAAAATGGAATTTATCTTGGAACTCGTGCATTGGAATATGTACTGATGGAGCACCATGTATGGTTGGCAGTATTAAAGGTTTTGTATCACTCGTACAAAAAGAAAATCCTAATGTTGTACAAACCCACTGCTTCCTCCATAGGGAAGTACTTGTTTCAAAAACAATACCAGATGACTTAAGTCAAGTTTTAAAACAAGTTGTTGAAATGGTGAATTTCATCAAAATGAGGCCGAAGAAGTCTCGTTTTTTTGAGAAAATTTGTGTTGATATGGATTCTCGGCACAAACGTTTGATTCTGCACACTGAAGCGAGATGGCTTTCAAGAGGAAAGGTGCTATGGCGTGTATATGAACTGCACAAAGAACTTTATGCATTTTTCAAAACAGAAGAACATGAACACTTCTGTGAATATCTTGAATGTGAATTTTGGCTTTCAAGGCTAGAATATTTGGCAGAGATATTTGCACATCTCAATGTCCTCAACACAAGCATGCAAGGCAGAGAAGAAAACATTCTGACTTCATCAGATAAGTTAATCGCATTTAAAAAAAAAGTTGCAATTTGGAAGAACAGAGCTAAAGATGGTAACCTTGAGATGTTCCCTTTAGTACGACAAAACTGCATAAAGAAGATGAGCCCTATTGTATTTCAACACTTAACAACTCTCGAAGAAAAAATTAACTTTTATTTCCCATCACTGAAGACCGATGACTATGACTGGGTTCGAAATCCTTTTATAGAGAGTTCATCTAGCACTGGTCTTTTATTATGTGAAGAAGAGGAGTTGGCATGTGTTTCCAGTGATCGTGGACTTAAAATCAAACATGCTGGGGTACCAATAGATACATTTTGGATTGCTGTCAAAGAAGAATACCCTTCATTAGCTAAAAAGGCTTTGACAATTCTGATGCAGTTTTCGACATCATATTTATGTGAGCTTGGATTTTCAACTCTCCACAATATGAAGTCCAAAAAACGAGAGCGGCTTTGTTGCATTGAAGAAGAAATGAGGGTTTGTCTCTCTGAAATACGTCCTGACATTGAAATGGTTGCTAAGAAACATCAAGCACAAGTTTCTCACTGACAGAATTGTTGCGATCCTGTCATAAAGATGCAAGTACAGTGAATTTCCTGGAAACAGGCTAAATTACGGTTATTGCCTTAATTTTTTGTTGTGATATGTAAAAAACGGACAATTTAAATAAATTTTGTATTCAAAATATTCAAGGTGTGCCAAATAATTTTCGTTTTTTTCTAAAATGCGCCGCGACAGAAAAAAGGTTGGGAACCACTGATTTAAAGAGATCAATAAGGGGAGTAGCAAAACAATGGTGTTTGCCATTTAAAACTCTAGAGTGCTAAAAAAACATAAAGGTAAGTCCTTGGTGCAAAACAAGAAAAGGTATAAAAAGTGTGCGATGCTAACAGATACACCAGAAAAGGACAATCTGTTACAGCTACAAACAAAGAAAAACCAATTTTTTAAAAAACACCAAAAGCAAAGGAGTAGTTTTGCATTACATTTCTTGAGCCCTTTTTTAACAGTTGTCCTGATGAGGAGTGGGTGGTACAATGCTATGGTTACCTAAAGTGGTCACATTTAGCTTGTGCTGAAGATTTGAATACATATTTTTGTCACAAATGTGATTCATTTATGATTAGGCTAATCCAGCAATGAAAAAAACTGTTTTAACACTTTTAGGCAACGGCCAAATACCTCGACGTTCTCGTTTGAAGGGTATCCACTCCAGGTCAGACACAAACAGGACTGGGGCCGAGGCTTTATCCTTTACTACCCTAGGCTGCTGTATTGCCTGAATCAGACGCTGGCAGTGATGTTATTAAGCCAGCATCGAGTTTCGTCATCCAAAACCGTCAAACCTCGTGCTTCATGTGGTGCCCGATGTATGGGGCACGCTGTTATGGTCTGCGGTTTGCTTAGAGGCGCCACACTCGCAATTCGGTAAAGGAGCTAGACGAATGGAATCGCCCAACACCAGTCCGCAGGCGGTTGAGCTTAACCCAAGCTGCTCGGGGTAAGCCCATCCCAACAGGTCTGGCACCGGTCCCGGGCACAAAAACACGGAGCCTGGAAGCACCTTCACAGTACTCCGTTTTCCATCTGTGATTTGTCCATTCAGAAGCGCGGATGCCAAGTCTGGCAAGGTTGTCCAAAAGATTCCGGCAAGGTTGTCCAAAAGATTTATAATTATAGACCTAGTGGTAACTATAAATAGTTTCGATCGTAAATGTGTCTTAATTTTTGGTGATGAAAATATGGTAAGTCGTGAAAAAGATTCCTTTAATGTAAACACTGTTACCAGGGATATTACTAAATTTTCCGCCTTGTCGTAAATTCAAATAAAAAAACGATCAATGGGAACATAAAAACAAAGATAATTGGATTGTTAACCTTCTAATAAAAATTTATCGGAAGATGAAAGAAAAGTGCTATTATTAGGTTTGAATTTTGCGGTCTCACAGAATTATATTCCTAGAATTGATATATTACTTAATATTGAGAAAGGAATAAAAAATTTACCGGATATTACAGCTTCTATAATAAGAAGCAAAGTTGTAACTGTATTAAACAAGAAGCAAAGAAGTATTCCAACTTTATCCTTCAAAGAGAAAAAAACATTGAAAAATTTACGAGATAACAAAAACATTGTGATTACAAAAGCAGATAAAGGTAAATGTCATAGGCGTACCAGCCCAAAAAATTTTGGGGGGCAATGAAGTTTTGCCCAAATCTTGTGACGTTTGCTCAAGTTATGATTTTCTAGTACTTTATGGATAGGACAAAAAAATTGTCTGAGATTCTTGGACGGAGAAGAAATTTCGTCCTGAAATCCCCCCTGCTCCCCCGCCAGGTACGGCTATGGTAACTGTACATTTATTATTATTGATAAAGAAAAATACAAAAAAAAATTAAAAATTGTTAAATGATAAAGATACTTATGTTATACTGAAAAAAGATTTAACGAAAAACATTGAACGTAAATTAAACAAATTTATTTTTGAATGATATAAAATTGATCGTTTATCTCAAAAAGAATATTTGTATTTACGAAGCACTGAAGCTATTTCGCCACGCATTTATGGGTTACCAAAGATCCATAAACAGACTGGCCTCTTCGACCAATTGTTTCGTTCATTAATTTACTTTACATAATCTTTCTAAATTTATGGCTAAAATATTAACACCTTGAGTAAATTCTAATAATTTATCAAATAAAAAATTCATTCCTATTGGTCGATAGAATATCTAGCTTCAAAATTAATGATAACGATTTGATGCTCTTTTTCGATGTTGTATCTTTATTTACCAAAATTTCGATACATGTAGCTAAATCAGTTATCTTTGATGGTTTGAAATGTGATAGTGAAGTAGAAATTAGATGTAAATTAAATATCAACGAAATTATGAATGGTTTGGATTTATGTTTAGACAACACTTATTTATGTTTCCGCAAAACATTTTATCGTCAAATTTTTGGTGTTGCAATGGGTTCTCCTATTTCCGTTATTGTGGCCAATCTGGTTATGGAATCCATTGAAAATAAAATGCTAAAAGATTTTGCATCCCCACCTCGCATTTGGCTACGTTATATTGATGATACTTTTGTTGTTCTAAAGAAAACTGAGGTGGCATCTTTTCATAAATTTATAAATAATATTAAGAATAGTATTAAATTTACGGTTGAACAGGAAGTAGAGAAAGCTATTTCGTTTTCGACGTATTAATAATTCGTAACAATAGTCAATTAACTAAAAAAGCCTATAGAAAGCCTACGCGTACGACTAGATACTTAAATTTTAATTCGTTTCATAATTTCTCTCAAAAAGTTGGTTTGGTTAAATCTATTGTTATGGGCTACTCCTAAATTGATTACAAATTATCCAGATAAGACCAATGAAGTTAGATCTATTTGTAATGCTTTACGTGATAATGATTATCCAGATTGGTTATTAAATAAAATTTAAAAAAATTAAGCATAAAAAAGTAAATAAAAGCAATCGCATAAGTAAAGAGAAATATAACTATGTTGGTTTACATTGAGGGCCTTACTGATGAGATGTCTAGAATTTTGAGAAAATTTAATATTGGCGTGTATACTTACCCTACAGAACAATTGGAAATATTTTACCTAAAGTAAAAGATTTTGTGGATGCAATATATAAGCGTGGTGCAATTTATAAAATTTTTTGTAAAGATTGTTCTGTTTTATACATTGGTGAAACGGGCAGGTGCTTTTAACCCTCGTTTGTCCGAGCATAAACGTGACGTGAACCTAATAATTTATCTAAATTGAAAAAAGATGAATTGAATAAAAAAACTTCATTGGTTAAACATTGTTTTAAATGTAAACATAGGTTCGATTTTGTGAATTTTGAAATATTGAATTATAATATTGATTATGATAAACGAAAATTTTTAGAATCAATATATATTAATAGTACAAAAAATTCAATAAATGATAAAGATTGGAATGTTTTTCCAAAAATATACAGCAACATAAAAATCTCATAATGAATGTGACTTTTTAAAAGGTTAATTTTGGTTCTGTTGTACGAAGTTGTTAAATTGTTATGTATGGTTCGCCTCTTACCATTGTGTTCATTAGTTTTGTTTTTTGTTTTTAATACGTTTTGCATTGTGTGTTGTTTTTACCTGAATAAGTCCGCCCGATGTAACGGACGAAACGTCGTGTTAAGTTTTTCTTTAAAAAATGTATTACGCCTTCTGTTATTTGTTAAAGTTTAACCTGCCTCTGATTCTACCAGAAGAACTAATAAATTTTAAACTAAAAGATTCCTTTGTTATAACTAGGGCAAGTTTAGATAGCAGTTCATGATAGGATGGACGTCGGCGTCGGTTGATCCGACCGACGTCGCAGCCGACGCTTTGCTCTTCGGTCGGATGTCGGGTGAACCCCAGTCGGGCGACTGACGTCCACCGGACGTCGAATCAGCGTCGGGTTGCCCAATGTCGGATGGACTACTGCCTATCGAACATATTACCAGGGACTTGAACCGATGCTTATATATTAAATTAAATATTACATTTTACATTTAGTTCGATAATGCTAACGTTTGCACAATAATCCGTAAGCACCTAACCTATGGTTTGCACTTGAAGCGCAATGCATTAGTGGCGTTTTATCGAGGTTATTAAATGGAACTATCAAGCTCTACCCTTGGTTGGTAAATCAGGTCGATAATCGCACAGCTTGAACAATGTCTATGTTTCAATGCCAGAAAGTATCGCGAGCGCCGCGAAACAAACTAGACGCGGACGAATAATAAAATTATCTGCGCGTTATTGTAATGGTTGAAAATTTGTTGTTTATCCTCACATCACCGTACCTTATTTCTTTCACCGCATTGTCTTGTCTTGTTTTTTCATATTGTGCTTTTTTTTGTTTGAGGGGTTAATTTGTACCATTGAGCGACTTGGAACATTTTAGTTTGGCATTCCCAGTTTTGTGCTCACATGATTTCATTTAATTTCTTTTATTTAATTTCTTTCATCTCTATATTTATCCTCCTGACTCGCAGGAAAGCGTAAGAGTCCCTAAATATAGGGCTAACAATGACCCTGACCTGCTTCCGGAAATGGCAACACATTGCTACCCGGGTGAAATTTTTTATTTTGGATTTATAGAGAAATGACTGAAATTTAAAACTGTTTGCTGAGACCGCCAAGCAAGAGAAAATGCCGTAAAGTGTCTTTTCTAAGGACACAACAGAACGGCGCAAGTAGGTTTTGAACCGAGATTACCTCGAACACAATCACAGCAGTCTCAACCACTCGACCATGTGATTAGTACAATCTTCGTAAAATTTTTTTATTGCTTTGCGCTTTAAAGCTAGAGATTGTTCGTCGCCTCGCTCGCCCGCTTGTTCGGAAATTGTTTTAATATTAATTAATCTACACCAAACTATTGTCTTTAACGCTGGTAAAGCCGTTCTAAATAGGGACTTAAACTAAATCTTGCATGTTTTTAGCGCCCTTCAAAGTTAATTTAGAAATCAGCGACATTGGTGCAATCACTATAAAGTTACAAAAATTTTTATAAAAACTATTCTTTAGTCAATAGGATTTAGCAATATTTTTTGTACTCCTTGATTGAATATTATCGATAACGATAAGTTTATTCACGTCGGAAAGACTTCGATTTACGATTACTTTTCAAGTGTATGAAGCTGTGTTAGTGCTGCGGCGATTGGTACGAAGCAGCAATAAATTAGAAATTTTTTAGACTTCTTTGGCAGCAATAAATTAGAAATTTTTTAGACTTCCATTACTCCACCACCAATAAGCTGCCATTTTTTAAACTCTGCGAGCTTCTGCATGTTAAGAGAAATCAAATTTTTGACCTTGTACTTTTTTTTTATATATCAATTCCAAAATCCTGTCACTCTAATCGAGATATAAAATCGTTTGCGACCAGTTAAATTTTATAGTTTGAAGCTTATTTCAAAAGTAAATCTCAAACAAATATCAATATAAAAATATGCAACAAAAATATTTCTATCCAATAGGAGTGAACAGCAAACAACAATATAACCTCAGCAGCATTAAAAACAAGACCAACGGTAGACAACAGCAAAGTCACCGAAAATCAAAATAATATTAACAATTTCTAAATGATGAAAAAATTTCTAAATACTGAACTTTTTAAGCTAAATAGGAAGAACTTATCATTGAGTTGAACTGGGGGAAAATTAACATGAACAAATGATTGTGTGCAATCGATTGTAAAACTTAACTGTATTGCACTTGCGCATCAGTTAGCTTACTTATTGGCATTATAAGTTCCAGCTGCGCTTGACACGTGCATTAGTATAAATCTATCTTCATCAAAGTCAATTTGAACTTTGATATTTAACGATTTGAGGTAAGTTGGCAATCCAATTGTAACTGTGCTTTACGATTGCACCGATAATCTTATTGAGAAATAGTCTCTCAGTCGTTAAGAGGTCTCTCAGCGCTTACTGCTAAACACGAAACTTTGAAATAATAAAGGGGGTTGGTAAATTGATTTCAAATAATACTTGCTGGTTTACAATAAATGATAAAAATATTTTACTGTGTGATAATAATGTGTTTTTTCTGGAAAAGCAACTCGCCAATGAAAAATTTGGTGTTCGTGCCTTAACTTGAATTAATATTGAATCAATAAATTTTTCAAAATATCCGAAAAACTATAAGTTGTTATATTGGTAATGCAGTTTTTAAACCACTGACAAAAAACCTGGAGTCATGAGCTCATTTGGCCCGCGATGCCATTCAGTACGGCCTATGTATAATGCTATTTTAAGCCATGGAGTTTCACAAAATTTGTAGAAACCAAATAATTTCGACGATTTACAATTAAAAAATTGCAAAAACAAAATAATTATTTTTCGGAAAACTGTTTTGCATTTTGGTTATATGTTGTCAAACTTGAAAACGAGTCAAAAAAGTTAATAAATTGCAGCAAACAATTTATAGAGTACTACTAAAATCCTAACAGGAGCCAAAACAAAATTATATTTATAGGATACGTGATTAAAATTTTTTCAAGTAAAGATATTAAGTGCTGTCAGCAACAACAAGACCGTATCTCACCAGAATCACGAACAATGTCGAGTAAAAAGTGCTGACAGGAGATATCTTGGGTTTTTAGAAACGTTTTGTGTATTAAAAAAAATGTATAACGGAAATTTACAACAGTCAGTAATATGCGATTGTGTAAAGCTACCAGAAGATAAACAAATTTGTATGAAAATGTTGTCATAATATATCATATATTCACCCCATTATGCATCCCAATACTTTACATAAGTAAAAAGAGGGCGATTACGGCCTTAAATAAGTTCCTAAAAATGCAAATCCCAATGGAAGTGCGGATGCCATAGGCTTACAACAATTTTTACAGGTCAACTTTATCTAAAGGTTTTTTGGCTTTTTCTTGAAACGGCGTGTACAATTCTTTATAGTCGTTAAAAACGGTCAGGCAAACTAAAGCCTAATTGTTGTAAAGCAAAGTTTAAAAAAGTAGCTTTAGTGTGGATATACGAGTATTCCTCTAACTAAACATTTTATAAACAGCTTATATAAATACCATTGAAGTAAACAAGTGATAAGAAGAACAATTAAGCATTCCTGGATTAACCTCATAAGTTTTTTGCCTTAATTCTGTTGCATTGCAGCACTTTCCAGTATTCATCCCAGTGACTTCGGGGTTAAGAGAGGAAGAAGAAAAGTTTATTGAAGCAGGGCAGTCTGCATCGATGACATACGTGGCGAATGAAAGCGTTTCCAACTGAAAAATACAACTTTTTAACAAACATTTATTTTTATAACAAACTGTTATCAGGAATAGCTTCTTTAAAATTCTTTGTTATGCATACTTCGTTCTCCTCGGCACACTAAGATGATGGGTTTTAAACATATATTTATTTAACTGAACCATTTTAAACTGTTTTATGTTTCTATGAAACCATACAGTATTCTCTATTGGCAATCAGTTTGGTAATTATAAAAATAAACCAATTTTCTCATTAAAAAACTTGTTTTAAACGTCGAATTCTGTCACGACTTCTAAGTCCTCATTTCCAAAGTAAGGTCACGTGTACAGAAACCAGCTACTTTTATAGTGCTGCGGCCACTATGGCCAATTAACCATTGGAAACACGGCGTCAAACTTGGCCGGAATGCCAAAAAGACCCAGCCCCGACTCAAAAGTGTGAAGTGAGTCGCGGCACATGAACATATTCAGGTAGTAGAATGAGAGGTCGGAAACTTCCCATAAATTAAAAATTCTCGAACACCTCATCGAACAAACTTCTTCGACAGCAAAGTGCGACATGAAGTTGAGTTCTATTTACTGCGACCCGTAGAAAAAGTTTTGATTAATCGTATTATGTTAATTCGACCTTTTATTGAACTGTATGTTTTTTGTACAACGTTTAAAAACTGAAAATAAACAAAAGCCAAAGAGGGTAAACCTGATAAGCTCTGTAAATATGTAAACTATCAAAGCAAATTAAAATTGGTCGTGGATTTTTATTTATGGAAAGAAATGCTCAATTAGTTTTTGAATGGGTCTTTTTTAAATCAAAATCGTGGCCGGCAGGAGATGATGCTTCACTAACTTTTGTAGTTCAAAAAATATTTAAATTTGTTATTTATTATTTTATGGTTTATTCTTTTATTATTGTTTTGTTTCTAAACTGTGTTTCCACCAATCCAACTTGGCATTTATGACGTCAGGATACAAAGCTTTTTAAAACATCCATCGGTTGGGTCAAAGCATTTCTACAACTCACTCAGTTAATCTTATCAAAGAACGTTGAAAGAAAAATCTGAGGAGCAACGTGGATGTTTATTTTGGAGACTTCCATTGACTCCAACACATCTGAAGAATGCCGAAAACACACGGAGCCGGGATCGTGCGTAAGAACTTGAGAGGTTGCGACAGAATTATGTGAAGGTGAATTGTTGAGTTTAAATGAACCGTTCATAAATCTGTCTGCTAAACAAACCTACTGCTGTGTTCCATCTTGGCAAGCATGCCGACTTTCTTCTGATCTTATAAGCTACTTTTAATTTCTTTCTTTCCTAAACGTCTCTAAAAGTTGCTGTTGGATGATGTTTTGCAAGTACAATGAAATACGTGAGGTGAACCTTACAACGGTTTTGCTAGTTAGAGAAAGCCATTAAATTTTGGTTGTTGTTAAGAAACTAAAAAAGCGACCGCCTACAAAGGCTACATAAATATTTACCAATTTTTTTCCTCGTGTTTGCCGGATTTGTTACTGTATTGGATGATTATTTTGTTACTTTTTATGATTTATTTGAGTTGGAACGCGTTTTGTAGCGAAGTTTTTAATTGATCACAAACTCCAAGCTTTCGTTATTACTTCTACCCGGAAATATATAATCAATGCATTACGTCATAATGCCGGTCGTGGCGGAGCATGTGATGGAGAATCGTAGAGCAATAAATAAAATAGTCTTTACTAGCGGTTAGTTCCGTGTGCGGTCTCGTTCGCCGCATGATGTCGCGCAGATTATTATTTCTTTTATTTCATCTTCATATTTACCAAACACACTGGCTTAACCTTAAGGTGGATTTTTACTGTTTTTATGCGCGATGACATCATAGCTGTCCTATCAGCTAACTGTTATAAACATTCATTGAGAGTTTTTAAATCTATTTCAACGTGGTTTTAAATTTGTTATATCTGATAAAAAAGTCAAAACAATGCAATAAACAAAAAATTAAATTTGAAAAAATTATTCTTACTTCTGTTTTTGTTCATCTTTAGATACAAACAGTGGCTGCACAATTTCTTCGTGCATCGATGCTTTCGACTTCGAGCTTCCGCAGGTTCAAGAATGAAGAGGTCAAAGGTCAGGCACGCGATTAAAACAGTGATTAAGATTTGTTTAGCTGACAAAAGCTTTGTCATAATGTTTAGTATGCTTTGTCAATCGTTCACCTTATAAAACAAAACCAGGCTTTTTTGCAAAAATCAACAGCATCCACCTTCTAAAATTACATAAATTAAACTATTTAGTTTATTTCAAGTACTGACATCAGCTTTACATGGAATATAGTCAAATAACTAAGGATTTTTTTTTCTAAATAATTAAAAATGTGACTCCTCAGTGACAAAAACCGGAGTGAAACCTAAATCGGGATTTATGTTTTTATTGCTTTGACAAAATAATTTTGTACATCACAGTTTGTACCTCAATTTTGTACTCACTACCTCACAAAAAACCTTGAAAATACAATTTTGCGCTATTTCAACAATTTTCAATAAAAGCGAATTTTGTTACATTCTTATATACCACCTGAAAATACACAAATTGAAAAATTTAGTTTATATTAAGTATCGGTATTAGTTTCTCATATACTTAAACAAGTAGTCTGTGGTACAGAATTTAAATATAGCCAGCAATTCTAAACCTTTATCTTGGCGAGTGCCGGACGAAAAGCCTAGAGATGAGTTACAGTACATATACCGTATTATATTGAAATAACTGATTAGGTTTTATTTTGTCTGGATAAGTAAAAAAGCGTGACTCTTCAGTGACAAAAACTGCAGAGTGCAGCATGAATCGGGGCACAGAGTTTTTTACTCTTTTTTTATTCTTCTGATTTGCAGAAAAGCGCCGGAGGCGCTAAACATGAAGTTTGAAAAAATGTTGAAAATAAATTTTTTGCTTTTGGACAACTTTCAATAAAAAATAATTTCGTCTGACAGTGCAGTCAGAAAAACCGAAATTATGAAAAGTCAGTATTAGTTCTTGCAATGTTTTAAAAAGTTAATTCTAAGTTTTCCTGAAAGATAAGAAATCTTTTAAAAAGTTGATTAAAAATTTATTTGTGGCAACACCACATGAATAAGAAGATGTGTATGTTTAATTCTTAAAACGTATTAAAAAGGCCACGAAAAGCAGTTTTTTGCATCTTATTTAATCCGAATCTGATCGTTCTTTTATGAACCAAATAACATAAACACTGCAGAGCTTATCTATAAGCTATTCTATGATTTTCTTGTTAATGGTTTTCGCCAAAGTAATCAATAAAAATATCCTGAATATATTATTATTTCTAGTAATTTTAACTATCATTGAATAATAATACAGTATTTGCGAATAATTAGAGTTCGTCACTTTTCTCTAAACTAACAGTTTAAGGTGTTTTTCAAAAATTACTTCAAAGACATGAAAATATTTCGCCATGATCCAAACAGCAAACCATGGATAGAGAGACAAACAAATTAAGAACTTGACAACATATTACCCCGAACATTTTTCTATTACGGGGTTATTTACAGTACATTAATTTCCCATCACTGCTTTAGACAACATTATACAGTTTTTACTGTTATATAAATTTTTTTAACAAATAATTTTATTTTGCCAATCTATTTTACTTTTTAAATATTTCGAAAAAAAATCAACTACGGTTTATGCTTGATCCTAGTCACCTTTCACAAGGATCAAAATGTCAGAAAAAACTTATCATAAGCGAGCGATTAAAAGAATTAAAAAAATTTATCCTTATCCAACCAATATGAACGAGGTATACCTGTACAAACTGCAAATGTGTTTTTGTTTGATCATTTGGCCTATAATTTACAAACGAGAGAACATATTTGTTATAAGAACTGGGTTTAAGTAAAAAAATTTGTTAAGAAATTTTGTCACAACTTAATATTTCAAGTGATTTACTTCTAAAAAAGTTACGATTTTAGAAACCACATCATTTGCTGTAAACGCAATATTATACATGACATGTATCATCATTCATAAAATATGCCATAAGGCAACAAGATATCTCGCCTGTGCAGAGTTGTAAATCTTCATGATGCACAGAAAAAAGCAGAAGAGTTTGATAATCTTCTCCAAGGTTGATCATGATAACGTGACATTTTGTTGAACTTGAATTTAGCAAAAACTTAATAGAAAATTGGTCCAACTTGAACTTAACTTGAAAAACTAAAAATGAAGAACTTCAAATTGAACTCGATTAAAAACGCTTTGAGTTCGCTTCCCTAATCGTATTATAGTTGTTTGGACACAACCTATTTGTCGCGTAGGCGTCGCTATTTGATGGGCAAATCTCTTTTTAATATCAGTGAACTTTTACAGATAGGTGTCGCTAAATGTCGACCTCAGATTTGAAAAAATAAACTTTTTTAGAGGAAGAGTGTCGCTTCGATAAATCACAACTCCTCACATGGAAGACAATTGCACTGCGCATCCATCAGCGATTTTTCAGCTATTTACAATATTTTCACTTTCAAACAAGCACAAAGCGTAAAATTTATATCTGCTTGCGAATCTTTGGCATGTTCAACCGGCGCAGCGGGATGCCATGGTGTCCTATAACGTGGAATACATTTCGAAATATTTGCAATCACTAGTCACCAGCCAACTTGTCGCATAAAAAGTTGACTCGTTTTCATTCGAAAGTTGTTCATTTTTTTATTAAATGAGAAAATGTTTAAAATATCATTTCTTACTGAAAGTGATTCTTTGACAAACTTTAAAATAAATATGCAATTTGACAAATATGTTGTGAAAACTGAAATAGTGCAGAGCTGTAAGAACATTTTTAAAGATTATTAGGCTCGTACATTTATATCTTAATTTTTATTTAATGAAGCTAAAAATAAATGTCAACTATATAAAAACATTTTTATTGTTTTACTTTTTTGCTTAAGACCACTTAAAACGCGAAGCTATTCATTAGATATGAAGCCAATGTTTAAAGTTTATTATTTAACACAGCTGCATTGCGCCGTTTCAAATAGTTAAAATTGCATCGACAAAGCAACTGTTTAGGCTTGTATCCTCAGCCATTTTTCTACACTTAAACTCCGTAAAAAATTACCGAACGTAAACTTAAAATGTTTAAAATAGCGAATAGGAATATACTGACCTACTCACGAGTCAAATTAATCTTGCTTGCATTCTACATTAGAAATAACCTTTTTTGGCGGACCAATTCGGCGGCGTAGTGGTTACCATTCTGGACCGACCGACAATGCAACCAACTTGGGTTCGAAACTAAACTAATGAGTACCACTGTCATCCGGAATAAAAAGTGCTCATGCCAAATCAGTAAACAGATCGAAAATTAAAGTGATCTTCTGTGGCGATTTTCTCAACCGGAAACAACTGCATCTTTGCAACCTTTTTCCATTTCGATTAAAATTGTTTTATGCTGTTATTCAAAATATTTTTGTTTGACAGTTTTAACCGAGCTGTTTAAACATTTCTGCTGAACATGAAAATCTGAACTCAAAAGCAAAGCAATCTTAAATCAAATAGATAGCTACCACTCGACGCGAAGTTTATTGTATTTTATGTTAACCGCAATTGTGCTGAATACTGTATTTGATTAAAAGCAGAAAGCAAAAGGAAAAATATTTCGCCACAAACCAGAAAGAAAAGTTTTGCTGAATCAGCAACTTACTATACAAGCGTTCCTGTTTAGATTGAGCAACTTTCGCGGGCTTACACAACAAAATAAAAGTTAAATGTCTGGCGCTGCAGCAAATTTGCTGATTGTAAGAATCTTGGTCCAAAAGAAATTTTAAAAAGCACCAATAAAAATTGATTTAAAAGCAAGTCTTTTATCTATAAAAAAATGCGTACGAATACGTTAAAATAGCGTCAAAATTTTAAACATCTGATATGCATTCTTCAGTGGATGAACAGGCCTTCTGCACAACCAAGGATTTGAATATTTCAAGTTTTTAGAACTAGTTTAACTTTTAAAAATTTATATTTGTTTTACTACTAGTAGGCCACTACAAGATATCTTTTTCAAGGACACGGCAGAATGAAGAAAGTAAGAGTTGATCCCCGATCGTTTCGATCGCGTTCGCGATCAATAGGATAATCCTACCTGGACGAATTTAATCCAAGTTTGTAAGTTTCTAATTAATGCGTGTTTAGAATGAGTGTGGCTGTGCAAGTGAAAGCGCCGTAGTGACAATAAACGCAATTACAAACTTTATCAGAAGGCTCCGCAGCCTACGGAGGAGCCTTACCAAATAACTCAATTACGAAGATGCATTCAAAGAGAAGACTTTGTCTGCATGTTGGTTAGCCATGGCTTCTTTATATACCAGCGCTGTTAGCGCAGTTATTCAACTTCTGATCCCTTTTCCGTCAACCTGGATTTGCAAGACTGGCTTTTCTGCATTGCTGGGAATAAAGAGCAAGATCAGAAATACACCAACAGTAGAGCCAGATCTACTGGCAGGAACAGCGCCATGAACTTTTCCGTCAAGATTCAACACCAGTCATTTAACTGATAATTTTTTGAGCAAGGTCAATTTTATTAATCAGCTTTTATTCACGATGTGTCGGCAGCGTGGTCGAGTGGTTAGAGCGCCGTGCTTATGATCATCATAGTCTCGGTTCAAAACCCACTCGAGCCATTCTGTTGTGTTCTTGGGAAAAACACTTTACGGCACTTTCTCCTGCTTGATGGTCTTGGCAGGCAGTTCTAAATGACAGTCGTATCTCTTTAAATTACAAGCGGACAGCAATATCTTGGCATCTCCGGAAGCAGGTGGGGATAATTGCGTACCCTATGTATTAGCGCCTCCGTCGCTTTCCTGCGAGTCAAGAGGATAAATATAGAGATAAAAATAAAACTTTGGGTCAGGGCTCAGGGTCAGCGACCATGCATTTTTAGATAATTACTCTTACAACCTTGAATTGGCGCATGTTTCAACGTATAGGGGAAAGCGGGGCAAAGCGGACACCTTCATGCTCTTGCAAAATAAAAACTTGCACAAAAAATTTTTTTTGCTGAACAGCTAGAATCAAGTATAAAACTGTTTGACAAAAAAAATTGGCCACATAGCTTTTCTCAATTCGAAGCAATTCAAGCTTATGTATTTTTTTCACTTGTGATATAATTAACTTGCTACGTAAATAGTGCCTTTGCTATGTTTTGCAAATAGAATATTAAGAAGTTTTTTTTTGCTTCTAAGATTTAGGTACAGTGGTTTACTATCGCACTACGTTTTATTTGTTGAGGCTTAGTATTTTTTTTAATTAGCATTTAATTAAAATATGCCGTGATGGGGCAAAGCGGACATTAACTGTTGGGGCAAAACGGTCATACTAATATCCTAGCTAATACTAGTAGTAAAGTTGTCTAGACTTATCATGGTTGTATTATACTGCAGTAAAATTCGGTAAAGGTTGATATAATTAACTTTACAGTGATGTTAACAGGTTAATGATGATTTTGAGTTGGTTTGCAATTAACCAGCTAACTGTTTTTTAACTCGCAGAAAAGTGAAGTAATTATATACCTATCTTAAGTGTGCTTAAGCCTTATAAAATCGACATTTTATTGCAATGGTTTGGAACTATAAAAGAACTATAAACCAATCAAGTTGGTAATTTTTTTGATAGCCTGACCGCTTTGCTCCAGAGCCGGGGAAAAGCGGTCATGCTATCAAAAAAATTTAAAATCTAAATTGTGTAAAAAATTTTAAAAAACTTGCAAATTGAATATTAGAAAAATGTTTTATATTGATGTCTTGGTCTTTCCAATCTATCGAATGCATTATTTTATTTGTAGAAATTGAAACATAAGAGTTCAAAGTTAAGGGGTCCGCTTTGCCCCGTCTTCCCCTATCGTTTTGTCGCTGAATCCTTTTTTTTGACCACATGTGTGCATCTTAATATGATTATCTGCTGTGTAACGGATGAAAAAATAAAACCTTGATTGATTGATTGATTGATTGGTCATATTTTACTAATGCGTGTTTACAAATGAAAAAAGAGATTGTTAAGTTACATTAGGTTTTCAGAATTGGTCGCGGTAGAAATAAAGCTAAAAACCACTGCACTAAACAATATGTTTACAATAGAGCAGGAGTGCCCAACGTTTGGCCAGCGTAAAAATTTTGAGTTGTCCGCGCGGTACTTTCCCAAATGAGGCAAACAAAATAGAATAATCTTGTTGTTAAAAATTTTTTTTATGCAAAATGAAGACCAAAAAAAGGTCTTAATTTGGGTCTTCACATGTAAAAGTTGGCTGTCGTGTTCTATTTACCTGGCCACCCAATACTTTCACGAGAATAAATGGCCCTTGGTTCAAAAAGATTGGACACCTCTGCTGAAGAGCCACGTACTCATTTTCGTTTAGACAACTAATTCTAACAAAAAAAGCAAAATTACTGGGGTTTAACCGAATTTTATTATAAGAGAAAAGCTAAATGCTGCTATTTTTGGGCTAACACATGCAGCTGGAGCAGTGTAACGAACGGTGCGGCCGCACCGAGCCCCCCTAAAATACATCAAAAAGTGTCCCCCCCTACACAAGAAATTGCTTTATTTCTTCTTAGTAGCACCAGGTCGTCAATGGCATGTCAAAAAGAAAAGAAGAAAAATTAGAATCAGCAGCATGCTCGGCTTCAGCTCGTTAGGTTGTTGTCATTGTGCTTCTTAAACTAAATACTTTTTTTTTAGAGATTACTTCATCGTGGGTCAATAAAAAGTGGCTCTCCATGCCTTGGATCACCCAATAGTAGCTCCCCCCAAATTCAAGAGCTTTTTTTTGTAGTTTTGTGATCACTTTGTTTTTATACACTAAAAATGGCTGCGGCTACCTTTTTTTTACGCTAAATAGTGGCCCCCTTAATTTTTTTGCACCAGGCCCCCCCTTTTTGTACGGCCATCACTGAGCTACAGAATCCAAAAGCAAACAAGGAACTTCTAAAGTATGAATTGGCACCGAGACTAGTGGTGGTTGGTGAAGAGGCCAACAAAACTAGGCATTATTTTATTTCTGTTCTTATTTGAAAAATGAAGATTCTTCTTAACATAATCATCTTTCTTTTTCTAATATTTTACAAAATACGAGTAAAATGCTTAAACTTGAAAATGATTACTAAAAAACAAAGCGAACATTTTTGCAACGGCTAACTCCCTGTTATATTAATATTTTAATAAGAGAAATATCTTTCAATGAAAATAAAAGCCTCAGCACAAAACAGTTAACTTAATCAATGTTGATTTAAAGTATTCAATCAAAATTAAAGAGTTCCATAAAAGTTAAAAATTACTTTCAGATACTGACAAATGAGGCTGAGTATTTAACACACGACGCAGCAAATCCGGAACTTCTAGTCTATTATGAAATAAATTTATATTGGCCGACGAAACAGAGGTTTTGATTGGCAATAAAATCAACCTATTTGTCATAACCTCAAACCAATAACCGATAAACTTTATATACTATAATTAGCATCTAAAAACATAAACAAACACTCTATCTGTCTAAAACATAAATAACTTTTTTTTATCTTAAATTTTAATCAAATGAAACATATTTGCAGTTCGAGCGCATAAAGATATATTGATACTTATGCCGTACTGTTCAATCGTCATTATGACTCATAATCACTTTTCCATCATACCGTGAGCTTTCTCCTAGGATCATAACTTAAACGTGAAATATTAGAGTTGGAATAAAAACAAACTCAACGCCAGCATAAAGCAAATTAAAGATAACTAATTAACGTTTTTACAAACAGCCGCCTACAAACCGTCGAGAAGACTCCCTTGCACACAGTTGAAAGCAAACTTCAAGATTAATTTTAAAATTTGTATTCGAGCATAGAGCAAAAAACATTGAAAAACTAATGGTTGCAAAACTCTTTTTTTGATTTTTAGTTTTTATCCGGAAATGTCATTAAAAAGGTCAATCAATCGTAATTGATGATATAAGCCTATTTTATCTTTATTTTGTAACTTTTGTAACAGCTGAAATCTCTGAAAATAAATGTTTAATACTTTCCTGTTCTCGCCTCACTATGGTTCTTTACCGCGATATCTTTGTTTTTATTTGTGAAAACCCTACCCTAACTTGGGGTGGGGGGTTTAAGTCTCTGCTCACTGTAAAAAATAATTGAATGCCGATTACGACCCGATAAGAAGGAAAACTTATATGTTCAGTTACAAACAAGTGCTTTTCAATCCCTGGGTCGCGACCCAAAAATGGGTCGCCGTTTAATTTCATTGGATCGCCGACAAGTTTAGTTGTGTAAAAATTAAATTATTTTAATTGTAATTCGATTCAAAAGTGGGTCACGACCCAAGGATTGACCCAAAAGTTTTATTTAATAAAGAACACCAAGGTTTTGGGACGAAAAATGAGAAATTTGAGACTGATTTCAAGTAAAGACCTTTTTTTTCTATTTAGAGACCAACATGATTTTGGGAAGAAAATAGGAAAATCCGAGATCGATTCAAAGTGAAGACCTTTTTTTTGGTCTTCGCCCTGAATTCGGAAACAAATTTATTTTGTCCGCCCTTTCAAAAATTTGTTTGTTGGCGCTCTGTCCGGAATTCCGCCTATTCAGATATGGCAACCCTAGGTTAGACCTATGTTAAATGATCTTGTGTTTAGTTCACTTTTTGTGCTTGCAATAACGTCTATAAAAAAGATTGGTTGGCCAAAACTTTAATCTCTATTTCCGCTTAGCATTTGGGTCGCCACAAGAAAAAGTTGATGAATTATAACAAGCAGAAACCTTTCGCTATATCAAAACATTCAGAAGGGCTCGGGTACTGTTTATCTCAAAACAGCTAATGGTGGTTGTAGGCCAGTGCTATGCAACCTTTTTCTCTCATGACGCAATAAGAAACTTGAATTTTACGACACACTTCCAGCAAAAATGTAGAAAAATCTAATCAATTTAAACACATGATGGACTTTACGATTTATTTTAATGTGTTAAAGAATCTCGTTAAACCGGATTCCTTTAAAAATATACAGATCGGCGTGGAGGGCTAAGTTGGCGAGGTTGACTGGGTTAATTCTATAAAATATTTATTTATTGTTCAAACCGGTTGTGTTTGTAATGTAAATATGTAAAACAATCATTTAGTTTTGAGAAGTTGACTAGTTTGCTACAGCCTATAAGATATTTAAATTTTGTTAAAACTAACTGTATTTGTAATGTAAATAAATATAAAAAGCATAATCATTTGGCAAGGTTTGCGTGGACGAGGTTGGTGAAGTTGACTTGCTTTGATATGTGGGGACTGGGCTAAGGTTGGTAAATTTGGTTGATTAACTAGTTCGGGAAAGCTTACTAAGTTGATAAGTTTTTTCCAAACCGAAAATTTATTATTTCTGCTATGTACATTAATTTAAATTAGAATAGGCCTACATATACAGTTGGGTCAACAAAATTTAAGCATTCTAAATCAACCTCGCCATCCTAGCCGACCACATCAACCATGCCAATCTGTACATTTTAAAGATACCGGTTAAATCTTGGGTCAGCCAAATGTCTAACAGTTAAAAAACTAAAAGTCTTTATTGTTTTAAAATAATATCTTTGAATTACAGTTACTCTGCGGCACATACAGCATCACCTTGCGGCACATGGGTTGCGGACCACTAATCTTGGGGTAGAAAAATTAGTGCACAATAAAACGTTTACAAAAAAACTTTAATAATTTCCAGTAGACGTTTGAATGGGCTGAAAATAAAGACAAATTTTACTCTTTTTTCCCGAGTTCAGATAGCATACAAAAATTTTATACACACAGGTACAAAATGTGATCCAAATTTTCCCCAGACGCTTTTGTAATGATTAATAAAAAATGTAGTTTCTGTCCAAACAACTGTTGATTGACAACAAAGCGCCTTGTGGTTTATGGTATGACGTACAATTACCTTTATTAAGTACTTTTGTTTGTAGGCTATTAGATTGTAGCAAGACCTTTCTACACAGTTTTGATTGTATTAATAGTTATTAGTTACTGGTAAGTAGAATAAGTCTATGAGTTGGCTATGGGTAGGCATATCATATTTCGGAAGGGGCAAATCGGGACGTTCGTTAATAGAAAAAACTCGTCCCTAAAAAGTAGTGTTCTCTGAAAAAAAATCTCTGCACTTCTATTGTGTCTTGTATTTCATGATTTTTGTCCCCAAAAAGTAGTGTTCTCTAAAAAAACAAGGAGATCTTCACTTCGAATCTGTCTCGGCTTTCTGGCGAACCGGGCGGGACAAAACCCTAAAAATCAGGATATATGATAAACCTAGCTATAATCGGGGCGTATGACTTGTAATGAAAGACTACCCTAGCTATGATTTAATGGGTCTTTGCGTTTTAGTTGGTAGTTCAACACGACTACATCATCGCTTATATGTGATGTCTGATTTATAGCAAGATTATTTTTAAGACCGCAAAAAGCGGTGAGAAAGTTATTTAAGTTGTCAGTATTAGTACAGCGGTAGCCTACCATTGATACGTTTGCGCAAGTATGATATTATTGTTCAATAGTTTGTGTTAAGTTCGAGTTTTGATTAGACTTCTGTGAATTAATTCGAAGAAATACTTATATCGATCCTAACGATTTCGATGCATATAAATTTTCTTGCTCGTTTTTCTAGTCGTGACACAGATAAAGCCAAACACGAATAAATCCACCAAATTCGCTTAAACTAGCTCAGCCAATATGCAAAATTAAACATTTTTAGTTCTAGACAGCATACCTAAACCTATCAGAAATATCTTTTATTACTCCCATAAATATTCTTGGAAGGTCATTTTGTAACAGCGTTATGTGCGTTTTCTAATCTATTTAAAAATGCCCATTAAGTGCATCTACACAACTTTATTGAAAGATTTAAATATCACCAGAAAGTAACTATGTGAGCTGCTGAATGCAATATAGTGGTCTTACTATTAATATATTTCAAATTTTTAACAAAGCTAACAACTTAACTTGAAAATATTAACCGTTAAATAATTTTCACTAATAGCGGGTACTTGATATTAGCCATAACAGCATCAAGTATTTTATTAAATTTACTGAAGTTTTTTTTCAAAGATCGAAAACAAAGTTAGACTTTTAAAATCAAAAAAAAACTAAGGATATTTATAAGCAAAGCTTATTCAGTTTTTAGTCGAATTTTATTTTAATTCAATTTAGAATGCCACTTCGTTTCGTTCTTTTGCAATCATAGGTTATTCCAGGTAATAAACTTGAATTCGACAATGTTTTGGTTAATCCATATGTTTGAAATGTATTCCTCGCCACAAGTTTTTTGGATCCGCCTCTAAACAAGGTTAACGTACCTTAAAGAATATTTACAAATAACCATAGTTAAAGTACATTCTTTTTTGTTCCATTCGGACCGCAAGACACAATTTTTTTCTGAAACCCTCCATGACCTGAACTTTCTTTCACTGAACTTGAACTTTTATCGAACTGGTTTATTACACAAAATCTCTAGTTGCCAACCTCCGCACCCCACTAGTGGGCAGCACAGGCACCGGGGTAGCTTTATTAAACCGGTCATAGGCCTACATAGTTGGCAGCCAGCTGAACAGCTAAAAGGATCCAGGAATTAAACTCAAACCTTAGGCTAATTACTAAACTAACGGGGTGGTCGATGAAGTGAATGGGCGATACGAGCTGTCGCTGGTCTCTTTCTCGAGATCAAGTTTGCGGCACTGAGTTGGTGTCCGCAAAGATGAAATAAATTAATCCTTGAATAGAAAGTTTTGTCTATGAAATTACGATAGCAATTTAGAAGAGCATAGTTTACGCAAAAGTCTGCAACTCATTGCGTAGGCTTTAAACTTTTTTCATAACCTATAATTACTGTACATAAATTCATTTTGTATACACAAAAACAAGCAATAATAAGGACTTGTCACTTTTAATTACATCTTTCTTTTATAGGCACTGTGAATTTAATCGCGTTAATCTCTGAAACTATTTTACTAACTTTAGCAAAAACAAATAATATAATCTGATTTTGAAAATAGCTTCGTCAAATAGATCCAATTACTAGCCTCCAACCAACAAAACTTAAACCTGGCTTTGGAAAATTTACTTGTTCGGTAAAATAAAAAATCGGTAAAAGTTTTGAATTAACATGTTTAACAGTTTATTTCAACTTTTCTAATTTGCAAAAACAGAACAAAACTAACTTGTTCACGTATAAATTTTTTTCTGCAAACCCCTTTAAAATATCATCTTTCTTTGAAAAGATTCAGAACAGCAGAAGAAAAGTTAAGCTGTCACAGAACGTAGTGTTTCTTTACGTTTATTATAAGCGAAAGTAAACACACACAGAAGCGAGCGTGTAGTCGGCGAAAATTTCCGAGAAAATTCATAAGGGCAAGGGTCGTGAATGTGACGCATGCTGGAGTTATGCCAGGCACACGGAGATGATATCTTTTGAAGCAGATTTTAAACTATTAATCGCATGATTCGTGCAAATCCGAACAAGTTTTTACAATTTCAAGTTCTGGCTCTTTTTGTTTTGTTTTTTTTCTATTTTATGACGCGTCATCGAATAGAAAATTGATAATATATCTGAGCAAAGGCTTTCAAAAACTTATAAAAACTCTGGTGAGCTACGCGCAATAACAAGCATTAACTAAAGGCCCGTTTCCACTACGAGCGTGGAAAAGAGCATTCTTTCTCTCTTTTATTGACCTTCGATTGAAGCGAGCGGTTAAAATTGAAGCGAGCGCAAAAAAAAGCAATAAAACAAACAAAAAATGCTTTTTTCCACGCTCGTAGTGGAAACGGGCCTTAATGCTCTAACCTAGACTCGGCTAAGCACGGAGAATTCATACCGCAATGCAATCATTTAATGATAGCTTATCACCACAGCAGTGCCAATCTGCAGTATTTAAAGACTAGAATTTAATTGCTGCAATTTCAACTTTAATTCAAACCTTAACTAAAGAGCTTATAGAATCATAGAATCATTCAGCTACAACAATTCTATTCTTAATTTGTTGATAATTTTACATGCTTATGCGTCGAATTTCAATCATATAATAAAAAGTAGATTTTTCCACCACGTATATTTTTTTGTTTACCCGAAACTTTCCTACATCTCCCTGTCTTTTCGCCAACCCACTTGTCTTCATATGACTTAGCTTAAAATTTCCTTTTTATTCACAGCCTGTTAAATAGATATCACAACCGAGTGTGCTTCTCAACAATCTGTTTCTTTTTTCAATCGCTTGTTGTAACGTTCATTGATAAGTCGATTCTGCTTTTTTCTGTTCTACCAGTAATTAAGTAATTTTTTTTTGCCAGACCTAAAATAAAAGATATTGATTTAAAACTGAAAGATTTGAAAAATTGATGCATTTTGTCCAGATTATTTTGCAGTCCTATGGGCCTTACACTTTGTTAGAACGAAAAAAACCGATGGATATGATTTTTTGTTTTTTTTTCTAGCAGTACAGCTTCAAAAGATTATTCATTCGCAAATTTTTTCGCTTTTGCATTCAAATGACAAGAAATTATTGTGATAAAAGAAAAATCTCAAATATTGAAAGCTTGACAAATAAAGTGCTTTATCTAAATAGATGAAGCGCTATCTTGAAGTAAATAACAGAATAGCCCAAAAATTCTGAAGCAGTTGAAATTGTGAATCACAGTACGGAAGTTTTTATGAAATTAGTATTTTTTCTAACCTTGCATAGAATCAGTTCTGACTTGATATAATCTGATTTGCTGTTGGTCTCGCAGTGAACTGAAAATAGCGATCGACTTACACCGTCCAATCTGACAATAAATATAAGTCGTGGAATGCACCGTTATTACCTGCGATTTCAAGTCAATGGTGAAATATTACATTGGTATGCTGAGTAGGTTACCTTGCAAACTTAATTAATTGTTTACAAATTACGTCAAGTAGCTTAATTTTATTCAAAGTTTTAATTTAAATGTGATTCATTTTAAAGTTGCTAACTCAGTGCACGCCAGTATCTAATTGAAAACGATGTGGTTATTCTTGAATTGATTTTTTACCATGTTTGTAATCTTTTAATTGCCACTTGCAGGCAGCCGTGAGTCTTAATCTCAGGATGATATCTGACTTGATGATCTCACTGTAAATGTTGTTGGTCGGAAAGTTGTTTACATCTTGACTCAGATTAGAATTTGTTAGTTTGATCTTGCACCGATATGAATATTCACGATGCACAAACAAAATGATATTCACCACATTTTGTTACACGCAGCTAATTAATTTTTTTGGTACATTTTTATTGTCAGTCGTTCTTGGCGAACCGATCCTTTATGAAAAACTGGTGAAAAATTAAATATGTTTTCTGATTCTCACAAAAAAAAAATCCTTGCATTTTAATAAGCTATTTAGTTTTTTTATTAAAATCTTTTGTAACAAAAAGAAATCACGCACAAAATCATTTAGACGCTCTCTTTTTCGCAAACACTTTGTCAATAGCAATTCGGAAATTTATTACTGTAACTTGATTGCAAATAAAACTGAATAAATTGAAATAAACGCGTTAATTGCGATGTTGTACCTGACGGGGTCTCTAACATACGGCCCGGTAGATACGAATATTTGATATGTTCTGCGGCTTATTGTTGAGATTTCAAACAAATATTGAAGGCAAAAATGACAGGAAAGAAACAAAGTCGAATGTCTGGCTCGAAAGTTTCTTCTTAATGGCCCACGCTCAAGTTTAACACGTAGATATCGTCAAAACTATTATTTTACGATGAGCGGGCTACTTTTTTGCCTTCGATTTGAAATAAACATCTTATTTTAGCATTCACTTGGGAGATGAAATAGATTGAATCCTTTGTGACCTCAATGGGAAAAAACTTTATCTCACTTCATAAGTCCTAACTTAAAGCATATAAAGCAACTTTAATATAAAAGTAAAACGCCAAGAAACATTGCTGTTATCTTTCAAATGCTTCCAATTTGATTTTGATTAGGTTGATAAAAGTTTTTACAATAAAACCGCATTGGATAAAAAGTTCTCTTGCTGAATCAATTTTGAATTCCAGCAACGTAGCTCGTGAAAGTTTTAAAAATTCTTGTTACTTTTCTAAGCTTAGGAAATTGTTTGTTGTTTCAGGATTTGGGAATCAGACCTGTGGATCTTGGAGATTTGTCCGCACTTGATTATCTGGATAAATAAATTTCAGCAAAATTTATTTTTGACACGATCTTGCAAATGAAAGAAGATTAATTTCACGCTTTATTGATTTGAGCCCATTATAGTTTATTTAAACCTTTTTAAATTTTTTGAAAATGACAATTTGCAAGTATTACATCAAACTGATATCGATGAGCTGGTGGAAGAAAAGATTATAATTGACATTAACAAGATTTACGAGGCATAAAGAAATGTCAGTTTTGAAGAAGTTGGAGATTGTGTAAACGGAAAATGGCAGATCGTCACATTAAAGAAGCGTTTAAAAGTGACGAGGTTTACCCGATGAAATTGACAGGTTTCTGCGGCTTCCGGTCGCCGTCAACAAGGATTTATGCTTCATCGACCAGCCAATGGATCTATCAAACGAACCTGACATCACAAACCGACTTGTGTCACGTGACCATTCAAGGACTTTAAGCAATTTGATCAGTTCGAAGTACGGTCCTCTCTTGATGCGGAGCAAGTTGAATATCTAAATGACGTTAAATCTAAGATGTCCATTTAGTAATGCGTACTTTCATCACAAAAATCTATCTTTTATGGAGCATAGTTAAGAACAGAACATGAAAGTAACTGTGACTGTTCACTGTGCATATATTGACAAAAAAATTCGCAACGAAACTTAGAAAAACTTGCTGTATGTGATTTACTTTGAAATTAAATAACAATTGTATTTTTTTATAAAAAGACAGCGGGATTTACTTTCCTTGTATGACGCAGTACAATTTTCATTTCGGGTAACTGTCACACCTACTTGGCTCGAAGTAATGCCGCTTCTAATTTTCCGCAACAGGATCGTTTCAATCCACACTAAATTTTATATTTCTATCCAATCGCAGCAAGATGCTGCTGCTCGAGCGGTTCGCGCGTCAGTTTGATGACAATTTTATGAATAAATCAAGGATCAGCTCCCGGTTTCGCAAACGAATTAAGAAATAAAACCGCAATTGTCTCTAGGTGGAAACAAGATACCCTGAAATAAGTGAAAAGTCATGTGGAAGCTTGTGACTTATTTCAGCTCCCTGCGAGTCCTCATTAATCTTCTCGAAATTCCCCGCTGTGCGGTGAGATGAAGAAATAATAAAAAAATTCTAACATGCTCAAGTTTCAACTGATACCAGCTGAAGATTGAATAAATGATCTTAAGTTTTTTAAATGCGCTGACTCAAGCTGCTTTCCTGCGGGCTGATCCGCTTTCACGCCATGCTGTGGCAGGTAGAAGCGTAATCATTGCGTCATTGTAAAGCTCTTGCTACAACTACGCCGAGGTTGGAACTCCTGAACTCTGTCGAAAGTATTTGAAGTTATTTTTTATTCAAAAGATATTGAACTTAACAGTGAAAAGTTAATCGCAATTTTTAAATATTTAAATTGAAGTTAGAATGATGCTGTCGCGGTGGGGTGGAGTGTGTGGGGTGGAGTGTGGGGGATGGAATGTGAGGTGGAGTGCGAGATTAAAATTTCCTTTTTATTCACAGCCTGTCAAATAGATATCACAACCGAGTGTGCTTCTCAACAATCTGTTTCTTTTTCCAATCGCTTGTTGTAACGTTCATTGATAAGTCGATTCTGCTTTTTTCTGTTCTACGAGTAATTAAGTAATTTTTTTTGCCAGAGCTAAAATAAAAGATATTGATTTAAAACTGAAAGATTTGAAAAATTGATGCATTTTTTCTAGATTATTTTGCAATCCTATGGGCCTTACGTTTTTTTTTTGAACGAAAAAACAGTTGGATATGACTTCTTGTTTTTTTTCTAGCAGTACAGTTTCAAAAAATTATTCATTCGCAAATTTTTTCGCTTTTGCATTCAAATGACAAGAAATTATTGTGATAAAAGAAAAATCTCAAATATTCAAAACTTGACAAATAAAGTGTTTTAACCAACTTTCCAGCTTTTAAATTGAAAAAAAATCGTATTGAGTTCTTTGCCACAACCTTTGAAAACTTTTTTTGGTTTAATTTAATGTAAATACTTCTTATTTATTTTTATTCTATCTCTATATTTATCTTCCTGACTCGCAGGAAAGCATCGGAGGTGCTAATACGTAGGGCAAGAAATTTGCTTCCGGAGATGCCAAGATACTGTTATAAGCTAGAAATTTTTTATTTTGGATTTTTAATTTTTAGAAAGATATGAATGCAATTTAGAACTACTTGCCTAGACTGCCAAGCAGGGGTAAGTGCCTTAAAGTGTCTTTCCCAAGGATGCAGCAGAATGGCGCGAGTAGGTTTTCAACTGAGACTATTTCAATTACAATCACGATGCTCATAACCACTCGACCACACTGCCAACACATGTCTTCGTATAAGATGATGTTCCATTGATAACTTATCTCTAAAGCATATAAACATTTGAACAAAACAGACATAAAACAAGATCTAGCTTCTGTTTTTTGGTTTTTCAGAAAAAGCTGCAAAATTTTAAAATAACTCAATTCTGACATGCCTACTCAAGTTTTATCAGTTGGGGTTGATAAACCTAACCGATTTTTAAAGCTTGTGGCGGTAGGAAACCCGCTCAAACAAACTTTTTTAAAAAGCTTAAATAATTTGCCTACTAGAGTTCCTCTTGTTTATACCAATCTTCAAACAAATTTTACTGCAAGAAATTTTAACCAACTATTAATAAGAAGACGAACGGTCAAAATTTTAGCTCCTTATTTGATTAATTGCTTGATTTATTCAACGCACTTACTTTTTCATAAGGTTTTGTAGGGTACTGAGAGAAGTGTAAAAATTTTTGACGTCAAAATTTTAAGGAGGGACTGCCGCCCTTAGTCCCCCTAATTTGACGCTTTTGTAAACAAAGTATGTGTGCTTGCGTTGGTGACCAACTTGGATGAAGCACTGCTGCTGGGAAGTCACGAAATGAAAAACAAGTTATCAACACACGTCACATGACAATTGAATTTACAAGCAAAGCTTGAAGATAAAAAACCATTTCTGGTTGCTAGTGCGTTTGAAAAATTTTCGTTTTAAGTAACTCGCATGGTCAACATATGTGTGACTTCGAAAAAAAGATAAACATAAACCATCTGCTTCATCTTTGCCGCTTCTTCGAAAAAAATCTCAGCAACTTGGTTATGATTAAATGAGTTTTAGATTGCATTCAACTGATAGCAACATGTTTGTGCTGTTAAATTGGTCGAGTCTTCTTCTTTTTTTGGCCTTTCTCTTTAATCAGGAGTTGCCACAACTTATGTTCCTCCACATTATGTTATTATGTTCATGACTCATTATGTCATTATGTTCTTCCACATATGATGCGTTATGTTCATCTTATCATTATGTTCCATATATGATGCGTTATATTTATCGTTATGTTCATCATATCATTATGTTCCTCGACATATGATGCGTTATGATGATAAATTGGTCGAGTCTAATTCAAGGAAAAACCGATTGGAGTGAGAGTAAAAAAGAAACAAAATTAGTTGCTCTAAGAGATAAAAAGAAAAAAAACGCGGCGCAAATAGTACTTGTGGGCCCAAAATTAAAAAAAATTTTTTAAATGTGTTAAGATGCTCGAGAAAAACTTAGTTTTTTTTCAATCAGCTAGTTTCTCTCTAAAACTAACTTTGTTTCTTTCTAAAATTAACTCTCACTCCAATCGGTTTTTCTTCGCATTAAGCTTGACCTGTTGTAGTCCAATGTTTATCAAAGTTAAAAAAGAACTTAAAATAGTCATAAAAACTTAGAGTTTAACCAAAAATTTTATTCGGCTTACCGCGTTGTTTAGAAGCAATTTGCTTGATAAAATGTTAAACATTAACTATAGAAAAGCACGTTTTGGAAACTAAATTTGTTATTAGAAGGCTATTTCCAATTTCAAATTTTAAGCTAGATTAGTAGATAAAAGTCACTTAATCTCGTTATTTAAAGCGGAGGAGATTCATTAAATTTTTTTGCACTTCCAAGAACGCTGATTAAAATTTACTTTTTGTTTATCAGAATAAAAACACACACTTTAAACCAGAAAACTCGCCGATTTTCTACGATCGTTTTTTAGCCGGTGATACGAATTTGAGGAAATGAATCAAAAGTTCAAGTAAGACTCATCATTGTGTCGTTGAACTTTATTTGTCGATTCTCAGTACTCGATGTAATAATCTAATTATATTTTTAAAGCGGGCACTTAAAAGTTTATTTTGTGTTTACTAAAAGAAAATTTTGTTTTTCAATATCAATAGAAACATTGTCAAAGCACTTTCTATTTTTCTTCAGCGCCACCAAACGTCCATAAGATAACAAACAAAATCAAATGATTTAATATTGCATCGTCAGGGTGGTCGAGTGGTTAAAGCACCGGGTTTATGGTCAACATGGTGTCGGTTCAAAACCCACTCGCGTCATTCTGTTGTGTCCTTGGGAAAGACACTTTACGGTATTTTCCCCTGCTTGTTGGTCATGGCAAGCAGTTCTAAATTACAGTCATATCTCTATTAAATTATAAGCGGACAGCAATGTCTTGGCATCTCCGGAAGCAGGTCGGGGTAATTGCTTACTCTATGTACAGCGCCTCCGTCGCTTTCCTGCGAATCAGGAGGATAAATATAGAGATAAAAATAAAAAAAAGAAATAAAAAAATGTTTATACGTAAATTTGATTACGTGAATTTCAATTATTGAAAAACATGATATTTCATGTTATTTAACAAAAAAAACTTTTAAGAATTTTACAATATTCAAGATACAAAATTTAATATTGTTATGTATTCACACTGTATACATGTTCAAGTCACTAATACCGTTTGTTTGCTCCTATTATTTGATGATAGAGTTGTTCTTTTACAAAGTACTCTTATACTCATTATGTCATTAATAAAATATTGCAGTCTAGGTTTTGGCCTTGGTATCCAAAAATATATACATTTTTGGTCTCAAAGCGTGTAATCTTTATGGTCTGAACTGCTACCTCCATTGCATAAGTGCATAAATAATTCAAAATAAACTGTCATCAATTGAATTAAATAAAAACAAATGTGATAGTCAATCAAAGTGATAAATTTGGAATTGCATGAAACAACTAAGTTCAGGCCATAGGCCTATGCAAAGGAAGGGTTTCAGAGGTCAACCCCCTTGAAGAAAGCTGATTAGAGATATGCACTTATACGTAAATATTATATTTGTGACAAATAGACTGCAATAGTATGGTATAAGCTTTTATTATTTTTGCATTTTGTTCCTTTAAACTCTAGTAGTAATTTTATTAAAGATCCTTTTTTGCTATCGCCCCGATTCCGTCAAATTTTTTTAATTCTGAGTAAAACTTTCGAGAAACCGAAAAATATTTTCACTTTTGATATCTATTGTTTTACCGCAATGCTTTTGCGTGAGATGCGAGCTTAGGTACATTGGTATGAAAAGCAAAACTAGTGCTAAGCATCTAAGAAGGATTTCGAAAAGAAACTCGATTATACTCTGGAAAACACGATTAAATGAAATTAAAAATATACGCAAATATAACGAAAATGGTTTTACGTTTTTACACAAAATTATTCTAAGATGCTGGTAGATTAGTGTCAAAATTTGAGTCGTATACTTTCCTGTCAAGGCTTTGCCATTACCCAAAAGTATATGACAAAATTTTTCGGAAAAAATTTTTTTTGTTATTTAGTGAAAAACTTTTTTGTTTTTGTTTTGATATGAAGCACCGTGGTCTAACTTGCAAGCTGATGAAATTTCTGACAGATAAATACATAATTTAAATGATCATGGAGGTTGTCCGGAACAGAAGTTTTACTCCTAATATTTGACAGCAAGCGAAGCAACCTCCGCTGTGCGGAATTGATATTGGCTCCTCTTCTTCCGATTAATATCTACTGTATACGTGTAATTTTCCTTCCATAATCTTCAGAAAGTTTGCTTTTGCAGTCGATCTAGCATTGATGCACTCTTTTTGAGACTAAAAGAACTTAGAAGTCAAGACATAATTACAATATAAACAAATACTGCGTATCCTGACAAGACAATCAGAATCTATCAAGATACGTATAGTATTGCGTATCTCCAGACCTAGAATTTGAAACTCAGTTTTTAAAAGATTGTGAGAGCAGCCTTTCATTTAAATAACTGAGAAGCCAAACGTGAGCTAAAGGTTTATAACAGTAATAAACCGTTACCATTCCGTCTGGTCCCGACTTATTTTGGAGTAAAACTAAACAAATCGCTCATTTTCCGTCACCATTTTGTAGCATTGCTTAAAAAATCGTGTCTTCTCGCGTCACAGTACTGCTGAGGAGACTTGCGAAGATGGGATGTTGGGCCAAAATGTTGTGAGTAGTGTATTGAAATCACCAAAACACTAAGTTTTAATCAACTAAGAACGTAGTTATCTAAACAGAAATGCACGTTAACAAAGAAACAAGCAACACAACTTAAGAACAACACACCTAAACAACCGCGCGTCGCTCTGACAGCGTTCTGCAGCAACCGCGAGAGAGATAGAAGGCACAGTACAAAAACTCAAAGTAAGAACGTGCTTTGAGCTTGACCACGCACAATTACAATTACACAAAAAACAGCTTCCCTATCTCTGGCCTACTCGACAACTAAATACTGTGCGCCAGTCTGGTGTCGCCCAGTGGACGAATTACAAATGGGGCACGGTGCACCATAAGAATACATCCAGGCTCCGTACTTTCAAACCATAACCAATACTAGGCCTGTCGGAATGGGCTTGCTTTAAACAGGTTGGTTCAAAACAGTTAATGCTTCAAACAGTTAAGACATTCGCCTGCAGACTGGTGTTAAGTGATTCTATTCGTACATGCACGATGGGGTCTCGCTCCTTTACCGGATTGCGAGTGCGGCGCCATTGAAAAAATCGCAGACCACGTCTTAACAGCGTGCCCCACAGTCTGCAGTGGGCATGACATGGAGTACATGGTCTAATGGTTCTTGATGACGAAACCCAATGCTGACTCAGCACCATCGTTGCCTGCATCTGTCCAGGCAGTGCAGCAACCTGGGGTAGTACAAAATAAATCTTTGGCCCCAGTCTTGTTTGTGTTTGACCCAGAGTTGATGGTCTTCCATACTACAATAAGAACATCAGCTTTTTGGTCTTCACTTTAGCAAAACAATTTTTATAACAATATTTAATAGTTGGGTTTACGCTAAGGCAAAAAAACTCATGTATCTGCAAGACGCTCTAAAAAGCATAATAGGCTTACTCTAATTTGGAATGTAAGTTCCAAAAAGTTTTCGGACCATGACCAGGACCACTTTTAGTAATCGTGTTTTCTACTCGAAAACCCCCTCCATCCTGCAAAATTCCTGCGTACGCCGCTGTTTCAGGCCAAGTCAGAGTGAGGAAAGCGAGTTTTTGAAAATTTTATACAGCGGTGTGATAAAGATTACACGCTTTGAGACCAAAACTGTATATATTTTTGGATACCAAGACTGAAAAGCAGACTGCAGTATTTTATTAAAAATAAAGTACATTTTTTATAATTTCCAATATATGCTTTTGTTGTTTAGAATATGCAGGGTCTAAATTAACGTTGGTTGTTAATATCGATAAATGTTTTTTGTGATACTGGGGTGGTATAGAGAACTAACCATGGTTCCACCCTTCTTCATTCAATTTATACAGCGAATTTGCATCTACCCTCCCGGTACTTCCAAAAAAATCCTACTTTATAGCAAATATACATGGTACAAAATAATATTAATAAGACTTCTTTTTAGTTAGTTGCAGACAAGAAGGAGCGGATTTATTGACATTATTCCAAACAAGCCACTTCGACCAAATCAAACGACTGACACTGAATGAACGCATTACGCAATCGCTTGCAAATTATTTGAAAAGTCAATCATTGCGCAACAAACGTAATTTTAGAATTTTGGTTAATTTCATAAAGAAATCTTTATAAAAGTTATTTCAGTATCGGGGCTTTACTTGTCAAGGCTTTATGCCACAGCGACAAACAAATACGTTTAGGTTAAATTATTAAAGGCTATAAAAATTTATCTTCGGGGCAGCGATTTGCCTAATTAACATGTATCTAAACACTAGGATATATTAATATTACCTACTGTGAGTATTTCAAACCAATGCTGTACCCTAAAAGTTTGACGTTGGCTCATGCAATCTGTAATTTAGTTTTTTTGTTATTAAAACTAAATTAAAGTCATAACTTGAATCTGCTATATGCCTGTATAAATTAGACATTTACAAAAGTTGTTCAGTTACCAAAGCAATTGAATTAAATGTATAAACCACGCATAAGCCACGTTCGGCTAGCAAACACTTTTCATCGGGCTTGCAGAGTTGCCGTATTTCCAATCATCTCGACTTGTTTTCCAAGATTTGTCTGAAATTTTGAAAGCCACAACACCAGACTCAGGAATTATCACTGAGAATTAACCATACAGTTTTCTGCTACCCTACAATACTTAAAATCAGATGAAACTCCAGCCCCGATCCTATCTCGCCATAGCTTTAATCCATACAGGAGCTGCTTTGAAGTCCTGGATACGTGGTTTCCTAACATTTTCCCGCTTGCGCCGACTCAGGAAGCAGGTAGGAATAACAGTTGACGGTTGTTTTTAGTATAGCGCCTTCAATGCTTTCCTGCGAGTCAGGAGGATAAATCGTTGTGATGATGATGATGATGATGATGATCCGGTAATTTTGATATCTTGCTTTTATTTTCAACGTAACAACTTAAAGCGACTTGACAATAAAAAGATATTATTTGGCAAATGAGGCCCGTAGTTTGTGATTTGCAAATCCAACGCCAGGTTAAATTAAATTTTTTAAATCTGAAATAATTTGCTTTAATATTTGTTTTTTTATTTAGTTTCAAATAATTTTCAAAACAACAATTAAAGTAATTTATTTTCTACGGAGAATTAACATTGTCATGTGCACTAATGGAAAACCGCCGTTTTTTAACATTGACAATTTCATGTGAAATAATTTTGTTATACAGTCGTCTTTTCGTTCCTATAGTAAGAAAAAAAGTTGCATAAAAAAAATGATTCTTCTACCGTGATGTTAAATTTGATATTTGCAATTATTACATGTAAAAATTTGCCTAAAAGTTTTTTTTAATGTTTATAGAACAATTCAGCTTATCCAAAATTGCAAAAAAACACTTACGGATTATATAAATACAGTAATATAAAAATAACTTCATGACTTTAACCCAGAAAAAAATTAAAAAATTTGTTAAAAAACTGATTAATAATAACTGATTAATTATGATTAATTATGTCAATAATATTTAATGCAGGAACGTAGTGAATAATAAACAGAGACGTTTTATTTGTGTGGGCTATAGACAGTTTTTCCTTAAATTTTTGGCCTACCGAGCAAAAGTGCGCAAGGCTTGGTTTTTCAGCAAAATATATGCGTAATCTATAGAAAGGATAACGATTAAAATTGAAAAGTAATTTGATTTAATTCTAATTGTGAATTTGAAAATTTTGGACGGGCACATTTTTGTTTTTATGTTTGTTACTCGAAAAACGTATCTGCGCACACTCACACAGCTTGAAAATACAGGTTTTCGAAATAAAGTTCTGTTTTTTTTTTAGTTTTGTTTTTAACATCGAATCGATTTGACCACGGCAAGAATATTTTCCCAAAATTGCAAATTAGTGTCCCTAGATCAAATTGTTACATTGAGGAAAGAGTTTGGTACGCTATTTCTAGATTCTTTTGGGTAATACATTGTATTTTATAGAGCTGTGTCTTTATTTAATGAAAAAGCTAAGTTTGCTTTTCATAGCAAAAACTTTAGCTCAAGTTGGTTACTGCAGCTGTGCCCAATATTTCAAGTAGTTCATCCAGTGTGTTGATTTTTTTGTCTTCGCTACTGAAATATACAGTTTTTGCCAAATGATGGATTCATGTATGCATGAAATATAATTGTCACAGAGAATTCAAGCTCAACAAAACCTTGCTTACGAAATAAACAAAGGCGAAATCTCGGCGAAGAAAATTTCCTCGTGACTTAGAATAGAACCATCCATCGCTAATTGACATCCTTTTTCCGGGTTAATGGTAACCGCCTCTGAATAGAAATATTATACTATTATTAGCACATATGCTGCGCCTGAAAGTCTGTCGAACGCAGTTCAACTTTTATGGTACTCGCTTTATTGTTTGTTATTTAAATGATAGTCTAGAAAAGTGCAGATTGTTGGGCATTAAGTAATTGACATAATGTAAGAAAATTTTAAATATTTAATTCTGTTTTAGTAAATTTAAGCAACGATGAAAATAGAAATTGAAAAGCTTTACATCAGTGTCACCATAATCAGCTTTATAAATGGATTTTAATTTTTCTTTAACAAAACGTAAAAATTAGCTGATAAGTACGTACTTTAATTTTTTTGTTGTTTCCATGTAAGATCTTCAGGTATTTGTATGACTTAGAGCAATATCATTGTTTTCTAAATCAAATTTATCATGCTGTTTTTGTAATAAGAGTAATAATTTTATAGAAGAATATTTTAAACAACGCATTTTAATTTACTAAAATATTGAAGACCAACAAGTTTAATTTTTAAAGTAGAACCAAAATTAAACTTGGTTATTTTCCTACATTTTTGTAAAATTTGAAATCAATTCGATACTTAGATAGACTTTATCGAGAATTTTTCACCAAGTTAAACAATTTTCTCCCTTTCATAAGCTATAATTTTTTTACTCTAAAGTTATTCAGCATTTGTTGTTGTTTAGTGCATTGGATAAGAACGCACCAACAAAACTTACATAAACTTAAGGAAACTGATAGAGCTAGTATCCGTTTGGTAGAAATTGATACAGTAGATCGGTAAATGAATATATTTTGTAAACATTAGTGTTCGAAATCGGCAAAAAAACAATGAACTTAATTCAGCGATTAAAATTGCATATTTTGTGCAATAGCCTGTTTTTCTTTGTAAAAACAATTATTTTATTAAAATTTTAAAAGCCTTAAATTAAAACGTTTGTAGGTAAAGTTTTTTAGTTCAAGCTTTTAGAAAGTTGTAGTTTTGCTTGATGGTTAAATCAGTGCCATTCAATGAGATATTATGTCATAGCGGACTGGCTATTGAGGCCAATGGAGTTTTATGAAAGCTTTAAGTTTTTGACGAATACACTGGCCTCAACCATCGATTTTGATCTCATCAATTCATTAACAGAAATTCACGTCAAGAATATTGCTTAATACCAAAGAATTTTGAAGTTTTAATTTCAATCATGACAGTGTTATTTTGATAAAAAGTTTTTTCTCTATCAAGTTTAATTTTAGATTTATCAATTCATATAATTGATATATTTTCAAACTCTTTAGCATGCCCAGAAGTTAAATTTTTTATGAGCAAACGAATGACATAGCCGAAATATTTTAGTTAGGAAAAACTTGTAAGTTGAATTGATATTTTCGTCTAAATCTACGAACGAGTCGAGTTTTTTATGTTCCATGCACAACCATGCTTGCCGTGTGGTTGTCACAGTTTACAGCGCTATGCTTGTTGGTGACGTTGTTACTTATGACGTCAACAGCGGATGACGTCGAATACACAGATGAGGAGTTGGAATTCGCAGGCGACGTAGTGGAAAATTATGACCTGGCAAGTTGTTTTGATATTGAGACGGTATTCAAAGTTACTTATATTTGTATTTCTCCCTGCTAAAACCCTCTAATATATTGCTGATCCCTAAAGATTTTAATTGTTTTAAATTAAAGCGATAAGTTAGATTGGTTAAAATAGAGTTAAATACCCTAAAAATCTTTTTTTTAGTGTATTTCTTGCCATTTCAAGCGCTCATCAATGTCGCACTTCAGAAACATAAAATTTGTCTGTTTTAAAAGAGAAGCGTTTCCGAGCAAAGCAAGTTACTTCAGTAATTCAAACCACTCTGTGTGTCTTTGTATTTCAGAAACAAGAAATGAGCCCTGTACCAGAATGGAGCTTGCCCGACCAAGGCGAAGAAAAAAATCATGAACAAGAGTTGTGGGATTTGTTACGAAACCGTGAAATTCAAACTGATTTTATATTGAATGATAAAGCCCCCGGTGGAACGAAATCCAACCCAATACGTGATGCTTATCTCTTGGAAAAAGATGATGATAAGTTTGCCGATTCAGATTACCCAAATATGAACAACATCAATTTGAGGAAGAAAAGGAATGCTTTGTTCCGACTTATTGAAAATTTCCTGGAAAATTTCATAAATCGCAAAGCAAATTTTCCTCGTAATTTAACAAAAAGTAAGTGGTGGCAACTAAGTAATTACTAAGGCGCGCTAAAATTAATAAAGTCAAAAAATTTTCAGGGCTTTGTACGTCATCAAACTTACACAACGTTAGTTTGTGTTGATCAAGAGACTTTTTTACTGAGCTTTTTTAGACCGAAATAAAGTGAAAAAGTTGTCAAAATTATATCTCATCAATTTCAATTTAAAAAGCTCCATTTCTTTCTCTACGTTGAAATTTTTCGAGTAACTATAATTACTGTAAACATTTTGTTTTGCACTTCTATTAGTATATTATTTATTTATTTCATCTCTGCATTTATCCTGCTGAATATCAGGAAAGTGTCCGAGATGCTACACAAGGCAAAAAAATTACCCCGACCTGCTTTCGAAGACACTAAGATATTGCTGTCCTGTTGAAATTTTTATTTTGTTTTTTTAGTTTTACAAAGATATGACTAAAATTTAGAACTGCTTACTAAGACCACCAAGCAGAGGAAAGTGCCCTAAAGTGTCTTTCCCAAGGACGCTACAGAATGGTATGAGTAGGTTTTTAATCGAGACTATGTTGATCGCAACGATTACGCTCTTAACCACTCGACCACGCTGCTGATTTTTCAGAGCTTAGATTACTTAGGGTCCATCTTAAAACTTTTTTCCCATCTTTTATACGTTTGCAATCAGCAATATAAGTTTTATGTATTGATACTTTATGGCACTTTCCCCTTGCTTGGTGGTCTTGGAAAGCAGTTCTAAATTTCGGTCATATTTTTACATGTAAAACTAAAAAACAAATAAAATTTCAACCGGACAGCAATATCTTGGCATCTCTGAAAGCAGGTCGGGATAATAGCTTAAAGTTTGCTCTAGGTATAGCGCCAGCGACAATTTCCTGCGACTCAGAAAGATAAATAATCCACAAATGAAAATGACAACAAAAGAACATTCACACTAAATTTACAATCGCCCACGTATGAAGTTATTTTTCTGAATAAAGTTGAAGTTTTTATACGAATTATTGTTAAGCAGAAAAACCCATTTTAGTAATGTTCTCGATCTTTGATCACTAATTTATCGAGATCAACAGCAATTTTGTATCTTGCTTTTGACAAAAAAGTAATTATTGTTATCGAAACTGATGCAAATTAGCGTTTTTGCAGTTACTTAACAAAAATTTGTCCACAAAACGTCTATAACAGGCCACAAGCCTTAGATCAAAATAAATTCAAAATTTACCAAAAATAGAGTCAAAAAGAATGACTCAGATGATTACGTATGTTCCTATAATTGCCTTAAACAAATCTCCATTAATTAAATTTTTACAGCTCGCTGGCGCTGCTAAACGATGGCCAAGGCCAAGGATTGCAAACCACTGACCCACGAGTCACAGCGTTACCCACTAGTTGAAATTTAATGACCCATCTGATGTTCCGAAATTCCTGGCATTTTTAGTCTGCAACATCAATTTAAGACGAATTGGACGTTATTGGAAAGTGAGGACTTTTTTTTAGTCTTCAACTTGAATTTTGGCCGAAATTAGAGGTTTTTCACGCATTTTAGCCAATGGCCCACTTAATGGTGATTTTGATAAAATTGTGATTTTTTGACCCGTCGTATGAAAAAGGTTCGCCATCCCTGGCTTAGACAAATAAGATCAATGTAGTTTCGATTATTTTTTCGTGTAAATGAGAGTGCTTTATTTTGAGGGAGAGCAATAAAAATTCAGAATGAGTTATTTTCTTGAATTACATAACAAAATTGCTCTTTTTCATCTAGTTACTTTACCACAATATTTATTAAAAGAGTGGTTCATTTTTTGGGCATTCAACAAAATCTTACCATCTTAATTGCTACTTTAAAAGTTCGCTGCTATGCCTCATTGACCGGACATAGTGGGATCGACTTTTTCCTGACAAGTTAATCCTGTCAAATAATTTTTTTAATTAGATGTTTTATTTTAAAGAAAAAGAGTATTTTAAACGTAGAAAAACTAAAAAAAAACAATTTATAAATTACTGAGAATCAAAAAACGCTGCTATAACTTAATCAACACAATTAATGTGAAAAAACATTTAAAAGGGATTCAGGCCGAAGCGGATGCAACATGTGAAAAATCAATTCTCAACAAGTACAATATATTCTCTAAAGAGATCACAATGTAACTGATCAAATGTAATTTCAACGAATTATATAGGAATAGTAAAAAAGCGACTAAAACAAATTAACAAAGAGGACGATTATTATGTGACAGGCCTGTTTCGTTCTTATGGATCTCATCAGGCATAATTTATCGTAACATCTAAGGCGAAATGGTAGCGTGAAATGGTAGCGAGAAAAGTTAAGGTGAGAATTCCGTAAAGTGACTCTTTTAGAAATAGTAATTCTAATTAATAATCTGCAATTACAAAGTTAAATATTAACAGTAAACATCGAAAAAGCACCAATCAAAAAAAGAATTGAAAATTTGAATTTCGGACGGCAGTGAACTATTTGAAATAAATTTCATCGAAAAGGACGTTGATGCAGTCTGGAAAAGCTTCATGAAATTTGAATTTTGGACTTTGTCGAATTAAATGGAATAATTAAAAATCGAATTAAAAGTTACATCGGAAAAATTTACAGTAGCCAACATTGAAAAGCACATCGAAAAAAACTAATCGGAGAAGAACTGATAGAAAATAAATTTCGGACTAGAAAAGTCAAATTTGAAAACTTTAAAATTCATACAATTCATCACTTTAAAATTCGTACACCATGAATTTTCGATTATTTCATAAACCTTTTCGATGCCGCTTTAAGGTTCTTTTTAATAAAATCTACTCCAAATGGTTCATTGCCGTCCGAAATTCAAATTTTCAATTCTCTTTTTGATTGGTGTTTTTTCGATGGTGACTGTTAATATTTAACCACGTAATTGCAGATTATTAATTAGAATTTCCATTTCGAAAAGAGTCACTTCATGGAATTTTTACCTTAACTTTTCGCGCTACCATTTCACCTTAGAGGTTACGATAAATTATGCCTGATGAGGTCCATAAGACCGAAACAGGCCTATCGCATAATAATCGTCCTCTTTGTTAATTCGTTTTAGTCATTTTTTTACTGTTCCTATAATAACTCGTTGAAATTACATTTGATCGGTTACATTCTGATCTCTTTAGAGAATACATTGTACTCGTACTTGTTAAGCAATTGATATTCGAAATTATTTTGCATAAAATAAAAGAATTACTAAATCAACTTCAGGTCAAAAAGAATTTTTTATTTTACAAATCGAAAGAAAAATTTATACTTGTGAAATGAATGAATTGAAGGATTTGAAAAGACTTTTGATTAAATTAAATATTTTTTTAGATCAAAGTCGTTGTTCAACTTTTCCTAGACGCACTTTTTCAAAATCCATTGTCTCCTGTGGAGAAATTGATACTGATCTCGGTGCTCTAAACTGGTGCAGGCATAATTGCAAGCGTGGCTACAGGTGTTAATTAATGATAAATGCATTCAGAACCACACAGCTTAGTAATGCTTTTATTTTTGAACCCAGATTTAATTTGAGTCTAAATAGAACTTGTTTTGCCAAATTTTTTTCTTTCATCTTTTTATAATTTTTGGTATTAATTAAACTTTGAACTATTTCAATTATAGTTTATTGACATTTCTTTTATTTAATTGAAAAGAAATCCTAAGCGGTTTTGATCAAAATGCTAAACTTGTGTCAAACAATTTCTTCATTGTCTCACCGGCCTCTATCATTGCTCAGGATACATAGATTATTTGAAAAACCTTTCTTAAGGCGTTCCGCTTACATCAACAAACCATCTAAGACGAGATCTTTTAATTAAAAGAGAAGTCACTCGTCATTTAGCGATTCTGAAATTTTAAAGCTACAAATTTTGTCGAGTAACGTAGCGTTTTAGTTTTTTGTACAAATCTTGTACCAGACACTTTTATTTGTAATCCTATTTTTTCTTCTATTTTGAGATGCATCACCATAAAAAAATTAATTAAAATTTAGGCATTTTTACTAGGAAAATTTTCATTTTGTAATAACTAAACTGAATTTTGAAATAAGTTATTTGTTTGGTAAAATATTCAAGTATTTCAAAAATTCTTGAAAACGGCTGTAAATTTTACACTCGCTACATTGTATAGAAATCCAACGCTTCAAAATGAAAAACAAATTTATCAAAAGGCGAATATTTAGAATCAATAGCTTTAATTAAATTGTAAATGTTTAGATTACGAAATCCATTACATCGCTTCGAAATCTGCGGTAGAGCGACAGGTTATCGATGGAGCTTCCAATTGAAAGGCAAAGACCATCCGGAAGCAAGGTGCATTGTGGGTAGGTTTAAATGCGTTTTAAAATCCTCCTGTATCCCATCCAAGATTTAAACACTTTCTTATGATTTCTAGGTACATCTCGGAATAGAAAGAAAGCTTGCACAACTGCAGAGTGTTTCACCTCAGGTTAGTGATTGACGGTGGTCTGCATTGTCATGTCTGGCATGGTTATGTTAAATCGAAAAATTACCTGCTGTTTAAGAGACGGTCATACTCGTTGGCATGAGCCTTTTAAGAGTTTTTAATCAAAATTGTTTGGGATAAAATTTTTAAAATAAAAGTTTATTTAAAAAAATGTATGTTTACTTCAAATGAAAATTCTTTAGTCTTAAACGAAAGCTTTAATAGCTAGTTTACGTTTTTCGGTCATGGTTTGTTGCATAATTGCTTCGGCGAGATTGATGAGTCGCAATTATCATGTTTCGATGCGTTTTGTTTCGTTTTCAGCTGCTTATTATATGAACAAGATCGACTACAGCAAAAATCCTTGTGAGAACTTTTTCGATTTCGCTTGTGGGAGATGGATAAGAGAAAGCAAGATTCCCAAGTCCAGGAGTGTGTGGCTGACCTACTCCATTATAAGAGATCGAGTCTCCCGGCAAATGGCGAGTAAGCAATCGGCTTGTTTAAAATTTTTCATTGATTTTTTGTATGCTGTTCGCTTAATGCTTCAATTTAGAACTTTTAAGAAAACCAATCCAAAAAAATGACGCTGCTTTTGTGATAAAAGCCAAGAATTTCTATTCATCCTGCATGAACACAGGTGAGGCAACTAGATTATTAGGTACTTACTGCAATTTCAACTTCAACCTTGTAATCATTTCTGTTTTCGCTTTTATTAAAGCAGAAACTACAATCCACAACTTTAGACTTTAAATCTAATTCCGATTACAATCTCCATAAAAAAAAGAAAAGAAAAGAAACGACTACAAACACTATAGTTTTGCAACAATATGGTGTTTAATTATAGATTTAATTGAGAGATTGGATTCTCAGCCTCTTCTTCGGTTGCTCCAGGGCGACATAGTGTGGCCAATTATAGAGAAGAAATGGAATAGAAGCAGTTTTAATTTCGAAAAAACAGCAGCAGAATTAAGAAGAAAATATAACAATAAATATGCAATGTCAATTAAAATGGGAATTTATAAAGGACTATACACATTAGAAGTAATTACAGATTATAATTATGCTTTTTTCTTTTTTAACATATTTATATTAAATATGAAGTAAATTTTTTATGAAAATTTTTTAAAAATTTGCGCAGTCGTGTCCAAATATCAAATTCAGAAAAAAGCAAATATTATGAGATTTGATTTGTTATCGAAATAAAAAACTTATTGTGTTTACTTCAACAAAGTTTTAAAAAATTTGTTAAAACAGCATAAATAATTAATTTTTAAATTTAAAAAACAGGTTTTACTTCTTTCCATGTTTGTATTTCCAATAAATGTCACATTCTGAATTTCATTTTGTTTCTACATTGATTTTTATTGATCTATTGATATAATTGTCTATCAAAAACGAAAAGGCTTAAAAAATTTTTTTTGAAGATTTAAAAACGATCTAGGTTAATAAAATAAAAGTTTTTAATTTAATATTTTTAATGATCATGATTCTTTTATTTTATAAAAATTTTTGAAATTCATGTAGATTTGGAAAGGGTCAATGCTTCTTCCTTGCAGCTATTACATCTTGAATAAACTCAAGCCTGTAAGTTTCATTTTGTTTTGGGTCAGTTTACTCTACAATAGAATTACTTAACAATAGATTTGTCGACAGCGTGGTCGAGTGGTTAAAGCGCCGTGACTGTGATGGACATGGCCTCGGTTCAAAACCTACTTGCGCAATTCTGTTGTGTCCTTGGGAAAGACACACTTTACGCACTTTTCCCTGTTTGGTGGTGGTGGCAAGCAGTTCTAAATTTTAATCATATCTCTATAAAAACTAAAAAACTAAAATAAAAAATTGCAAGTGGACAGCAATATCTTGGCATCTCCGGAAGCAGGTCGGGGTAATTGCTTACCCTTTGTGGTAGCGCCTCATTCGCTTTCTTGCGAGCCGGGAGGATAAATACAGAGATAAGATGATTATAAATTGTAAATAAATAGTAAAAAATACCAATATAATGAGAACTTTCTGCTACTTATTTGAGCAGAAATTAGCGGAATATTACTTGCTGATCTATGACGTTGCAATAATGCTGGGAGCAGATCCAAGACAGGCTTACTACGACATTGAAGAACTGAAGAACTTTGAAAAAAAATTGACAAAAATAAAAATCTTTTCGTTCAAGAAAATCCATCCAACGACTGTTGGAGTACTACAAAAAGAAATAAAGAACGTAAATAATATTAACTTATTTAAAAACAAGGAAACCTAAAAGTTACAAAGATATCCATTTTCACTCTTACAGATTAATTGGATGAAACTTTTCAAGCAAATTCTTCCTTCCCATCAGGTCACTTCAAATACTCCTGTGGTGGTTATGAATATGAATTACTTGAAAAAATTTGCTAAGTTGCTAAAAAGAACCGATAACAGGTAGAAGAAAGATGATGAGCATGACGTAACGGGAGGGAATTACTCAAACCAATTTTACGAATTGCATATTATCAAATTGACATTGTACAGTAAAGGTACGGCGACCGCGCACAATTGACGTTGTGCGTGTAATGACGTGATCGTTTAGCCGCTGTTTCCTATTTTGCAATCACTTTATCAATAACAACATACCTTGATAGCAAATAAAATCGAATTGAATTGATTATCCATGGTTCATAAAGTTTCGTTAAAAGTTTTTTATTTCCGGAAAACATATTATATTAATTTACTCATCTTGATTTGGAAAAAGTCAGAGAGAACTTGTTTTAATTTGTTTTACAATTTATATTAAACTTTTAACAAATTTATTGAAATTGTTTATTTGTGTTAAATATTTTAGTTACTTTTTTATTCGATTAAAAAAATAAGTTTATGACTTTGTGCTTAAAGAGTGATACAGAACTATATGGTTTGGACGATTGTCAAATTCCGGATAAAAAACTTAAGTCAACGTTTTCAAAGTCGTGTGCTGATTTATGAACACAAGATGTCCGGGAAGAGAGCATTGGACCCTCGAATGCTGGCTTGTTCCAAGCAGACGATAATTTCAATGAAAGGAGCCACTAGCAAGCTTTTTATTGATAATTACTTCACCGAGGCCAGAAAAAAGGCGGTGAGCTGATCTGCTTATACCAAGGATGTCCAACCTTTCTTCATAATGGGCCAAATCGTAAATTTAGCGAAAATGGGCGGGCCGCAAAAAGGTCTTCACTTTGAATCGGACTCTGAATTCGCGATTTTCGTTTCAAAAAAGCAGCGTTCTCTAAAAAAAAGCAAGCTCGCGGAACACGGCTTGATTGCCATACAGGTTTGCAAATATAACTAAAAAGCTGAAGTAACCAGTGAGCCGCATATAAATCTTAAGCGGGTCACAGGTTGGACATCCCTGATTTAAATCTACTTGTTTTTTTCTGTTTTTTTTTATTACAATCAACTTGTATTTTGTATACTATTGTTACAGAATACCAGCACGACAATTTTCTTCATTACTCTTGGTCGAAAAAATTTTAAATACTGTAATTATCCAATAAACTTTTATAGCAGAGGCGTGCAACACACGGCTCGTGGTACTTATTTACGTGGCCCGTTCCAGACTTCAGACTTCGTAGTTGATTATTTTTAAATACTTTTTCTGATTTGTAACGGCATTAATAGCATTTTTGACTTTGTTTTACGTCAGATTACGATTAAATTTCGTCTATTGTGACGACCCCAATTGCTGCATCATAATGTTTATTGTAGAAAAACTGCCTTGTTCTTCTGAAAATGATTCAGTAACGTGATCTTACTTTATGGGTACTATCTTGTTATTATACAAAAAAAGCTTAGCCAAGTTATAATGTACGGTTGCCATATCTGAATAGGCAGAATTCCAAACAGACATAGGCGTAACAACCAAAAAAATTTTTGAAGCGGCAGACAAAAAAAATTGTCTGGGATTCTAGGATGAAGACCAAAAAAAAAAGGTCTTCACTTAGTATCAGTCTCGGATTTTTTGATTTTCTTGCCAAAATCATGGTGTTCCCTAAAAAAAGGTTTTCAACCACCGGAGGCAACAAACATATGAGTCTCATGTCCTTTTACAAACTAGAACTTTAAACTTCTGTACAATCTTCTAACAATTCCGGACATTAAAGAATTTTATCCAAAATGTGGACATGTCCGGACGGGTATGGCAACCCTATTATAATGTCTACCAGTGAAAAGGAAGGTTGATTATAAAAGATGGTAGTTCAACCAGGGCTGCGAACTCGAACTCGAACTCGAACTCGAAGAACTTGGCAATTTTGGCCAAACTCGAACTCGAACTCGAAAAATAAAAATTTCTGAATTCGAACTTGAACTCGAACTTGAAAAAAGTTTGTGATGTTTGAGTTTATTTAATGAGTAAATTTAGCTATAACATTTCTCAGCGTTGGTGCCAAATTATAATTTGCTACCCTCTTTTATTTTGCTTAATAATAGATTAAAATTGGTAACATTGATGACAAAGCATTTTTAACATGTGCTCAGTTTTTCGCGGTTGAATTATTCTCTTAACTCTATTTCGACTGTATTTTTTCAACTCTATTTTGTGAACTCGAACTCGAACTCGAACTCGAACTCGATTAAAAATGCTTCAAGTTCGCAGCCCTGAGTTCAACATTGAGTGGTGTATAAATACTTTACTGTTCAACACAAACATAATGTAGTTTTCCTGATTTTCCAAAGCGCTATAGCGGTATAGAAGGAGTACAATATCAAGCGAAGCTATTGTACAAAACACTCTGCTAGTTACGATAGCATTGTGGGTCAATTACTGGTTGATAAAATGCAACAGTTGAAAAAGTCTTTGAGCAAACAGCAAGAGGTATTTCATAGATACAAGAAGGAGACTGAGTTAGATGCAAAACTGAGCTTCAAAATATCTGAAGCAATTGCCGAAAAAAGGAAAGCCGTACAGTGATGGTGAATTCATGAAGATTTGTTTGAGGATATTCATCGAAAATGGGTCTCCAGACAGGAAATATTTAATGGAGCAAATATGCCTGTCTCATTTTACAGTGGCTCGCCGAATAGACGATCTTTTCGAAATATCAAACTTTTTTTTAAAAGAAGGGTTAAGCAATTGCTCTGCTTTTAGTATCGCTTTGGACGAGTACATACTTGAGCGATACTGCTCAGCTAGTTGGTTTCATACGAGGAGTGACAGATAATTTTGAAGTAATTAAAGAATTTCGGATATAACAAGAATGGCATCAACAACAACTGGTCAAAATATTTGCGAGGAGGTAATAAAATTAATGAAAAAGTTTGGAATAGATTCTTCCAAGTTGGTTGGTATCATTACGAGTGGAGCACAATTAATGGTGGGGAAAAAAATGAATTTGTCAAAAGATTTTTGGTTGTTATTATAAGTGAAGATGTTTTGGTGAGCCATTTCATCACTCATCAGAAAAACTTGTGCTCAAAAGTACTGAATTTAGGTGAAATTATGAAAAATGCTGCTTCGGGTGTTAATTACTTAAGGTCGCGAGGATTAAATCATCGGCAGTTTAAGTCGTTTCTGCAAGCGCTTAACTCCGATTACCCGGTTGTAAATTATTTTTGTGCAGTAAGATGGCTCAGCAGAGCTGCTACCTTAAAAAGATTTTGTGATTTCAAGAGGACTATTCAAACTTTTAGGAAAAGTAAAAGTCAAGATATTTCCTTTTTCAAACATGATCATAGCTGAACGACTTTGCTTTTTTAACCGACATTATCCATCATCTTTCAGAACTGAATGTAAAGCTGCAAGGAAAAGATCAGTTAGCGAAAAAGATAATCGAACATATTTCCTCTTTTCAAGCAAAACTGCAACTTTTTGATTTCATTTGAGCAAAGCGTCCCTGATTGACTTTCCTGGTCTGGAAAGCAGAAAAGTTCAAATTCGATTGTGAAAAACATGTTAGAATGGTTAAAAAGTTAACTTTAGCATTTGAAATTCGCTTTGAAGATTTTAGAAAACACAATGCCGACTGTCAACTTTTGCTCATCCATTTGACCTGGTTGTAGAGAATATTCTATCCAGCTTTCAATTAGAAATAATAGAATGGCAAGCAAACGTTGATCTCAAACGAGCTTACCATGAAGATGATTTGCTTACTTTTTACAGAATCTACATGTATAGAAATTACACAAATCTAGAAAATTATGCGAGAAAAATGATCGCTCTTTTCGGCAGCACATACCCGTATACTGCTGAGCAGTTCTTTCGAAAATGAACCTGATCAAGACAAAATGCAGAAATCAGCTTACAGATGAATACTTGTCAAGTCAACTTCGAATTGCTACTTCTTCTGTGAAAGTTAACATTGGCAAGATCTCTGGATCAAGAAGATATCAGACATCTCATTAATCACAATTACTCAATGAGTAAATTGATTGTATGTGTTTTACCATTAAATATATTATTCTTAAAAATTTATGATTGGTTCTATGGTCTGGCCCTCAGAATCACTATACTTTTATGTTGTGGCCCATGGCGATAAACAGTTACACTCCCCTGTTTTATAAGTTATATATACAAATGTCAAAAAATCTTATTAGCTTGATTAAATACATTATTTATAAGTGGTTATTTGTTTAAATACTTATAGAAAAATGAACCAGAATCACACTTAACGCAGCCATGCTTTAATGCATATAATCAAAATCAATTCTGGCTTTTAATAAATCATCCTGATTCATTCACAAATCAATTTAAATCCTCATCTTCTCTGCTTAATTACTACACCAGACATACTGACAGTTTTAACCCTCTATTGTCGGCTTTTAGGTTTTGAATCAAAAAAGTTTATTTAGTGCGTTTTTGCAGTTGAAACCACATTAGAAATGCAACTGAAACAAAACTTTGAAAAAAAGTTTAAACCCCCATTTTTTTAAACGGTACAAATTTGTAATGGTGGTCAATTAAGCAACTAATTAAATTAAACAACTAAGGGATAATGTAGAGATCAGCAAACAGCAATATGGATTTATGCCAGGAAAGGAAACCACCGATGCCGTGTTTGCCTTAAGAATGTTGATGGAAAAGTACAGGGAAAGTCAAAGAGAGCTACATTGTGTATTCGTGGACCTAGAGAAAGCTTACGACAGCGTTCCGCTGGAAGAGCTGTGGTACTGTATGAGAAAATCAGGAATAGTGGAAAAGTATGTGCGACTTGTACAGGATATGTACGAGGGAAGCGAAACAGTGGTGAGGTGTGCAGTAGGAACTACAGAAAGTTTCAAGGTCAAGGTCGGACTGCACCAGGGATCAGCGTTAAGTCCGTTCCTGTTTGCAGTGATTATGGATAGGCTAACGGATGAAGTAAGGAAAGAACCACCGTGGACGATACTGTTTGCTAATGATATTGTAATTTGCAAAGAGACCAGGGAAGAAGTGGAGCGGAGATTAGAATCCTGGAGGTATGCATTGGAAAGAAGAGGGATGAAAGTAAGTAGGTCAAAGACCAAATATCTTTGCATAAATGGAGGAAATGACGACGAAACAGTGAAGATGGAGGATACAAAAGTGCCAAGAGTAAAGGAATTTAAATATTTGGGATCAACGGTGCAAGAAAGTGGAAGTTGTGAGAGGGAGGTTGTCACACTTCATTCCTAATAATTTTAATCGTGACGATGTAATTTATTCCCGTTAAAAGTAGTTTGTAGTTTTATTATAAGATAATAATCGCGTCTCTTTGAGCGCTGCCCTTGTATTATCCGATATAGGTCCGATTCGCTCTCTATTGCTCGATATATATATCTTCTTTCTCTTTTCGCCGACAGAATGACGTAATATGTTTTGTCCAAGCTTTGCTATCTCTAATGTAGTAGAATATTCGTGGTGGTTCTAGCATAAGCATATTCTCTAGGGAGTTGTAGAATTGTCTATTGTTTACAAGCAAATTTGCGTCACGTGATCTTTTTTCTATATAAAGCCGATGCGTAGCGAGGCATTATTATTATTATGATTAGGTGATTTGAGACGACTCGAGAGACGGTTCGAGTGAAAGTGATTTTGTTTGGGCACAGGTGGTGCCTCGTTAGATTTTGTATCGGTTGACAATTGTTGAATTTATTTTGCGCTAGTGGTTGGGAGTTGTGTTCTACAGAGGTAGAATTAATTGTGTTGATTGAATCAAGTTATAGCGTTGAGTTCGCTTTGCAGTTTGGCAAAGCGTGGAATAGAAGTTTCGTCGGTCGTGATTTTTGTAATACATTCGTTCTTGTTAGAGACAGTGGCCTCTGTTTTTGTGAAGAAGAGTCTTCAACGAAACCAATTCGAGCTTTCGTTAAACCAACTGTATAAAAGCTTCAGGCTCATAGCAAGACTACTTCTTGAGCCGGAATAAAATAAAATTTAGACACAGCTTTGTTTCAGCGCAGATATTCGGGTTACCTAGCTCAACTGGTCCTTTGGGATTCCCGAACAAAGACTGTGACAGAGGTAAAGAGAGTGCAGGCAGGATGGAACGGATGGAGAAAAGTATCAGGAGTAATCTGCGACAAGATGTTACCAGCTAGAGTAAAAGGAAAAGTGTACAGCTCAGTGGTAAGACCAGCAATGGTGTATGGACTTGAGACGGTGGCGGTCACAAAGAAACAAGTGAAAGAGATGGAAGTCGCAGAAATGAAAATGTTGAGGTTTGCCATGGGAGTGATGAGAAAAGACAAGATTAGAAACGAGTACATCAGGGGTACAGTTAAGGTGGAACGGTTAGGAATGAAGATGAGAGAGGGCAGGCTGAGGTGGTATGGACATGTCATGATGAGAGACCAAGAGTATGTAGGAAGAAAGATGATGGAAATGGAGTTACCAGGAAAGAGGAAAAGAGGGAGACCAAAAAGAAGATATTTATATCTAGTCAAAGAAGGTGGTGCGAAAGAGACGGACGTTGAAGACAGAATGGTTTGGAGGCAGATAGTACGCTGTTTCTACCCCTGGTTAAAAGGAAAGGCCGAAAGGAGAAGAAAAAGAAGAAGAAGGTCAATTAAGCAACTAAAGTGATTAAAATGTTGAATTTTACTGAAGTCTTTGGTACTTTCTAGAAAATCATACTTCAATGTCAACTACTAGAAAAAAATTTATTAGATTTCTTATTACTTTTCAACTCTGATCAAATACGGTACAAAATTTCTTTTCTGCGACGTAAAAAAATAAGAAAATGTCAAAAAGTAACTTGGTTAAAAAATCCCACTGACTGAAGTTTTTCCGGATTTCCAAGTAAAATGATAAAATATGAGTTGTATCAAATCTGTTGATGAGGTCAATCAAGAAAAAAAATTTTTTTAGGTAAAAAAATACAAAAATTTGAAACGTGACGAATTTGTTGAGTTGGGCGATGGAGAGTTAATTGCTTTCTTCCGCATAATATCATTTAGAGGAGCGGAGTCAGGCATAGAATTTTAAAACTAAAATTTTCTTTTTTTCTATAAACTAAAGAGTATCCACCTTAACCAAATAATGTTGTTGTTTTTTGTACTCTGAGAGCCACGATGTATTAAAGTTTAAAAAATCGAATCATTAATCAAACTGTCTGCGTTTTTTTTTCTTTTTTTTCTGAGAATAAAGATACCACCTGGTATTGAATGTCATTGTTCAAACCACTCTATTGTAAGGCCTTTATGTTTCATGCTTTTATTGCGTGATGAATGTTTAGCCGTTTGAATTTTTGTCTATATTATTTAATTTTTATTTTATTTATTTTATCTCTATCTTTATTCTCCTGACTTGCAGGAAAGCGACGGAGGCGCTGATACGTAGGGCAAGCAATTACCCTGACCTGCTCAGTTTTATAGAGATTGGGTAAAATTTAGAACTGGTTGCCAGGACCATCAAGCAGGGAAATGTGCCGTAAAGTGTCTGTTTCAAGGACCTAATAGAATCGCGCAAGTAGGTTTTGAACCGAGACCATGCCGATCACAATCACGGCACTCTAACTACTCGACCATATATTAATTATTTGTTTACCTCGACCATATTAAATTGTATTTTTACCGTGCTAATAACAGCGTTCTACTGACTGCGTTACAAGTTCACTTAAAGGTGTTTGGTTTTCTTTTTGGCTTAGTTTCTGCAATCTTTTTTACCATTACCTTTTTTTTTTTTTATCCAGTAAATTTATCCATCTGTTCAAATCTTCTCGCAGGCCAGTAAACTCTTCGATTTCATCAAACAAGGATTTATTCAACTTCTCAAAACAGAGGTAGAGTGGATGGATTCTGAAACTAAGTTCTATGCGAAAAAAAAAGCTCTTGCTATTCAACCCCAAATCGGGTACAACCCCCATCTGTACGAGAACACGACGTACCTGAATGAACAAGTGCAGAACGTGAGGAAACTTGGAATTTTTTTGGTTAATCGAAAACTATCTTGTGATTTTTTCTGCCCTCCTTTCGTAGTTGTTGTTTTTTCCATTGTAACTGTATTCTAAGAATATTCTTTTTATTCAAATTTTGCAAATTCTTTTTATTAGATTACTTAATGTAACACAACAGAGATGCGCCGCTGTAAATAGACTGCAATGCTCTAATAATCTTCTTATCCAATTTTAAACAAAAATAATGACTTTTGTTATCTTTTATTTTACCGATCAGATCATGTATCAGATTTAATTATTAATTTTATAATTTTTTCATAATAATTCTTTATTACTTGACTTTTTGCTTAAAAATGAAAACAAATGAAATAATAAACACTTTAGAAGGCCCAGCGATGTAAAGTCTCACAAATGTTTCGGGAGCACCGCGTGCTCCATAACAAATCACATTGCTTTACTGTAGCGTAGTAATCGCCTTCACATCGATATCAAGCTGCAATAAGCGGGATAGAACTTCAAGGCTTCGACTTTGTTTACACTGTCTATGTTATTGAGCGTACGACGAAATACTTTTTCGGTCTACACTGAGTAACATACGACGAAAAAACTACTCTTTTTTCTCTGTTGAACCAAAGCGATGAGATATAAAAAAAGAAAAAAAGTTTTTTGCCTAAGACGAAAGACATAAAATGTGGAAACGATCTTTCAATGAACTTGTCAGCTCTTTCGCGCGGACACAATTTTTTAGCATACGAAATAAATCATTTCTATCGTAATCAAACAAAACGCTGTAGTAACAAAAGATTGTTTTTGTTTTACTAAAATAGATTTTCTAGCTTATTGGGTGGATTTCTTTCTGCAGCTTGTAATTCAAAGAAGCGATTACTTCGGGAACTACATCAGACTTCTCACACGATGCGCTCGGAACAGCTTCTCCCAATTGGGGCAGCCTCACAACAAGTCTGCTTTCACCTTCCACACTCGAGCCACAACGGTCAACGCTTTCTACTCGCCACGTCACAATGTAATGGGTGAGTTACAGCCGTTAGTGGTTTAAAGATTGATTATGAATGGGGAACATCGGTTTCATCTTGGGTGAACAACTTTTATTACGGGAAAAGGTCAAAAACAGATAAAAAATTGGGACCATATCTGCATCGCGAAAGTCAATGAAATTATAAAATAAAAAAGATTTACTTCTAATAAGACGCTAAAGTTAGAGAATTTGCCCTGGTTATCATTGAAAAACTGAATGGAACGTTTCGTGAAAAACGAGTCAAGATAGGTTTTGTGTAATTTTGAGGCTACTGCCTTAAATATGGCGTTGTTTCGTTCAAAACTGTATGTCTGGGCTGGAGTAGCATCTCTTTTTGCTTTAAAGTCAAGCAATTCAATGGCATGTATGAAAAAACTAAACTAACAAAAACAAAATGTGGACATTCTCAAAACAAAAAAACGTTAAATGACCTTAATAGTACATGGCTGCAATAAATTACAGCTCTATCTTGTGTTCATTCATTTCTTATATCATTAAACACTAAAATTCAAATGTCCTGCTATTTAATTAATCGAAATATTTTACCACTGACGTAGTGATTCTGTTTATTAAATAGCCTTAATTTCTACTCTCGATAGAGCTAAGTTTTGTAATGTGATGAATACGATGTTTCGCAGGAGAAAATTTAACTCTATTCGAAACATTTTCTTTTCAATTCTATTATTAACTTTAATGTTGACTCCACAAAACTTTATTTAGTTTTACCCGGAGGAGAGCTACAATATCCATTTTATTGGGGCTCCAAATATCAACGGTGAGATATATTTATAGCTTTTTTTATTTTTTGGTAAACAAAAACGTTTTGCAAATCAAATTACTTTATAAGATTGTTGGTATGGTTAAATGCTAATAAATACAGTCAAACCTCGATTTAAGGGATAAGTGCGGACCAGGGACAGTCCGTTGTTGGAAAAAGTCCGTTAATCAAAAAAGCAGTGTTTCGCATTCTGCTACGATCGTGTGCACCACAATTGCTAATCTAGGCTATTTGTAATCACAAATCTTCTCTTTTACTTGAAAACACAATAATGACGCTAAGTATTTTTAATGGCAAGATGCATTTACTATACAGTATGACTCGACTGTAGATTTAAACACGGTATTCACATAACTACAGTATCGATAGCTTAATCCGACTCGGAGTTGCTCATCAGCTCAGCACGATCAGCATCTTGAATCATGTCCAGGGGTGATGAGACTATGTGATGAGACTATGCTGAGACTACAACATGGGTTAGCATTAGTGCAATCTTTAGGGGCAGGAGGTGTGCCCAGGATAGATGAGAAATGACTAGCAGGAGCACCATCTTGAACAGGACGACGAAGACCAAAGAAGCTACTAATTTTGGTTTGGTGATACCCCATGTGCTGTTCTTTAAAAGTAAGCTCCCTGATCATCCTGAGATTCCCATAGTGATGTGATTCCCGTTATATATCTGAGAAAAAGTGAGGACTTTGTCACTTGTTAACCTTGCTAATTTCTTGCGAAATGGGGCCACACTCACGACATGTGTCGAAATCGTCACAATCGGAAAGTAAAAATGACGCAAGACTTCTCTTAATAAAATCGCGGGATGTGTCGAAATCATCACAATTGCTCGCTAGACTCAACGCCCGCAATTATTCTTGCTATAAACCATTGTTTTTCATGTGACGAATTCGTCACACTAGGGCGTAAAGGACCGAATGCAGTACTGATACTTACAGTGTTCATGAAGAATAAAAACTAGCGCTAGATATGGATTTTGTGATGTCACATTGACACATTTGTATATGCTTATGGTTTTGTGATATCACATTGTGATGTCACATTATCACAGCAGTATAATCCTAATTTATATAATTCTGTCAACTTCTTGCATTTTCGACTTTTGCTTTATGCTAAGTCTATGCTCTCGAGTCCGTTAAATCCGAAGTCCGTTAAATCGAGGTCCGTTAAATCGAGGTTTGACTGTAAGACTCGTAAAGTAAAAAAATTAAAGTGTAAAATTTTATGTTTACAATATTAAAAAATGTATTTAAAACTAAGGCCTAACGTTTTTAGGGTCATTGAATTTGGAGCTATAGGCACTATTTTGGGCCACGAATTAACCCATGGGTTTGACAACTTGGGGAGAAGGTTTGACATCAATGGGAATCTGAAAAATTGGTGGTCGAATTCATCATTGATGGAATTTAAAAAGCGTTCCAACTGCATTAAACAACAATACAGCAGTTATATGTGGAAGGCTGCTGGGGAATATGTGAGTTGGTTTCTTCAATATATTCCAGATTAATTCAATCTCTGGTAAAAAAATTCAACTTTTGTTTCAGTTGAATGGTAAAAAGGAATTAGGTGAAAATATCGCTGACAACGGCGGAATCAGAGAATCATACGCTGTAAGAATAATGTTGTTGTATTTCTTGTTTTTTCGTACATGTTTTAAGTCAATTTTTTTGAGCAGGGTTATAAGCTTTGGCTGAAATCTAAAAATATTTCAGAAGAAGGAATTAATCCAGCGATTGGTTTGACAAACGATCAATTGTTTTTTGTGGCGTTTGCAAACGTAAGATGAGTTTGATTTAGTAAATATTTTATAGTTAATCTACGTTTCTAGATGACGTCAATGCACAGCTTAAAGATTCTGCACATCAATAAAATTGCTTACGATGGCAACCAATGTTGCTCAGTACAAGGAGCCATCTGGCTCACATGAGTTTAGTCCAGAGGCATCCAACCTGTAAGGGTTTTCAGTGGCCCGCGCAATATTTTTTAAAGCTCTGTCCCGTCCATTTTGGCAGAAATCCATCCAGAAATCGAAGACAGATTCCATGTGAAGACCTCCTTTTATCTTGTTTTTTCCGAAATTGCTAGTTTTCAAAGAAAATCATGAAATCCGAGATTGATTTGTAGTGAAGATCTTTTTTTAGAAAACAAGGGATGAAATTTAGAAAATCGGAAAATAATTCGAATTGAAGATCTTTCTTTTTTTAGAGATCACTACGATTTTGGGACAAAAATTGGGGTGTTTTATGTGCTTGAACCGCCAATATTTTTAATGAGCCAAAATGGCCCTCGGATCAAAAACGGTTGGACGCCCCTGGTTTAATGTTTAGACTGAGTAGGCTACATATTCTCCATTGAATTTATGTTTTGATTTAACATTTTTCATGTTTCGTTTTGAATATGTGGTTCTTTAACCGGGAGGCCAAGCTCTCTGGGGGAGGGTTTTTGAATCGTACGGGAGTCACGCATAGACTGAACAATAGGTTGACAAAATTATGTCTAGATTTGATGTAATTCTTGTAAATGCAAGTGAGGTGAAAAAATAAGAAGGTAATATATATTGTAAAGTTGTGCAAAAGACCATCGTTCATCGGGACAAAAAAGATCACCAACAGTTCTTATTGGCAAAAAATGTAATCGTTAGAAAAAGTGAATATAAATAGAAACTTTGAAAAAATTTTGGTTCTTTTTTATTAATTATTTTACGATTGAGCATCTGAATGCAACTGACATAAAAAATTCTTGAAGTTGTGGGACGCTTTAATACGAAGTTTCAATTTATAGCTTTAAGCGGCCGTCAAGTTTTACCTTTTAAAACATTCTAACTAGAACTCGGTCTAATTTAAATAGCACATTTGTCTAGCAATCTTCCTTGTATAGATTTGATTTTAATCTTTAAATTTTTGCAAGAAAATTTTAAATCTTTTTGGTATTAACGATAGTTTTAAAACACTCATAAAACCAGCCAAATACTCTTTTTTTCAACTATATCTATTATGCAAGTCACTTGGAGAATAAAATAAATATCAGGTTTTAATACAACACACGGCAGGTAATGGGGAAAAAGAGGTTTTGTTTCTTTGTTTCAGGATCGGTGCAGCCACTTCACTAAGAATGGCGCCAGAGAGAACCTCGCAATTAACCCCCACAGCCCGGGGAGATTCAGGTGACACATCTGCATCAATTAAGTTTTCGGTGTTTTTTAAAATTTGCTTTAATATAAATAACATGCCCACGTTTTTATATTTTTATTAAAATTGTTTCTTTGAGAAAAAAAACGTGACATATTTCTGATTTTATATTTTTATTAAAATTGTTTCTTTGAGAAAAAAACGTGAGATATTTCTGAGACAGCAATGCGTATATTACATATTTGTTATACAGTATGTAAAAAGCAAAATAAAAGTGAAATAATATAATTAATTTACAGGCCTTTTCCGACTTTTCCTTTAATTTCATGTTTTGTTAAAAACTAAGGAATTTCTTTTTTCTTTTAAAAGGTAATTTTAAATAAAAGCCTTTCTTTCTACATGATTTCTAATCATTACACCAGAATAGCAAAATAATATTATTTTGAATTTCCTTCTTATTTAAATCCTTGCAGCATGGGATAAGGAGGAAAAGATGTTCTCTAGTCCATGTCACTGTTGATTTCTCATAAACACATAAATAACTTCTCACTAATATTTCATTCAGTCTTGTCGATTGTTGTTTTAACCAATTTATAAGTTGATTGGTGCTTATCACAAATGTGGTCGATGACAAATATATTCTCGGTTTGGGCAAATCGTTCACAGTGCAGTCAATGCCATTGCCACCGTGACGATCCGGCGTAAATGGCTGTGTCTCTCAGATGCAATATTACGGACGTGGGCATTGCGAGCCCATGATACGCTCCAGCGTAAGTTAGTTCAAGGAAAGTTACTAGACATTAAAATTTTTGTCAATTTTTTGCAAGCAAAAATTACTATTTCAAGATAAGTAGAAATCACTCGTAACTCTGCAAATGCTTAATGAATATGATCAATATTACTCTTGGGGTGCGATTCATTCAACCGATAGTAAGAGGTCAAATTACCCCTTGTATGCATTTTATTAGTCTGTTGAATGAATTACAGGCAAAAAGTAATTTTGGTTATATTCATTAAAGCATTGGCAGAAAGTAATCACCGCTCTGCCGGTATATTAAAAATTTTGCTGGGAGATCAGAAAAATCGAATTATTTAATTTGATTCTGTTTCAGGGTTATTGGTTCGCTTCAGAACTTTGATAAATTTTCAGAAGCTTTTAATTGTCCTCTCGGTTCTTACATGAATCCCCCTCAGAAGTGTGTTATTTGGTGAAGTAACTAAATTACTTTTGCTTTCAAATACTTTAGTTTGTTCAAGCTTTTGTATATTTTTACTGTGATTTCAGACTTTAAAATAAATTTATTTGAAGAAGCATGTCTTTTGTAGTTTTTTAATTTTAGTGCTTGATTTAATATCCTTTGCAAATACCAACAATTTAGTTTTTGCAACGTTCCCTTATAAATTGCGGTCAATCGTATATTTGAATGCAATATTGTCAATAAAGTGGGACAATTAAAAATATTTTAACTATATCAGTTGATGAATTATTTCACATTTAGTTTACTAACATTAAAAACTTATCTTCAGATTCAGCTTCCGACTTTGATCAAACCTTAAAGCCACTGTTTATACCTAAAATGTAATTTCTCACTCTTTACTTTCTAAAGATAAAAAATACTTTTTAACTTTTAAATATAAAATAATTTGACGGTATAGACAAGGGGGGATATATTTGTGATGATGAGCAATAATCTTTAAGTTTTCTCAATCTCTTTTTAAATCTAGTTTTCGTGAAACAATACTAACAAAAGTAGTAAATAAAGAATGACCGTTAGAATTTTTTTGAACTTGCACTTAAAATATTAAATCTCATAAAATACAATACATCGGATAAATGGGCATATAGTCAAGTTTATTAGTGATATTTCTCATGCTAAGTAGACCTAATAACGTCACTACTTATTGATCACCTCGCAGTTTAATTGGCATATGGCCCAGATGGTAGGTGCTTTCTCGCAGCCTGGGCCGTGAGTAAGTCTGTTCATTGCTGTTAAAATGACAGACCGAAACCAAACCTACCAAAACGAAAGGGTATCCACCCATTCCGATGTTCAGTGTGGGCCTGCTAGTCGGCAAACGTCCTTTTCAGGACGGGGCAATGTCAGTATAAAAGTGCTCTTTTCAGGGCACATTGCCAACAAGTTCCGAAGACCCACTATTCCTCAGCTGAACATCGAAGGCCTCACTGCAAGCAAGATGAACGTTCTTCATCACCTCGCTATGCAGTCTGAGGCACTCGCCATCCTACTGCAGGAGACCCACTGCACTGATGCAGAGAAGTTGGTGCTACCACACTACCAACTAGCTGGGTCTTCTTTAAGCAGGAAGCATGGCCTTGCCACGTTTGTCCACGAGCGACTGAGATACACGCTTTTGGACCAATCTCCACCGACATGGGAGATCGAGTGGTTGTGTGTGGACGGCTATAAAATAGTCAACGTCTACAAGCCACCGCCAACGCAATTGCGAACCCTGGATCTCCCAGTGTTTCCTCACCCCTGTCTTTACGCTGGCAATTTTAACTGTCGTCATGCTGACTGGGGTTACGACGAAAACAGTCCGGACGGTGAGTACTTGGCTGGCTGGGCAAGTATTAATTGTCTTGCCCTCCTATATAATGCCAAGGACGCTGCCAGTTTTTATTCCGGCCACTGGAACACTGGCACCAATCCAGACCTAGCTTTCGCTAGCGTAGGTCCAAATAGTCGTTTATCGGATAGACGTGTCCTTGAAAAGTTCCCCAAGTCACAACATCGTCGTCGTCGTCGTCGTCGTCGTCATCGTTTGAAGGGTATCCACTCCAGGCCAGACACAAACAGAACTGGGGCCGAGGGTTTATCCTTTTACTACCCCAGACTGCTGCACTGCCTGGATCAGATGCTGGCAGTGATGTTATTAAGCCAGCATCGAGTTTCGTCATCCAAAACCGTCAGACCGCGTGCTCCATGTGGTGCCCGATGTATGGGGCACATTGTTAGTACATGGTCTGCGGTTTGCTCTGAAGCGCCACACTCGCAATTCGGTGAAGGAGCGAGACCCCATTTGTGCATGGACGAATGGAATCGCCCAACACCAGTCCGCAGGCGGTTGAGCTTAACCCAAGCTGCTCGGGGTAAGCCCATCCCAACAGGCCTGACACTGGTCCCGGGCACAAAAGCACGGAGCCTGGAAGCACTTTCACAGTACTCCGCGTTCCATTTGTGATTTGTCCATTCAGAGGCGCGGATGCCAAGTCTGCGTCTGGTGTTGTGGCCCTAGTCTGCGTCTGGTATTTACTGCGTCTGGTGTTGTGGTCCTCCAAAGGTCAGACACTTCTTGAAAGACAAGTCGAGATGACTTGCGGTCAACAGCCTCGTATTTCCCATTTCTAACCAGCTGAGATGCAATAGCATCGGCTGAAACGGGACAATGACGAGGAGAGTGTCGTGACCTACCAGTAAGGTTGTTCAAAATACTCCACGCTTTTCGACTAGAGTGTGAGAAGTCAATGCTCCGAACTGCCTCGGACCATCGATCCCTTCTCTTTCTGTCAAGCTTGGCAAGCAGAGTTGTAGCAGCCAAACTTGAGTCGTCTCCCTGAGGAGACTGCAGAAAGGTTTTATAGAGGGATTCACACTCTGCATCCCAACACGGAATATAGTTGTTTCGATACCCGCGTGGGATAGTCTTCTTGGCTGCTTTCTTAATGATGTTACAGAAGTCCTGGTAAGCCGCATCCACATCAAGTGAATCAGGCGGCAACAAAGTCTTTGCGAATTTATTCGTCAAAGCAATGTAGTGACTCCAATTGGCCTTGCGGAAGTTCCATCGCTTAACAGGCATGCTTGGCACTGCCATAGCAAACCTTGGTGGTGTAATAAGCGAGGGTCGATGTTGTGACCTGGGGAACTTGTCAAGGACACGTCTATCCGGTAAGCGACTGTTTGGACCTACGCTAGCGAAAGCTAGGTCTGGATTGGTGCCAGTGTTCCAGTGGCCGGAATAAAAACTGGCAGCGTCCTTGGCATTATATAGGAGGGCAAGACAATTAACACTTGCCCATCCAGCCAAGCACTCACCGTCCGGACTGTTTTCATCATAACCCCAGTCAGCATGACGACAGTTAAAATCGCCAGCGTACAGACAGGGGTGAGGAAACACTGGGAGATCCAGGGTTCGCAATTGCGTTGGCGGTGGTTTGTAGACGTTGACTATTTTATAGCCATCAACGTCCACACACAGCCACTCGATCTCCCATGTCGGTGGAGATTGGTCCAAAAGCGTGTATCTCAGTCGCTCGTGAACAAACGTGGCAAGGCCATGCTTCCTGCTTAAAGAAGACCCAGCTAGTTGGTAGTGTGGTAGCACCAACTTCTCTGCATCAGTGCAGTGGGTCTCCTGCAGTAGGATGACGAGTGCCTCAGACTGCATAGCGAGGTGATGAAGAACATTCATCTTGCTTGCAGTGAGGCCTTCGATGTTCAGCTAAAGAATAGTGGGTCTTCGGAACTTGTTGGCAATGTGCCCTGAAAAGGGCAGTTTTATCCTGACATTGCCCCGTCCTGAAAAGGACGTTTGCCGATTAACAGACCCACACTGAACATCGGAATGGGTGGATACCCTTCCGTTTTGGTAGGTTCGGTTTCGGTCTGTCATTTTAAAATCAATGAGCAGACTTACTCACGGCCCAGGCTGCGTGAAAGCACCTACCATCTGGGCCATTCGCTTATTACGCCACCAAGGTTTGCTATGGCAGTGCCAAGCATGCCTGTTAAGCGATGCAACTTCCACAAGGCCAATTGGAGTCACTACATTGCTTTGACGAATAAATTCGCAAAGACTCTGTTGCCGCCTGATACACTTGATGTGGATGCGGCTTACCAGGACTTCTATAACACCATTAAGAAAGCAGCCAAGAAGACTATCCACGCGGATATCGAAATAACTATGTTCCGTGTTGGGATGCAGAGTGTAAATCCCTCTATAAAACCTTTCTGCAGTCTCCTCAGGGAAACGACTCGAGCTTGGCTGCTACAGCTCTGCTTGCCAAGCTTGACAGAAAGCAGAGGGATCGATGGTCCGAGGCAGTTCGGAGCATTGACTTCTCACACTCTAGTCGAAAAGCGAGGAGTATTTTGAACAACCTTACTGGTAGGTCACGACACTCTCCTCGTCAGCGTCCCGTTTCAGCCAATGCTATTGCATCTCAGCTTGTTAAAAATGGGAAATACGAGGCTATTGATCGCAAGTCATCTCGACTTGTCTTTCAAGAAGTGTCTGACCTTTGGAGGGCCACAACACCAGACGCAGTAAATATCTCTGACAATTTTACACAGAGAAAATTTACTGCTGCCCTCCAACATTTAAAACCAGGTAAAGCTCCGGGTCCTGATTCCATCTGCTCAGAGCTTATACTCCATGCCGGAGCTGCTTTAAAGTCCTGGTTACGTGAGTTCTTTTCTTCCTGTTTGCGCCGATTCAAAATTCCCAAGATCTGGAGAAGAGCGCTTGTGTCTCGATCCCCAAACCAGCAAAGCCCGTGGGGGACCCCAAAGAGTTATCAACCGATATCTCTGCTCTGTTTCTCCTACAAGATCCTCGAGAGGCTTATCTACGTTGAACCATTAATCGATCCACTGCTCCCTAAAGAGCAGGCTGGGTTCCGACGCGGGAAGTCAACCGTAGATCAAGTTGTTTTGCTAACCCAGAACATCGAGGATTCTTTTGAGGCTAAAAAGAAGACCGGTGCCGTATTTGTCGATCTGACAGCTGCTTACGACACTGTCTGGCACCGTGGCCTTGCCTGCAAGCTGCTGAGACTACTTGCGGATAAGCACATGGTCAAAATGATCATGGAGCTTGTCCGAAATTGAAGTTTCACCCTTACCACCAGTGACAGCAAGCAAAGCAGCCAGGTTCCTCAGGGATCAGTCTTGGCTCCCCTCCTATTTAACATCTATACGTACGATCTTCCTTCCATGATTTCCAGAAAGTTTGCTTATGCTGATGATTTAGCATTGTTGCATTCTTCTGGAAACTGGAAGGACTTGGAGGGAACTTTAAGCCAAGACATGTGTACACTTTCAGCGTATCTCCAGACTTGGAGGTTGAAGCTCAGTCACACTAAGACGGTGACGGCAGCCTTTCACTTAAACAACCGAGAGGCCAAACGTGAGCTAAAGGTCTACAACAACGATAGACTTTTACCGTTCTGTCCAACCCATACTTACCTTGGGGTAAAACTGGACAGATCGCTCACGTTTCGTCATCACTTAGTGGCATTGCGCAAAAAACTATCTTCGCGCGTCACACTGCTGAGGCGACTCGTGGGCTCGGGATGGGGTGCTGGTGCTAAAACACTACGCATAGCCACCTTATCTCTAGTCTACTCAACAGCTGAGTACTGTGCACCAGTCTGGTGTCGCTGTGCTCACACTCGCCTCATCGACAGTGTCTTGAATGATGCCTTGCGCATAGTTACTGGATGCCTGCGTCCCACACCAACGGACCACCTACCTGTACTCTCAGGCATCCAGCCAGCTGAGCTTCGCCGAATGGGAGCGACACTCTCCTTGGCTTACCGTGGATCTCTAGACCCCGATCATATCTTGTATGGTCTTTTAAGTGGGTCCTCAGATACTCGCCAAGTGATACTAAGATCCAGACGCCCGTTTGTGCCAGCTCAATCTTTTGGACAACCTTGCCATCCTTGGCATCCGCGCCTCTGAATGGACAAATCTTAAATGGAAAACGGAGTACTGTGAAAATGCTTCCAGGCTCCGTGCTTTTGTGGCCCGGACCAGTGCCAGGCCTGTTGGAATGGGCTTACCCCGAGCAGCTTGGGTTAAGCTCAACCGCCTGCGGACTGGTGTTGGGCGATTCCATTCGTCCATACACAAATGGGGTCTCGCTCTTTCACCGAATTGCGAGTGTGGCGCCTCTGAGCAAACCGCAGACCATAACAGCGTGCCCCATACATCAGGCACCATATGGAGCACGAGGTCTGACGGTTTTGGATGACGAAACTCGATGCTGGCTTAATAACACCACTGCCAGCATCTGATTCAGGCAGTGCAGCAGTCTGGGGTAATAAAAGGATAAAAGGATAAACCCTCGGCCCCAGTCCTGCTTGTGTCTGACCTGGAGTGGATACCCTTCAAACGATGACGACGACGACGACGATCTATTGTACTTTCCTCAGTTTTCTTTTTCTTAACATTTATAATTAATTGTATACTTTGAGTTGTCTCCGTACTTTCGACTGTATTGTTTTCTCCTACTACTAAATTAATTATCTTCTATTAGTTCCATTTTCATTGCTTCGTTTCTACACTCGTAAATTGTGGTCGTCGCATGGCCGTATAGACTTAGTTGCTGCTCTCTGTTTTGAGTGGAGTCAATATTGTAAGTAAAAAGCTTGACATCATTTAAAAAATTCATTGCGAAGTTCTTTCGTAAGGAAAAACTCTGCTTGCAAATCGGTGTGTTAACGCAATGAGCTATTTTGTCAACAACGCTGTAGTTGATTTCATCGTAAGCGTACCCCACACTGGTTTTCCCCAGCCACAAGCTCGAATTCTTAGTAATTCTTAAAACTCGATTGTTTGCCTACTTTTGTTAATAGAAAGCATCCAATGAAATTGCCTAGGGCGGTAAAGCATTTGTTTGTGATGTCCCTTCTATTTTAGCCAATCAAATGTAATATTTTTACCATAAAATTCATATAAAATTTTTACCACTCTAATTGTTATCTCTATGATTGACAGCGATGTTAAAAGGATTAACATCGCTATTATTACTGCTATCAAATAAGCACAGTCGCAAAACTAAAATTTAGTTAAACAATTTTGCAGTAGCCTATTTTGTTTGATTGCCAATTTTTTGTAATATAAAGTACAAAATGTGTTAAAAAGAATAAACTTTGGGTAAACCACCGTATGACCATGTAAATAAGCCTACGAAAATGTAAATAAAAATATAAAAAAGCTTAGTTTAAAATTCTTGATAACATAGTCTCACTTGAAGATCACAATTCAATATGCATATCTACTGCTTTACAGTAATTACTAATTTTAAAATATTTCTCTTTCTTGTGTTGAGTTTCAGCTCACAATTCAGTTGTAGCTGGGGGCGTTTACGTCCGGTTCGCTCATGGTCGGACTAGTGAGATTAAGTAGCTTAGCCGAATGCCATTCTAAAGCTATAATTACATGTAACCAGGTGTCAACTGTAAAACCTCTGCGAGAAAACAGCAACAAATTTATAATGACATTTTTGAAGTGGGTCTCACAAATAGAAACGACTAGAAATAATGTAAATCTAAACTGTGATTACAATTCTATGTAAAATCAGCATTTCAACAGTCAAAAAGGATTTAAATGAAGTTTTGGAACTTACCTTTAATCTGTGTGTATCTCAGTATTTATTGTGAGCAACATTCTTGAGAAAAGATTTTCAGAGAGGAGTTCTGGCACCCCGAAGGATGCAAGACACAATTTTACGGTGAGATCAGGAAATTCTAAATCTTTCATTTATACAGGGTGAGTCACGGGAAACGGATATTTTTAAGGAAGACAAAACTCTGCGAATATTTTAACAAAAATTTTATAATGTACATAAAAATATTTACTAAACTATGCCATTATGGAATATTTAGGAGCGGAAAATTATGTCTGACAAATGATGGCCATTTTCACGAGCCGCTTTCTAAAGTTAGCTTCCACTTTCACTAAAGTTTCAGTCGTTCTTAGTGCATTAACCCACCTAAGAATGGAACTGCGGCTTGTTACATTATCGTGACGACCGATGTTGAATCTTTGCTAGAAGAGACGTTGGGTTTCTGTCACTGATTCACCATTTTTCACGTAGGTGTTATAAGCAAACACACGGTGTTCAAGACTCCACGGTAGCATGAGGGAAAGCAATTTAAAATCAATTTAAAATTAAAAGGAAAACTAAAAAGAAAAGCAATTTAAAATTAATGACTAACAAATACAAAAATTAACGTAAAAGATAAACAAATAACAACAAACTAAACGGCATCTTAAGCAGGTTTAAAGACTACCTTCCTCATTCCCTAACCACTTACTCTAGAAGAGCAAGGGGCGTTCTAAAAGCATTTATTTCCCGTGACTCATCCTGTATAACGAGTTCTGAGTTTTATTCAATTATAAGCATTATTACACAAACCTTTTGCAGCTACTGTAGTTTTGGTATTTTCTTGTCAGTCAAACCCAAATTCAGGAATTGCTTTGATGTATAGGCAGACGTGTTTGTATCAGCCACAAATACTACGATCCGAAAAAGTCATATAAGCAATTAACCTATGCTAAAATAAAGCACTCATTAAATTTTCTTTTGAACATTTAGGCTTTTAATAATGTTTTATTTGTGAAGGCACAAATTTTATCACATTTTTTATGTGTGTTATCAGAACTTAATATCACGAATTTGTTTTGGTCATCCTCATCTATATTTCTAAGTTTATTAACGGCAAAAATCACTTAAAAAATTTAACAAATAACATAACTGTAAGGATATTTTAAAGCAAAAAGCATAGCCTATAAAACAACTGAGAAATCCTGTTCCACAGCTACCGGCAAAACTAAATTAGTTTTAAGTAGCTAGAAAATTTAATAAAACAAATTAAATTTCAAAACGAATTTTTCGAAGAAAAGTTAAAAACCAGACAACAAAATAACTACCATCACAAAATGTCAACTATTTAAATGCTTAATCTTTTAGAATTAAAATCCTTAATGAGTTTGTGGTTTTAGAAAAAGTTTTTCGATCGATAAAAAACGAAAAACATTTGCTTTAGAAAATACATAACCTGTCATCACAACAGTGATTATCAATTAAAATATTATTCTTCTGGTCGAAAATCCAATCATCAAAGAAATTTGATTCTTCAGTTTTATGGCAAGCAAGAAATTTACTATAAAAAGATGAGTATAGGGAATCACTCCTAACTCTGCCACTGTTTTAATGAATATAACCAAAATCACTTTTGGCCTGCAATATATTCAATAGATCGAGAAAATGCACACACAGGGGTAATTTGACCTCTTACCATCGAGGCAAATGACACATTACTGTGCAAAAGTACAAAGACTCATTCGATTTCGACCAATATCACATTGGTACTTCGCTGTTTACGACCGCATTGTCCTGGCTGTTGAAAATTAGCGCAAGCAGTCGTAAACAGCGAAGTACCAATGTGATATTGGTCGAAATCGAATGAGTCTTTGTACTTTTGCACAGTAATGTGTCATTTGCCTCGATGGTAAGAGGTCAAATTACCCCTGTGTGTGCATTTTCTCGATCTATTGAATATATTGCAGGCCAAAAGTGATTTTGGTTATATTCATTAAAACAGTGGCAGAGTTAGGAGTGATTCCCTATACTCATCTTTTTATAGAAATTTGATTCATTTTGTACAAGTAATTTTGATCAGAAAATTCTTTGTTTTTGCCACTACTCTACTTAGTGGAATGATCATGGCAAAAAGTAAATTTTGTGTCTTTATCTTTGTTAATAAAAATGACTTATTAAACTATGAAAGTAGTATGGGTAAAAAAATGATAAAATCAATTACAAAAATAATTTGTTTTAATTATAAAGGAATGGTTAGTTTTGAGGTCGGTTTGACCTGAAAGCGGACGTGAAAAAGCAGGCGGATAGCGTAATTTTTAAAAGCGTAGCGGATAATTCCGCTATTCGGTGTTTTTCCGCAACCGCTTTTATTCCGAACCGAGCAAAGAAATATTTCAACTTCAATTTTTTGCATTAAGAACAAAACATTTTGCGCTTTGGCAATTTTTTTACGCTTTTCGTCTGAACAGTCTTTCCGCCACACGCTTCAGCTTTTCCGCGTTCGTTTTCAGTCTGAACTGACCTTCGGGCAATTGCAAACTCGATGACCTGCCTGTCCGTTCGCAGCCTTCCTGTGCAAGCTTGTGAAAGAATAGTTTCGCTCATTTGTATGTTTAAACCCTGTTTTAACACAAATCATCAATTGAAGCCGAAACTGGAGTCGTTTGGACCGCTACTTCGAATACCCTAAAAAGGGGCAATTAAGCGTAAATAAAAAGTTTATCAAAAGAATAAGGTTATATACAAAAATCTTTGCCTGCAGTTGTTTAGGGGTTTAAATTGAAATAATATATAATCAATCTAAAATAGTAAACACCAATTGATGTGCCTTAAAAAATAAGGACAGTCCATTGTCTTGTCCATTCATGCCTGAGCTTTTCTGTCTCATTCTATATGGGTTTTTTAACTGATGAATAGAATAAGCAAAAAAAGATTTTTTTTTGGTCTTCAGGTGACTCTTGACAAAGATATGTAGTCTTAAGCCACGTTTTAAAATACGTGAAAGTGAAAAGCTTGAAGACTTTGGCGAAACAGGTTAAGTCAAAATTTCCTTTTTTTGTACTGTCTTTTTGTTGAGTGCCGGGTGATTGTCATAATATGAAAGATCTGGATTGAATGAAAAACTTTGGCAAACACGTATGTATAGAAAAGCGCCTGTACTTCAAAACAGCTTCTTTTTTCTCTCGTGGTTGTATCGGCAGACAAAGATAGATTATAAATACAAGTTAACTGATAAACAAGTACTGTCAAATCGCCAAACAAGTTGCTTGTTTCTGAAGTACTGCTGGGCTTGCTCCGCTGATCACATCTTCGATGTGTTTTTTCAAATTTAAAAAGTTGGCTGTTAGAAAAAAATGTAAGAATAACCGTGTCGAACAAATATTTCAGGGTGTATTGGTACTGATAAAAAAAAACAACAACAACAGGAATTAAAGACAAGATTGACACCAAGTTATCAGGATCTACACCAACATATTGCACAACCAGCAGCCATAGTTATTTTATTTAATTTGCATGAAAAGAGTGAAATTTTAAGCAAGCGTCAGAGGTGCGAGTTGCTGTACAATTAATTAGTAGGGGCAATTTTACACGTGGTAAGGTTATTTAAACTTGCACATTTGATTATTAGTAAGGCTGTTTTTTTTAAATAGTACTGTAAAAACCAGCTATACAGTAAAATAATAAAGTCGCGTTTTGTTTTTAATGAATTTTAGAATTTCTTTCAATTTTTGACGATAGTATTCAGCAAGTATAATCAACATACCACTATTTATACAAGATTAGATTAAAGGCCATTATATTTCGCTTAATAAGTACAAAATTAAGACAATAAATCATAAAATTTGCATTACATTTTATACAGATTATTCAAATACTATTATAGTTTAAAATGAAAATGATGAAGCTTTGCTTTAGTTAGTGCAGTGTACAATATAGTATAGTGATACAATGCACTTCTTCCCAGGCTCTTGATTATTCACTTAGTAAGTAATCGTTTCTTCGAACGAGTTCAAATGACTAATAACTCGCCGACCAACTGTTGTTCGAGTAGAAGCTTTGCAATGACTGCCGTGCTGCTGGTGGCGTTTCAATCCATCAATGGGCTTCATTTCTCGGTAAAAAGCGAGAAGATATTTACACGCCTTCCGAGAAATTTATTTCATGTTCAACATCGAAGGTAATTTTGAAATATTCGTTGCTTAAAATAAAAATGAAAGTTTCAACATAAGTTTCCTTGTATTGAAGAAAGGCTCCCAGAAGTGCTGGTCCCGCTTTTGTAGAAACAAAACTAATTAATTCAAGATGAAGACGAACACGATTTCTCTTCGTTAACGTCGTTTAGGGGCTTCCAACTTTTTCAACGAAGCGCCATTTTGTTTTATTAAAAATACTCGCCGACCAAGTGAAGTAAATAAAGCACCGCGGCCAAACTTCACAAATGAAAACTTTTTTTTGGTGTTTACTCTGTTTCAAAGAAGATTTTTTTTCTTCAAACTCAAGTGAAAACCTATTTTCTTGGTTTTCATTTTACTGTAAAAAAATTTTTTTCCTGGAAAAAGGTATTGCCCTGTTTAGTTTATGTCATTTCATAAAATATCGTGCGGGCCTTACGTTGGACACCTCTGATGTGGTGACTCAGGATGGCGGCTTCGTCGTCTCCCCATAAACATCTTTCAGACATTTTTAGATCATTCTCCAAGTTGGAAAGTCTTAACACTTTCAATATTATAGTTATATTGCACTGAAAAATCAAATATATAAAAGATTAAAAGTTTTCGAAAGTTACAGTACGCCACCCTCCGAGTTTTTGTACGAAAAACTAGAAATGCAGAGAAGTCCGAGTTTTGAAGTGAGTCCGGGTTAAATTAACAAGTGCCATAATTTCATCTAAAATCGTTTCAAAAAAAATCTTAATAAAATAAATTCAAGCTGGGTGCACTTTATTGAACTAATGAATAAATTAATATTCAGCTATGAAGTGAAAATAAAACACTACCAATGACTGACCAACAATATTTAATTCCAATGCATTCTCGTATGTGTTATTTACATAAACATTACTATAGTTTTTCTATAAATTAATGCATGCTTACTGTATATTAAGACCTAACTTACTTTGCAATTCCTTCGGCATTATACGGATTTTTTGTTGAAATAATGAATAAATAAAATGCGAATCGATTTGGCATATATTGCTGAATAGCCAATGACCGTCGAATTTCCAGCCATTTCTATGCATCGTCGAAAATTTTTGATAACAATATATCGCCAAATTGCTCGTAGTTTTGGTGAACTCCTGTTATCATCAAAGCAATCGGTTTGCTTTAGCTAAAATTTTGCATAAGAAATATTTAATTTGTACAAATAGCAGCTGCTCAGTAAATGCATTTCAGGATGATGAAAAATGTAGTACCCTTCAAAATATAAAAATTGCAAATATCTATGAAACATTCAAGTTAGGACAAGTTCTATGTTGACCGATGAATAACTGAAATAGACAGTGTTGAATGAACCGGCAAGAGGAGCTGCATAAGATCGAATCTGATGATTTCCAGATACAGAGTTTGTGCTCTAATCCCTGCTACAAAAAGCTAATTTAAAATTTTGTAATTCCTCGGTAATATAATCTGAAATTGAGTTTCTGACCAAGTTTTTTCGACATTGTTTGCCGCCGATACAATGACGATTTTATATTCCGCTCTTCAACCTTTTTTGATATCATAAAATTCTTGTTAACATGGAAACCTTTTTTAATGCAACTAATAAGAACGGAAATAATAAGAACAACTAAATGGATAAGGTGCCCCGTAAATGCTTTAAAAAATCTTGGGATTTCACAGAAGCCAAGTTAAAGAGAAGTTATTGGATCTTACTAATAGTGTTAAAGTGCTTCCATCGCTGTTTCGCCGCGTTAGGTTTCCTCTAGCAATTCCTCAAACAAGTTGGTTAGCGCGAATTGTTCCTTGAAGAAAGTTTAACTAAAGCTGAGAATTCTTTTCAATGTTGCCGCAGGTTTATTTTATTCAACTTTTTAAGGACCGTACAAATCACTTTCGTATATACATTAATAAATAAAAAAGTGATACATTTTTAGTAAAGATTGATGTTTCTTCTAAAACAATGGAATCGCATTTGTTTTATTCTCAAAAAGTTTATGTGGTCATAAAGTGATTTGTATTTAATGTCGGCATGCGTGATGTACAATGGCGCAGATGGCATCTTTACTGCTTTTTTTCTTCAGACAAACAAGGCAACTTTGTTTTACTATATGTATTGAGATAAATTTGAGAAAATTAGCAATGTTGTGTAGTTGTCTATTTTAAATAGTTTTTCTTTAGTATTAAGTTTTGATATAGCGAGGTAGAGAAATCGAATTTGAACTTCATGGTCTGTAATTAATTTTTATAAGTACTTCAATATCATCATAAACAAATGGGGTGCTTTTCTTCCATTCATGTCTCGCTTACATCTTATAGTTAAACGAAAGAATGTTAAGAAAATCTTTGCAACTATTATAATTATCGGGTTTAAGCAAGATAAACTTTATTTAACATGAAATGGATTCGATGAGTATATGGTGCTTCACTGGATCTTTATTGGAGAGCCAGCTGTGTGAGATTGCAAGTCAAAAAATTTTCATCCACTTCTTATTAAACAGAAAAACTTTCCTAGGTCTGTAGATCTTAATTTTTTCGTCATTTTTATCTCAACTTGATTTTTTTGAATGAATATTGCGAAAGTTGTAAAAGTTGTAGTCACCATCTTTTTGTCATCATAAGCAAAATAGCATTAAATCTGTTTCGACAAAAATTTAATGTATTAATTTCAATAAAGTTTTTTTCAAACTCGAACCGTGTCAGTCTACTTTAGATAGTCTATGTCAACTGAAGTAATTGGTAAGTAACCATTTGCAATGAAGTGTTATTGAGACGTGATGAATAACCACCAATGTAAGTAGTTGTTGTGGTAGTGCTGCGTGAACTATACATTGTTGAACCTGTTTGCCCTCTCTTTTGACTTTATGCGCAGCTGAAAAAGACTTATATGTTTGAGGATCTTTTGAAAAATGTATTGTAGATTCTGCTACAAAGCAAATGATTGTTGGTGTTGTGCTTTGAAATGTACCGAGTTGTAAAGTACTTACATGTTAATTGCTGCGACGTGCGATAAAAGTAGCACCGGCGCAAAGATAGCGTTGGTTCAACAGTTACGAGATTAATCTTGTATTTGCAAAAATAACCTCACAAAGAGTTTTCTGAGAAAAAAATTTGTGAAAAGTCCACGTGAGTAATTAGAAGACTGCAGTCAGCGTTATTTACATATTTGCGTTTGAAAGCAACAGTGTGGCTGCAATTGTTCGTCGTCAAGTATTTATATACTATGTATACATTTTTTTGATACCAATTCCACGCATCGACTACTAATATTTGACCGATGTTTCACTATGGTGTAGTCGAAAATTTTAGTGGTTTTTTTAAGTATCTATTTTTGATGCGTCGAAATCCGCAACAAAATAAAAGCAATCCATTTTGTTTCTATATGGTTTACAAAAACAACGCTGATAAAAAGGACATCATGAAATTTCTATTCTAGTTTTTTGTAATAACAACTAGATAAGAAATCAGCAATCTTTTGCTTGCGGTTCTCATTTTATTTGCCGAGTTTAGTAGATTATCTTAGAAGTTTTGGAAATCCCCAAAGCCTGCGAGGTTAGTAACGGCGAACAGTTAAAGAGACCCTTCTTTGTTCCAGGCCAAAACTGAACTCGGCTAGACCTCAGGCGATTGTACTTATTTTCACTTTTCCCTGCATTGTTATGATTTTTTAAAACTTTCAAATTTAGAGAATTTCAATTTTTTTCTTATTTAACAACAATAACGCGAGCAGACTATGCACCATGCACCTAGTAACCCCACATGTGAAACTTGACAATATTTCTGTTTATAAGTTTTAATGTACAGGTGGCTGTTGGACTGGGCAAGCAACATAACATCATATTCAATAAATTGTGTTGTTGATTTGCTCCTATTAAGTTTCATTTCCGAAAATCATTGTCGTAGAAATAGCTCGGTGTGCAAGCGCTTGGACTTGATGAAGCACATGAGTTTAATGCTTTTTGTGTATGAGTGATTTTCTTTGTGCCCTTAAAAAAAGATTCTACAATAAATTCTAAACTGGATTCATGCCCCTTTCCAACAATACTAATGCCGTCTAATTAGGCCAAAAGTTTTTCAAACATTAAAACCATCTTTCTTTGGCATGATGAATAAAGTTGGAACAATCCTTGTATTCAAGATATTTTTTCTAAAATCGAGCAGTAATACAGCATCAGCGTGAAATTTTGATTTTATCTCGTTACTGCAATGCAGCTAACTTGTTTTTTGGATACTTATTTTGTACTGCATCCACCTATATATCTAATGGACCATTAATCAGTTTAATATGTTTAAGAACGAAGCTTCAGTTTGTACACAATGCATTACCCAAGCAAATAAAGTACTGCTTGTATGTTTGTTCTCTTGTATCATTTTGTAGCCTACTTCCACCTAACGTTTCCAGAGTCTTAGTCGTGTTTCGAATGCGGACACAAACTTGCACAAATTGCATCATTTGGGACTTTCTCCAAGACATGAATTTCAATTGCTTAAATGCGTTGCTTTGCTAAATCAACGAGCTAGCATCAGTTGTTGTCATTTAAAACTATAAAACTCGATGCTTGATGTAAAGAGCAGGCAGAAATAACGTCGTCAGCAATTTGTTGTAAGGCGCCCTGCTCCAAGACCAAATACAGAGTTGTTAAACGTCTAATCTTTATCATTGATCTTCTTCTTTTGGGGGAAATAAACGGAAGCTGGATGGTCCAGTAAATAGCTGGACATGTTTCCATCATCCAGGTCACCAGATTCTTGTCGGCATCTGAGAGAGCACAGGCTCCATTTGGATGGTGATAAATGGGGTAAGATATTATTACGTACTCAGCTGTCTGCTCCTTTGCACCACACCCACAGGCTGCAGTAGAAGCCATACCCCACTTGTGCGTTTCTGAGAGGAATAGACCAGCGCCGTTCAGAGGCAATTAAGCCTGAGCCATGCAGGTTCCCAGTGGGGTTGGGCAACGTTCTTAATAAATGTATGGAGTCTAGAGACGTTTTCTCGCCACTCGATGCTTTATTTATTAACCGCCTATCGTGCTACACTGGTGCCTGACTGGGTGGGGTCGCTCAACAGTTCTAGTGCAGCAGTTGCAAATGGATGTCTTGATTTAAGTTGCCGCAGCTGTCCATAAAATGGAAACAGGAGCCTTTTATACAAGAGGTGTTCTGGCCTCAAATTGCAGCGAGCTAGAGACAATACGGCTTTTTGGCGGCTGACCTCAGTTGGTTGGATGCCTGCTAAGATAAAAAGGTTGTCCGTTGGTGTGGGACGCAGGCATTCGGTCATTTTACATTTAATGATAATAATGGCTGACCAATGTCCTGCTTCCTCATACAGCGTTGATTGACTGTCTTAATATGTGGCTATTGAATCTAAAATATTATTATTAGTATTATTATAACTATGGTGTTGTGCTAGATTTATTTTCTGGTTGATTTTCTAGTGATTTTTTATTTTGATTCTCAGCAAGAGAAGTTTGGCTGAGATGGAGATAACAAGCAAAAACTCTCGAAGAAGAAGTGGCCACTTACGTCAAGTTTATCTGTTTAAGCTCTTATCAGCAATCGATGCAGGAAGAGAGGGTAGATGTTCCTGTCTAACTGACAATTCGCGGTAAGTCTGTTCGCTGGATTTTTTATGCCCTCTGATTAAAATGAAGTTATGTGATGAAAGCACCCCTCTATATTTTATAACTGCCTTGATAATTCGCTATAGATCATATTCAGAGAAGTGATCAGATCTGGGCGATTTAAACCGCGGCCGCCTGCTGGACAGTTTTGAACATTTTAAATCTCTTGTCAATCAAGAGCAGCGCCGCCTTTTCATAACAGCCCAAGCAAAAGATTTTGGATATTGGGCAAAAGATTCCTATTTTGCATTTTAAAGCTTTTTTTAAATCTTTACTTGACAACCGAAAAAAAAATAGCCTCTTTTGATTTTTATTCGGATAATTTCAAATTGACTTCGGCGTGCAAGTTCGAGCAGTTTTAAAAAGTGGCCCGTAGGAGTGAAAGACTTGGGACTACCTTGTTTTAAATAATTTAAAATAGTCTATCTAATTCATTATAATGTAGATTTACAGCTTTTTAGAAGGTTGTTAAAATCATATTTTAGAACGTAAATTTTTGATAATTTTCCACGTCAAAGTAGGCAGTGAAAGTCTCACAATCAAAACAACTGTTACCTTAACAGTTGTTATAGCAACCTCGTTAAAAGATTTACTTTGACACTGCACCTGCTTACCTAGCTAAACTGTTACTTAAATTGTATTCTAAATCTAAATTATTATCTGAGCCACTATCTAAGCCATTGGTTTTCAACCTGTGGGCCACAGTGGTTTTTTTAGTGGGCCATGGAGCATAAATCAAAATGAAAGCAATATGTATAATATATATGTATAATTAGGCTTGCCATCCGTCCCATTTTTTAGGCATTTTTCTGGCGTCCTGTGCAGTCAACCACATGAAGACTTTTTTTTTTTAGAGAACACTATGATTTTGGGACAAAAATAGGGAAAATTGACAGCAATTCCAAGTGAAGACCTTTTTTTTTTTTTAGAGAACACTATGATTTTGGGATGGGAATTTAATTTTGTTGACCAAAGTGGGTTATGAAGTTAACTTGGGTTGAAAAATAGGCCACGGTACAGAAAAGGTTGAAAACCACTGATCTAAGCATTCCAGAGAGGAAATTTATTTATGTAGTCTATATTCGGTTCTAAATTCGCATCTGAATAAATCTGTCAACATTGCTAACCTGGTATTATTTTATGAAAATAACATCTAGACTTTACAGGTCTTCTGTAAATATCTCTTTATAGTTTCCTATTAACTCCGTGTTTATATTCACGTCATAGTTTGCAATATTTAATAGATGGTATCATTGCAGTTTAGGAATTTTCCACTTTCGACCAATTTAACTTTTTCGTAGTAGTTTGGTTTTGAAGAATTGGCGGGTAACGTAATTTTTAGCTTATTTTGCGAATTTTCGGTCGTTGTATAAATTTGAACAATGTCTAGTTATTGGGTAAATTCACGCGGTACAGTGCAGCTGAGAAATAAATAGTCGAATACATTTTTCATTTAAAATTACTTAAAAGTATTTATAAATTAATACTTAGAGAAAAATATCAATCAGCATAAGCAGTCTTCATTATTAACTTTATCAAATACTCACTTAATTAAGAATCTTTTGTTTATCTTAACTCCTAATGTGTATTCAACTTAATTTTTGTATTTAACTTATTTTGATCGAGTGCGAGTGACGAGTTTTCCGCTTTAGTTTCATCACTGACTCTTGCTCGTGCAACACTGTGGAGCTCCTCAACACATTGATTCAACATCTTTCTTCTCCCAACGTTTCCGAACCAAAGCTGAGATCTCTCCTTTCAACTATGTCTCTTGAAACAAAGCAGCAAGTTCTCCACTTAGCGCTTCACAAAATAAAGCATGCTCTCTACCACATGGCAGCACAAAAGCGAAGATTAAAACGATTGCGTCACCGTATGCTGCAAAGACATTACGTCACGAGTCGCTATCCTCGAACCGCTTTCGACGGAAAACAGCTGGTCTCGTTCTAAGACCAGCGCTTCGTTTTGTTGTTTAGTTTTGCTTTTGTTTTAAGTTATGATTTCTATGTTGTAAAATGTTTCAATGACTTCAAAAGAGCTTTGTGTCTCTGCGCGAAAGTCTTACATATCTTCCCAATGCTAGTTTTCAATTCTTTTCTCCATGTCTTCAATCTTTGATTGTCTACCCCACTTATCAACTCGGAAACATTTAACTGACAATCTCTTTTTTGAAACTTGATAAGCTTTCTGCCTCTCTTTCTACAATTGTCTTATTATCTTATATTCTGTACTTTCAAAGTCTTTAAAAGGTTGTTAGACAGCTTACTCTATTTTTGTTATGCAATAACATTCGCCCTCTTGCGTAAATTGACTTTTTATACTTTGAAGATCGATTCCATCCCATTTTTTGCATCCATGGACGATTGCATATTCTTTCGTCCGTCCTTGTTTGATGTGGGCCCCAACAAAGTTAAAGAAGCCAACGAAGCTTTTTTCTGTTCTCAACCAAGCGGTAGAATTGTCCTCTAAATTGCGACTGCTTTTCAACCCCCTTAGATGCGATTTATCTTTAGTTTCAACTTTATCAATCATATCTTCAATCCGCTTTTCTCCACACACCACTGAGCCTCAACCCAAACCTCGTTTTATTGGTGAAGGCTTTCATTATTAACCTTTTTCTGTCAAAATAGCTCACTTTCTTAGAGGAAAAGTTTTATCGATTCCGTGCTTCAAATCTTTTGTAGAAAGCCCCCCACATCTATTGCGAATAATTTTTATCGCCCCACCATCTATAGCAAGTAATTTTTTTGGTGAAATTAACCCGAAATCCTCCCTACAAGTTTCTTTTTTTATTTCATCTTAGTGTTGTAGGGGATTTCGGATTAGTTTCACCAAAAAAAAATTACTCGCAATAGATGGCGGGGGCTTTCTACAAAAGACCCCGTGCTTTTATGCTTAGCCTCCTTTCTGGAACCTCTTTGGTATTCGTATCCAACCGGTACCAAGCCTTGATCCATTCTTTCCGGTTGTTTTTCCAAATCAACCAATATTATTGATCACTCAATGAAGTTGAGCTTATAATGGGCCATATACATTGTAATGCTTTCTCGTTCAAAAGCAGACTTGTCGTAACACTTCGTGGCACCCTTTTTTAAATTTACTGAAAAAGTTTTGACTTTGTTCATTGAATTTACAAAATGCATTATTGTGTTAAATTAATTACCAAACAGTTTCTGTAACTTTTAGAAATTCTTTTAGCTCTGTACATGTTTGTGTTTACTTTCGAAATTAAAATTTCAGATTTAAAAAAATTAACTACGTAATTACGTAGTAGCATTTAGTCATTGGCATGGCAGGTAGTACTTATCTATCATTTACCACGTGGGGTTAAGGGTCAGTCTCTTTCAAAGCGACCGCATAATATTTGCGTTTAAGCGGTTTTCCAATACCGTAGGTAAAAGAATATTTCGACGCGACTTTTCTTTCGCTTTTAGTGTCAAAGTGTGTAATCGTTTTTGAATAAAAACGAAAAAATAATTAGTTAATTGCGCTCAAGTTTTTAATAACTAAAGGGCAGCTCCAATTTCATCACCGAAGCATGACATTGTACAAATCTCGCGATCCCGGGCAATGCATACATTTCACTCTTAAAAACTTTTTCATTCAAAAATATTTTTGAAGTTTATTTTTACAAAAAAACTAAACTAAAGGCGATTAAAACTATCTTGTACATATTGCTTTTCAAAATTTCTTTAACTTCTGGTTTCAGTATCACTGCTACAAAGCATTATATTGTCAAATTTTCCAACCCAGACTAAGCCATATTCACATGCAAACTCATGTCCTTTTTAACTTTTTTTATATTTTCAATTATAAACAACGTCACAACAGAAGTTGAGTTGAGAATAACTTGAGAACAACTTTACTTTAACTTTTAACTTTAACCAAATTAAAACTTTTCACCAATAACGGCTCGGGAAAGAGACTCTTTAGTGAGGAGCTATCAGATTGAAGGCTACATCCCGAAGCTCCACACTGCCATTTTGCGCTTTAAATGATATATAGTTTTAATAATTTTTTTATCGAAATAATAGTACCGCTGTTACAAAGATTTTGTTCATGGATCGTCTTGGCAAACAATTTTGTTATCAAGTGGTTTCTGGTACAGAATTAAATATAGCCAGCAAAAAACTCATTTCCAAGCTTTTCGTCCGACACTTGTCAGGAGATAAACGTCGGAATGATAAAAAAATTCAATTGATTGTCTAAATAAAATTGGACAAAGATGATTGGATGTTTGAGAAAAGCGTTAGAACACGTAATTAGAGCAAGAGTTTCAAGTTGTAAACAAACTCTTTTTGGCGGGATAAATTTGGCTTGCGTGATTTAATGTAAACGGCTTCTAAAACAGATAAATAAAAAGACGAACAACCAAATGAAAGAATAGTAAATTTTTTATCACTGTAATTTTTGGCGCACATAGGATTATCCAAAAGGTGTTGACCAATCGCGGAATCACTAAACATGACAGGGGTTGAAGATTTTCCAAAACGAGTGGAGTGTTGCGAGAGTTTGGAATGGGGCCAGTTCCAAAATCAAAGCAAGAGCGGAAAAATATTTCTTTGCAGTAGAACAACGTGTTACTTTGACATCTCGCCCACTTTTTCCTGCAATCATAAAGGTCTGTCGCCTGCTTTACTTTTAAGCAATGTAGTTTATAAATTTTCATGCCGCTGTGATAGTCGGTACGTAGGCCGCACATCTCGACGATTACAGGACAGAATTTGTTAACACGTGCAAAAATTAATAGAACTGGCCACATTCCGGACTCTCGCAACATCTCCACTTGTTTTGGCAAATCTTCAACCCCTGTCAGGTTTAGTGAATTTGCCATTGGTCAACACCTTTTAGATAACCCTATGTACGGCCAATATTACAGTGATAAAAAATTTACTATTCTTTCATTTGGTTGTTCAACTTTTCATTTATGTGCTATAGAAGCCGTTTACATCAAATTATGCAAGCCAAATTTATGCCGCCAAAAAGTATTCGTTTACAACTTGAAACTCTTGCACTGTTTACACGTTCTGACGCTTTTCTCAAACATCCAATCATCTTCGTTCAATTTTATTTAGACAATCAATTGAATTTTTTTTTGTTCATTCCGACGTTTATCTCCTGTCGAGTGTCGGACGAAAAGCTTAGAGAGAGAGTTCTTTGCTGGCTATAATTTTCTTTTATTAAATCCTATACCAGGGATAACGAACACGTCGGTCGTTTCTGATTTAGAGTGAACTTAAAATGTTTTCTTTAAGACTTAAAGTAAAAACCGAGGCAGATTCAAAATGAAGACTTTCTTTTTGAAAACCACTCCTTTTAGGATCGCATTTCCGTTGCGGTCAATCGCGAATTTTTATATAAATTTAAAGTCGAACTTACCAGGAGACAAGTTGCCCACCTCTGCGCTATGTGACTCACAACCTGTGCTCTTTCCGACGTGCACAAGGTGCGCACCAGGTTATTTGCGCCGTAAATTTTTGTTTTGCGTTTTAAAAATATACCAATGTTAAAAAAAGAAAAATTTGACATTTTATTCAAATCCGAAGAAATAAACCTTCTTTTTTTGGTCTTTTAAAAAACCACATCCTTCCTGTTCAAGTCCAAAGCGATGAGTTTTTCTTGTGGTCTCCGAATAATATATTGATACGGATTACAATTTTTTGGTAGATTAGTTAAAAAATCTGACGTTGTATATAAAGTGAAAACCAAAAAAAAGGTCATCTCTTTGGACTTAAACGCAGGTTTTAGTTATTCATGTTTGCTATAAAAAATATCTACGCAGGAGGCTATAGTTTTCTAAGAGAGAGCACTGCTAACAATTATACCCAACTTTATAAGTTTTTACAAAAACGCAAACAATTTTTCTATAATTATCAAATAAAATGCAAACTTAGTTTTCTTACTAATTATATTGTTACACAAATAGTACGATAGTCGCAGCGTGGCCGAGTGGTTATAATGTTAATGCCGCCCGCGATCAATACGGTTGGGTTCAAAACCTACTCGAGTCATTCTATTGTGCCTTTGGATAAGACATTTTATGGCACTTTTCTCAGTTTGGCAGCACTAAAATTTCAGACATATCTCTGGATAAAACTTCAACCAGACAACCATATCTTGGCATTTCCAGAAGCAGGTCAGGATAACCGCTTTACGATTGCTCTAAGAAGAGCCTAACACCTCCAACGTTTTCTTCCGAGTCAGGAGGATCAAAGTAAAGATAAGAATAAAAAGTAATTTACAACTGTAAAAAATACATTTTATAACAAAGACATCTGGCGTTGCTTTGATCAAATTTGAAGTTAGGTTGCAAGATGTCGGACTTGGTCAATAAGATCCAAGTTCTTGGTTGGCTGTTCATTTAATTCATGGCTTTGCTCTCTTGTTGCCGCACTGACGGTTATCTTTTTTTACTCTGGCAGTCTCCCATCTATCCATTGAGTCGGTCCATCTGTTGAAACCAGCAGTCCACATTGCCTTCATCTCGTTTATATCATCTTCAAACAATCTGCTGTCAAATTAGATTGTGATTTCTAAGAAACGAAATTGCATCTATTTGAGCAAATTTTTCTGTTAAAGTCATTCTACAAACTTTGCAAAAAAATTGAAAGAAATAAAAGAAAGCAAAAATCGTCAAAAAAATTAATTGAAATGTGAAAACAAACATTTTCAATTGCTTTCTTGGGAAAATGTGGTATTAAAACTTGTATTTCGTCACATTGTTATAATAAGTAGATTAAGCTAATAGATAACGTAAAGACGTTGATAGTAGTTTACATGAACTATTGCCCATAAAATTCTGGGACAACAGAGATCTGTGAGATAGCGCAAAGATGAAAATACGAAAAAATATTTTAATGTAGCTTTTTCTAAACTATGATGCTATCACGCTTGTATAAATTATAAAACAATTTTTTTCCAAGCAGAAGGCATTACATTTGACAAACAAGGCAAAACAAAAAGTGATTAATTTAACTATTCGAGTTTTTTTGCTGAACATATACTATATAAGATAAGATATACGCAAACCGAAACAATTCAACAAATTCGGATATTTGATTATAAGCACAAACATACTGCTGGCCAGTTTCAAAGTAGGTAAATATTTTTCCCAAAATGCACATTCGAACGCCAGTGGGGACGGAGTACGAAAACTGTCGAACAAGGAGGAAATTTCTACGAAACTTTGCGTTCTGCTATTGTATTGTGGCCATCGTCTTGTAACATTGTCAGCAGGGTATCTGGCAATTAAAAGTTTATTCAGTTATAGTGATATTCTTCGGTGAATTAAAAAAACTTTGAAGCTTTGGCGATATTGGCTGTAGTGGTTTATCGATAGCAAAAACGTATACGTATAGAAACATTAAGCCAAATATTTTTTCAGCCAATTTTTTAATCCACAAAAAAACTAAAGAAAGCAAAGTTTTATTGCTGTTTGCTAGTCATAAGAAAGCAGCAGAAAACAAATACCCGAGCTTAGCGAAGTTTGTCCATGCATCAAGAATTCTTCTGCTCACTCGGCGGTCTTCATCTGTGTATTTTTTTGGGTTTATGAAAGGCAATCCAAATACCAACTCGATCTCATAGCCATGCATGACCCCCGCCCATTGGGGCCATGGGTTGTTTGATATCCTGTAAGCAAAGTGGTAGAGAAAGACTTTGCTGGATGGAAAGATCGACGAGTGAAGTCTGAAGATACAGAAAATATTTCAAAGTTTTAAAAATAAAAATTAATTGCAAAAATCTAATTTTTCTCTTTTTCTCCGATTTGATAGGCTTGACTTAAATTGTTTAACTACAAATAGTCGTAGCTTTTACAGTTGATTGAATTAACTTTGGCTGACAGTTTACAGTAGCTGAATTGTTTTTTGGTACTGTACTCACTGAATAATACTATTCCCGCATGATATACGGGAATCAAGCCGATAAAATAAACAAAGGCAGTAGTTCTCTGACTCAATGCTTCGCATCCGGTGTACCGCGGCACAATGGTATGCTGCAAGACAAGGCTAGGTGTGGCGCGCAATAAGACTAAACTAAAGATACATTTTTAAAAAAGAAAAATTTTTATTGTTTTCATTTTTGAACTTTACAGCTGCTAGACAACCGCTGACTCAAATTCTATTTGTACTCTAATAGAGGTACGTCCAATCTTTTTGAGTCAAGGGCCATTTTCGCTTAGCAAAAATATTCGCGGCCCAATAATATTACGCTGGAATCAAAATGTGGCTTGCGAACCATGGGTTGGGCACCTCGGCTCAAACATTAAGATAAATTATAAAGTCTATTCATGCTTGAATCGATGTGATTTCTGTTCAATTTTCGATCGAGAAGTGCCGCAAAATTTTCAAAGTTTTTAACTCTGCCCTCAGTGAAAAAAAGGTTGCGGAGCACTGCTCTAACTTACGATGTGGTGTCGTGACGTAACATCCGGTTCTTATACCCTGAGTTTCACATAAGCGAGAACAGTCGTACAACTCTGCCTTGCTTAATTGTTAAGGCCACTACGAGCGTGGAAAAGAGTATTCTTTGTTTGTTTTATTGATTTTTTTTTGCTCTCGTTTGAATTTTAACCGCTCGTTTCAATTGAAGATCAATAAAAGAAACAAAGAATGCTCTTTTCCACGCTCGTAGTGGAAGCGGACCTTTTCTTGACATTCAAGTTAAATAGCATGATACGTGACATTATCACATGATTGAAAAGAAAAGAATCGATATTTTTTTTTAAATTGATATTTAAATTAAAGAATAAAATGTCTAAATTTTGTTGAGGCAAACATTTTCATTTACTTGGCCACGTTTATGACCGGACATGTCACGTGGTAGTGACCGATTATTTGATCCAAGGCGTCTCTATAACGTGAGGGATTTTCAGGAAAATTCCAATCTTCATACATAAACGAAACAGCCAAGAAACCCATCTCATTAGTTTGCAACCCACTAAGACGTAATCCATTCAAAAATTCTTTTCTGAATACAAAAGCGATTTTTTATGTTGTGGAATCTAAAACATTCTAAGACACTATAAAAATAAAATTTCAACCAACTTTGTAATATAGCTTGAATGATTTAAAGAAAACCCAGGAATACTGTAAAGTGCAAAATATACTCCTTCATTTGTATTGAAGCCAGCTAAGATATCCACTTCTGGCTGTTTGCCAACTTTTGTCATCTGTTAAAATTGCTAGTGGTTAGCAAGAATATTTATAATAATTTTGCTCCACTCAATTTCTTAGATTGGCCAAATATTTTTTGTTTTTGTAATATTGTTTTAGTCGGTAGTGTGGTCAAGTAAGTAAAAGCGTTGCCTGATCAACATGATTGTGGTTCAAATCCCGACTCTAGCGATTCTGTTTGGTACCTGAAAAATGCATTCACGACAAACTTGCAATCAATCAGATAGCAATGTCTCAGAGAAAATCTGTAACAATTAACGATAAAGAGAATTGTTTTATGACTAAATTAAAATAGAATCTCTATTAAGTTGTCCGATTGATGTTTAAATTATTACGAAACCTTTTTTTTTATTCTTGTCTTGGCTTATTTGCTTATGCACTTTGGTTTCATTACGTGACTCTTTCTTTGGTTTTCTTTGATTTAAAACTTTTCAATTGTGTTGTTTCAAACTTGACTGTTTTATAATCCCGATAAAAAGCGAATGGAACCACGTTGGAAACATCGATTATTTTAGTTAATCTGAATTGAAAACAATTAATTACAATTGTGTTGCAGCTGGTCTTCATCAGGATTAAAAAGTTTTTTTACCATACTGTTAGAAAAAACTGCTGGGAGTTTTTCGATCATTGCAGTCGGCGTTTTTGATGTTTGCAGAATTTTGAAAAATATTTCTTTGATTTTGATACACGTTTTTTTCGGTACCTGCGAATACTACAGGAGCCGCATGGAGCCGCATGGAGCCGCATGGAGCCGCATGGAGCTGCATGGAGCAGCATGGAGCAGCATGGAGCAACAGTGTAAACTTCAAATACTACAGGAGCCGTATGGAGACCCTTTCAATTAGGTCTAGAGATGCATGGACCCGCATGGAGCTGCATGGAGCTGCATGGAGCAGCATGGAACCACCGTGTAAACTTTAAATACTACAGGAGCCGTATGGAAACTCTTTAAATTTAGTCTAGAGATGCATGGAGCTGCATGGAGCCGCATGGAGCCACTGTGTAAACTTCAAATACTACAGGAACCGTATGGAGACCCTTTCAATTAGGTCTAGAGATGCATGGAGCTGCATGGAGCCGCATGGAGCTGCATGAAGCCGCATGGAGCCACCGTGTAAACTTCAAATACTACAGGAGCCGTATGGAGACCCTTTCAGTTATGTCTAGAGATGCATGGAGCCGCATGGAGCCACCGTGTAAACTTCAAATTAAGTCTAAAAATGCATGGAGCCTCATGGAGCCGCATGGAGCCGCATGGAGTCGCATAGAGCTGCATGGAGCAGCATGGAACCACCGTATAAACTACAAATACTACAGGAGCCGTATGGAGACCCTTTCAATTAGTTCTAGAGATACTTGGAACCGCATGGAGCCGCTTGGAGCAGCATGCAGCCACCGTTTCAACTTTAAATACTACAGGAGCCGTATGGAGACCCTTTCAATTAGTTCTAGAGATACTTGGAACCGCATGGAGCCGCTTGGAGCAGCATGCAGCCACCGTTTCAACTTTAAATACTACAGGAGCCGTATGGAGACCCTTTCAATTAGTTCTAGAGATGCATGGAGCCGCATGAGCCGCATAGAGCCGCATGGAGCCGCATGGAACCACTGTGTAAACTTCAATACTACAGGAGCCGTATGGAGACCCTTTCAATTAGGTCTAGAGACGCATGGAGCCGCCTGGAGCCGCATGGAGCTGCATGGAGCAACAGAAAGCCACCGTGTAAACTTTAAATACTACAGGAGTCGTATGGAAACCCTTTAAATTAAGTCTAGAAATGCATGGAGCCACTGTGTAAACTTCAAATACTACAAGAGCCGTATGAAAATCCTTTAAATTAATTTAAATCTTTAAATTTAAAATCTCCGTATGAAAATCCTTTAATTAGCCGTATAAAAATCCTTTAAATTTAAAGCTCCTGTAGTATTTGAAGTTTACACGGTGGCTCCATGCTGTTCCATGCAGGTCCATGCAGCTCCATGCGGTTCCATGCGGCTCCTGTAGTATTTGCAGGTACATCTCTAGACTTAATTTAAAGGATTTCCATACGGCTCCTGTAGTATTTGAAGTTTACACAGTGGCTCCATGCGGCTCCATGCAGCTCCATGCGGCTCCATGCGGTTCCACGCAGCTCCAGGCGGCTCCATGCAGCTCCATGCGGTTCCATGCATTTCTAGACCTAATTGAAAGGGTCTCCATGCGGCTTCTGTAGTATTTGAAGTTTACACAGTGATTCTATGCGGCTCCATGCATCTCTAGATCTAATTGAAGGGGTCTCCATACGGCTCCTGTAGTATTTGAAATTGAAACGGTGACTCCATGCAGCTCCATGCGGCTCCATGCGGCTCCATGCATCTCTAGTCTTAATTTAAAGGGTCTCCATACCGCTACTGTAGTATTTGAAGTTTACACGGTGGCTCCATGCTGCTCCATGCAACTCCATGCGGCTCCATGCATCTCTAGACTTAACTTAAAGGGTCTCCATACGGCTCCTGTAGTATTTGAAATTGAAACGGTGATTCCATGCTGCTCCATGCAACTCCATGCGGCTCCATGCGGCTCCATGCATCTCTAGACCTAATTGAAAGGGTCTCCATACGGTTCCTGTAGTATTTGAAGTTTACACGGTGGCTCCATGCGGCTCCAAGAGGCTTCATGCGGCTCCATGCATCTCTAGACTAAATTTAAAGGGTCTCTATACGGCTCCTGTAGTATTTGAAGTTTACACGGTGGCTCCATGCGGCTCCATGCGGCTCCAAGCGGCTCCATGCAGCTCCATGCGGGTCCATGCGGCTCCATGCGGCTCCTGTAGTATTTGCAGGTACCCCGTTTTTTTAATAGTGCAGTTACAGCCTGATCTAGTAAAAACAATTAAGTTGCAAATAGTCAAGCATAAAATTAATATTATTTAAAGTTAAACTGCGCTGACCAAGGAAGTTTAATTTCTGTTGATAATTGTCTAACTTCAAATTTGTAAAATTCTGGCTATTTAGTATATTATAAAAAGTAGCGAACTGACGTGATTATAGTGATATTTTTTTGCTGCAAAAAAAACTGAATATAGAAATTCTTCATTAAATAAAAAGATGAATTTTTTGTTTATAAATCAGATATCACCAAACTAAAGCGGCGAGATTAATTTGGTCCAGCCGAACTTTGAGTTCTCGTTCACTATTTGCCGAGTTACTTTATAAACTTTTGAAATTTAGGGAATTTCGAAAGCCTGCAAAGTAAGTTATGCCGAACAATGAACGAGACCTAAACTTTGCTGCTAATTAACTAAATATTATGAAGTATAGAAAAATATACCAGAAATAACTAAACTACAATTGAGCATTTTAAAAATCTATATGATCTATATATATATATGACCATTGTAAAGATCGATATGAATATTTTTATTATGTAGAAGAGAAAGCTTTTCGGCATGAGTTAATTCTTTGGAGGTAATATAGCCCCATAGTAACGAAATCTGCATCGCCATCGTCTGTGCTATCGTTTGCGCCCGCTGTTTCAAAAAGCTAGTGATCCCTGTTATAAATCTTCAAATGCATGTTGTCAAAAAGCTATAAAAAGGAATGTTGCTTACTTTTTTTGGATCTTCGGGGATAAATTTTGTTCTATAAACAGGAACAAACGGAAAATCAAAAGTCTCCGTTGTCATCCAGGCAACGTCATATATCTCTCGAGCACTTTTTCCACGAAAACATGTCAATAACTCGGATTTACTTGCGTTGGTCGAACCCGGGCAATCCAAGTTCTTGGCTAACTGCTTTGCTCGAAAGAGGGCCAGCTCCGGGCTGATGGCGGCCCAACCGGCCGTATGACTCCCACTTTGTAAAATTATTCTAAAAAAATAAAACCAAGAAAGGTAAACAAAATGACGAATTTTAGTTTCCAATCAACACAAAATCTAATTCTTTTTCATGATTTTATAGAATGTTTACCTTTGAAAAAGCCCCCGACTCAGGGGGGAGATCAGATGCAACCCCGTGGACACCGCTCCCGAGCTTTCTCCGAACAACGTCACTAATTGTGGGTTTCCACCAAAAGTACGAATGTTATTTTTAACCCATTTTAAAGCAAGATTTTGATCCAACAACCCAACATTTCCGGGCGCGTCTTCACCGAGTTCTGGCATAAACCCCAGTGGCCCCAATCTGAAAAGCATAAGTCGATCAATAGTTATGTACTCCCGATTTTCATGTTTAGTTCAAATTTTTTTTCTTCTATCTCGATTTAAAAGGTTGAAGGTTTGTACATGCGGGAATGGACTTGGTTGAAAAAGTAGATATTTTAACTTTCTTGTTTAAGCTGCATAAGTGACAGTGACAGCCTTTTCTTTATGCTTACGATTATTATTTTGATCTTGTATTGAAAATAAAACCTTGTACAAAATGCTTTATATGGATGCACAAGCAAAAATACTTTTGATTAGATATTTCCTTTACTAGTTCCGCAATCAAATATTAGTCGTCAAAAGTGAAACAAATCAGTTCTGGAAGATAGCCAACAATTAAACCAACGAGAACATGGCGAATCTATGAATAATGTAAGAATTGTTTTATGCCGAGAAAAAATTGTAAAACTAATGACAACCGAACAATTGAATCTGTAAAAATGTCAAATTTAACAAGTTCTTGTGTTGAAAATTCTGGATAAAATTATTCATTCTGTCTAAATATCAACAGCCCAGAATGCATTTTCTATAACTTATTGGGTAAATGTGCGACAAATTGCTTTGCAATCAATGAACATAAACCTTTGATAGGTCATGCACATTTCTGTGTCATCATAACTCCTTCAAAAAACGTAAAAATGTATGAGAAATAAGCAAAACTTTATGTTACACTAACCTCTATGAAGACCTTCCTTTTTACCAGTCTGTAATGTTTTTTGTGCTTTAGTTTGAGTTGTTGCGGCTGATAATAAAACATACATATATACAGTACAAACATACCGTTGCTGTGTTTATGTAATTTTTTATTATTCAACCTGTAATTCAAACCACTTCCCTATCATTGAACATGAGTTTCCAAGAGGTCAAGCTACCCTCTATAAAAACCATAGTTATGTTTAGAACTATAACAGGATTAAAGTTAAGAAGTCAATCGTGCAACTAGGTCTTTCAGAAAAGATACTTATCCCTATACCACCCAATCCTAATGTACAACAAAGGAACTGCTTAATTGTTTGTACGTAATTGCAAACATTGAATAGTTCCGAGCAATTTCGTGATGCTTCATTCTCACCTGTAGTTCAACGACACTACGACAACTTGACCGTATGCAGCAAGATACCTCCCATCATAAAGTTCAAGTGCTGATGTCCCGAAGAAGAATGACCCCCCATATATCCACACCATGACTGATGTGGGAGGCATATTTTGAACGTTTTTAGCAGGAGACCATATATTTAAAAACAAACAGTTTTCGTCTTTGTTGTTTGGTGCATTCCACATTTCTGCGCCTATAAAAAAACTATATTTTAAAATACAAAATTATTAATATTGTTATAAAAATTTATTTAAAAGTCAACAATCGGTGATGACACGAGAGGCAATTGTTCTGTCTTAAAATGCGAAGTCGATAATGTCAAATTTTTTTTGACACAACCATTTTTTCTTATTTATAGCCGGGCTTTATAGAAAATGTCGTTTAAAACGACTGGATATTGAAATTTTTCAACTGCAGGAGAAATTAATTATATTAAAAATCAATAGGCCTATAGCAATAGTCATAAAACAACGCATTTGTAAATATGCAAATCTGCGATAAAAATACTTCGACTTGATCAATCCAATTTGCAAAAAGTATCAAAATTGTATAATACACATCGTGTCAACATCGCTCCATTCTTTTATTGTATAAAGATATTTTAAATAAATAGAAAGGAAAAGGAAAAAAAAGTATCATTAGAAGTTTTTCCATCAACCAGTTTTTCAAAAAATTTGTTTTAGAAAAATTTAAGACCATTGCCCACTTATCGTTATTTCTATAACTAACTCTTATTAGAATACGTTTTTTTGCCACCACAGTTTTTTTCAATTTATTAACTCGCCCGAAAATACTTCAAAAATTTAGTTTAACAAAATTTCGCATTTCCACAACTTATAAAAATTTATATAAAATCAAATTGTATTGACTAGACTTGAAAAGTTTAAAATGTTCTCAGACAAATAATTTTATTTTTTGTTGTAGTCATGTTTCACTCGACCCTTTGATTTTGAAATTAATTTTTTTATTCAGTAACTTTTAAAGTATATAATTGTTATTATTTTTAATAAAAATTCGTAAAAAATTTCAGTGCCGTAATGCTTTGCGTATTTTACGCAGCTTAGAATTTCTGTCTAATCATGGTGCTTCGATTGTTAACCTCATGGTTAGATTATAATAACTAATTTTTCATCAAAAATTTATTAGCTTTATTATCGGAATCACTTAACAAACAAATAATTTTATGACAACAATGCACCTGGGAATCCAGGAAAGACTTTGTCGTCTGAGTGGAAGCACGAAGCTCCCTGCTTATCCGCTATTAATGTTTTCGGTTTCCATGGTAGTGCTTCTTGAGGTGCTGAAAACCGCTGAGGCACGTGACCGAAAGGAATTCCAAGAAATGCAGAAACTACCCTTGCTCGTCCGTCTACGAGAACGGTATATGTTGTCCCTTGGATTTTTCCTTTGCTTAAAGTTTTTTAACATTGTGAAGTGTGGTGATTGTTAACTTTGATGATTTTTGTAAGTTATGCTTTTTTAGGGTTTTACTCATCGAATCAAAAATATTTTGTCTCAAAATACCTTGATAAAATAATTAAATGGAATAAATCGCTTTAAAAAACAAACAAATAATTAGAAATAAAAAAAACGTCCGACAAATCATCTTTCTGGTTTGGTACGACAAGGTGTGTTACGAATTCTCGCTGCTCGTCTCCGCAACATGGCGCCCAGGCAACTCGGCCAGTCGCCTTGATAGACAACTGTTAACAACATTGTGCTAGTTTTACGTAGCCCGGGAATGAAACCCTGATCTATTACGCCAAGATCAAGTACGATAACCACAACATCATGCAAGTGGTAAAAATTTATGTTTTTGCATTGTATATTTTTTTAGACTTAAGCAACTTTTAAAAAATTAATCAATAAACGCTAACTGACTATTATGTATCAGTCAATTCATATTGGGTTTGCTAGGGAAACCCGTTTACTATTATTACCCATTGCCTAAAATGGCCAAAAATAGAACATTATAGAATTAGTGTTTAAAAGGTTATTTTCACTGATGAATACACAGTGTTAACTTTTTTTGGTCTTCACTAATAAAATTATTTTCTTACAAATTTTTAATGCTTTGCCAATTTTTCCTTACGTTTTCAATAGTTACGCAAAAAAAGACATTTTGGCATTTTTGCAGGTGTCCTCAGAGGAAAACATATTTATACCCTCGTAAAAAACAGCACATGATAACTAAAATAATCATAATAATATACGTTATCATACCTTGTTTTAACAATTTGTCCTTCACAATAAACAATCAGAAAAAATAGAAAAAACAAAATATGGTTTAAACCTCCATAAAACTTATTGTTACGCATTTCATAGCAACTAGTACCTGAAACAAGAAATAGATTTAAATTGGTTTTGGTCATTAAAATTAAACATTGATAGTTATTTTTTAAGCGTCAAAAACTTTGTCGCATACTATGAATGTTTTCTACTCGAACCACAGTATCGATAGACAAGTTGGTGTAAGAACGAGCCATTAACCCATTTGCACCGATTTGGACACCAGTTTAATTTGCGCATAGTTTCGCTATATTAAAATAAAATATTTAAAATAGAAGCTATATTCAAAATAGAAGCTTATATTTAAAATAGAAGCTAATTACACAGCCTCATAAAATAATTAAAAGGCTGAAGGTAAGTATTTTCTGACCTTTTTCGTTATGTTTTAACCACTGCTATACTTAAGCATAAAGATTTCGTTCTATTTTTTTCTTTCAATGAAGTCAGAATTCAATCCTTTTAAAGGTTAGATTTAAAAGCAAAAACTTTCCTTCTGTAGGTCCAACCCTCGTTAACTTTTTTCAAACATTACTTGACTTCGGCAGCTACTGTATTTCATCAAGTTTGAAAATCAGGAAATGCTTAAATATCTATTATAAGCAACAGTATTCAACAGCAATATTTACTTTAAAATGATAAATTGCTTAGTAAAGGCTTTAAAATCAAAAAATGCATCTTTTTATTGAAATGACAATAAATATATAAACTTGGCACTGTAAACCTCTTTTTATAGAATTAATCTTTTACGTAATTTTAAAAAACTTGTCTTTCCAACTCACTCTTCCATGATGTTGTAGTTGATATTTCTTTAGCTTAAGCGACAACAGTGTGGCAAAACGGGATTAAGCATTCACCATGACAGTGGTCGATAACGTTGTCAACGCCAAGTTTTTTGATCGATATAAATAGATAAGAACTGCATGCGAAATGCAGACAATGATCCTATGTGACGACAGTTCACTCAACGATGTCGAATCCGAAATCATAAAATGACGTCAATGCTACGACAGATTACAGAGAAAAGCTGCTCACGTGCAGCCTGTAACTTATTCATAATGTAAATCACACGTGCAAATCGTGCACAAAGTAAGTACTTCGGCTTTCAATGTGAGCAAACTAAGCATGTCTTCCTGATCAAACATTTACTTTAAAAACTATGGGGTACGTTCTCTTGCAAAATATTGCTGCTTCAGACCCAACAAAGCATTATTCTGGCTCTAGTTGTGGCTACTCGCGCATAATCGAGTAAGCGATAACATAATACAGGGGTGGGCAAAGTTTTCAATGAAAGAGCTACATGTGAAAATTCAAAACTGCCGAAAAGTCACAAATTCTGTTTGAGGTGTTAATGCAAATACAGTAAACAAGTTTTAATCAAATAATAAAAACAAATACGTTACACGATTTACAATTTTTCCGAGATTTTACCTGCATTTGTCCAATTTATCCGAGATTTGTCGGCAGCATGGTCGAGTGGTTAAAGCGCCGGACTCGTAACCAACACGGTCTCGGTTCGAAACCCACTCGAGCCATTCTGTTGTGTCCTTGGGAAAAACACTTTACGGCACATTCCCCTGCTTGGTGGTCCTGACAAGCAGTTCTAAATTACAGTCATATCTCTATTGAATTGCAAGCGGACAGCAATATCTTGGCATCTCCGGAAGCAGGTCGGGGTAATTGCCTACCCTATGTATTAGCGCTTCCGTCGCTTTCCTGCGAGTCAGGAGGATAAATATAGAGATAAAAATAAAATAAAAATTAGATCTACTGTGAATTTCCACTTTATTAGCTACCCGTAGCTTTTAAAAATCTGGGCGATATAAAGTCAAAGCTGTGTGAATTAATTCTCTCAAATCTTAATTTGTTAGATTTGCACGATATTATAATTTTACAAATTTTATTACAGAGAAGCGAGCACCATCTTTGTTTCTTTTATGGATCTTTTGTAGAAAGCCCACGCCATCTATTGCGAGTAATTTTGTTTTGGTGAAACTAATCCGAAATCCCCTACAACACTATGATGAAATAAAAAAGAAACTTGTAGGAAGGATTCCGGGTTAGTTTCACCAAAAAAAATTACTTGTTATAAATGTTGGGGCGATAAAAATTACTCGCAATAGATGGCGGGGGCTTTCTACAGAAAATCCTCTTTTATTCTAATATCACCAGCGTCTCTGGGCGAAGGAGAAATAAATGAAAAAAAGATAGCGCTCGCCTTGCCCAAATTTTTGCTGCAGTGTAAATGATCCCCTAACAACAAACAAAGAAATACTTTATTTCCACGCTTTAATCCGACTTAGCACCTAATTAGAAATCTTTGTTTGACCCAAATTCAACTGTGAATAACAATTGTACATTGTTCTATTTTGTTATTATTGTTTAGCTAGAAGAGCCGCAAACGAAAGGTTGGCGAGCGCAAACAAAAATAATTAATACTCGTATATTTGTTATTCGCCATTTGCCCACCGCTGGCATAATATTTCGAAAATAAAAAATAGCTAAGAACTCAAATAAAATTAACACGATAGAATGTACAGTACGTCAGAGGCCTATAGTTTTGTAATGCAGGTAGTCCATATCACATATTGTGCTGTTGGACCTTATAATTAATTATACAGCAATTGTTCATGTTATTACTTCTGTTTTTAGGGGTATACTTGTATATATGTTTCCAGTAATGTCGCAAATTATCATAGGCATTTGTAAATCAAGCTCAAACTGAAGCGTTTGAAATTGGCAATGAGCATGTTTTGGCGCACAGGGCATTAAGTGAAGACAAAAAAATCTTCAGTTTATTTTTACTGTTAGATCTCGTGTTTTCCGATCCCCCTTGAGAAATTTTTGCATACGCCAGTGGCTTTGCGTAATGGCCGGTTTTCCTTTTGTTGCTTTCTGCTACCTAATAAACACGCCCTATTCATCCAATTCATTTAATTTTGCATTGAATCATCTTCATCGCATCATCTTCATCGCATTGAATTTTGCACCAGTGTTTATCATAAAAGCAAGTAAAGATTATTTATTGTTGATTTCACCAATTGATTCAGTTCTTCACTTTCTTCACTTATTACCTATTAATTGACTAATTCATCGCATCAAGTAATTACACTTCAATACTATCTTGTATTCACGTTGACTCATAAATGATTTTACTTTCATTTTGTTATGGAAACTACCGCAGATGAAAGTAGAATGTTGTGCAATAGGCTTATAAGCCCAATCTCTATATTTAGTAAAGAGGAAAACAGTAAATTGAGATTTATTCCCATTACTTCATAAAATGTAATTGAGAGTTAAAAATGATTCGGGACGAACATCTATTAGATGACATTTTTATTCGTCTTCTTATCTTCATCCTGTGTTTGATTACGTTTAATCAGAAAACCGACTATATTGATCACTGTGTACTCAGACACAGATTCAGCCAAGACTACAACTAGTAGCTACTCACAAACTGTTTGGGTGCATTTAAAGAGTTTTTGAGGAGTTTAAGAGACAATAACATTTTATCCACTTTCAAATAAACTCAATCTTATTGTCACGCTCTTCCTACCTAGTATATTCTTGCTAACCCGAATAACAATAAGATACTAGAGGAGAAACCTACGTGAATTTCGCAGAAAATCACTAGCCTGTTGAATGAAGCTTATACGAGTATTGAACTGGCGGGCCCCAGCGAACTAGATAGACAGGCGGGTATTATAATATGAAATAATTATATTAGAAAAACGAAGACGTAACGATTGAATGAAAATAAAAACATGAACAGGCGCAATGATTCTATTTGATAACAGTAGCGTGACACTTATGCGTAATTTTTAGTGTTGTAATGGTGTCAGCAGATATGAATCTAAGGGGAAGAAAAAATTTATCTATCATCAGCATTCCTACATTTTAATGCTACGTATCACATTATTTTTACTCTATTGCATCCAATAAAATAATATTGGTATGACCAAACTACTAAACTAGTGAATAAACGATTCTTCTGAATAGATTACTCTTTAACAATATACTGTATTTCGGCCACAAACACTCAAAACATATTTTATTTTATTTATTTTATTTTATTTATTTTTTTATTTTATTTTATCTCTATATTTATCCTCCTGACTTGCAGGAAAGCGACCGAGGCGCTAATACATAGGGTAGGCAATTACCCCAACCTGCTTCCGGAGATGCCAAGATATTGCTGTCCGCTTGCAATTTAATAGAGATATGACTGTAATTTAGAGCTGCTTGCCAAGATCACCAAGCAGAGGAATGTGCCATAAAGTGTTTTTCCCAAGGACACAACAGAATGGTGCGAGTGGGTTTTGAACCGAGATCGTGTTGATCATAAACTCGGCGCTCTAACCACTCGACCACGCTGTCGATAGATGACACTATACTGCAGGAAAATAAGAATAGCAAGCAAAATTTAAACAAAAAGTTTTCTTGTCCAACAGTTTACACCTGGGGTTCTTAAACTGGGGGCGAGAAAGGTTTATGAGAAGGGTGCATGCAACTGGCTGCAAGGACAACTTTTTATTCTTCTCCTTCAATTCCGGACAAAATTGAAAATATGATGATATAGTTTGGGTTTTGTTTTTTGTTTTTGTCGTCAAGAAGGGGACGCGAGTTTCGCTTACTTAAAAAAACAATGTGCGTTTCAAAAATTTTATGAACCTACGGTAGGGGCCACCAAACTGCGGCTCGCGGGCCGGATGCGGTCAGCTGCATTAGTTCTTCCGGCCCGCCGCCTGGCATAAAACTAATTTCATTAAACTTTCACTAACTTCCTAATTTCTAGTTTTTCTTTACTTTATATGTAAAATTTTAAATAGTGCTTTTTGCGAGATATGCAAAGTTTTTAAAAAGTTGTAAAAGGTATACCACGGGAAAAAAGGTTAAAGGGCACTGACTTACAATACTATCCGACCGTCTCTCTGCATACATTTTATTATCCATTGTAACTTTTGAGCATTTTCAAGCACAGAGTAAGAAGCAAAAGCTTAGGACTTTCTCTTCAATCCTCAAATTTTAACTCATTCGATATTTTTTGTATATTATTAAAGGTTAATATTTTGGTCGTTCATATTTTAACCGATTGCCTTAGCTCTTACATAAATTTTACGAATTAACTTCTATAACAACTTGAATTTGACATCATTTTGATTATTGCACCGATTGCGACCCGCGATAAAATTGCAGACGAATATTTGGCCCGCGGCGAGTAAAAGGTTGGGCACCCCTGGTCTACACCATCACATGTTTATAAAAGGATTTGTTCTTTACAGAAGGAAAATTCGAACAGAACAGAGTTGCAATAAACGTATGACGCCACTTCTGAAGCCACTTCTGAAGCGTACAAGTCTCACACTCTGTTACAGGTAAAAAGAAGAATGAACCGCATACTGGCACCAAAACCCAATGTTTATTTTAAAGCGATGAATGATTTTGTTAAAAACATTTCATTTCAAAAAAATTTTTTTCTGACTGTGACTTTCGAGAACGAAATAACTAAAAAATATATCGGAAAATAATTTCAGTTCAAACTAGTTTTGAAATTAGCATGAATTTAGAGAATTAGAGCATTCGCTGACCTCAGCCAAACCCAACTTTATTTATTTTACGTCATAACTGTTTAACTAAAACTCATTGTTTTGGTTTAAACAAAGAACACTTTCTATTTAGAAGTAATCTAAAACTAAATTTCCTTTTAATTTAAAACACAATGATTCAAACTGCAACCAATTCGCAACGGTATAATATTCTATTTAGTGCACTATAGTTTGTCATTATGTGAATTCCTTTCGTCCTTATTAACTTTCCTTCTACTGTAATTTAAGAAACAATGAATTGACACATATCCGTCCTTTTGTCCTTATCAATTTCTCATCCTTTAACTTTTTTTTATTTTATTTTAATTAACAAAAAACCCTCAAAATATAAATAACGTTCGTCAGAGGAAAAACACTCATTTATTCTTCATCTAAGTGGTAAAAGTAATTTTGGCCGAAGTGCAGCTAATTGTTTTTGAACTTCGGAATCGCGATCGTCTACTTGAAGTTATTTGGCTCTCCACATTCCTAAACTTTTGTGAGTACCTTTATTTGTTTTTTTTTTATGTGTTTCGTAGTAACTGTTTTCAGTAATTTATTTGTATATATATTACTTAGGATTACAAGTACAAAATAAGAGTATTTGTCAATCAAGTTTTTACGTGGGGAGAGAGATTCGCGATAAACAATCTAAAACCAAAACACTCATGTATTTGTAACAGTTTGACTAAAGCTTTTTTGTTTCATCATTGTTCAAACAAAAAGCTCATAGCAAACAACAAAGAGAAGCTTTGTAGAAATGTTTGCAGTTCCAATTTGTGAAATAGAATTAAGAAGGTTGCTAGAAGAAATGACAAACTCTCTGCTATTTTTAAATTGCGCAAAAATGATTTCTATTCACCAGCATATGAATCTAGTTGATATCAACAAAAACTTATCATAAATAAGATTTTGAACAATTGTAGCAGAAAAAGCATAGTTTAGTTAAATTTATAAATTTTGTAGCCGTCATTTCGTCATGGTGATGCACAAATAGCAGGCAGAGGCATTGACGCGTTTAATCAAGTTAAAAATAGAATTTATTCTTGCAAAGATTAAAGGCGCGTTTACAGCCGTTTACAGTACTTTTTTCTTTCAGCGCGATTTTGGTTTGTTTTATTGACACTACATAAAGTAGCAGTTTGATGTCACATCATAGTTTAAAAAAAGTAAAAATATTTGAGGCTATAAAGTTACCATTCTCTGAAACCTGATGAATGGTAGTCGGCAGCGTAGTCGAGTGGATAGAGCACCGTGATTGTGATCGACATGGTTTAGGTTCAAAACCTACTCGCACCCTTCAGTTGTGTCCTTGGGAAAAACACTTTACGACACTTTCCCCTGCTTAGTGGTCTTGACAAGCAGTTTTAAATTTCAGTCATATCTCTATAAAACTTAAAAAATAGAATAAAAATTTTCAGGCGGACAGGAATATTTTAGTATTTACAGAAGAAGGTTGAGTAATTGCTTGCCCTATGTATAGCGACCTCCATCACTTCCCTGCGAGTCAGGAGCACAAATGTAGAGATAAAAATAAAACTTCGTCACAGGGTTAGACTAACTTTTGAGAACTGGTTTTCATCATGCGTATGGCTCGTTTTTCTGTATTTGTTTATTGAATTTTAGCGAGCGCACAAGCTGGCCTAGGCACAGAACTTGAATAAACAAACAAAGAAACTTCTAGCGTTAACGACAAATACAGACGACGCAGAAGACTGCGAATTTAAAAAATTTAAAAGTTGGCTAAAAACAACTTCATACTTTAATTTGTAAAATCGAGGTTTTGAGAAAGTTGTTTATGATATAAATGCTGAGTAAGTTTTACTTAAATGCCACACTTTTCAGTATTGGCCGCTTCAACTTTTTCGGATGAAATTACTCGCGGGAAGAGAGAAACTTGATGTTCATCCAATAAGTAATATTATGTTTTTCAATCTTTTTTTATTGTAACTTTTTTTATTGTGACGCTTTTAAAAGAGTTTGCTAGGCTTGCGACACACCATCAATAAAAGTTTTATAAAGAGATATTTTATCAAAGTTGAATTTATTGGTAAATAACAAAAGAAATATAATTTAATGCGATATGTAGGCTTACTTATATTTGTAAAACGTCAAATTCTGGAAGAATTGGTGAAATCACCGCCCACATTTTACTTTTACGCTTATTTATGATCGATAGTTTTTTTCAATCACTATGATGGCCTTTCATAAGCGCTTTTTTCGCCATGCCTTGCTATTCGGCATTTATTGAAGCCAAAAGATTTATGAAATTTTCTAAATTAAATTTTTTTATCAAGAAATCATTAGAGGTAAAGTCCATGCACTTTTTTCCGACTTTCTTAGAAAATTAAAACAACCATCATGGCGTGGCGGCTCCCGATTTAAAAACACTGTTTATGGCAACAGCTTATGGCTAAATTTAAAAATCCTATAATGTGCCCATTAATCCACGATAGCCAGATCAGACATTAATCTTAATCACAATCACTTGAAGCAAAGCTCTCCCTAAATTAAAACAAGATACTCTAATAAATAAAGATACGACAAAGCTGGCGTAGACCAGAACTAACTCTCAACAAACTCTCGACTTTTATATGTCTGAACTTCCACAACAGTAACCATAGGCGTACCAGCCGAGTAAATTTTGGGGACAGTACAGATTTGCCTAAATTTTATTGACAATGTTTTGTACTATGATTTTGTAGCATTGCACGGATAAGACAAAATGCCACACATTTTTGTCTCCATTTTTGATGATGACTAAAAACAAAAATGAATAAAAATACAAAAGTTCTCCAAAATACATCGTTCTAAATTTGGAAACTTTATCCAGCGCAATTAGTTTGTTGTAGGCTCACTGCCCGAAATATTCTGATTTTGTCCTAAGTTTTGAGAGTTGGGGAAAATTGCCCCTGCTTTTCGGGCTCGTACGACTGTGACATTAACTAATATTGTTCTTGTCTGAACAACGAAATACAGATGTTGTGTCATGGGCAAAGACACTTTATGGCACTTTCCCCAGCTTGGTGGTCTTAGCAAGCAGTTCTAAATTTCAGTCGTATCTCTATAAAACGACCGGACAGCAATATCTTGACGTTTACGGAAGAGGTCAGAGTAATTTCTTGCCCTATGTATTAGCGCCTTCGTCGCTTTTCTTCTAGTCAGGATGATAAATATAGAGATGAAATAAATAAATATGAAATACTGATGTAAAGATGAAATACGGCTATGACAGCAACTAACATTCTTTTCGTCTAAACAACGAAACACAAGCAAATGATTGCCAAAACCTTGGCCATGTTAATTAAATATATTTTTTATTTTTTGTAGTTTGTGGCGAGTTTTAATAAAATTTACCTCTACCAAAGAACACTTTTTTCAGAATAGCAATTTATTAAAAAAAAAGAGAGGAATGCCTTTGCTTTCATTGTTCAAATAAGTCGCAAGTTTGTGCAATAAAGATATGCTTGTCAACATTGGCGTGTGGACATTATTGAAACACGCCACTTAATAACCCTATAATTTTCTGCTTCTTTTGAACCACATAGTTATTTGTTTTTTCCAACTTTCAGTAGGCCTATTAACATAAAAAAATTACAACTAAATTGTTTTTTGTCGATATCACCACGACATCATGCCACAGTTAACGAGAAATGTTACCGAAACTGAAAACAGTGGGTTAGAGCATGGTCGAAAAGCTGTGTAACAGAAAAGAAACCCATGTCATTCAGAAATACAACTACTTTATTACATACTATTGTGTTGTAAATGAAAATATTTATCAACACCATTATCTCATCAATTAGTCATGCTCCTGACTCACAGGACAACATCAGGACAAGATCAGAGGAATTAAACGTAATGCAAATATCAAACAATTACCATGACCTGCTTTTCAAGATGTCAAAATATTGCCGTCGGGTTTCCGTTACAAATACTGCCGCATGGTGTGGCTGTGCACAATGATCTTGACGTTAATCGAGATTGAAATAAGAAAAAAAGCAACAATATCTTATGAATGAAAGAATTTTTCAAATCAGTTTTTAAATTTAGCTCACTGTATTGCACAGTAAGTATACAATTGTTTAGAACTAATTGTTAAATTTTAAAAAGATTAAGCCTAAGTACGGCTATATACCTGATAAATAGTTTCTCAAGATAAAGTTATTTGTGATAAAATGTTAAGACAAAATTTATAGGGTGTGAGTCTAAGATTTGGCTGAGATAAATATTTTTTTAATAAGTTTGCAGTTGTGAAAATTAGCTGAGACAATCTATAACGCTGTTTAGGTAAAATTATTGTGATTGAAACAGAGCACCGATTCAATTTTATTTTGCCTTTCCTTGCTTCAAAATGAAAAATGCGTTAGTTTTTATTTTTGTATTTCAGTCGGTTCCTAACCCGAAATAACTAAATCTGAATAGTACCGGCTATTCCTATACATCAAATAATAAAAATATGCTTAATATTTTCACAGCTATTTCTTCTGCTTCTTTTTGACTTAAGCTTTTTCGTATTGCAGTCGGCAGCGTTGTCGAGTGGTTAGAGCGCGTGCTCATGATCAACATGATCTCGGTTCAAAACCCACTCGCACCATTCTGTTGTGTCCTTCGGAAAGACACTTCACTTTCCTCTGCTTAGTGGTCTTGGCAAGCAGTTCTAAATTACAGTCATATCTCTATTAAATTACAAGCGGACAGCAATATCTTGGCATCTCCGGAAGCAGGTCGGGGTAATTGCCTACCCTATGTATTAGCGCCTCGGTCGCTTTCCTGCAAGTCAGGAGGATAAACATAGAGATAAAAATAAAACACTTGTAGCAAGTAAGAACAACATTTCGAAAAACCTATAATTTCTTTTAAACTACTTTCCAGTTCTTACACTTAAGTCTCAGTTTCTGTTTATTTTCAGTTCTCAACTCTTGTGTTCCTCCCATTTTAGATTATGTAAGTTTGAATCACAGAGATACTGAAAACAATTTTAAAAGTCATCAAAAAACTTTTCTTAATTTACATGATCCTGTTAGCAAAGTCAGTTTTATATGTTTACCCAAATCCAATTAATGAGACCAGTCAAGATTCTAGAAAGCACAGAATAAACATGATGCACCTGAATAGTTAATTTTTCTGCTGCCTTGAGATTCGAACGCCAAATAAAAGATTTAGATTTAATTTTTTGGTAAAAACCCACAAGTTTCAATGTGTTGAAGCAACAGAACACGATGGCTGATTAAGTTTGTACCAAGAATAACGAATTTTAGAAGAATTTAATCTTTTTGAAAATACGCGGATTTTGTAACAATCACTTAAATGAGATTAAAATGGATTTTTAATCATAATTTTTAAAATTACGGTAAACTCAAGAAATTTTTACTTCAGGAGCGTCCAACCTAATTGCCCGTGTTAGGGTTTGGAGTGGCCCGCTCGGTATTTTCCGAAAAGAAGAAAACTAAATTGGGTGATCCTGCTTCGCTTTTTGAAAAAAATGAGTGACGAAATGGTTATATGCAAAGTGAAGACCCCCGCGAATATTTTCAAAAAGCCAAAATGACCCTCAGCTTAAAAAGATTTTACGTCCTACTTTGATTCATTAAGGATTCACACAGACACAAGAAGATCAATTACGTACGGCAAGTACCAGTATAGTGCATGAGTCACCACAGCAACCACATTTGTAATCATCGATAAAAAAGCTCGCAGTTCGTAAATGAATTGTCAAGCAGATAATAAAACTGTGCGGCCCAGATCAAGGTGTGCGTTTGCTAAGGCGATGATGATAATGTTGATGACAAGCTATTTTGAGGAAGTGACTAGACAAAGCAAAGCGCGCTTTATTAAAGCAGCAAACCTTTTAAACGTGCAGCTTCGAAAAAACCAAACTCTTGTGCTGCAAATCGTTTTTCACGTTACTCATGATAACTATGTCAACAGGGAAATTACTTTTTTTACATCAATCATAGACAATTGGAGTTAATTTTCGAAGAAACACTAAGTATTACACTGATCATACTTACAGTAGTTTCAACAGCAGTTTTTCCATGGAGCAGCCATCTGTAGCGTATAGCTTTTTAGTTTACCAAGAAACAGCATTTAAATATAGCCTAAGTTGTTTTAGACTTAAGTAACTTTTGAATACGGAAAAATTAATTACACGAATTTATATGCTCTGCAGTATTCGTCAAGAAAAAAAGAATCAAAAACAAAACACAATGAGAATAAAGAGCGCAATTGAGACGAATAAAACGTTAATTCAGCAGCTGGATTGTACAGGTGTCAGTTATTGTAAGTTGAGAAGAAACTATTGTACATGTAGTTTTCCCACGGAAGTTTCATCTATTGAAACCTGGTGTCATAGTCACACGTCATTTTATTTTTACAGTAAAAAGTGAGACGTTTCACTGAATATATTTTAAGATTGTATTTTGAGCAATTTTTACATTGATGTTTTGATGAACGGTGTGCAAACTGCCAGGTTGACGTAACTTTAGCAAAACACTTAAAGTGAAACTTCGATGGCTCTTGAGTGGAAGTTCAAACTTTAAGTTTTTTATTTAGACCTTGTTCACTTCTGGCGTATACCTGGCGTTTACACTTATTGTTGTTTATCTTTATTTGTTAATTGAATTTCGGCGAGCATCTGCGCCCAGCTTACGCACCAGGCCTATGCTAGTGGGCAGATCAGGTCTCAACATTTATCGCATTTGCTTGCGGAAATTCTTTGTATGAGTGGGTATTAATACGTCCGAGATAAATGAATAGCAGCACGAGTGGGCTTGCTCACCCAGATTGGATGTGATCGGTAGGAAGCACATTCTAAACTTCTTTTTCAAACACAGTTAAAAGCTGAGTGAACTTATTTAATCAATTGGCGTATTGCAAGAATTGTTGTTATTTCAACGAATTCATTGTTTTTTTAGCTGAGTAGTTGCTCAATTATCTTATCGTTTGAAAAAGCTACTTTACTATGCAATTTTGATTAAAATCTGTTTAGCATATGCATACATTTATTTAAATGGCTAGTGTTTTTTATTATATGAGTGATGAGAATGGTTTTAAAGTAAAACAAATTTTGCTTTATCCATCTGGACCTCCGGTTAAATGGATTCAATTATTATGACTTCATTAATTTCGACATAATGATGTCATTTTAAAAATTGTTAATTAAGCAAGTGAGTCAGTTAGCAAAACTAATTATTACAATCAAGAGTCAACTGGCTAGATGCCATGAAGTGTCGAGCAAAAGTTTATTACAACTATTAAATCAAGAATATATTTTTTGCAATTCTTTTAAATAGGGGCAAACAAAAAATGCCGCAGTCAAGAACATTTTGAGCGGCTTGTAATTCATTTGCAAAGAAATTTAAAGAAAATTTAACTCTATAAGCAAACATTTTTGGTAAAAATGACTAAAAAAACAATTATAAAATTCTGACTCAGAGTGATGACTCCTTAATGCCACCTGATTGAGATGCGTGGTTGGTAAGCTCTGATTGATAAAGATTGATAAGTCCAATGAGTGGATGGTTTTTTTTCTCCGTTTTTAGTACAAACAGTGGCGCCGCACCACCCCAGGTCCGAGCGCGTCTACCCCATATTTTAGTAATTCGATCAAGGCTGGTCAGAAATTGATTTACTAAAATTGCTTTATTGTAAAGTTTTTTATATTATTGTTTTTCTCCAGGAACAACATCACCTTACGACCTTTCAATTGAAAAACTTTAAGCACTTTTTCGTATTTAATTCCAATCTCTTTCAGACTTCGTTTGGCTTTTAAAGACGTTCATTATCAGAATTCAATCGGGCTTGAGCCGGGTTGATATATACACCGATGGGACTTCCCATTATAGTTGATATTAATCCAGTTATTATATTGGAAGCTTGCTTTGTTATTTGTTCCAACTTTTAACAGTTTTTCTCTTATGGTTGAAAAGGAAAGTTATAAATTTTTTTTTTTACTTTAGTTGTTTTCACGTAGCTACTGTGTCAAAGTGAACTTTTTTCTATCCGATTTGAAACAGAAAACTTTTTCTTTCTTTTAGTCTTCATTTGACCTTCATGTCTTGTGCAAAGTCAAAATGTACTTTATTGCGTGATGTTATTCAGCAGGTACCGCGTGATTGTTTTAACTAAAAACGTGTGCCTTGCTCAACACGTTTAGCAAACACTAATCTACAAGAACACTATTCGCGGCTTTCTGCAATCAAAAGAAAGCGAATGAGCTGTGTTTTCAAAGAAAGTAACGTTTGGTAAGCCATAGCAAGCTTCTATCAATTATTGGATTTAGAATATGAAAAAAAACATGTTTGTGAAGATTAAGCGTTGGGTGAGAACACGGCGCGCAGCTCATATGTTTTGAGCTGATTATGCAACTGCTAGTTTCGATCGATGAAGATAATGCAGCAAAAAAAATTAATCAGAAAATACCAGTGCTTCTCAGACGAGGACCATTTGGCTCTCTAAGAAGAAATTTAAAATATTAAAGGAGAAATTGGAGAGGATTTTGAGAATCTTGGTACAATTTAAGTTGACCCAAAAAATCGGTACGTCCTTCGTAATCATAGCAGTACCAGCCCGAGTGATAAGAAAAAACTGAAGACCTTTTTATTTTTTAAGATCACTACTTTTTAGAGACAAAAATCAAGAAACTCAAGACAGATTCAAAGTGAAGACTGTTTTTTTCTTTACTTTGAATAGTGAGCTATTTTTTTTGAGGTGATAGGATTGATGGTACCTGAGTCCTGAAAGCGAGGAATGCGGCAAAAACTTATAAAACCACCGGGCTACACACTTCGTAGAAACATTGCAGTAAATCAAGGGAGAAAAATTCATTCATTTATTCAGCTTTTATTTATAAACAAGTTAATATTTCACGTTTCTGAATTGACATTGACACAGTAATTGCGAATACGCAGACAGCGGCTAAGAGATATACGTTATTTACACGCACAACGAGGGATTGTGTTTGTTCAATTAAAATTAAGTGCCTCAAGTTTTATTTTCGATTTTAAGCTATTCTAACAAGTATAGCCAATACATCAGTGTTTCTAAACCTTTCTTCGCCGACCAAAATATTGAGCTTAAATTATTTTTTACCACTCCGGCAAACCAATTTCTAAAACTACAATTTATTGAATTTTTTTAACAAACGCCCCGCTTTGTTTTGATAGTCAAGTGCATCGAGCCAACTTTACATCTAAAGAGCTCGGGCCCTGCTACGCTTATCTGGTTTTTATAATCGAATGAGTTGATGAACTAAAAATGTTGGTGTACTAGGCAAGCCAAAGGGTGAGCCTTTTCGGTTTCGTTATATCAAAGGGTTGAGAAGCACGACTATGAATCGAGGGCTGCACTGGCATTTATAACGTGAATTCCTGCCTCAAACTTACGCGAAGACAAAAATGACCTTGCATTGATTTGTGACACTACTCTTTTTTTTATCTCTATATTTATCCTCCTGACTCGCAGGAAAGCGACGGAGGCGCTATACATAGGGTAGGCAATTACCCCGACCTGCTTCCGGAGATGCCAAGATATTGCTGTCCGCTAGTAATTTAGTAGAGATATGACTGCAATTTAGAACTGCTTGTCAAGACCACCAAGCAGGGGAAAGTGCCGTAAAGTGTCTTTCCCAAGGACACAACGTCAAAGGACATCAAAAAAATTGCCGTATTTTTATAGTCGTACCAGCTTAAAATAATTTGGGGGGCAATAGAGTTTTGCCCAAATTTCGCGACGTTTTCCCAAATCTTGATTTTTTACAATTTTACGGATATGAGAGAAAAATTGGTTTGAAATTTAGGGTGAAGACCAAAAACAAAAACCGTCTTTCCGTAGAATATGTCTCTGATTTCTCGATTTTTGTCCCAAAAACATAACCTTTTTTTTTATCTTTGTCATTGCCCAGAAATGCCTGATTTTGCATAAATTTTTTTCCATCGCTGCCCGAAAAATTTTATTTTTTTCTAAATATTTTCTTGTCGCTGTCCGAACAATCCTAATTTTTTTCAGAATGTTTGAAATTTGGCGGGGTAATTTCCTCCTGCTCTCCCCGGCAAGTTCGGCTGTGCGCATTTCTTAATATAACCTTGAATACTTGGCGGGCTGTAGTTTGCCCACCACTATTAAAGCCAGAAAAATAAAGTGTTCCGAGTGAAGAAATAAGGCTTGCTTTGTGTGGTGCCATTAATTTTTTCAAAATAAAAAAGCCAAAAAAGAATATTCTTAGGCAAGCAGCAAGTGTTAATTTTAAAAGTTTACTGTAGACCGCACAGCGAATCCCTTTCTTCTTGGCTTCAAATTCTTCAACTATAGGGAAGCTATCCGAGCCTTCCCCAATCACACCACTGGCTTTCACACACGTCTTATGGTTTTATTAATATATATTAAAGTTGAGATTTCGATATGAAAGTATAACAGGCTTCCACAAGCCAACGACCACATTATTAAGTCGACAATACAGCCAACGATGCAGCCAACGATGCAATCAACGTGCAGCCAATGTGCAAGCGCAAAACGAAATTTTCCCAAGTTTCGCTTGCGATCTACAAACTCACTCTTCAAACTATAACACTAAACCAAATCACCGAGCCACTTAATCACCAACGAGTGAAAGAAATTAAATTTACCGACATCTCAATCTATAGTGTGCTCGCCACGTGTAAGTGAACCAATCAGATTTCATTAAGATCACTGCACATGATTTGCGCAAAAGGCAGTGAACGCAAACAATAGAATTAATTACGAGGTTTCAAAAAAGACTTCTATACAGCTAATTAACTTTTTCAATTGCAGTGCGAGTTCTATTTTTTTTTTTTTTTTATGATTTTAACAGAAGAACGTCTCACTGATTTGCCGGCTTGCTTCCAGCTGCGCACGAGTCCACTGCGCAGTCTAAAGATTAGTTCCATCGATTTGTATTCATTTCAACGTTTTTCATGATTTTTAAAGCAAGCAAAGCCGCAAAATGAAAAACTTCTCTTAAAAGATAAAACTTTTTGAAACCACGCGTGGGTGATTCATTCACGACATGCACCCCATAGTGAAAAAAAACTTCCAAGCAGCAGGCTCGGACACTTCTTTGGTCACCCGTGCAACATCTGACCCTACTCTTAACTGCGGCTCGTACCCTTTTGCAAAAGCGCTGCAAGTTAAAGAAGGACGATCCTTGACCCATATTCACTAGTTACTATCCACAAACAATAAACTATCAGCTGAATTCAATGACAATATTTTTTTTGCTATTTGATTTGAGCAACCACTGGTGCGTGACAAGTTGGCATTGTCGATGCGGAGAGCGTTCTACAAAACCTTTGACGACCACTGCATCGTACAAACTATTAATATTTACGACGCTATTTTTCCACTGGATTTTTAAAACACGCGCTCATTGAAGTGATTTTAAAGATACAGTGCAGAAAGCAAAAAAAAGTATAGAATAGGGAGCCTGTACCATCAATTCATTTAGTACTTCTCCTCTAACAAATTTTTAAAAAAATGTTTTTGAACTTGTTAGAACTTTTAGAAGTTTTTTTTTCACTTGTTAGAATTGTACACTTTCTACTATTGTTAGAACTGTTAGAAGTTTCGCAGCGTCACTGCTGTTAAAAGTTTTATAGCTGGGTTTTTGAATAATCCAGGATCTTTCGTGGTCCATATCTCTTTTGAGAGTTTTATGATTTTTTCTGCTCTTTTTACAAAAAAATACGATTGGGGAAATATTTTTCAAGTATTTTTGCAATCTTCGTGAAGGGACTTTTAGAAGCCGCGAATTGAGAAACTCTGCCTTCGACGGCACCTGGTCATAATTTGTGTGTTTTAAAATGAAAAAAATATTTGCTATAAAATCGATTTCACTGAATCTTTCGAGCTACTGTATTTTGTCTTGCATCAATTTCGGTTTTCTATATAAAAATTCTACCATCTACATACCACTTTTTCTAGAAACCTTTCTGAGTTAAAATCCTTTGTTCGGGCAAGTTATTCTTTTCCAGTGAAGACCTTTCTTTTATTCTTCGTCTTCACTTTGGAATACCTCGGTTTTTTGGGTAACAAGAATAATTTTCTCCGTAAAAACATGAAAGCTGTTCACACTCGTTGCAAAAAGAAAAAACTTTATCGGAATTTAGGTTGATGACTTTTTTTGCTCTTCATCACACTTTCGTGAAATATTTAGTCTTGGGGTCCTTAAAATTTCAAAAAATAGCCTCGGGGTCTACATGTCTAAACGAGTTTAGAAAATCTGCTTTAAACTGCGGTTCTAAAAGGATTTAAATGCCTTGTTTCTATGCGTATAATTGCTGTACTAATAACTTTTTATCGATCTAAAGCTCAACTCAGTTCGTGTTCAATTTGCAGATTTACAAAAGGTAGGCCTTGAGATATCTTTTGTTTATTTTAAAAATAAATGCTTTGATCTTCTTCTTCGTTTTGAGGAGATGCACAGCAGCTGGATGGTCCACTAAATGGCCGGACATATTTTCGTCAACCAAATCGCCAAGTTCTTGTCGACAGGCACGGGCTCCATTTGAATAGTGATATATGTGGCAAGATGTTATTACGTCCTCAATTATCTGCTTCTTTGCGCCACACTCACAGGCCGCCATAGAAGCCATACCCCATTTGTGCGTTTCAAAGCGGAATAGATCAACGATGGTTCGGAGGCAATTAATCCTGACCCATGCAGGTCTAGAAAAGCTAAATTCCCGGGGGCGTTGGGCTAGCATCCTTGATAAATTTATGGAGTTAAAAGGCGTCTTTTTGCCTTTCCATGCTCCATCTATATTCCGCCCATCGTGCTACACTGGCGCTAATACATAGGGTAGGCAATTACCCCGACCCGCTTTCGGAGATGCCAAGATATTGCTGTCCGCTAGTAATTTAGAACTGCTTGTCAAGACTACCAAGCAGGGGAAAACGCCGTAAAGTGTCTTTCCCAAGGACACAACAGAATGGCGCAAGTGTTGATTTAAGTTGCCGCAGCTGTCCACCAAGTGGAGACAAATGCCTTTTATATAACAGGTGTTCTGGCTCCTCAGCGCGGCAAGCTAAAGACAGTATGGTTTTTGGCGGAGAAGCTCAGTTGGTTGGATGCTTGATAAGAAAAAATATTGTCCGTTGGTGTGAAACGCAGGCATCCGGACACTAAGGAGACTCGATAAGTCCACAAATGCTTTGATAAAGACTTAGGAAAGTCTAAAACGTTCAACTTTTCTTTTTTTAAATAAAATTTTGCAAGTATAAATGATAAAACGTTGGCTATTGATTGCTATTATTTACAGCTTATTTAAAAAATGTTTTAAAATTGTGTACCAAGGACCCAAAAGTTTCTTTTAACCTTCTAGTACAACTTTGCGAAAGTAACAGTGTCAAGCAAAGTCAATTTTAAATCTTTGGAACCTTTTTCGTTAAACATTTCAAGATATAATTGCTTGCCAATACTGTATTGTATTTTGCAGGCACCGCAACGTATAAATTACAGTTACTAGCTTGATTACATTTATCTTTTTGTTTTGAAATGTCCGGAATCTTTTCTGCTTCGTTTTGGGAAACTGATTTCATCAGCCATTCTGGCTTTGAAACTTTGTCGAATCATTTAAAAGAAGGTCAAAAGTCTTGTAAATGGTTGGAAGATTATATGAAGCAAAGAGCAAAAGCTGAAGAAGATTATGCGAAGTCGCTTCTTAAAATTGCAAAGTAAAAAAAAATTGTTGACAATTAAGCTAATTAAATAATCAAAAGTAACTTTCAACTTTATATTCAGTTAACTGTTTCGTTTAAATCGTTTGCAAAACCCACGACAATGCACATTATGATGCAAAATCTGTCAAATATCATTAACATATACAATCGTCGTCGTCGATATAATTGTATACAATAATTGTATTTGTATACAATAATATTGTATACAATAATACATATAATACAATAATTGTACAATAATATATACATATAATAATATATACAATATAATACAATAATACATACAGTACAATAATATATACAATAATTGTATTAAAATTGTATACAATAATACATATACAATAATTGTATTTAATAAAAGAGAAAAAAATGTTTTGATATCGCTTTAGACCAGTGGTTTTCAATCTTTTTGTAGGAGCGGAACCCCCATGAAACATTCCAGAGGCTCGAGGAACCCCTGTGCAATAATTTAATTGTCTTGTGCAACAAACATCATTTGATTAATTGAAATGCGTCCAACGTCTAATTGAAATGCGTACAGCTGGTAGTTAACTTCATTGATCGCTGCGGCAAAAAAGAGTAATAAAGAAGCGTACTGATCAGTGAAGAAACCAACCGACCCCGAGCGTACGCGCATACACCAACAGCGATAAACAAGCCCGAGAAGATTTTAATTTATATAAAAGACATAGCAGTCAATCGTACAATTGCAATACTAAGTTTCAAACAAAATTAACTAGTTAAGAAAATTCAAACTGTTTCATTAAAAAGCTTAAAACAGGACGCAAAGTAAAATTTTTCAATTACAATCTAATTTTTTATAGACTAAAGGGAAAGAATTGCCGTCGTTTCCGTTAGTTACACTTGATTTTGAATTTATAAACCAACTTTCTGCAAATAACCTTTTATTGTATTCAGTTTCAACTTTTAACATAATTGTTTTTTCCAATCTATCTTGTGATCCATAATCAATGAGTGCTCACGAAGCGCTGATTGATCCTGTCTTTGATAGTTAATACAACGTTGATGTTCCGTTAACCTAGATTTTATATTCGTTTCGTTTGACCAATAGATCAAAAATCACTGTATTTTTAAACAATATGCATATAATAATAAACTAGACTCGGGATTTGAATGTAAACTTGCGGAACCCCTGGACTGTACTGGCGGAACCCTGGTTGAAAACCACTGCTTTAGACAAAGTCGATTTCATCGGAGCCATAAGCTTTTCATGACGCTCTTATCAGTGGCAATCGTGTCAAAATGGGACGAACCAGAAAAAACACGTTGTTTATAGTCTCAACAGTTAAGGCGCGTTTACAGCCGTTTACAGTACTTTTTTCTTTCAGTGCGATCTTGGTTTGTTTTATTGACGCTCAAATCCACTCATGTTTTCGAGAAAAAATCATTTAAATTGCTGATTGTGCTGAATGCAATGCAAGATTGTGCTGAAAGAAAAAAGTACTGTAAACGGCTGTAAACGCGCCTTTAGAAGAAAGGTGCTGAAGAAAGGAGAAAGGCACAACTGCACAAAATCAAGAAAGTGTGGTGCAATACAGCGTAGTCTCGGAAAGAAGAAACGCACGACGTGCAATTACACAAAAAAAATGTTTTGAAGATTCTAAAAGCATCAAACTTAAACTCGACTGAATGAACTTACTTTATAGCAAATATGTCATTGCGAATAATAAATTGGCTGGTGATATTCAAAATTGATTATAAAATTGAATTGATGAATTCTTGTTTTTTTGTAGTCATACAATTTTAAATGATACGATTATATGCGAAAAGGATAGTGTAAGATCTTACTTTACAAAAAAACTATCAGAGTGACTTGTCAAACTCTTGAAGTTGTGATATAAAAAACTTAATTGCAAGCCATTAAATTGTTTATTTGTTAGCTAAAAGCCAAAAAGCGACAAAACGAAATTACATCAGACGTCCACATCGAAGCCTTTATCGACTTAATTTGCGCTTGAAAACAAGCACAAGTTTTTCAGTAAAACAATTTTAAGTTTCTAACTTAATTGTAAGAAAGTCTTACACCAAGTTATTTCGTACTTGGAGTGTTTCACAATCACAAGAAGTTTGGGAGAAGCACTACACCGTTAAAAAAACACGCAGCAAAATCAAAGAAACTTTGCAGAATTGCCAAAACATCAGAACGCCGACTGCAATGATCAAAGAACTCGCAGCAGTTTCTTTTGATAGTGTAGCGAATTGTATATATTAATCACAATATCGATATATTGTTAGAATGCACAGAATTTTAAAACAGTACTTTTTGGACGTAATTCTTACAGCTAATGCATTAAAAAACAATTGATCGTTTTTTTTTGTTCTTTGTTTTTATGATTTTCAGTTAGCGCCGCTGTTTAAATTAGTCAAACTTTAAGGGTAAATATGATGACACCGCAAGAAGGCCAGACTAAATTAGAAAACTTCCTTTTGAATTCAGTAAGAATCGTTTAACTAAACAACAAAATAGTTCTGAAAATTTTTTATGACGTCATTAATCTGTCAGGAAGCGCGTTCGAGTGGAGCGCGTGGTGAGCGTGGTTTCCTCGTGCAGTGGCTCGTTCTACGCTTTAGCTGTTTGTCTACTTGTTTCAGAAACGCCGTCTCCGATTTCGGGAGCCTGAGATCAACACTGGAAAAACTGCAAAGTGAATTGGAAGTAGAAGCTTCCTTGCATTTAACAGCCGCTACGAAGCTGCAAGAACAGTGCACAAAACTTACTGAATTTCGCGAAAGGTAGGGATCGCTAAGTGCTGCACAAATCGTAATTTAGTAAAAGCAGAGACATTTAAAAAATTAATTTCGTTTTTGATTCGCGTCACTGCTTCCTATCCTGGGTACACTGCAAAACATTGGTTATGCTGCATTCTTTCTAGAAGAATGGTATTCACATTGAATTAAGGTTTCTTCACTGCATGCAAAACCCACGTATGATGCTGCTTTTTATAGCTAGCTGCATGCATAACCCACGTATGATGCAGGTTTTTTAGCTAGTTTGACCAGCATCTCTCAGTTGTCAGATCTGTTAATTATTTTCCTGCTAGCTTTCGTTTTTTATTCTGACTAGCGGCAAGCATACCCACTTGCGCGGGATTCGAAGCATCATCATTCAACAGTAACTTGTGTGAAAATTTCTATCAAGCACATTGACCAACGCTCGCTTGTTGCCCTAGTCCAGCGTTTCTCAAACCATGGGTCGCGACCCAAATGTGGGTCGCCAAGACTATGCGGATGGGTCGCAAAGGCTTGTAAATTACCGCGCATAAAAGAAAAAAGATCTGCGCACACAAGATTTCAGAAGTGAAAAACCTTCTTAAGAACGATTTTAAGACGAAAATCAAGAAATCAGAGTCAGATTCAGATCAGAAATCAGACCTTTTTTTTTTACAGCTAAAAAGTAGACAACTTGTTGGCTTACATAACAATTTTGTTTTGTTTCTAATCAAAATAAGCGCTCACTCAAATTTATTTGGGTCGCAGTCATATTTGTAAATCGTTGTTTTTAGCGATTTTGGGTCGCAGAAAAAAAGATTTGAGAAACGCTGCCCTAGTCCATACATTAAAAAAATGAAGGAGTCAACCACCAAACTTCAACCACCAAACTTTCCAGAACCATCTTAACTTCATTGTCTGGAAAGCTAATGGAAAAACTTTTGGACATCTATTCTAACTTTTCTTAGCTAACAAAGGCATCGCGCTATTCATCGATCACGAAAATGTTTCACGAGATCAGGCGGCCAATCAGATTACTCACCAAGCAAGCACATTTCTAATTTTACTTTCCAAATTGCAAATTGTTAACTATTTCTGGTCTTGAGATAAAAATTTTTATCTTTTTAATCTAAAGCTTTCTCATAAACTAGACTATTTTGTTGTATTAGGTATTGTATAAAACTTTTCTAAAATTAATTATTTTTATTTAAACTTGTCCCCTACTCCCCTACATGTGAAGTATTAAAACTTAAAGGCTTGTTTACACTTCATGCGTGGGCAGGAGTATTCTTTGTTTGTTTTATTGATTTTTTACTTCTTTCTTCGCTTATGCGCCAAGAGAAGCAAAAAATCAATAAAACAAACAAAGAGTACTTCCGCCAACGCTTGAAGTAGAAACGCGCCCTTACTCATTTCTTCGTGCAGTCTGTTCTGTTCCATGTTCGCTTGCATTAAATGATTAGAGTTTTTGTTCACTTGCATATTGTAGTTTCTATATCAGTCACTATTCTTTTAAAAACTTTAATTTAATCCAATGGTTGACTTTTTATAAAACTTCTTTCTATCGACTTGCCATTGATTCCTTTTGTCTTCGATTGTTAAATTAAAAACACATTTTTAACAAACAATCCCAACTACTGTAAATACCATTCAATTTAAGAGCTTTTGTTTATTAAAACTTCTTTTAATGTCTTTACATTCTTTAAGTATCAGAAGATGCTTGAAGAAGTTTTAATAAACGAAAGCTTATAAATTGGGTGGTATTTAGCTGGAATTTTGTATTAAGAATTTTTTTTTGATTTATTTTTATAGACTATGTATTCTACAATGAATCTACCACTGATTACAAGTTTGGACCTTGTTCAGTTATCGACAGTTTTGGATCATTTTTCTACTAAAATTTTTCTTGTTCTGGGCGAAAAAACAAATTGCTGCAACTAGTACTACTATTACTACTACTTTATATATTAATAATATTAATTTTAGCCAAAAAGAAGAAAAGAAAAGACTTGAAGATGTTCTGCATCGATTTCAGAGAATAAAAACAGATCAATATAAAAGACTAACAACCTGCAAGTATGTCGGGCGTTTGCTGCATCAATATTTACATATTTGTATATAGCTCTTAAAATCAAATGTTTCTTTTGAAATTCTTGTGTTAAATGAGTAGCCTTAAAAAAGGTTGTTTTGAAAAACTCCAACGCTTTCGTCTAGCTCTCTTCAGAAGGTTTCGCTAGAATGAATTGAAGAACTGAATGTTGTACTGTATTTCAAAAGTTTTAAGACTGATTCTGATTGGCTAAAAATTAAGGCTAGTAACCTTTGGAGGGCCACAACACCAGACGCAGTAAATATCTCTGACAATTTTTCACAGAGAGAATTTGCTGCTGCCCTTCAACATTTAAAACCAGGTAAAGCTCCGAGACCTGATTCCATCTGCCCCGAGCTTATACTCCATGCTGGAGCTGCTTTGAAGTCCTGGTTACGTGACTTCATTTCTTCCTGTTTGCGCCGACTCAAAATTCCCAAGATCTGGAGAAGAGCGCTTATGGTCGCGATCCCAAAGCCAGGAAAGCCCGTGGGGGACCCAAAGAGTTATCGACCGATATCTCTGCTCTGTGTCCCCTACAAGAGCCTCGAGAGGCTTATCTACGCCCGCGTTGAGCCATTAATCGATCCACTGCTCCCTAAAGAGCAGGCTGGGTTCCGACGCGGGAAGTCAACTGTAAATCAAGTTGTTCTGCTAACCCAGAACATCGAGGATTCTTTTGAGGCTAAAAAGAAGGCCGGTGCCGTATTTATCGATCTGACAGCTGCTTATGACACTGTCTGGCACCGTGGCCTTACCTGCAAGCTGCTGAGACTACTTCCGGATAAACACATGGTCAAAATGATCATGGAGCTTGGCGAAATCGAAGTTTCACCCTTACCACCGGTGACAGCAAGCAAAGCAGGCTACGCCGTCTTAAAAACGGCGTTCCTCAGGGATCGCTCTTGGCTCCCCTCCTATTTAACATCTATACGTACGATCTTCCTTCCATGATTTCCAGAAAGTTTGCTTATGCTGATAATCTAGCATTGTTGCACTCTTCTGGAAACTGGAAGGACTTGGAGGGGACCTTAAGCCAAGACATGTCTACACTTTCAGCGTATCTCCAGACTTGGAGGTTGAAGCTCAGTCACACTAAGACGGTGACGGCAGCCTTTCACTTAAACAACCGAGAGGCCAAACGTGACCTAAAGGTCTACAACAACGGTAGACTTTTACCGTTCTGTCCAGCCCCTACTTACCTTGGGGTAAAACTGGACAGATCGCTCACGTTTTGTCACCATTTAGTGGCATTGCACAAAAAACTATCATCGCGCGTCACACTGCTGGGGCGACTCGTGGGCTCGGGATGGGGTGCTGGCGCTAAAACACTACGCATAGCCACCTTGTCTCTAGTCTACTCAACAGCTGAGTACTGTGCGCCAGTCTGGTGTCGCTGTGCTCACACTCGCCTCATTGACAGTGTCTTGAATGACGCCTTGCGCATAGTTACTGGATGCCTGCGTCCCACTCCAACGGACCACCTACCTGTACTCTCAGGAATCCAGCCAGCTGAGCTTCGCCGAATGGGAGCGACACTCTCCTCACCGTGGATCTCTGGACCCCGATCATATCTTGTATGGTCTTTTAAGTGGGTCCTCAGATACTGGCCAAGTGAGACTAAGATCCAGACGTCCGTTTGTGCCAGGTGCGCGGAATCTTTTGGACAATCTTGCCAGACTTGGCATCCGCGCCTCTGAATGGACAAATCACAAATGGAAAACGGAGTACTGTGAAAATGCTTCCAGGCTCCGTGCTTTTGTGCCCGAGACCGGTGCCAGGCCTGCTGGGATGGGCTTACCCCGAGCAGCTTGGGTTAAGCTCAATCGCCTGCGGACTGGTGTTGGGCGATTCCATTCGTCCATACACAAATGGGGTCTCGCTCCTTCACCGAATTGCGAGTGTGGCGCCTCAGAGCAAACCGCAGACCATGTAATAACAGCGTGCCCTATACATCGGGCACCACATGGAGCACGAGGTCTGACGGTTTTGGATGACGAAACTCGATGCTGGCTTAATGACATCACTGCCAGCATCTGATCCAGGCAGTGCAGCAGTCTGGGGTAGTAAAAGGATAAATCCTCGGCCCCAGTCCTGTTTGTGTCTGACCTGGAGTGGATACTTTTCAAACGATGACGACGAAGGCTAGTAACAGTTATCATACAGTAATAATTGAAAATATTTAATAAAGTAAAACCACGTTTCATGGGCGTAAAAATTTTGGCAAAAAAAAAGAAACAGAATTATGCAAGTTTTGTGTTAAAATTCGAAACTAAAAAGAAAATTTTTTACACTTATACTAACAATTTATGTTTGTGAACAAACTCTTTCTGTCTACACAAATTAGGTTTGCGAAGAGTGATGAAAATCGATTTTAAGACTGATAAATGGAATTCGGATCGTGCTTTAGAAAGAATAAAATATTGATTGTCCTTATAGTGAGATGCACATTTCTGGTTGTGTAACAAATGGTTTCCAATCACCGAGTCACATAAAATTAGTTGATTTACCGGCGTTCTGGTTGTTTTCGTTCTTGACCGGTTCTTAACCGGAAGCGTGATCTGAATTCCGTTTATCAGTCTTAGAATCGATTTTCATCACTCTTCGCAAACCTAATTTGTGTAGACAGAAAGAGTTTGTTCACAAACATAAATTGTTAGTATAAGTGTAAAAAATTTTCTTTTTAATTTCAAATTTTAACACAAAACCTGCATAATTCTGTTTCTTTTTTTTTGCTTGCTGTATTTCAACTTTTGACTCTTCACACGTCACAATCGCCTTTATTAATATGCAATCAGCTGTTTTTCTTAATGTTTACTATTGTATAATTCATTTAATTTAATTGGCACTAGCAGTTTACAATTTTGACAGTAAGTTTTTACTTTACTATTTGAAAAGAATTGTTTTGTTAAGTGAGTACATTTTATTTTATTCTATGACATTTACAAAATTTAATCATTAATCAATAATTTTCAATAATTTTCTATTAATTTTTATTCTTAAAATTTCACAGACTTAATAGAATCGTTAACTGATGATGATCTTTTGATCGAAATCGATTTTAAATTTAAAATAAATAAGTTTTTAATAAATTTGGACTGATTCTTGTCTCCCTTATTGAAAAAAATTTCAATTGAGATGCGTTTCACGAGAATCGTCCTAAAACCTTCATCCAATAGGGTTGAACAGATCCACTGGGTTTTTTAACACCTTAAGCTTTTTTTTTGCTAAAATTTTTACGCCCATGAAACGTGGTTTTACTTTATTAAATATTTTCAATTATTACTGTATGATAACTGTTACTAGCTTTAATTTTTAGCCAATCAGAATCAGTCTTAAAACTTTTGAAATACAACATTCAGTTCTTCAATTCATTCTAGCGAAACCTCCTTAAGAGAGCTAGACGACAACGTTCGAGTTTTTCAAAATAATCTTTTTTAAGGCTACTCATTTAACAAGAGTTTCAAATGAAAGATTCGATTTTAAGAGTTATTTTGAAGTTTTGTATCAGCAAAAACTTTTTAAATATTTGTATATGTTTTGAAGTATTTGCCTCTTGAAGTGTTTACTTCTATTTTAAATTATTGACTGCTTTTAAAATCTGAATATAGAAACTACGTAACAATAGAAAATAAAAAATAAGAATGGGCAAAGGATTTTCGTATTTCCAGCTAATTTTTCAAGTTTTTACGGATTGGCCAAAAAACCAGCTCCAACACCTTTTGTTTGATTAATTTTTTTGAAATCCAGCTAAAACAAATGGATTCAAATTCATTTCTAGTTAAGAAAAATTGTTTGGTTGGCCAGGTGTATCTGAAGAAAGGGTCGGATTTGTGACGTGAGCCGTAATTTATTTTTTAATTTTTGAAAAAATTTCTAAAAGTTAAGCACAATTCTTTGATTTTTATGTGATGCTACAAACTCTTTAAAACTACTGTAAAGTGAACGCGATTTTGCATTCAAAGCTGTTTTAGCTGTTTTGTCTTCAAATAAAACTAAAAAAGATCCTTAGTAGAAACCACAAGTCCTTGCAAGCTTTTAAAAGGCTTCGCAAAAATGGAGACGGAAAGAGCTGCAGCTTTACATTCTCCTGTTTTTGTAATAAAGGTCTTTACTAATTAAATTAACTTTATTTATCTTGGAGTCACATTTTCGAGTGATGGTAGACAGGACAACGAACTGGACACACGTATTGGAAAAGCAAGTGGAGTAATGCGCCTGCTTTACCGATCAGTTGTACTGAAACGAGACCTGTGTAGAAAAGTAAAGCTTTTGTTTTCAAATCAGTTTTTGTTCATATCCTCACCTACGGTAATGAGTGTTAAGTAACGACCGAAAGAGTGAGATCCCGAGTACAGGCGGCAGAAATCGGCTTCTTGCGAAAAGTCAGAGGTTTTATCCCTATTTGACAAGATTAAAAACACTGACATTCATCAATCTCTCAACATCGAACCGCTGTTACTCCGCATAGAACGATCGCAACTGCGCTGGTATGGCCATGTGACACGAATGTCTCAAGAACGAACAGCAAACCTACGGATGCTTTTCCGAGTGGCAAACTAATTTGCTTTGTTCGAAACGGACCATCTGTTGAGCTCATTCAATCAATTTATCTTATTTTTTTACTTTCTGTTTCCTCTTTAAAAAATTACGACAAGATTGGGAATCGCATTTTTTATAAATAAATTTGAAGCAAGAATTATTTCTTGTATTGATTATACTCTCATTTTAAACTATTTGAATATTTTATTTTAAAAAATCGCAGGACAGGGAAGTCTGATTGTATCGAGCCAAGGGTCATTTTTGCTTATCAAAAATGTTCGCGAACCAAAACACGACCGCCAAGTTTTACTAATAAAAAACTTTTTTTGGTCTTCACTTCGCTTTACAGCAGATTTTAACTAGAAGTGACGATCAAACAATTTATTTCTTCTCGCTAAATCGTTTCGTTTGATTCAGGTCAAGTTATGAGAGTCGATTCAAGGCGATGGAGAAAGCTGATAATGACGCTGAAAAAATCAAGTTCGTATCGAAACCGAAAGAAGTTGAAAAAGCAAAATCTCGATCCCTCCAGTGTCGCAGCGCGTGTTTGAAAGCTGATGAAGAATACAAGGCTTCGGTTAACTCGCTTGAAGCCGCCAGAGCAAACTGGGCAAGTTTCTATTCAATAAATTACGTACTTTGAAATAGAAAGCCTTTCCAACAAGGGCGGATTTAAGGGGGCATACAGTGTAGTTGCTGTGTAATACATACTGTACAGTGCTTTCATATTTTTTTAAATAATTTTTCAAAAAAATTTTTTGACGTAGTTTAAACCTATTTACATTATCACCACGCCAATAAAAGCAGTAGATTAAAATGTTTTAACTTTTTTTGCTTGAAGAAGTGTATAAACCCAGCATCTGTTCTTGTTATTAGCAGCACGTTACAATTACAGCTAAGTTGAAAATGCCTGTCCTTGGATATTTTTCTAAAAAACATTCTTACGAGAAGTGAACCTGCAACCTGATGATTAAGATTCCTGCTCATGTTTTTCAATTGAGCTGACACAAGAAGATAGTAATTACTCTACAAAATTGTAACGATTTTCCCTAAAGTATGAAATATATATATATACGATTAAACATATTTACAAAAGCGCTTCAAAGAATGTGCTTTGTATTTTTCTTTGTATTTATTATACATGTACAGAGTGTCCATAAATTATTGTTACAATTTCAAAAATTCACCATAGACTTATTTTTTAAGATATTTTCAATCGGTTTGTTTTATAGTAAAGGGAAATGCTTCAAGTTTACGTTAGATGCTTTTTAGTACACCTCTACGTGTGCACCATCAGTCGCACGTACGATAGCCAACCGATATTCAATTTCTTGCCATGTTCTTGCTAATATTCAATTCAATTTCTTTTCTTGCCATGTTCTTGCTAATCTACAGTAACTGCATCAGTTGCTTCAATTATTCGATGTTGCAAACCATTAATGTCTCTGATTTTGGTTTGGTAAACGATATCTTTTACATAGCCCCACAGGAAAAAATCCGACGTTGTAATATCAGGGGAACGTGGTGGCCATGGAATGGAATCATCACATCCAATCCACTCATCTGGAAATGTTTCATTAAAAAATTGACAAAGTTCAAGGCCCCAATGAGGTGATGCACCGTCCTGCTAGAAAATAACTTGTTGGTACTGTTCAAGCTATGGTGACACGTATTCTGTCAAAACGTCGAGGTAAATTTGAGCTGTGATTGATTTCTCGGCGAAGAAAAACGGACCGATAATTTTAACATTCATGATTCGATACCACACGTTTAGTTTAGGGGAGTCTCATTCAAGCTCACAGGCATCATGCGGATTCTTTGAGCCCCATATTTTCAAATTGTGCCTGTTTAATAATCCAGAAACGCAGAACGTTGACTCTTCACTGAAGCAAACACGTTTCAAAAACCCTGGGTCTGAATCTAACCTGTCCAGCATCATCACTGCAAATTCTTTTCGTCGCGGCTTATCTTCTGGCTTAAGGGGCTGCAGTAACTGCACTTTATATGCATAAAGTCGCAATTTTCTATGCAAAACTTTGTGAATAGTGGAGCATGGGATCTGTAACTGCGTAGAAGCCCCGCGAATGGACTTTCTAGGGCTTCTAGTATATAACTCGCACAGATTCAATTTCTTCTTCTGATATTTGAGGTCGGTCAGCTCCCATTCTCTGTAGCACACTACCAGTCTCCATAAACTTTTTATGCCATGCTCGAATGGTAGGTTGCACAGATGGCTTTCTTCCATACTTGCGTCTGAAGTTGCGCTTTGCTTGAACTATACTTTTGCTACTATACTCAAAAATATTCTGCTTAATCACTAAATAAATTGTAATTTTAAACCTAATTATTTCCACAAGTACCTGTTAAGAAAGAAAAAACTTAAAGTATTTTACTTCACTATAAAACAAATCAAATGAAAATATCTCAAAAAATAAAATTTTGACAAACTTTAAAAATTGTAACAATAGTTTATGGACACCCTGTATTACTTTTATATTGGTTTATTTTGTCAAAAAAGATTCATAAGACTCTTTTTAATTCATTTGTTGCTGGCTGTAAATTGATAAAATTAATATCAATGCCATTACTCAGTTTTTATTTCAGGTCCGGGAGCACATCGTTTGCTGCAATGGGTTTCAAACTATGGAGGAAAACCGGATCTGTACGATGAGGAATGTTGTGTGGGTCTTCTCTAATATAGTGTCCGACCTTTGTTGTCGCCTGGATGATAGTAGGGAACAAATCAGACAGGTTGCTGAGACTTGTTCGGAAGTTGATGACATCCAGGAATTCACTAACCTTAAGACCACTGGAAAAATTCCCCTTAAAACTATTTGTTACCAAGCGTGTGGACCAAATGGAGCGGTCATTTGTCCGTTAGCTAATTTTAATCCAGACAGTCTTACGCAGATTTCACCGACAATACCTAACGGTTCCTCACATAATCCTTATGAAATGGCGGATACCTCTGAGATTGTGTATACTGCAGTATACTCGTATAAACCCCAAGATTCCCAAGAGATGGACTTGAAAGAAGGGGACCGCATTAAGCAGATAAAGTTTCAGGGAGACGGTTGGATTGAAGGGTTAAATTTACGTACGAAACAAATGGGTCTTGTCCCTTTAAATTATGTCACGGATTAGTTGTAACAACAACCGAGACCTCTCCAATCTTTATCATAAAATTTAGTGTTTTAAAATTTTTTTTATTGGCAAAATGTATTTTAATATCAAACACGTGGAGAAAGTTATTTTAGTTTATCTTGCCAATGGGATTGTTGTAGTTTTACATATAACATTATATGTTATATGTGAATTCTATGTTGCTAACTTGTATGAAATTTATTGTCAAAATTCCTTTTCAAAAGTTACATCGTATTAATTAAATCTTTTTAAGTCGCTCTTTTTGTACTACAAAAGTGCTTTTTAATTTAAGTAAAATATATTTGCTTTCATGGAGGCAGCTTAGTTTCCTTACAAATTTATTAGCTTATAATTGCCGGAAAGGATTGCGTAAGAGGAACAAAGCAATTATTATAAATTGAACAACAAAATTTGATATATACCCTAGCTGCTAGTCAAAGTAAATAAAAAGTTAGTCAAAAAAAATTAAAAATAAATGCGCTTACGGTAATATTTTTATCTGTCAATTATGGTTGAAAAGTTTGATAATCTTTTGATCTATTAGCAACTCCACTAAATTAAGAAGCATTGATGTTTACATTCTTAAAAGTCAGAAATTTAGTTTCGATTTTGTTCTCTTCTACAATAAACTTCTGTAATTTTTTATTGGCAGCATTTCCAGTAATATGGGCGTCGATTTGATTCAACTGTGATTGACGTGTTGTTGGTTCAGCTTCTACTATAGTCACGCTTTCTTACCCTTGAGAAAGAAACCTAACACCATTTTTTTTAGGTTTGGCGGTTTAAACAAGCAGTTCTAGATCACAGTAATATCTATATCTAAATAAAAAAAAACTTAATACTATTTGAAAACGGCAATAGTTTTTGGCAACTCTCAAATTAAGTTTAAGTGATCGCTTAAACATTGCTCTAAGTTTAACCCTTTTGAGAATGTCGTGAAAGTAGGCAAGATAAAGAGATAATATGTAATGATGAAACGTTCATTCAGTATTTCTCAATTTTTTGTTGTTTTCTGCTTTAATTCTTCAATAATTTTCTTTTTTGCTCAATTAAACTTTAGTTGTGAAAAAACATTTTGTGAAATGTGCAAAACAACGCCAGATTTTGAAGTGCTAGATCTAAAGCAGTTTATGTTAACGCAAATAAATAAAAAGAAAAAAATCACTGTTGTCAATCAATAGAGAAATCGACTTAATTCATAATACTCTATAATAAATTTAGCGCTTTCTTTATTGGCTCATAATCGCTATTAAAACCTAACAATCATAAACAACATAAATAACTTTTTAGTTTTTTGCAAAATCACACTCACACCCCTCTTTTGCCGACCATCTCCGATTTTTCTAAAATCTGGCATATTTGTAGGTTTGGATGAGAAAATGTCTCACACCAAATTTCAAGTTTCTAAATTATAAGGTTTTTGATATATGAAGGTTGAAAGTTAGACACAAAATCGCCGCTTGAACGCCCCTGATCGAGCAAAAGTGGCTCTCTTGCGTTTATTTTTTGTTCGATTTCAAAGATGTTAATGTCATTGAAAAGCTCTTTTCAGCAGCTTTTTAATGATATTCATATCTCAAATGTAGCTATATAAATAAAGAAGTTATTTTTTGTCGTGACCTTGTGACCTTGATCTCGCATGACCCCAAAACCCCCACTCTAGACAAAAAAATTTTTTCAATATTTTTGTTCCTCACATAAAGGACTATCAGCATGCCAAAACTCAAAGTGGGATCTCATTGGGTTTTTAAGATATTTTTTAATTAGAAAAAAATTAACAAAAAACTTGCGAAAATGAGATATTTGAAAAAATCGACAAAGTTGCAATAATATTTATTGCGAAAATATCAACAAAATTACATCATTAGGCACACCTGTTCAATAAAATGAAAATGTCTTAAAAACTCAATGAGATTCCAATTTGATTTTTGGCATGCTGATAGTCCTCTACGTGAGGAACAAAAACATTGAAAAAAATTTTTTTGTCTAGATTGGGGTTTTTGGGGTCATGCGAGGTCAAGGTCACAAGGTCACGACAAAAAATAACTTCTTTATTTATATAGCTACATTTGAGATATGAATATCATTGAAAAGCTGTTGAAAAGAGCTTTCTAATGATATTAACATCTTTGAAATCGAACAAAAAATAAAGCCAGGAGAGCCACTTTTGCTCGGTCAGGGGCGTTCAAGCGGCGATTTTGTGTCTAACTTTCAACTTTCATATACTAGAAACTATTTGATCTAGAAACTTGAAATTTGGTGTGTGATATTTTCTTATCCAAACCTACAAACATGCCAAATTTCAGCAAAATTGGAGATGGTCGGCAAAAAAATGCCGTAAAGGGTGTGAGTTGACATGGAATGTTCCAGTTTAAAGTTTAACTGGCATCATAGGCGTACGCAAGGGGGGAGTTTTAGGGGTCGACCCCCCTTGAAGAATGTTGATCAGATATATGCACCTATATGTAAATAACATATTAACGACGAATAGAGTACATAAGTATGGTATAAGCTTTTATCATTTTTGCATTTTGTTTTTTTTAAACTCTATTAGTAATTTTATTGAAGATCTTTTTTTCTGTTGCCTTAATTGCGTCAAAGTTTGCTCATCAAAGTAAAACTTTCAAAATCAAAAAATATTTTTACATAAAGTCAGGTCTTATAACCTTCACTTTTGATATCTATTGTTTTATCGCAATGTTTTCGCGTGAGATACGAGCCTAGGTACATTGGTATGACAAGCAAAACAAGTGCTAAGCATCTAAAGAGGATCTCGAAAAAAACTCGATTATACTCTGAAAAGCACGATTAAAAAAAATTAAAAATATTCGCAAATATGACAAAAATGGTTATACATTTTTACAAAAATTACTTCAATAAGCTAGTAGATTAGTGTCAAAGTTTGAGTCGTATACTTTCCTTTCAAAGCTTTGCCATTCCCCAAGAGTATATGACAAAATTTTTTTTTAATTTCTTTTTTGTTATTTAGTAAAAAACTTTTTTTGTTTTTGTTTTAATGTGAAGACCGTGGTCTAACTTACAAGCTGCTGAAATTTCTGACGGATAAGCACATAATTTGAATGATTATGGAGGTTGTCCGGAACAGAAGTTTTACTTCTAATACTTGACAGCAAGCGAAGCAAGCTCCGCCGTCAAAGAAATGGCGTTCCTCGGAGATCGGTATTCGCTCCTCTTCTTCCTGTTAATATCTATACGCGTGATCTGCCTTCCACAATCTTCAGAAAGTTTGCTTTGCAGCCGATCTACATTGTTGCACTCTTTTTGAGACTGAAAGGACTTGGAAATCAAGACATAATTACAGTTTCTGCGTATCTCCAGACCTAAAGTTTGAAACTCAGTTTTTTAAAGACTGTGAGAGCAGCCTTTCATTTAAATAACCAAGAGGCCAAACGTGAGCTAAAGTTTTATAACAGCAATAAACTGTTACCATTCTGTCCGGTCCTTGGAGTAAGTCCTTGGACTTATCTTGAAGTAAAACTAAACAAATAGCTCATATTCCGTCGCCATTTTGTGGCATTGCTCAAAAAATTGTGTCTTCTCGCATTACATTACTGAGGAGACTTGCGAAGATGGGATGTTGGGCCAAAATGTTGTAAGCAGCTGCCCTATCTCTGGCCTCCTCGACAGCTGAATATTGCGAGCCAGTCTGGTGTCGCCCAGTGGATGAATTACAAATGGGACAAGGAGTACCATAAAAATCCATCCATGCTCCGTACTTTCATACCTATGACCAATACCGAGCCTGTGGGAATGAGCTTGCTTCAAACAGCTTGGGTCAAGGCAATCACCTGCAGACTGGTGTTTTGAGCGATTCCATTCGTACATACACGATGGGGTCTCGCTCTTTTACCGGATTGCAAGTGTGGCGACATTGAAAAAATCGCAGACCACGTCTTAATTTACGTTATCAGTTAATAATTTAGAATCAACTAAAATTTTATTGAAATTCTTTCCTAAAAGATTTTTTTTTTTACAGATTACTAATTGATTCCTAGGCAGCCACGTGGCTCACTTTGAGAAACCCTGAGCTAGATATAGTTGATTTTAGCTGTAATACAGAGTGCTCGATAAAGCAGTCAGGACTGAATATTTCTGAATCTAACTAACATGCAATTAAAATATAATTTATTAAAAAGCCCAATACTCTTTTTCACCCAAGTGCGATCACCATCTTATTCAAATAGATTTCAATATGTAGCTGTACAAAGTGAACTATCTTTATACTTTTGTAGCAATGCTTTATGATTGTAGCCATTATAAAAATTTGGTTCGATTTGAGCTGAATTAATTGAATCATGTAAGTGAGCTAAACTCGTAAAAAATTTTATTGATATTTAATAGCTGTGTTTAGTAATGTAATAGTGAAAATGGTAAAGCAAACAAAAACTCATGTAACTGCAAGGCGCTCTAAAAAGCATATAGGCTTACTCTAATTTGGAATATAAGTTTAGAAACGTTTTCGGTCCATGACCAAAACCACTTTTAGTAATTGTGTTTTCGACGTGCAAACCTTCATCTTCTTGACAAATTTTTGCGTACGCCACTGACTGGCATCAAAGCCAAAGCCGCAAGCACAACTTGGCAGTCAGTTGTCAACGATGCAAAATACGAGGAAGCAACCAGCAACTTGATATGTTGACTACGTTCACGCTTATTGTAAAATAGCGTCACGAACAAGAAATATTAGATATAGAGAGAGTGTTATCAGGGTTGCCACACCGTCCGGAATTTTATGTTAAATTTTGTGTCCGGAAGGAATCTAAAAAAAAAACAAATGTCCGGAATTTAGTATTAACTAAAAACAACGTGGAATTTTTTAAGAAAACACATTGATTATTAAATTCAGCCATCGGGGGCATATTCCAGTGTTTCCTGATGCCGGTCCCAAGTCCGGATAAATAGGGAGGATTGCAGCAGGAAGGGCATCTGGTATAAAACTTTTTTGCCAGATTATATAAATGTGTTATATTGATAAATCCATACCGGATCGGTCGAGGCCCGGGTTACGAACGACCGCCTCAGGTCTCGCACGGCAGGGCACCTGTAAAAATTGTGCTGATGCTGGGCTTAGTGAAAACAAGAGGAGAAAGGCGAGTGAAGAGACAACTGGAACTGTGCAAAGGGACACGCACACTCATAAGAGTTGGTATTTTAAATATAGGAACAATGACTGGAAGGGGGAGAGAGCTGGCAGACATAATGGAGCGAAGGAATGTAATTATACTGTGCCTACAGGAAACAAAGTGGAAAGGGAGTAAAGCGAGGAACATTGAAGGTAGCTACAAACAATACTAAACATAGTAAGTGCATATGCTCTACAGGTTAAGAACAGCATGGAAGAGAAAAAATGATTTTTGGCAACATCTAGATGGGTTGATAGAAAGTGTATCAAAACAAGAGAGGATAGTTCTAGGTACGGACCTAAATGGACAAGTCAGCAAAGGAAACATAGGGGATGAGGAAATAATGGGGAGGTGCGGTGCTGGAACGAGAAATAAGGAAGGATCGATGGTTGTGGTATTTGTGAAGAGGATGGATTTGGCGATTGTCAACACTTATTTCAAGAAAAACACAAATACAGGGTGGCATATAAAAGTGGCGGAAAAAGTACCCAAGTAGATTATGTGATGTGCAGATTATGTGGTGTGCAGAAGGAGGAATCTGCGATTGTCAGGTAATGGCGAATGAGTGCGTCGCAAAGCAGCACCGTATGGCAATATACAAAATGCCTCTCATGGTGAAAAAGAAAAAGGTACAGAAAGTAAAGTCAAAGTTAAGATGGTGGAAACTGAAGGAGACAAGCAGTCAAGAAGCGTTTAGACAAGAGTTGACCAGGATTTTGGGAGACAAGGATGGGTTACCTGATGAGTGGGACAAAACATCAGAAATGCTAAGAAAACAGCTGAAACTGTGCCGGGAGTGACATTTGGAAACGAAAAGGAGACAGGGAGACATGGTGGTGAAATGAGGAAGTTCAGGAGAGTATAAAAGGAAGAGGTGAAGAAAGCATGGGACAAAATAAGAGATGAAAATACTAAAAAATCTACAAAGAAAAGAAGAGTAAGGCAAAGAAGGCAGTTGCGATGGCGAAGGGACGTGTATATGACGATTTGTATGCTAGATCGGAAACAAAAGAAGGTGAGAAGGAGTTGTACAGATTGGCTAGGCAGAGAGACAGAGCAGGGAAAGATGTACAGCTCGTGAGAGTTTTGAAGGATAAAAAAAGTAATGTGATGGTAAGTTCGGAGGCTGTGTTAAAGGGATGGAAAGATTACTTTGAGAAACTGATGAACAAGGAAAATGACAGAGACCCTAAGACATAGGAAGCAGAAGTGGTTAACGAAGAGGTAAATTGCGTCAGTCGAGAAGAAGTAAAGAATGCACAAAGAAGGATGAAAAAAAGGTAAAGCGGCTAGGCCAGATGAATTGCCAGTAGAAGTTTGGAAGTGCATGGGAGAGATGGGAATACAGTTTTTGACCAGACTGTTCAACAGACTATTAATGGGTGAACGGATGCCAGAGGAATGGAGAAGGAGTGTGCTTAACCCAAGCTATAAAAACAAAAGGTACGCACAGTGCTGTAAAAGCTACAGAGGAATAAACCTAATAAGCCACACAATAAATATATGGGAAAGAATAATTGAAGCCAGGTTAAGGGATAGAGTAGAGATTAGTGAACGGCAATATGGATTTATGCCAGGAAAGGGAACTACCGATGCCATGTTTGTTTTAAGAATGTTGATGGAAAAGTACAGAAAAGGTCAGAGAGAGAAAAGACAATGTAAATTTGTGTATTCGTGGACCTAGAGAAAGCTTACGACAGGGTTCTGCGGGAAGAGCTGTGGTACTGAATGAGAAAATCAGGAATAGTGAAAAAGTATGTGCGACTTGCACAGGATATGTATGAGGAAAGCAAAACAGTGGTGAGGTGTGCAGTAGAAACCACATAAACTTTTAAGGTCAAGGTCGGACTGCACCAGGGATCAGCATTAAGTCCGTTCCTGTTTGCAGTGATTATGGATAGGATAACGGACAAAGTACGGAGAGAACCATCGTGGACGATGCTGTTTGCTGATGATATTGTGATTTGCGAAGAGACCAGGGAAGAAGTAGAGCGGAGACTAGAATGCTGGAGGTATGTGTTGGAAAGAAGAGGGATGAAAGTAAGTAGGTCAAAGACCGAATATCTGTACGTAAATGGAAAACATGACGACGAAATAGTGAAGATGGAAAATACAATAGTGCCAAGAGTAAAGAAATTTAAGTATTTGGGATCAGCGGTGCAAGAATGTGGTAATGCAGGTACAAAGGAGAGTGCAGGAAGAATGGAACGGATGGAGAAAAGTATCAGGAGTAATTTGTGACAGGAGGTTACCAGCTAGAGTAAAAGGAAAAATGTAGAGTTCAGTGGTGAGACCAGCAATGGTGTATGGAATTGAGACGGTGGCGGTCACAAAGAAACAAATAGAAGAGATGGAAGTCGAAGAGATGAAAATGTTGAGGTTTGCTATGGGAGTGACAAGAAAAGACAAGATTAGAAACAAGTACATCAGGGGTTAAGGTAGAACGGTTAGGAATGAAGATGAGGGAGGGCAGGCTAAGGTGGTATGGGCATGTTACGAGGAGATACCAGGAGTACGTAAGAAGAAAGGTGATGGAAATGAGTTACCAGGAAAAAGGAAAAGAGGGAGGCCGAAGAGAAGATTTTTAGATGTAGTGAAAGAAGATATGAGGGAAGTTGGTGCAAGGGAGACGGACATTGAAAACAGGACGCTTTGGAGAAACATGATATGCTGTGGGTACCCCAGACCAAAGGAAAAGGCCGAAAGAAAAAAAAGAAGACATTGAATATGGGACGAAAATAGCAAATTCCGAGACCAATTCCAAGTGAACACCTTTTTTTGTTTTTAGAGAACACCATAATTTTGGAACGAAAATAGAAAAATCTGAGTTGGATTTAGGTGATGACTTTTTTTTTTGTCTTCGTCCTAGATTCGTAAACAAATTTATTTTCTCCGTTCCTTCAAAAATTTTTTTCGTTAGTGTGCCTCTGTCCGGAATTCCGCCTATTCAGATATGGCAACCTTATTGAGCAGTTACAACATTCAGAAAATATAGTTGGGGGCATCTTTTTAAAAAAACCTTATAAATTAAAAAGAATGCTTTTGATAAACAACTTATACCTATCGAAATTAATAAAAAGAAAACCCGAATAATTGATTCTTACTTGCTACCATCGACTCAACCTTTTGCGTGTTGCTTGACAACAAGCCAAAAAAATCTTAAAACAGTCACGCGCTTACACAATAAAAGAACTGCAATAATAGTTTCAAATCAACAAAAAGCAAGGAGCCAATGCAGTGGAAAAAATTTTTATTTAGACGCTGAAGTTTCGAGAAATAATTTTTCTCATTGTCAAAGCAAAACATAGTGTTTTAAAAAAAAAAACTTAAAACCTTAAAACACTGTTACGTTACAAGAAGGAAAAAATAGAAATTTAATTAGGCTACTTGTTAACCTTTTGAGTCCTCAGTTCTTTTTTATAATTGTACCCCCAGTACGCAAAAAATTATCAAAATCAACTGTTTTTAACTTTTAATATCTTAAAAACAGATTATTGCATTAGCATATTTTTTGCATTGTTTTAACCTAGAATGTTGTTTTTTAAGTAGCTTTTTTTTATTCGGAAATCATGTTGGATTTGTATCTACAAATTAATGCATGTTTTTGTAATTTTTTTTATTTTTTCTTTGGTAAATTTGCCGAAGGAATATTCAACCAAAACAAGTAATAGCCTAATTAATTTAAGTTTCAAAAATTTAATGTTAAAAAACAACTTTAAGTTGAAAAATAAACAAAATAATGAGAAATCATCATATGAGGATTTTTGGCAAATACACCAAATCATCACATGATAATAATAGCACTCAAAGGGCTAAATAAATATAAAAGAACCGAACTTTGATCAATGGTTAGCGGTGGTTTTGGGTTTTGTATTAACAATGTTTCTTTAATTAATAATTTACGCTCATTGTCAGCATGTGGTAGAAACTTAACTTTATTAAAATCAATCCAGAGGTCTGGGCTTTCGATTTAATGTTTAGAGACATCCGTATCGTTTTTCAAAAGTCCGAGATATATTTTGTTATCTATTTCTTTCTAGCCACAAATTAACCTCTGTTGAAAGAGACAAGGTGTAACGATTTTGGATAAAAACTCTTATTTAACAAAAATGGAAACAAATTGTTAAACAAAACAAAATTTAAACTAGTAATCATTGATGAAAATACAAGTATAACCAATCTTTCAAAATTTCAACACTTTCTTTACCGTTTAAGAAAAAACAATAATTTAAAGGAAGAAATTTACTATCAAATCAAACCTATTTCCGCGATGACACCTGATCTACATGGCGTTCCTAAGTTACATAGCGATAAAGTTCCCCAAAGACCTATTTTATTGTCAATTGGAGTTATTCTTACAAAACTGCGGTTTGACTGAATAACCTTTTAAAAGAATCTAGCGATCATTAAACCATTATGAAAGACTCCTTCGAATTCGTAAAAAAGCAACGAAAATTTCTGATTTACGAGAATCAACGTACACAAGAAAACTTTGGTTAGTTTTAATATAGAAACTTATTTAGAACTATTCCCCTTAATTTTACATTAAACTTAATTTTGGAAAAGTTGTTTACAGATAAATCAACAAGAGTTTATGGATTAAATAACAACCAATTTCAAAAACTACTGTTATGGACCACAACTAACTCAACAATCCAATTCAAAAAAATTATACAAACAATTAGACAGTGTAGCTATGAGCTCTCCTTTGGCTCCAGCTCTGGCAGACATCTTTATGAACTGACTCATTGATGAGGTTCAAAAGAAAACGAATAGTTCTTTTACATTTGTCGATACGTAGAAGAGCTATTTTTGGCTTTCGATAATCAAATTGAAATAGAGGTTATTTTTAATTTATTTAGCTCAATTCATAAAAATTTAATTTTACGAAAAAAATTAGAAGAAAACAATTATCTTCCTTTCCTGGATGTTAATATTACAAAAACTGAGGACAATATTAAAATTACTATTTTTAAGAAATTAACTCACACAGGATTATACACGAAATGGAACAGCTATATTCTATATAAATACAAACAAAACTTAATTCTAACACTACTTAACAGAGCATTTAAAATCTGCAATAACTATAAATTAATTCATAAATAATTACAAAATATTTTTGTTGCACTTTAAAAAAATGGCTTTCTAAATTCTTTTCTCGACAAGTAAATTTCAAATTATCTGAACAAAAGTTTTCAAAGAAAATAAGTACTAATAACCAATCCCTATTCAAAAGGACCCATTAAAAGTTTTTTTCAATTAATTATTATCTTTTCTTGAAAGCATTTCACAACAAATTTTTAAAAAATTATTTTTTTTTAGAAAAAATAAACCCTAATTTCAAATTTATTCTTGTGGAAGAGACTTTTAACATTTGAAAATATTTTGCTTATTAAGATATACAATCAGTGCTTCTTCGACCAAATATTGTAGCTGTGCCGATAGCTACATTGGACTCACAAAAAAGAACCTTGAAACCAGAATAAAAAAACACCATTCTGAATTTTCAAAAAACGATACGAATGTCTCTAAATACTTCATCGAAAACCCGACCTCTAGATTGAATTTAATAACGTTAATTTTCCAGCACATGCTGACAAAACCCAAAACCATCGCTAACTATTGATCAAAGTTCGGTCCCTTTATATTTATTTAACACGTAATTAAATTTGTATTTTTTTTTGACATAACAGTGTTTTAAAATTTTAAGTTTTGTTTTTTCAAAAAACTGTGTTTTGCTCTGACGATGAGAAAAGTTAAATCTCGAAACGTCAGCGTGTAAATAAGTATTTCAACGGCATTGGCTCTTTGCTTTTTGTTGAAAGCTCTACCACGTTCCAGACATTTTGCTCAGACGTTTCAAATCAATTTTTCTGTTCCATTAATAACAATTTATTCTTTCTTTTTATTTGGTGATTGAGAATATCGATATAAAATACAGCTCTTAATGATAGTTTTGTGATCATAGACTGTACAATTTAATTATTTTACATTTCTAACTAACCAAAAAATATTCTTAATTGGTTTAAATAGATTCCCAATCTTATTACTCGTTTCCCCCTTTACAGTTTCTTAAAATAAAATTTATTGCTAGGTTTTAAAACATCAATTCTGCAAAAACACAAAGAAGCTTTGAAATGCCCATTAGCAACAATTGTATAAAAATTTTAAAACATTGCAGAAAAGCAAAGAATTATTTTAAAAAATGATCGTTTGAGAAATTTTGCATATTCTTTGCAAAATTTTCAATAGAGTTACCTGCGTGTCGTTTTCAGAAAATTTTTTATGTGAAAATAATCGTTTTAAGAAAGCTTAATTTTTTGAAAAACAACATCTATAAAGGAGTTTGTAAATTTTGCTTACAAAATTTATCTCGTTGTGTATATAATTCAGTAGACAACTCTAAAAAATTTTTAGGGCATTAACTTATTTATTTCTATCAGGCTGTTTTACAAATTAAAGCCAACACCAAATGCGGTTAGATACCTTAACCGAAGTGGTTCCTTTGCTGGTTTTAAAAAAAATTTGACTTTAACTCCAATGGTAAGGTTTGAAATTTTTTATAGTGTTTACGCTTTGGTTGTTTGGGAATAATAAATTAGAAACTAAGCCACTTAAAATGAAAGGCACCAGACCCATGTTATTTAAAACGAAATAACAAATAATATAATATTATTTCGTATATATTGTAATAATAATATTTATAGTCAGTGGCGTACGCAGAAAGTTTCCGAGGGGGCCAAAGTTTCGTCACACTCGTGTGACTTCACAAATCAACTTGGGGAGTGACGAAGGCACGACCATTATAGGGTGGTCCGGGGATATGCCCCGTAAATTTTTTGCAAAATTACACCTAAAAATACGCATTTTCGTATTAGTCAAATCGAAAGCTTTTCGAAAACCGAAAAAGCGCTTGCATATGCTTAGAAAACCAGGGTGAACCTCGAATACTCGCGAAAAATCAGCTTTTCTTTTGCTAAAACTGCTTGGTTTTGCTTTGCAGTTTTTCATTTTTAGGGTCTGAGGAAGGGCCATGGCACAGTGGCCTTTCCCCTCGGTACGCTAGTATTTATAGTAGTTTGTTATAATAAAAGTTGATAATAACAGTATTTGCTATGCTACCGTGTGAGTACCTTTATTGCGATTTTTTGGTTTTGAACAATGCTTTTATACCGGTACCAATGTAGATTCCATTCTTAAACAATTACATATTTTAGCTTCAAAATGACTACAAAACTCAAACAAAATTGTTTTAAATTCACCAAGAAAACATGAAAACATCACATCAAGATTTATTTTCTTCAAATCTTACCCTATTACCGAAACAAGATATGTATATTTTCCAGAATCCCCGAGAAAAAATTTGCTTGGCAGCAAATGCGAAAAAACATAAAAAACTGAAGATATTTTCGAATTCAGCGCCTGAAACTGGTATTAATTGAAAGACTATTTAGAGCTAAAAGGCAAAAATTATTAGTAGAGTTAGGCAAGAAATTTAGGCAAGAAAACCACTTTGCCCTCAGACATTGGTGCAGGCATATCAAAGTCAGATCCCCTGCTAAAAATTACTTCCACGCCACTGATTGTATACATAGCCCGTACCAGACCAAAAAATGTGGGAGCGAAACAATTTTTTCCGACTTTTTCAACGATTATCTGAATCAATGCCCAGTTATCATTGTAAATGGAACAAAAGCAATTAGTTTTGCTGAAATGAACTCTTGACGAAAAAAAAGTTTTTACATTAAATCGCAGTTGTTTTTGCGCACTGATCTGAGCCGTTCTGAATTGAGAAACTTCCTCCTGCCCAAATTGTGCATTGTCGGGGCCTGAAAAATCTTATTCTGCCCAAGTTTTTTGCGTCTCGGAGAAGCAATTGCCTTTTCCTCTCTGGCTTGTACGGCTATTATCGTATAAAACTTACAGCGTCAAAAACCATTTTAGTTAGAAAAACAGCAAACTATGTTAGCGCTCTGCGACCTTTTTATATCAAGGAATGCTGCTTCCGTATTGATTTTGTAAAATATTGTGCAGAGTTTATCCGCTCGTATTAATACATTTGGTGCACAGTTTGCAACCATTATTTTTGAAAGCTTAATTTTTATATTTTTATTTTTTTCCCTCCTTTTGATCCCCCCAAAATAACTGTGGGCTGATCGAGAAGTCGAGATCACTACGCGCATATTGTGTCGCTTATTCGTCTGCATGTGCAAAGCAAATAAATCCTTTAAAGATCTATTGTTATCTTTACTTTAAAGCAAATATATCTTTCTTCTTATTATTCGTTTTGGGGAGATGGAAGAGAGTTGTATGGTCCACAAATGGTCGGACATGTTTCCTTCAGCCAGGTCTTTAAATAGAACCTCCATTCATTCTTTCAGCCAGGTAAATAGATCTTTAAAAGGTCTTGGAAGGATCTATTTGTAATTTGAATATGGCCAGCAAAAATGGTTTGGCTAAAATACCAAAATCTTGGGTTGCTTTAAAGACCCCAAGTTTTTGGTATTTTAGTTGGATGATTTTTGCTGGCTATACAGTATTTAAATTCTGTATCACACACCACTTGTTTAGCAGGACCGTGTATAATTTTGAGTTGAAAAAGTAGAGCTTAGTAAAAAAAGGTTAAAGATTAAAGAGCTGGGTTAAAAAAGGCAGACCAAAAAAATTGTGAGATTCTAACTAGAATGAAATCAACACGAAAGCAATTCAAATATGAACTACGACGGTGTAAAAGATTAAAAGACTAAAAGTCTGCTGATGCATTGGCCAAGGCATTTCATTCTGATACTTCTTCTAAGGCCTTCTGGCAAAACATTAAAAAGCTTAAGAAATTATGTCCTTTACCAGCTGCAGTTGGAGGTGCCTCAGGATCCAAAAAATTTGCAGAGATGTGGAAAAATCATTTCAGCAACCTACTTAACTCTGTTAAACGATGAGTATAAAGAGTTTGTTTGCAACAATATTACTTGTAAGAATAGTTATATGAATTCATCCAAGTACATGTGTGATGTTAGTACTATTCAATCCTTAATGTGTAAACTGCCTTTTAACAGTGCAGTTGGTAGTGATGGCATTTCTGCTGAGCATATTTGTTTTCTGATTCCACTGTTGCCCTTTACTTAAGTTTATTTTTTAATATGTGTATCCTACATGGCTATATTCCTAAACCCTGTATTAATACAGTTATTGTATCTATTGTAAAAAATAAGAATGGTAATCATCAAGATTGTTGTAATTATAGACCTATAGCAATTGCAACAGCTGTTTCAAAGCTGTTTGAGCAAGTCATCTTAATTAATATTAAAAATTTCTTAGATACCACGGACAATCAATTTGGTTTTAAGACTAAGCATAGTACAGACATGTGTGTTTTCCTACTCAAACAAGCAATTTCTTATTATATTACTCGTGGTAGTCCAATTTTCTGTGTTTTTCTTCATGCTTCAAAGGCATTTGATCGGGTAAATCATTATTTGCTTTTTCAAAAGTTAATTGTGCACAATGTTCCAATGTGTTTTGTTCGTTTATTAGTTTACTGGTATACTCAACAAAGTATGCAAATTAGATGGGGTAGATCTTATTCTCCGTTATTTTTGGTAACTAATGGTGTTAGACAAGATAGCATATTAAGTCCATATTTTTTTGCAGTCCACATAGATGATCTATCGAAAGAACTAAACAAAATAAAAGTAGGATGTTTTGTTGGAAAATCTCTTGTTAATCATTTATTATTTGCTGATGATCTGTGCTGTTTTTGCCCTAGTATTCATGGTCTTCAACGTATTATTGATGTATGCCACTCGTATGCTTCCTCTCATAATACTGTATAACATTCAACTGTCAAAAAACACTAGGCTTATCTTTTGCATCTAGCAATTTTAAATTAAATATTAAACTTAATGTGGTACTTGGTGATTTCAAGATACGGTTTGTAAATGAAATTAAATACCTCGGGGTATTTCTTAACTCCAAGTTATGTGATGATGAAGATATAAATAGACAGGTTCGTTATTTATATGGAACTGCAAATAGGTTAAAAACATGCTTTTACAAGTGTTCCACAAAAATAAAAAATGTATTATTTCGCACATATTGCTCGTCTATGTATGCATGTCAATTATGGAATAACTTTTTGTCCTCTAGTCTAAAAAGAGTACGCGTAGCCTACAATAATTCTTTTCGATTTTTACATGGATTGCCTAGGTATGTAAGTGCCCGTGAACATCAGGTGTTAAATAACATTACAACATTTGATGCAATTCGAAGAAAAATGTCCTGCTCCTTCGTTTATCGTTGTTACGATTCTAATAATAAATTAATTTTTTCTTTAATGACCTCGGAATGTTTTATTAATTCAGCATATTATAGATACTACAACACATTAGTTTATTTGCAATAGATTCTTGGTAATTTTTTTTTAAAGTGTTGTTTTTTTGTATGTGTATCTCATTCTCTGTAGTTTTTGCTGTTTTGTTTTTGTTTTTTTTTTTGTTATGGACTGTGAGTCTGATTTAAATAAATAAATAAAAATAAAAAAAAATAAATTTAAAGATTGTTTGGTGTAGATTTTTATATTTTATTTAAAAATCTATATATTAATATAAAAAAAAGATTCCATTTGAATAAGTGAACACCTGACGATTCAATAGGATGAAACAGACTGTTGTGATTTTAACTTATGAAGTGTAGTGTTAAATAAATATAATATGCTTACTCTAACCATTTGTTATTGAGCACTGTACCGGCAAATGAAACATTACTGGATTATTAAAAAAATTTTATATTTTTTATTTGTATTTTTGAATGAATCAGAAATATTTGTTGAATTATAAACCTATATAATTCAATTTTTTTATTGAATAGGAACTTAATTTTTAGTTCATAATGATAAATTAGAAAGCATATCCAGAATTGTATTATTGCATTGCTCCATGCGAAAAAAGTGACGGAATCCGAAGATTGTTTTTGTCTGCTTTTGAAAACAGAACATTATAGGGATTTCTAATTATCTGTCAAATCGATTTATTTTTTGGTGTGAAGGATGATGCGGAGGGATTTAATAATAAAACGATTAATATTTTATAAACTTTAGTTTAATTCGTGGTATTTTTCACCAACAGTTTTTAACGAAGGTCAAGACCAGGGGATCAAGCACGACCCGAACTCGAGCCGTAAGCCTTTATTCGGGATAGCTTTACAAAAAAGGAGTTTAGTGCATGAAATAAAAGAGTACACGTCTTCAAGATTTGTTTTGGAGGAAAATATGTACAATTAAACGGAAGACCTTATTTGGTCTCAACGTGTTTTTTTAAGTTTTGTAAAGACCAAAAAATAAACATAAAAAAGACAGGGTGCACAGCACAAAAATAGTGTTTTATACAAGTGATGACCAAAAGATATTTGCTAAAAGAGCTTTTTTTATTGTCATGGCACTATTATAAACGGGAACATTTTTAGAACGTTTTTTAGGCGACGGTGAAGGTAAAAATAAAATTTCTGCTTTTACTTTTGCGCTCACAAAATCATTAGTCCTAGCATTTATTCAACCTTGTTAAAACATACAGAGTTAGTTGACTCCGAGACCTATAATTTGGCGGTGAATTGTTTATGTCTTTTACTTTTTAAAAACCCGTACCAGAAGTGTCTTTTTTAAAATCTAATTAAAAAAATTTCGGGCTTATGCGACGATTTGTCTCTCTCTTCTCCCCCAAGAAATGTGTCAACGAACTCCCTCAACTAGAAGCCATGTGGTCATGAATCATAATCACAGTCTAAACACTTTTTAAAAAGAACAGAGAAGGTATTTTATAAAACACGGTCAATCCGGACCGAAACTGAACAGTTAAAAATAAAAATTACTGAAATCGAGCTGAAACTTTAAGTAAAAAAATATGATTGAACACGAGTTCAGTAAGCTTAAAAAAAATAGATGTTATTTTTAATTTTTTGCAACAAATACATTATTGACGAGAGTCTAACTGAAATTGAATATTGAAATTTTTGTTCTTTTATTTTAACGATTATTTTGTGGATCTTCATTCATTAATGCATTATAATATAGGGAAAGGGGGCGTGTTTATGGTGGCATTTTGCTGTACTCAATTAAAACTTCAAACTCAAACTTGAACTTGAATAAAAATCTATCGAGTTCGCAGCTGCCTGTGACTGAAAGATTTTATCCTCGTCTTACAACGTCCGTTTGTTTTTCAAAAAAATTGCGAAAGTGTACATTCTCTTTTTTTGTAAAAAGACTAGTTTTAATTTACCGTCGGGTGTTATTTTAAAGATACTATGAAGTAACTAAACGGAATTTTTGTTTTTGCTTTTCGAATGAATGAGAACAGAGTGCAGTGGAAAATAAAATTAAAGCCGTAAAATAACTTTTTTAGCACTAGTAACATTTGATTATTATTTTCTGGAAACACTGAATTCTCAGTTTGATACAATTAAACTGAAATTCTAGGATTGCTATATGAAACAGAAAAAAACGAGGTCATAAAGCAATTTTGTTTGCTTTTTTCACCTTAAGTTATTCAATCTCGAGAGAAGTGAAAGGTTTTTAAATTTTAATTTATTTTTTTGAAGTGAAAGTAGTTTTTAATGGTATATCTTATGTTAATCCCAGGGCACGTTCTTTTTTCACACTTCACCCAAAAACATCGACATTATTTGATAGAATGATTTGTTTTTGTTTTTTAAAGGCAAACAAATTAACTGTTAACAGTGATTTTAAAATCTTAAATTTGTTTTAACTTGCAAGAGTTTTCCCATGAAAAGGCTCCATCAAACACATTTTCTCCCCTGATCATGAAATAGTTAAGACCCGTTTTCACTACTAGTGTGGAATGAAACATTCTTTGTTCGTTTCATTGATTTTTTTACTTTTTTCCACGTTTAAGCACTAAGCGAATCAAAAATACTTACAGTATATCAATAAAAGAAAGAATACTTTATTCCACGCTTGTAGCGAAAACGAGCCTTTAATTGTTATCAAATTCTTTAACCACGTTCCGTTTTAAATTCAAAATAAACAAACCCTTTCCACTGTCTTGATCGTCACCATTATTAATTTACTCAATATGAAGATCGATCGATTCGATTCAATTTGCAAACAGAAGAAAAACAGCTTCCGTATGTCGGAGAGAAAACAGCGGCCAGGTCGATACAAATACAAGCAATCACATCTGACGATACGAAGAAAAAGATATGTGGCTTGCTGAGTTCTTATGACTAACATTAAAAGCAGTTTCGGTTTACGACATTGATGACGTAATAATTGTCATACTTTTTATTTATTAAATAACAAGCACAAAAGCACGCATTAATGACGTCATCAGCACATTAAATCTTCTGAATTGCATCGAAGGCGTCAACTTGGAGAAACTGACAAGCGATTACTCCTCCTAATTTCGGAGAAACCAAGATATTACCGCCTGCTGGAAAGTTTTTTAATCAGTTTTTTTGTTTTATACGGTGATATGACTGTAATCCAGAACTGCTGCTGAGACCACTAAGCAGAATAAAGTGCTTAAAGTGCATTTTTCAAACCAATAGCGTGAAACGAGTTGTAATTGCACGATAATACTGATCGCATTCCTTAAAACTCGACTACGCTTTATCTATCTCTGGTCAAAATAATGCGGAAGTTAAATGAGTATATATAAATTAGTAATAAAAAAGGGAAGAAAATTCAGCTGTGGACAGAAAAAATGAATTATTCACGTATATAAAATATTCAATTGACTTTGTGCCGGTGAACAATGTCTATAGTGCACATTAGCCAAATCTTTCTTGAAAGTTAAGTCGTATTTTGAAAAATCCAAAAGGTATAGCTTTGATTTAATTTAGAAATATTTTTTTTGTCAACAACAATCTCAAGTTGAAACTGCTTTAATGGATGGGCCTATATATCATAGCCACTGTTCATAATTTCGTGAACCTTTGTTTGTTTAATTAAAAAAAACAACATTAAACTCTTCTCCCCTCTCTACCGATAGGTAGCAGAGCAGCCACGACTACGAGATCTCACTCTTCCTTTGGAGCAGCACACCTCGCTTCCAGGAGAATAAAAGGTTTTTAAACAACACAGCGAATCGACATCTGAAGTTTCAAATAAATTTCATGATCAAGCTGAATACGCTTTATGTTGTAAAGCAGATTAAGTTGAATGTATCTCATACAAGATTAATATTTTGTTTATAAAATGATGTAAAAAGTAAAAAAAAAATTTATAAACCTCAAAATCACACCGTATATGAAGTGTGTGCATGATTATATAACCCTGCCGTGATCATGCCCTGCTATATGCATATGGCAAATAGACTTCAGCGAATCAGGCCGAATGTATACACTACTAACCTCGTGGTAAAACAGTCTCGCCGCAGCATTTTTGCTTGGATGTATGATATGGCGCCCTCCCGCAACAAGCGTCGGCTGGAGTGAAATCACGATTTCTTTTTGAAGTTGATTGTCCTATGGAAATAAAAACTGTTTCGCTATCACTCTATCAGATAAATAAATTCACTTTATAGATTAGCCGATAGACAAAATCCCACTTGGTTTCACGCAAGAATGCCTCAGCCTCGGGCCTTTTCTCGTCATTTGTCTTTCCGGATGAAACCTTGTTGAGGAATAAACAACCGCGGCAGGTCCTTCGATGTAGTTGCTGACGCACCGGATGTGGATCGAGTACTTCCGTTGATTATCGAACTCCGTGATTGTGAATTTCTGTGGTAAAGTACCGAGAGAAAAAAAATCAATCCCACTTGCCAAATTTGAATTAAACACTGCTACCCTCCACAAAACCTGGCTACCTCTTTTGTGTTAAATATTCTTTGATAAAAGAGGTTATCCGTGGGAGAGATTGAGGAAACTACAATCTGCGGACACAGCCCTTGCGCCGGAGTCGAAATAAGGCCTTGAAGTCCAAGTTTCGTTTTTTCAAAAAACTTTAACGTCGGGTAAGGAGGAACTGTTAAAATTGATTTCAAATGTAATAACTTAATGTCAGAATTATTTTTGTCGGTTAAAATTGATAAAACTGCAGCAGCTCTTGTTTTTTGTTAATTTTAGAAAATTATTAAGCTAAATATCGCATCTATGTAAACCATATTCAAGGTTTAAGTTAGGGGGGGGGGCAACCCGTAGCCGCGCGGTAGTTTCCGAAATGACGTAAACTTAATAAGATTATCGTGTTGCCAAAAAAAATTTTTTATGCAAAGTATGGAAACCAAAAAAGGTTTTCACCTGAGTTTTCAGGTCAAAATCATCTTTTATACAAATTGAAAACAATTGCCTTCATTTGTAAAATTCGATCGCTCTGTTTTATTTAATTGGTTCGCGAACATTTTTGATGACTAAAACGACCCTTGGCTCAAAAAGCTTGGACCCCACTAATTGAAGTTATGTTGTTTTCTAATTAAGTATTAATTTAAAAACATTGAGTTCTAGCAACGAGGAAACATAGGATATGTTCAAGCCGGGCATGTAGCTTCATGTTTCAGTTGATTCTTTGTTCATTAGAATAGAAACAAAATGATTTGGCCGTGACAGAGATATTTATACTATTTGTCTTTGTTTTAAAACAAGTTTTTAAATAAATTCTTAGTTGTACAAAACTTTAAATTGGTCATTAAAAAATTTTTTAAATATTAAAAATAATAAGTTTCACCAATTTTGTGCGACCATCTTCGGAAGTATGACGTTATTTGAACCGTGCCGAAACGGGTCATTGCGTTATCTTTAACCGATTGCCAAATTTTACTTGTGGTCTGCTGTGTCCGAGCTTGAATGTCGCTTTTATCTCCGAGGATAAAAAAGTACAGTGTGAAGATGTACGTGACTCCAGGATGAAGACCGCTAATTTTCGTCTGGATCGCCTCAATGGATGGGTTGCTTGTTAAAACTTCTTCTCTGAGATCTGTTTTCCAATCCTTGTAATTTAAAACAAGTTATTTTTGCTTTTTATAATAATTCCGCTTCACAAATAGTGGCGATCTTATTTTGTTTTGTATCCCCAGCACGTTTTTCTTCTTTCAATAGCTCTTTTGTCGTGAATGTTTTTATAAAACCATGCTTATAATATTCAAAAGTTAAGTATAACACTCTGATCACTTTTACAGTTACATTGTTTCAGAAAATTTGAGACAATTTAATTAAAAAGCCATTTGTCAAGAAAAAATTGCTTGGAATTTGTATTATTATGCGCACAGTGACCTTTTAGTAAAAATTTATAGAATAATGCTGACAAGATTATATAGATTATTTTCGGTTATCACTAACCTAATAGATAATGTCATACTTGAGCAGAAATGTTTAGTGCACCATCATAGATATAGCATTTGTCGTTACACGAACATAATAAAATTTAAGAAAATTCGAGTGGAATACCTATGTGTTAAGAAAATATAATTGATTTGTAATGAAGAACCCCAAATAATCATTTAATAGAAACGAATCAACCAACGTTATGAAGAATAGATGCTGTTTATAACTAACCGTTACGTCTTTAACTTCAATCATATATTCTATTCGTGGTATTCCATTTATACCCAAAATAGGATTCCATTGTAAGGTCACAGAATAAGAATCGAAGTCTATCACTTCAACCTTAGCCGCGCGTTCAGGACCTATCACAACAAAAATAGAATTGACAAAAAGTGTTTCACGATGACGTAACAAGCCAACCAGGGCAAAACTTGAAACGAGGGACTTTTTTACAATTAACTCGCTTTAAACCCTGGCCTAGAGTTTGTTTTTACTTTAATGCATCGGCGACAGAGTGAGGATCGAACCTGTGGTGAACCGGACAGAAAACGCTGTGGAGCTTCGGACTCCGTTTGACACGGAAAACACCTTCAAGGTGTAGCTTGTCCTGGGTTGAAGACCAGTGACGATAAACCGGTCACTGGACAGCGTGGAAGTGTCGAATAGCGTTGAGATTCCTAAGCCATCGATGTATGGGACTAGATGAAAGTCACTGGTAAACAGAGAATAAACTTGAAATAACAACACACAGAAAATTAAAACTTATAAAAATTAAGAAGATTTAATGTGATTTATAGGCGATTAGATTTATCATTAGAGTAATTAAAACGGTAAAAATTGTAAGTTTATTCTTTTTGTTAAAAAACCAATTTTCCAATTTTTCTTGTTGTTATAAAACTTGCTGTTATAAAATTTATTTTCTAATCGTTTTTAGCTTTTTTTTATTTAAACTACCTTTTATGTTCTGTCTAAAATAACTCTGCAAATAATTGTAACTGTTATATTATTCATCACAGTCACGATGTTTTTCTCTTTTCATTTCTGGATTCTAAAACGTACATTGTTTAATTAATAAAAATATTGGATAAGTTCTAGAGGGAATAAACTCGACGTCAGTATCGTGGGACGCACTATCTCTTTTTGCTTTGATATTGTTCTCAAATTCCCAAATAAAAACTAAAAATAATAATTGTTTTTGTTTTTAAGGAAGCCCTTTTTTAGTATGTTAAAAGTCTTGCTTTTTGGGAAGATTAAATATGTTTAAATTAAAACTTTGTAAGCGAAAACTTGCGTAGGGGGCAGCTTTTTTTAGTATAATGCAGTGAGATTGGTTGATTGCGAAAATTCTTTTCATAAAGATTCAGAAGCCTTAGCTTTTCCTGCAGGCTCATCCCCAGATTGCGACACGTGATGGGCCACACCAGGTTAAATTGGAATCGAAGCCGGAAAACCAAGTGAAGACCAAAAAAATCTCCACTTGTTTGAAAATCATATTTATTTATAGTTTGATAAAAGAAGATTTCTTTTCGAGGCTTCACCCAGATTTCTAGCTCCGATTCTAGATTTTTGTCATAGACCTTTCGGCTATGCTTACCCAGGCCAAGCCAAGTAGTATAAATTAGTGAAAATTTACTTACATGCCAGAAAAAAATTATAAAAAATTGGGGGGCGCAAAAAAACTTCAAGGAAAGCTTATTGCCTTGTGGGGACCGTTTTTTTCCCTGGTACTACCGTTATCTTTTAGATGTCAGTGCCTGAAGTAAAGTAGGCGTAAAACATTCTACAAGGCTGCGGCAACACCAATTTTACTATTGTTTTTAAACCAAGAATAAAACACGGGGTTTTTCAGACAATGTAAATTGGTTTTATTTGTAATGAAACGATTTGTCAACGTAATTTTTAATACACGTAGTTCGATCACTTTTTAATTCGGTTTAATTTTTTGGCATTATTCGAGAAACAAGCAAGTTTTTTTTATCAACACCATTACCAACATCAATAATGTAAATGACTCACAAATCATCAAAGTTTCCACACAATGGGCCGACAGTTTCAAAAATGACGTCCGTACTCCCCACCGTGATCAGTTTAACCTTATAAGGCTTTTTAGGACCTGTTTGATCCGTAGTCATGAGGAAATATAAATATATGTAAATTTTGGAGATTTATTTAATACAAAAAGGAGATAAACGACTTTTTCTATTTTGATTCTAATAAGGGTCCGCAAATACTTTTTGGCGCGATCCAAAAAACATCTTCAAAGTTCTGGCAAACCAAATGCTTGAGCGTTTTGTTCTGAAGGTAAAGTAAAAAATAAAGAAAAGATCTTCATCCAGTTTTATATACAAAAAAAGGATTTGGCTATTAATTTTTAATGAACTTATTTTTTAATACAAAAATTTTGCAACTTTTACATTCTTTTGCGATTTTGTTTGTTAATTTTACGACTTCACAATAAGTCACTACACACTATTTCAGGACCGTTATTGTTAATCTTTATTTTAAAGTTAAAATCTTTTAATACATTTTAAAAGATTCTGGAAGTTGAAATAAATTCATCAATCAATTTTGCTACTGATGAGGATGAGAAGACCAAAACAATGTCGATGTCTGCTACTAATGTTTCATAAATTTTTGAAACCACATGTTAATAGCAAATTAAATGATTTAAAACAATGCAAATCATGTACTTACTCAAAATCAATCTTTTTGATATTGGCTTGCTATAAATTCTGTGATACAGAGGACCTGTAAAAGTGCGAACGGAAAAAGAGTAATCCTTTCCTGAAAAATAGCGTTTTTTTCACACAAGACTGCTAAAAAACTTTTCTTAAACAATAGCAATTGAACGTAAAATAGATACCGAGCAAAAAGAAAGATCTGTTTTATTTTGATCACAATAAGTACAAGTGTATGGTTTGGTCCCTTAAAAAAATTATATTGTATATACAGTACAGTATAAAGAGGTATATATATATATATATATATATACGAGTATATATATATATTTCTTTAACACTGTTGGAAATTCAGTTCTTCTAAAGTGCTCGATAACAAAGTTAGAGCTTGAATTAAAAATTTTTAATTCAATTTAATTCAATTATTTTTATTTTTAATTCAAGCTCTAACTTTGTTATCGAGCACTTTAGAAGAACTGATTTTCCAACAGTGTTATTACGCTCCCTTCTGGTAGAGCACTTTTATCAGCAGCCTTCATCATGGAGTTAAAGCAAGTAAATTTCAAATATATACAGTATATTTCTTTATATAGGCTAATAGTTAAAAAAATGCTTAATAGTTAAACGACGCTAATAGTTAAACTAAGTATATGAAATCAGTATTTGTGCATGCTTCAGGTTCAGAAGCTTAACAAAAAACAAACCTTGTTGAAGATTAGCAAATATCCTACTATTCCAGCCGCTGTCCACCATTATCCCTTGAGGACGAAACGACGGGTTAGATCGGGAATAAATTCGAACATCATATCCTGATAATCCTAAATATCTTTTTTTTATTCACTTATGAAAACAAAAGCGTAAAGAAAAAAAGTTAATCTTAAGTACTTCTATGAAACTACTTATGATGTGCACTACCTGTCGTGTTAAAACTACTAAAGTACAGTAGACCTCGGTTAATCCGGATTCGATTAATGCGGAATTTCGCTTAACTCGGATAAAACTAAAAGAACAAACGATTTCTTATATACTGTAATTCTTAATAAAAAGCTTCGTGCAATCCTGATTTTCGCCTAAAGGCGCGTTTACAGCCGTTTACAGTATTTTTTTTTCAGCGTGATCTTTGTTTGTTTTATTGACGCTTAAATCTACTCATTTTTTCAGAAAAATTGAGTGGATTTAAGCGTCAATAAAACAAACAAAGATCAAGCTGAAAAAAAGTACTGTAAACGGCTGTAAACGCACCTTAATTCGGATGATTTTGTCTGTCAAATCGAATCCGGATTAACCAAGGTCTACTGTATTTGCTTTGACATAAAAGTTTGAGACCTGCTCAGACCCATATTTTGCGACCAATGTCTGCGTGTGTTATGATCAGGCAGCCGCCTTTAGAGTCGGCAACTTTTTCTTTTTTTTATTTATTATTTAATTCATCAACGATATAAAAATCAAATTTAAGGAAGCCGAAGTATATAGGCTTACGGATGGTGAAGACAGAAAGGTTTGGAGAGTGATGATGCGCTGCGGCCACCCCTGACTGAAGGGAAAGGCCGAAAGGAGAAGAAGAAGAAGAAGAAGAAGTATATAGGCCTACACACAATTCAAGATTAAAGACCTGCAAATTAAGATACTTTTCTTTTTAATTTTTAAAAACGATTTTGCCTGCTAATACCCACTCATCGGTGGGTACAACCAGGGGCGCAGGAAGAGGGGGAAGGCATTGGGGAAATTTTTCTGCTTGCTTTTTAATATTCTTAAAACACAGGGGCGCAGGGGGTAGATTGTGCTCTTTGAAATTTGTATTACAGAAATATTTTTAAAATCTGCTCTACAATTAACCTATATATTCTTGGTCACTACTAAATACAACGATGTTTGTTAAATTACAAAACACGTGAGTCATAGCACAGCAATGAAAGTTTTAACGTATGCAATATAGAGTTATAGATATCTCAAGAAACCTAACCTTCTGGCAAATTTTTTTCTACTTGATCAGTAAACTAAATTATATCTTAGCCAAAAATTGTCTATTAATCAAAAAATGCTGTTTTACAAATACATTTACTGATGGCAAATAACCAAAATACAACAATTATACCAAGCGTTCTAAAAGAAGAAAAAAACTAAATTCTTATAAAGAGCAATGGTTTTTAGTATAATTATAAAAAATTTGATTTAGAAGCAAAGAAATTGTGGTGTTAATCCAATTTTAACAAACAACAAAAGCTGTCTGACTTAGGCTACTCATTATTCACTTATAGCTGACATTAAAATCTGATAATGAAAACACCAAGATGAAATGCGTGACATTTTTAACTCTTTAAGGCAGCGTTTTTCAAACTTTTTTTACTGCAACCCACATCAAGAACCCCAGTTTGCATTGCTACCAATCATAGAAAAGTTATATATATATATATTGTATATACATACATAATTTCCAATATTTTTAATTCTATTAAACCACAGTTTACATCGCGACCCATAATTCTTCGGTGTAATAAGACAAACCGTCTTTACTAGGTTCATTTATTCTGCATCGACAATTCATATGCATATTTTTCATGATCTGCATATTGTTTTATTTATATGAATGAATAGAATATTATTATTTTTAGAAAAACAAATAGGAAGAAAATTCTGACACAAAGGTAGAGTACACACGTAGCATTAAAAAAAAAAAAATAATAATGATATGGATGCGCTTGCTTATTCATAAACAGTTGTTTCCAATTGGGAACACCAATTGGGAAATTAGTTTAAGCAATTGTAGTTGCATAATATCGTGTCATTTGGAGGAGCATCAACTAATTCAGGGTTTATCCTTTTACCATCCATGGCTACTGTACTGCCAGGTTCCGGTGCCGGAAGTGGTGTTGTTGAACAAGTATCCGGTTTCTTCATCCAAAACTTTCAGACCTCGTGCTTCGGGTGGTGCCGTTGTATGAGGCACCACGATGCAACGTGGCATTGTTTATCATCAAAATATAGAATTTATTAACTCTTGCATCGTCACCCACTCGTTGATGATGGAGCTGGAGAAGACCACGTGACCTGGACACCATTTGTTTTAAACGTAAACGAATCCTGAAGGTCGTTGATCCCAATCATGACCCGGAGTCCCGATAAAACTTTAAGTTGGAGATTTGTGGGGGGGAGTGGTTCTATGTCAAAAATCAGAAAGAAATTAAAGGCTCTCATGCATGGTGGAGTAGGGAGTGAAACAAACTCCTCCATTTTATAAGGGTGCACACCTGCGAAAAGTTCGTACACGCTCCGCGGGGAAGTGCGGCCGCTTTCAGTCACTCCGATTACAGAAACTATATAGCGCCCTCCCGGATGTAAATTGGCAAGGACGCGTGATGTTTGTTCGGGTTCTTCCGGAACTCGAATTGTTCCAGTTGAAGGAAAAATCTAAATCACGTGGATTTATTTGGACCAATCCTATCAAAAGCATGTCTACATGTTTTCAAATTATTTTCTTTTTGTAAAGAATGATGATTTTTTATTTCGATTTCTAACTTCAATTTAAATGTTGACAAATAATTATTGACTAAAAAATTAAATAATTCAAAAAATTATTTTATTGAATGATTGCATATTTGAAATAAATTGTTTACAACCAATTGAAAATGGTGGATACGAGAAATAAAATCACACCTACAGTACTTATTTTAATAGAATTTTAATTATACGGTCTTTTTATTTTTAGTAAGTGGAAACCATAGAATCGTAAAGTTTTTTGATTTCCGAATGTTACAAAATGTTTCGAAACAACTTACAGTGACTAAAAATCTTTTATAAACGATTCCAAACGGCTGTTTCCATCCTATAACGGCTCTGTATGGACTCCGATCCAGAACGTGCAGCTGCTGTGGTTTCGGGAGTTGCTGGAAGTTCTCTGGAAAATAAAGAAGAGCATAACAAACTCTTCGAACGAGACACTTCTGGATATCTATTGTAGGACAAAAGTAATTGAATTATATTCGTTAAGATTTTAGTCAAACAGCAATCAAATTACTTATGACTGAACACGCAAATTATAGAAGTGTCTTCGATCATACAATGTCACTCGAGTTTATTTGCGCTAGATTTTTCAGTCCTTTATTCGCTATTTTCTTTTCGATCATTTTAACAAGTAAATCTTAGAAAAAAAGTATAAGTACTTAATATAAATCAGGAAAATGACGAACTAATACAATATCGCACGTGAAGGAGACCTTTAAAAGAGTGCAGAAACAATGCGGTAGAAGCCTGGCCACAGCATCAGCTTTAAGTGAAATATAAAAAATGGAAAAAAAGAAAGAAAGAAAAAAAAAGAATAAATAAAATAATAAAACAAATTAAAGATAATTTAATCAGTGCATCATTAGTTTGTGAGAGTGAGCGGTGGCACAGCTACTCGAAAGAGAAAATTTTACTCAACTTTTGTATTTATATGCTATGAAAAGTATACTATTGCATATGCAAATATTGCTGCATATGCTCAGTCAGGGCAGCAAACTCGCGTCCTTTTGCTCACGATTAAATTGTTTGATCCATTGACCTATTCTGACTGAATTGCGATTATTTTTTTAGCAGCAGTTGTATTACAGTATAAAATCATGACAATAAAGTTAGTCTACCCAAATTTACTGCTCAGTTTATTGTGTAAACCAAGCGTCTGGTTTAAAGCGCGCGACGCGGGTTCGTTTACGAACAAGTCAAACAAAGACCTCAAAATTACTACTCACAGCTTTCCTGCTTAATGCTTAGCATAAAAAAAAAGAGTGTAAAATGTTAGAACCTTCTCCATTAAAGGCCTCTCCGTCAACATACAGGGCTCTCGCCACAGTATGTTTACCTATCGCGCGCAATTGAAATAAAATTGTTTGAGAGTAATGTTTCGTCCATGGAGGTTTTTGAGACCTTAATCAACTCAAAAAAGGTTTTTTAGGAAAATATTTAATATACTGTTTAAAAAACATGGGATATTTTGAGCAGACGACTAGAGAAATTAGCGGCAAATAACATTTTTTAAGCGATTAAAACAACTTCTAATTAACTTTAAAGTTAGACTAACGCTATATGCTTGTGTCTTGCGAGCAATAGAATCAACTCTTGCGCAAGAAAGTCGAATCTTCGCCAGGTGATAGTAGAACCATTAATAAAATTTTGTTTTAGTAAATTGCTTTCTAAAGCAACTTTTTAAAAAAGAGTTGAGATACTTACAATGTTTTGTGTCGTTTAATTGTAATTTTTATTTGTTGGCCAGTTTTGGATCTGATCTGCACATAGCGTAGGAGTAGGGGCAAAACTGTTTTGATCAGAAGGAAATTTTCTTCTTCCACCAAGACGCAAAAAAATTGGGCAGATTGAGATTTTTCGGGCCCCGACAATGCACAATTTGGGCAGGAGAAAGTTTCTCGATTCAGAATGATCCAGATCAGTTCGCAAAAACAACAGCGATTTAATGTAAAAGCTTTTTTTTTGTCTTCAAAAGTTTATTTCGACAAAATACATTGTTTTCGTTCTGTTGAAGACTAAAAAACAAGTGAAGGCCAAAAACAAAAGGTCTTTACATTAAATCTTAGTACGTGATATTTATGCATTTTCATAGGTTGACACAAAATCATGATTTAGGCAATCGTCGAAAAGATTTAAGCAAAACTATTTTGCCCGCAAAAAATGTTTTAGTCTGGTGAGACTACAGATCTGCAGAACTAGTGTATGTTCAATGAAACTGTTCAGCGACTCCCTCATATTGTTTCTGATTGAAATTTTTTTTGTTTTTAATCGTAATTTAGAAATTATAAAGGTTTTGACAAAAACTTTTATTTATAGAACCCTAACACATAGGAAGACAACAAACTTTTTTTAGACAAAAGCATGACGAATGTAAGTGTTTAACCAAGATTGTGTTGATCAAATTTTTAGTCCTTTTGGTAATAGCTAGTTTTTCTTTATTATCGTTAATGCCTATTGCAATAAATTGTGCTCATTATAGTGGTGGGCAGTGGTGGATATTCAAATTCAGGGGCCCGAGGTAAGGATTTCCAAAAATTGATGTTTTCTAAAAAAGGAAAAGAGCTTTGATTTCGTCTTTTACTTTTTTCTGCCAAAATCAAGGTGTTCTCTAAAAAAATAAAAAGGTCTTCACTTCGATTTCGTCTCCAATTTCGCTACTTTTCTCCGAAAATCATGGTGATCTCTACCCACTTTTTTGTCCCGACTTCATGATGATCTCTCAAAAACATCTGCAGCGAAATAAAACTGTATATGCTATTTTTGAGGGAGGCCTCTAAAATCGAGGGAGGCCGCCAAAAAATGGGGGGCCCGAGGCAACTGCCAGATTTGCCCCACCCAATATCCACCACTGGTGGTGGGCAAACTACGGCCTGCCCAGTATTCAATGTTATATCTGGGGATGCAGCTATTTTTTTTCTTTACCTCCCATAGTGGTGTCATATATTAAAGCGCAGACCTTTTTTTGGTCTTTTAGTAAGTTTAAGGCACGGATTTACGTTATAAATATTAGTGCGACCCTTGAACAAAATCAACTTCTGAATGCGCCCTTCGAGCTAAAACGTTTTCCCACCCTGGTTTAATATCACCTTACGCTGCCGGCTTAATTTTAATAAAAATAATAATGATAAAGATATTCTTTATGATCAAAATGCACATCTTTTTGTTTAATTATTTTCTTTAATAATTATTTTCAATTTACCACATCATTTGCAAACTTATTCGATACTACCCAAACATGCGACTCACCACTTCTACTGCCCATCATCAATACAATCTGAAAGGGAAAAAGTGCAAACAGTTTACTCATTTTAGTAAATCTTTTTACTAAAATTATAATTTAAATATCTGCAAAGTATAAAATTTTCTATAAAACGTTGTTTCTACGGGCGTTTGAAAAATTTTTACTAGGCCCATATTCTAGTTCATCATTGGATCGAATTTTCGAAATGGCTGGAAGGCATGCTGTAGTCGCTTTAAGAGGTCGTGAAATAAAAGTATAATTGAGTGTGGGCTGCCATTTCCGTATGAAGAAGGTGTTTTAGCCTTAATGTGTGTTTCAGTGTTAATTGGCTTTAGCCACGATGCTTTTTAAATTCACAAAACAACATTAGCCAAAGATGATGACAAGGTCAACTGTCACTTTTACGACTAAATTGCTTCTACTTGGCGTTTGGCTTTCTATTACAGTAAAAACAGTTTCTTTTTCTCAAACAAATATGCATATCAAGCAATTCATAACGTCTGCGATTCTTCAAATGGCATTTTAGAAGATGAGGCTATTTAAGTATAAAAAACCGGAATATTTATTAAATTTCAATGTGGATTGTTAGGGAATGTTTTTGGCTTGTTAGAGCAACTAGTCGATCATAACCAAGAAATAGAAGAACTTTGCATACAAAACAGCATTTTCATAATTATATCTCATATTCTCGAGTCAAAAAATGTTCTTATCTTTATCTTGACTTATGATTCAAGGTCACTATCAACAAACTCAAGTTTAGTTTTGTTACCATGTTACCATGGCTTGATTTAATATAAATGCTTGGTGGAAGGCATCGTGAAACCATGGTACGTAATAGGAAGATAGCTAAGTGTACTCTGCAAGTTTTACTTATTTAGCATTGCTTCTTGCACAACTTCATTATTCAATGGATTTTTTAACCATTCTGGTGTCGATATCAGTCTATTGGCCTTATCCAATGTTTTTCAACCTATGGTCATATGGCTGAAGTGGGCCATAGCAAATTTTAGGTAGGGCATCAAATTTTTCTTATTTTTACTGGGGAAAAGCCTTACCGGAAACTCAAGCTTTTTTTTGGTCTTCAGTAGTTTTTTTGACAAAAATGGAAAAATATCTTAAAAAAATAAAGTAAAGACTGTTTTTTTTCGGTTTTCAATAGTTTTTTTACAAAAATAGAAAAATGTCTCGCAGAATTAAAGTAAAGACCTTTTTTTGGTCTTCAGTTCTTCAAGACCTGCCAAAGATTTTTCGAGTAACCTTGATGATAGGTAGTTTTATACGGCACAGAAAGTTTTTGGCTTAAAAGTAAGCCCTGAACTAAAAAAGGTTGGAAACACTGGCCTAATACTGTATATTAACTGTTTTTTTCTTCCGTATGAATCTGCTATAATTTTGACGTGCATAAATTTTTTTGCACGTTGACTAAAACTGCAAGACAAGAAGGGGAGAAAAATAACATGACTTTACTAACTTGCAAAAGCATTTTTTGCGCCAAAGTTAAACGCTCTGGGTTTTTTAACCGTTTGGTCAGCATATGTTTTTTTGTGGCACCAAATTAAGATAGATAAACATAGCTTTATTGACATCCATTTTATAAATTATGTGTGAAACCATTCTTTAAACTAAAAGAAATCAAAACTTGTTACGATTTAAACATAATTAGTGTAAATTTGTGGAAGCGAAATTAAAAAAAAAATTTTTTTAATTTTTAATAATTTTTTATTGTTTTTATGCTTTTTATGACTTGTTATATTAAATATAATGATTTAAACCTTAGCTTTAGACTTAATTTTCTACGGTCCGTTAAGAAATTTTAAACATAATTAATTTTGTCCATTTAAATTTTTTAGTGATCATAAGCCTTATCCAAACAGTTTCAGATATCCTGTTGAAATAATGTTTCATTGATTGTGTCACACTTTATTCACAACTTAATCTTAACTTCATAATTACATTTATCGTAATTAATTTTCTGCCGTTTTAGGTTTTTGTGTGACGTAAGCTTTTTCATATAAAGTAGTGATTGCATAGTTGATAAAATCCCATTTAATTTAATTTATTTAATTTATTTGCGAGCTGTTTTATAATTATTTAATTGTTTAATGACGGGTAGTGTTTAATGGGGGGAGTGATTAAATGACTTTTGTCCCTTCCTACCCTTGCATCACATCTTAATAGTGCTCTTTGATTTGATATATATGGCTTATTATCAGTTTGTTTAATTTCAAAATGTAAAATCATTGTTTTTTTTGTGTTTTTAAGCGGTAATTTATTGAAAAGGTTTGATGCAAATAAACAAATCTCTCTCTGTTGTTGTATTAAATGCAATCTTATTTATTAAATGCTTTATTAAATGAATTAAAGCATGAGTCAAGCAGATTAAAAGCACGTGACTGTTAAACGTCTAGCATTGTTTTTTCTTCCTGAAACTATCAAGAAGCTGGTAAATGGAATTTTTTTATTTAACGCAAGGTTTTTAATTACTTCCGTTTGCCGTCGCGATTCTCTGGTGGCTGTTTTCGGTAAACGCGAACTATGACCGATGATAAACTCTAGTTTAATTTTCAATTAATAATTTTTATCCACTTCCTTGAAATTTCTACCATAATCTAGCGTCACGTTATGCCATCTTATAGACTAAGCGCGCATTTTGTTTTTATTTCATTCTAATCATTCTAGTTAATCATTTCTTCCCGATTTGAGTTGTTGCATTGCAGTTGATTTGTTTGTGTTTTTATTGCTGTGTGATCGCAATTATTCTATAGAAAGATAAAATTGTTTAGCTTTTGTGGCGGACGAACTATTAAGATTGATATTAGCCATCGGGTTACTCATTCATTTTTATAGCTTGCTAATAAAAAGTTGTGGTGAGCGATTATTCGCAGTTGTGGCGCTGGATTTGTTTTGAAGTTTGGTAAAGCTTGGAGCCAAGTTTACGTGAATTGATCAAGTTTTGTTAATACTGTAAATATATTCTGTATAGTTCGAGACAGTTTTCTTTTTATGCGTGGAGAGATGTTTCTAGTGAATCAATTCGTACTTAACTAGAACCTACTGCTTAAAAAACTTCAGTCTCGCGGCACACTACTTCTTGAGCCGAAATGAATAAAAAATAGAAACAGCTTAACTTTAGCCATAGACTCTACAATGTACGTTTCGATCACAATTACTGCGCTCTTAACTTATTAATAGTATTTGTCATAAAAACATAGATGTTATGAAAACGTACAACATGCGACGGTACTGCGAAACAACTCATCGAAAAAAATATGATGTGCAGCGGGAAAAATATGTAAACTAGCTAAAATTTTCATTACCGAATAGATGAGTTTCTTTGTCAATAGTAATCAGTCCAACGAAGACGTTGTTAAAGAGAGTTTTGCTACAAGAAAAATGATAGCCAAATCATGACGACCTTTTACAAAAGGTTTAATCATAAAATACGTCTTTTTAAGATAAACGACATATTATGTTCTAATCAAAAGAAACTGTTTGAAGCCATAAGCTTGTCTCCTGATACAGTTGCTTGCAGGATTCTGGATAAAGATTCAGTAGCCGATGAGAAACATTGTCGATTACATTCATTTACTATTTATTATTGCAATTGTGTTCTAATTGAATTTTTTGTTTAATTATAAATTGCGGCCGTCAGTTATTATATGTTTTTGTTTAGCCCTCAGACAAATTTGGAAACCTTGCCTTAGCTCAAAGTTCGGAGAGAAAGGAACCCAATTACCGTTGTAGTTCAGGTAAAATCAGCATCAAAACCATAAAGTTGTCGTCTACGTTTGACAAAAAACTTTTGGTTTAAAATAACGGTAATCAATCACTAGTAAAGAATTAACTTGGGCATCTCTATGACCCAAGATAAGTATGTCGTTATTAGTCGCTACGTAGAGAAGGAGCCAACTTTCAAAGAAACCAGAATTTGATTTTGTGGGATGCCAAGATTTCAAATTACGAAATTAGATTTTTTATTCTCTTGCGTTTCAAATGTTTTGAAATAGGAGATAAAAAGAAATAAAAATAAGCCCTAAAAACATAAGTTTATTAGAATTAATTGTTTATACTAAGCTGCACAAAAGATTGATTCGAAATAATTTTATTTATTAGGTTATAGCGCCTAAATAAAAGTTTCAGCAAGTAATATTTGATATAGACGCACAAAAAAAGCAAAAATTTTATAGCAATGCAAAACTAAATCAAATCTATTCTTATTTACATAACTAAGAATCGGTCCAAGTATAATTCGGCAACATTACTCGCATTATTGATACCTTAAACAATAAATCAGTCAACATTTTATATAAAAACATATTAAGATTCGATTGTTCGGTTTCACTTCAAACGTATCGCACATTCGCACAATGCTTATTTTTTAATATTTCAAGAAGCGAGTCTTTTTTATTAGGACAATAGCGGTCTCGCTCTGTCATGCCAGGACGCGACAAAAAGTTACAACTCATAAGATCGCTAGACGACACCAACGCATCAAAAATACAAGATTTAAGGAGATAAGTTTTAAATGCTGAAACAGCAATGCAAGTAAATAATCTATAAATAAGAAGCTTTTTGAAAGAATATTTTTGGGGGCGAAACTGCACAGAATAACTGTTTTTAATGTGATCGTTGTGCCGTAACCGCTGATAACTACGTGTGCAATACAAGATAATTTAGGTTTCCAAGTCTATAATTTGCCATTGCGATTGCAATTAAAAAACAAACAAGCAAATAACAAATGGAACATGCGAACCCATTTGCTGATTAAATTCTTATACTAATAAAAATTTCCGCTTTGTTATCAACATTCAAAATAGTTATATTCAGAATTGAGCGTACATTTTTGTTCATACATTAAACATTACAGTGACTAACAGACCAACTTCAACAAAATTCGCTTGATTAATCGTGGCAAACAAAAATCTTTTCAGCGAATAGCAAAACGACGGCGCAAGTAATTGAAATTAAAACCTAAAAATCCAACGTCGTGCAGAAATAAAGCGGATTTAATTCCTGTTCTTAGGCCTCGGTTTTCTCCCTCCGTACGTCCACACGATCTCACCAGGGTCCGGACACGTCTGCACGAACTCCTCTGTCTCATCTGCAGCTCGCAAATATCTCGCGATGCCGGTGAACTCCTCGGGGATTTCATAGTTGAGAATCTCTTTTCCCGCAACCTTGAATACAAAACCAACTTAATCTCCTGCTCATTACTCAACTTAATTATTTGGGTTCATTACATCATAAAAAAATATTTAAAACCCATCGAAATTGTGGAAGAAAAAGGTTTTTAGAAACCCCATGCAGCTTGCAATCAGAATTCTGACTTCATTCAAAGTTTTTAAAAAAAAACACCAATTAGATCAAGATATAACCTTGATAGTATTCAATGAGCTAGAATAATGGATTCGGATTGAAAATGCAAAAATTTATACGTGAAAATGTCTTATGGAACTTCGGAGCATGGTGGCTGGAACATTTTAGTAATTTTAAAATGAAACAAAGAGCCAATACTGTAGTTATCATTTTATTAATTTTCACGTTTCGAGTAGATAACTAACTCATTTTGAAAATAATTATAAGAAAATCATTTTTTTTATTATTTTGAAAATGAGTTAAGAAAATATATTAGCTCTTTGTCTTATGGAACTATTTTGACATTGTCCAGCAACATTTGTAAAGCAAACTTGCAAAAGAATAAGCAACTGCACATAATACGAGTATATAAGAAACAAAAAACCGTGAGCGTATCTGTTGTTCGCAAATAACAAGTTCCAATTTTCACGTTCAATTAACTATAATCACAACTGGAACAGCAGGAGACAGACTTGGCAATATTTCAAAAGAAATTTCAAGTCAAAAGTATCACTGCAAGATAATTAATGACAGGATTGGTTCCACATCAAACAATAAATGAGTTTTGAAAACTGATAATAATCGTAAGGGCTCGTTCCACTGCGAGCGTGTAATGGAGCATTCTTTGTTTGTTTTATTGATTTTTTCTCTTCTTTCCGCGCTGTAAGCGCTAAGCGAAGCGAAAAAATCAGTAAAAGAAACAATGAATAGTACGCTCGCTCGTAGTGGAAGCGCCACTCTAGAGAGACACGTCATAAAAAGTGACGTCACAATCGTTACAAACCACGTGACTCACTCTGATCATGTTCAGTTTCGGGAGCATGTTGCAGTCGGCGATTGTCATGGTGTCCCCGTCAATAAACTTCCGCTTCGATACCTGTGCGACGTCGCTGTCGTCGTCGGCGTCGATCTCATCGTCGAGCGGCTCGTTCAAATATTTGTCGAACTTCCGCAGCGCGTCGTTCAGCTTCGTTTCAAGAACTGCGAACGACAACATCATTACAATTAATTGTTGGTGTACTCGGCGCGAGCACAGAACAAAACAAACAAAATGCTTGTCCAAATCAAAGTACTCGCGAGATTTGGCGCTTATCTCAGTAGTTTATAAATTTCTTACTTGAATATGATGGAAGGTTTAATAACTCATTAAGTTGAAAACGTTTGAATAAACAACTATGAATACAATTAAAAAATAAACCAAAGAACATGTTGGACATCATTATTTATAAGATGGCAGCATTCATACAATACATCATCATTTATCGAAGGATTGAAAGGACAACTATTCAAATCAAATGAGAAAAACAAAGAATTGTGCACTAAGATTGACTAGTTTTTATTAGGGCACAAGCTTTCGTTGGCTACTGCTTACTTCGTCAGGTGTAATGGAATAAAAATGCAATCAAAACAAAGTTTACACCAACGGCATTAAACGTAACAGAGAGACATATGCGACGTAATGAAATATAAAAATAAAGAAAAGACTGAGTTTAAGAGAATATGGCAGTACGATAAATTACAGCAATTCAAACAAAAAACAAATGCGAGAAAATAGCATGCAATTACAGAACAATGCAAAATGAAGAAAAAAAAAGAAAAACATTAATGACCCTCACGTTTTATAAAAATAAATATTACATGTAATTAGACATGAACGAATAATATCTATTTAAACCTTGGTTAACGCAATACAATTTGAAAATAATTTTTTGTTCTTCTACTTCCCGTTGTTGTTTAGTTTTACCTTGATCACAGCAAATCTTGATATTTTCCAAAGTGTGGTCAGGTCTATTAAAATGTTCTGCTACCAATTTTTTCGGTTGCGTTTGATGTCGCTACTGTGTGGAATGGACACAGCATCGTTCTATACTTGCAAACTATTTTCTTGCATTTGTTTTTTTGTTTTGAATTGCTCTAATTTACCGTACTGCTATATTTTCTCAAACTCGGTCTTTTCTATCCGATATTTTTATATTTCATTACGTCACATATGTTTCTTTACTACGTTTAGTGCCGTTGGTGTAAACTTTGTTTTGATTGCATTTTTATTCCATTGCACCTGACGAAGTGAGCAGTAGCCCACGAAAGCTTGTGCCCTAATAAAAACTAGTCAATCTTAGTGCACAATTTTTTGGTTTTTCTCATCATTTATATAATACCAGCATTTAAACAATACTTCATTCATATAATACATCGTCATTCGTATGATAGCAGCATTCATTTAAGACATCATTCATATGATAAATCATCATTCGTATGATTGCAGCATTCATTCATATAACACATCATCATTCATATGATAGCGGCATTTATTTAAGACATCATTCATATGATACATAATTATTGGTATGATAGTTGCACGTACCTTTTCTTTTGGGGTCGTTTTTGTTGCCGTTAAATTTAATAAAGGCGGAGAACTTGGCAAAAATGTCGTTTCCGACCGTATTGCTCTGCTGGTGCTTGCAGGCGAGCTTGGGATAGCGAGGGGGGTACAGCTCCGCTTCTATGTAATCCTCGCATTTTTGAAAGTCGGTCAGTTCCTCCCCGTTGAAGATTAGGAAGGGAGGATTAGTGCCTGGCGCGATGTCACTCAGTTGTTTCGGCTTCCTGCAAAAACTCATGCTCTGCATTGTCTTGGAGATTATTGGGATTTTTGTATTCACCATAAACCTCTTCAAACACCAGTTTTTTCAACGCACAATAGCCAATAATAAAACTTGAAGGATCTTAAGTTATATAGTTGAATAAAAAAAGCCTTGTCTTTATAAATTGTTATTTCGCTTCACTTCAGCAAACGCTCTAACGAGATCAAAAAACGACTACATAAAAAAAGCACATAACGGCACTAATTTAAATTTTCCCAATATTTCATATCATATAATGACAATGGAAAACAAAAAATAGTTCGATCAATTTAAATTAATTTCACAATTAATTAATTATTAGTAATTCTGAAATTCAAATGTATGGCTATTTTGCGTGCGAACTTTCATCCAGTTTTTAACGTTTGTTTGTTCTGTTTCAATCAGACATAAAAGTTCGGGCAGTACCAGGTAAGGTTGTACTGAGTGGAATTAATGCTGATGTAATGGCGTAGTTTGTTTATCTCTCCCTAAGTTCCGGGTAAAAAATTCTTATAAAAGCGGGAGGAAATATAAAGGGTGGCATAAATCTTATTTCTGGCGCACATTTCAGGGTCTATCAACCCTGCTAAACCGCTTTTCAAGTTAAGTTAATCATTGCTAATCTCGGTGAAAATTGTATTTTCCCGTCCCAGCTGTTAAATACTTCTTATAACAATCAAAATTTAAAATAAACATTGCAATAGGTATAGATTGTAATCGATTTTCGTATTTCAATTCTAATTAAGTAAAAAAATTCAAGCTCGACAAGAAGGAAGTACTGCAAGAAAACGAAGTTCGCAATTTGAAATACCCTGCTCTAAACGCCACACAAATTTTTTTCAAATTTCTTGTTGCCAAATTGCTGCAGCGAAAAATAATTTGATCGGAATATTTTCTCAGATTCTACGCACACCTTCCAAAACTTAAAAAGATTAAACAGAATTAACTTACATCATACACATGAATTTTAGAGTTAGGGCGGTTTGAAGCGTGGCCGTCACAATCGAGTACACCAGTTAATGCAGAGAGAACACATAAATATCTATTTATTACTTATTTAAACAAGAAGCCAATTCTTGCCCGCTGTGGCGGAAATTTTCAAATAGTTTTCGTATTACTAATGAATTTGTCACAATTCAAAGACAAAAACATAGCTGAGGAGTGAATGAGTCTACGACTCTCCCACGCCTAACAATCAGTGCCATTAATGCCTGAGCCGGCACGGCCTTACAAATCCTTGATTAGGGCTCCACCAAATTGACGTTGAGACTAAAAAAGTTTTTCAATTTGCTTTGGGGTGCAAAAACTGTTTGGGTTTCAATTCACAGTCAAGACCTTAATAGTCTTCGTTTCAATTTCAAAAGAAAAAAAACGATTTTAGAGGTTAGACCACTGCGACATGTTACAGTTGTGACTGTGTGAAACCGGTTTATTCCTCACATCAATTAACATTATTAATTATTAAGTGTAATCTGCTTAATTGATCAATGAACAATTCAACAAAAGCTTGATTAGCAGAACTGTAATGATTTCACGTTCCGTCTACGTCAAAACTAATTTACTTGGTTCATTGCAAATCCTTGCCAGGTATAGACAAGAAGTCTAGTGTAAGCTACTTAACTATAGTCATTTAATAATTAATTTGTGCAGTTTGTAAGCCATTACAAGCAGGCGTACCTTAATGAGAATGTATTGTATGAGCAAAATCAGATACAACTAAAAGCTGTATTGTAAATAAAATGAAACAAGACACAAATAACATTTAAAATACTAATGTACTGTGTCCCAACAGGAATGCCATAGCACGATGAAGAAGGCCGAGCAGACAAGATTTTACTTTTGTTCTGAACTTGAGAATCTCTTTACATTTTAAGCTTTTATTTAGAAGTTAAATAGCTGAAAAATTGCGAGATGCCCAAGCGTTTATCTACTTTGTGGGTACATGTAAAAGCGTGGGATGCACGAGCGAAGCAACGGTTTACACAGTAATCAAAAACGTATAATCAAATTCTTCGAAGTTAAATATTAATTTAACCTGTAACCACGTTTACATCGACTAAATAAATATGGCTTAAAGTAAAGTATTAATTCATTTTCTAAGTTTTAAAAAAGGGCAAATTCACTTTCACTGCTTTTTGGTTGGACGTTTTTTTTGAAATAATTAAGTTTTTTCTTTGATTAGCTTCATTTTTTGTAGAGTGTTTCTATAATGGCAACATTTAAGATAGTTTCAATGAACCAAGAAAACGACAAGAACGAAAGTAAGCAATTTTCGGTGAAAATGTTGATTTTTTGATCTTTACTATTCACATTCTATTTGCCAAATATTGAGATTGTTTCGGTAAAAAATTTATTCTACTTTTACCACTGAGCCCAGCATGAGCGTTGACGTGGAAGCCCGGGGCGCCTCTAGACCAGAGTTCGGAAATTTGAGGCCGAATTATAGTGCAGATCTTTTAGTCTTTACAAGACTTACAACATCAAAAAAAGTTTGTTTTTTTTGACATTCAAAAGGACAGAAAATTTTTGGCCTTCATTTTTAATTTAATTTAGGGGTGGCTAAGTTTAATTAGATCCAAGCCTCGATTTCTTAAAAACGGCCATGGTACCAAGTGCTTTCATTTCTTGTGTTAAGAATCGATTGCAATCTATAGCTTTGCTCTTGCTTATCCAAAATTTTGATCAGTACAAGTGTTTATCAACAGCTGGTCCCAGTAAATATTAATATTAGTTATAGGCAAAGCTGCAAAATCGACCGTACTTCTTAAATTTCTGCTTAATTCAAAGTTGTCAGTGATTTTTTTTCTATGTTTATTAAGTTTATTACAAAACCAACTATATAAGTGGTTACATGTATAACTTCAAATAACTTGCTTTTCAACTTTCAGTGCTTAATTTTCAGGATAGCTTATTCTTGGATAATTTCAAGTGAAGTTATTGGCATTTATCTAGTTAGCTGAAAAAATTACATAAAATACACGAAATGTGCTCGGCATCGCAGCTTTTGCCATTCATCAAAACTTCAGTCACCGATTAGTTTAAGATAAATATGCGAATATGTGCAGCATTTTTAATTTATCAACCAAACCCCCATGTTTTCGTATTGCAGTATTAAAAGCAACTATTTTTAAAATAAGAAACTATGTTTGAAAGATAAAAACAACTCAAAACTGTCAAGAACTAAACCAGATCCAAACTTGCAATGAGTAGTAGATCGATTGTAGGATACACAGACTAAGAAAATTATTTTTTTTTAAATTATACCTTAGAAAAAAATCTCAGCTAAATACCACTCAACTCTATAAGCTTTCGTTTATTCAATTTCTTCAGCTAACTTATTCAAATAGAAAGATCCTATTTGAATGAAAATTTTAAGCAAAATTCTATTTGAATAAGTTATCTAAGAAGTTGAATAAACGAAAGAATAATTTTTTGAAACATGCCGTAAAGATGCTTTGGGCCGTAAGAAAACGATTCTCAAGTCTACGTCACACCTCTTTTATTTGTTGTTTTTGTTTTTAATATCAAAAAAATTTAAACACGTCCCAATCCAACTTTCTAATTTTGTGGTTTGTACTTCTTTGGTTTGGTGCTTACACATGAACAGATATTGTTTTACTATCACAGGTCACACTACGAACGTGAAGTTCTTATTCAATCAACTTACGTTGCCTTGTCCACAGTTGTGACATTGAACACGACGCCCTTCAGCCAAAGAAGCATGAAGAGGCGCTGAGAGAAGGGGCAGCATCCGATGCATTCCCGATCCGATCCAGCCTGGAAAATCAGTTTCATGTCAGACGAAGCAATGACATCCACATAATACTAATTTGTGCTGAAGCCCGTTTGCCACAAGAGTTACAATCGGACAAAGCAGTTTATGACGTCATAATTCCATCATAAGATTAATTAGTAAAAGGTTACTTAAACGTCTAGTTAGCTGAATAATAGTAATGACATCCACATGAAACTAATTTGTGCTGAAGCCCGTCTGCCACAAGAAGTTTGGTGATAAATCGATTTTTGACAACAATTTATTTAAGCTTTTAGAAATAATTCTGTAACAAGCTTGCCAAGCAACCAGACTAAACAGTTTTTTATATTTATATGCATTCGGAATTCCCTCTCTTGACGTGGTGCTTTAAAAATAGCAAATTTTACGCAAAATGCTTATAATAATTAAAACTAATTACGATGGATGACCACAACAAATACTTTAATGAATTAAATTATCTGAATTCCCCAAACGAAAAATGCCAATTGCAATTAGCACCTTCGATAAATTAAATAAAAAAACATTACACTAGCAAACCAAAATAATTTCAAAATAAGAACAAGCAAAACAAGATGCAGAGAATCATTCATCGATCGGAACATTGAAAGCAAATTTGCCGGTAGTCACTCTATTAAAGACAACTAATCACAAAAAGTGTTTCTCGTTTCAACGCACAAAGATACGGAATTAGTGTAAATCTCAATCTGAGTGAAAATAACTGCGGTTAGATGAAACGGCAATACACCAATACAGTTCTAATTTTGTATTGCGATCTAAGAAAAAACGTTAATAGCTTTCTGAAATAACAGTCTATTACATTAAATAAAAGTTTTGTATGATGCAATTTAATATTGTTGTTGTCAGTTGTCATGCTAGATATTAATTCTTAAAGACCAAAAACTAAACAATTCCTTAGAGCGGGAGACAATTTGTAAGGTGGTGTGTTCAACAAACAACTTGTAAAATTTACAATACCCACGCGTTAGTCAAACAGTTCACAATAAAAATTAAATCTCAATCTCGCCGATTGTAAAAATAATTGCAAATAATTTGCTTTCGTATTTTAATTAAACATAAGTTTTCATCTTTGAATGTATGTTTTTAACCTACACAAGAATTTCAGTCAAATCAAAAGCTGGAAGGAAAACAATTTAGTAAATCACACAATTGTTCTGCTGCATAAACTAAGCATTGTAACCTGGCAGAGATAAAATTCATAGCCAAAACGAGTTATAAAAATTAGAAAACGATGCAAGCAGTTATCTACCAGATCAAAACCGGAGTATTGCACAACTTACAAGTGAAGCAATTAAGGCAAAGCAAATATCATTGACCGGCGCAATGCATTGATGTAGTTAAATAAAAACGTCAAGCAATGACCGATTTTCAAATAGTGCAGACAATAAATTTCCTACTTAACGTGAAACGTAATTTAAAGCACCAATATTTGCAAAGCGGAGGTAAACAGAAATTAAATGGAAGTGATATTCGCAGAGTGACTCACCAACAAGATCAAACAGTTACGATTTCAAGTTGTCAAGCGGTTAGCCTCAGGAAATCGAGTCATCGTCTATGTAAGAAATAACGATCAAATCGACACGATTTAAGACGCCTCGAGTTAAAAGCGAAACCCTGACTCTAATTCCTATGGCGTCACAAACACGTCGAAAGCGGGGATTTACCTCGCAATTTCTCGTTTGCGTTAGTAACAGCGGTCACACTAACTATTAAGTAAAAGATGAAATATAAAAGCAGAGAATAAATTAAGTAAAAAGTATCAAAAAAATCCTGGTTGCCGGCCTGACAATAGAAATACCAACAAGCCCCCCATACATGTTCTCGAGGTAGCATTACTTAAAGTTTCTTGTTCTTATCATTATTAACATGGATTTTAACATCCAGTAACCTCCAGCTCAGCACAACCATGTTGTTGTCTGGTGCCGGCCAATAAACGCCTCACAGCGAGGTCAGGCAGATCAAACCCCTCTCGAGTTATGTAACTCTAGTCGAAATAAGTTCTCAAATTACAACATAGGTATTGAAAACATTAGTCTCATTGAAAAACGCAATCAAAGTAGTAAAACCAAGTAGGCTACAATCGAGAAAACAATTCAGATTCTGTTACACAAATATATTTCATTGTTTTAATAAAGATACAAAACAAAAGTCGATTGCATTTCAACAGCACCAATATGTCTTTTATTTTGTATGGTATCGTATTCTGAAAAACCTATGTATACAAAACTAATAATTCAATTATACAAATGATGAAATTGAGCACAATACTAAAATACAATCAACAAAGAAAAGTTCGTACGAATTATATAGCCAGAGTTGAAACAACTTTTACTTGAAACTTTGTGGTGTACTAAACTAAAATACAATCATTTTGCAGTACAACAGCGACAAGCCTTCATTTTCATAAAAAGTGAAATAAAGGCTTTATCATTTTTCATAAAAAAATAAAGATCCACGGCTTATGACCTATATTGAAGATGCCTCATATTGCGTGGGCATATTGTAAGCGATAAGAGCAAGCCGTGGTCTCACAGCATCATTGTGCACGAACAAGAGTGTTTTTTTTTTGACATGATGAGATAACGAGGAAGTGCCATAAAATAGACGCCGTAAAGAAAATACGCCTAGGTGTTTCAAACGGATCTGGAGGATTGACAACCTACGTCATACCAAAAATTGATAACTGATATTAATCATTTTTGCGATCCTACAACGTTTTGTGAATAAGCCTATATTTAAATTGCCGTCTACTAATTTAGAATTTCTGCGTTATTATGCTCAATAAACAAAACCAAATTGATTGCAAACGAAAATGAAATAAATTGTTTGCACGGCAAAAATGCTGGGTAAAGTTCTTGTCCAGAGAAGTCACTATCTAACAGATAACTTCTATGTTGTCCTAACACTCAAAAACATCATCAAATCCTCTTATCTATCAACGGTTTATAAAAAAAAAGAAACGACGGAGGTTTTGATTTTTTTTTATTTTTTATTTTTATCTCTATATTTATCCTCCTGACTCGCAGGAAAGCGACAGAGGCGCTATACATAAGGTAAGCAATTACTCCGACCTGCTTCCGGAGATGCCAAGATATTGCTGTCCGCTAGTAAATTTAGTAGAGATATTACTGTAATTTAGAACTGCTTGTCAAGACCACCAAGCAGGGGAAGCAGAGAAAACCAAGCAGAGAAAACGCCAAACAAATAACCTTGGCCTAATTTCGGCAAGCATTGCTCTCAATCCGAAACTTCCAAGGTATTTTACAAAGCCCAGAGCAAAATGATAACGAGTCGAACTGCGACCACGTTTATCACCGTCGCCGTATCCCTAGTTCACCAGGTCCACAAACGTAGGGCATAGAAATTGAATCTAAAAATTGAGCACATTAACAAACGCTTTTGTGTGACCTCCTTGCTGACGTCATTAAAGGGTTGACCTTTCAACGGTAGCCGATGCGCTAGAATTGCTCCATTTAGTGTTTAATGATGCAGCACCGATTAATTACGTAAGCCGGTTTTAAAATACAAAATACGCTTTCAAGGAGATCTTGTGGCAGAACTAGCTCATTATAATTTGATTGTCGCGCCAAAGGCACGGATTAAGAATTACTATGTTTTTATGTAAAATTGTAAATTTCAACTCAACTTTGCTTACTTTAATTTTTCTAATTTTTCGTGTATAAAAAAACTTCCGTCAAAATTATTTATTAAATCAAACGATTACCCAGCTAAATGATAATTAAAGTTTTAACAAAAGTCTGACGAAACAGAGATATGGGTAATTTTTTGTTGAATTTCACAATTTTTGGTTATGATAAATCGATGACGTTAGCTGCTGATCGCGGCACGCATTTAAGTTCATTCATAATTCACAAACTGACAAGGAAACATTGTGCGTTGGATGAAGTCAAAATTTCTTTATTGTGTTTATATCGAAGATATCTTGAGCTGGTGTTTTGCAAGCATGCCTTGTTACCCACAAGTGAGTAACAACGTGACCCAAATGATTGTATCTCGATTTAATTCTTCTTTTAAAAATACTTGACGATGACCGCTGCATCGCTTAAATTGTAACCACGACGTCATTGTCACAACTTTACTCGGGAATCCAAAAGGAACAGTTGAACAAGGTAAGCCAAACCCTGCGCTGATGCAAGCTGTGTTTATTTTTAATTATGCCGGCTCTAGAAATAGTTTGCCGCGAGAATGAAGTTCTTAATACAGTAAATTTTGGCTGGATTTGTTATAAATGAACTTGATCGATTCTCGTAAAACTTGACTTTCAAACTTCACCAAATTTCAAAACAATATGCAACAATTTGCATCCCCAACATCTGCAAATAATCACTCAACAACTTCGTGCTCACTAACTACAGTATAACAATAAATTAGCAATCAGATGGCTAATATTAAACTTACTACTTCGTCCTCTACCCAGGCTAAAACAATTCTATCTCAATGTAAAATTAATTTCCAAGGCGTCAACATTGATCGTTGACTACTAGAACACTTAAGCAACATCACACAGGCGAGAGTAACACATATAATTCCTAAGCACTTCTCAACTGAAATGAATTAATTAAAATGCAAGATAAAATTTCAACGCTATAAAACTCGTATATATCAGCTGAAGTTAATAGATAATAATCGAAGTTACTAAATCAAGACGGATTTCTAACATTAATTATTATGTCGAGTTACAATCGGACAAAGCAGTTTATGACGTCATAATTCCATCATAAGATTAATTAGTAAAAGGTTACTTATACGTCTAATTAGCTGAATAATAGTAAATAATACTAATCTTTTCTTTAACGCTCTAGCAAAATCACTTATTACGTCGTCTGCCGCCAAAACGCCTAACTTTAGTCACTCAATGGGCTTGATGGTAAAATGAATCTTTATAATACAATTATAAGAACATCTTGCAGACAAAAGTAAAGGTGGTGGTCTACGGATTAAGCAATCACTACGTAACAATGGAAAACATGACATAATAATCAAAAACTTTAAAAATTACTGTAAAAGACTGAAAATTAAGATTAGAATTACGTATAAATGAAGTTTGACACCCATCTTATTTTTGCGATATTTGAATTCACTGTTAAATACATTCTAAGAGGGTAATGTGAAAAATTTTGTAGCTGAAAAAGCGAAGTCCAGAGTCATTGCTGCATTCAGCAAGGTGCGCAGCGTGGTCGAGAGGAAGAAGCGTTATTTTAATGGGACCAGGATCAGGATAGTCCCGGTTTGAACCCCACTGTTGTCAGTCAGATATATCCTTAGAAAAAGCACTTTTCTAATTAATGTAATTGATGTTTTAGCATACAGTAAAGCTGAATCACGGCTTGACCGGCCATGTGCAAATGATGGTAGATATGAAGAGAAATATTACTACATTTCTAAACGCTTTAACAATTTTCTTAATATTTCTAAGATGTATCAAAATATCTTGCACAATGATATTTTTTTGAAAGTTTCGAAATCTAACTATAGGTCACAGTCACCTTACAAAAACAACTATTTTAGTGATAAAGAAAGTAAACAAATACAAAAAGGAAAGAGATTTTTTAAACCTTCCTCTAAACGCCAGCAAGTCAATACCAAAAAGATTTTTACTATGCGACTCTAGAAACTTTATATTAAATTATGACTTTCATGAAATTTTATTCTTGATATAACCCTCTTTTTACTCGTTTAATAAAATAGCTTTGTTATTTCTGATCAATTCAAGGAAAAAAATTGCATATGATCGTTGAAAATTTGCCATTATGCGAAAACTTCTAGTCAGAAAAGCGAGATATACATTGGTAGGCCAGCTTACATGTATATTTGCGAGTAGAAATCAAAATTGTACTTTTTTCAAGTAAAGCATGTACCGTAAGCTAACGAAACAAAAAATAAAAAAAATCGCACAGGTCCATGTAAAACTTTGAAGTTTCAATCAAATAGCCCGATACAAAACAACTATATTTAGAGATCTATAGATAAACTCCTCTCTTTTTTGGTACTTTTTCAATTAAAAAACATCTCAATGTCGCGCTCTCGAACAGTGACGTTCTGCTTTCCAAAGCTATTCATTTTAATTCAAACGTTTCGCGCGGATTTAAGCTGGTAAAGCAGCGCATAAGCCATAGCCTCAGATGACTTAATGTAAAACCTTGTAAAGCCATAGTTCTACAGCTTGTCATAGAAATAAGAACGTACTTTCTTACACGAATTAGACTGAATACGAAGCTTCTTCACAAAATATAGGCCAGTTGAAGAAGCTTAACATAAATTAGAAATAAGGCCATTAACTGTGTTTAGGCGAACCTAACCAATTATAGTGGAATTAGAAAAGGACAGATGAACGTTTAAATGTCGGTAATTGTGCGTGCAGCGTGGTTGGTTTGCCAATTCGCAAATTATCGTTTTTACAGTGAATCAGTCAATAAAACAGAACGCATTATATTACTCACCTTAACAAACAAACTGATTACATGTTTTCTATTACTTAAAGATGTTTCTTCGTTATTATCATTGTTAATTTGAATAGATGCTTCACCCGAATCGGACATGGCAAAAGTAAACAATCAATTTACAAACAAAAAACAGACCTGTGGCAAGAAAAACATTTGATTGTTCTGAAATAATACTATTACAATTATATTGGTAAAAATACTTAAAAGCCATAAATTTCTGCTGGATCAAATCTCCGAACTGTTGTCCAGAATGAACTTTAAAAAATTCAAAAGCAAGCCGACGCCCTACATTGTGCGAACTAACCCTTGGCAAACTAAACTGCAGGAGATTTGATTGAGCCATTTTAGCATTGGTACCTTTACAAAAAAACTTTTACAAATACATGTAACTCAAATGAAATACTTCAATAAGCATCCATACGAGCTTTGTTTATACAAGCTAATTTGTTTCTAATTGATGATCTCCAGACAAAATGATATTGTCAATTGTACATCAGGTACATCAAGAGCAAGCGGTATGAACGGAAATAACTTAAACTGCCATTCTATCAATATTCTAGCAACTTAATTTTTTATCACTTCAATGAACACAAATGTCAAATCATTTAAATAAGGTATAAACAACTAAGCAGTTAATAAAAAGCGTATTTTAGCAACAGGTTTCCCTTTAGCATTTGTCTTTCTCTTTAAAAAGCTTTTCTTTTTTAAAAAAAAATTGTGTGCTTCTTGTAATCGCTAGAAGTAGATTTACTCTACAATTGGTAATATTTAAACAATAGGCGTTCTCTCACAAGCATCGTGACCATGTAAATTACAAGTGTTCGTTTGTTCACATGGACCAGAATAACCTTTGTCTTGTACATAATCTGTCTCTAACATCGTAGGTAGTCGAACAGCTAACATCGACAAAATCAAGTCGGTCTGCCTATCAAAACACTTTATGTTACTTCACAAAACTGATTTAAATTGCTTTGTTGTTTTACCGTACGATCGCTGAGCTGATACGAAATGCTGCTCTTTCGAGTAAACCTCTGTCCGCTCGCCACTTTCTCGAACCAGTGATGCATATCGATTGTCGATTTCAACTCGTCTGTCTTTTAAAGTCATTTTCAAGCACTTTCGCAAAGCGATCGCCTCCTACAACAGGCCGATAGTGTAGCCTACAGGCATTTTGAGTTAAGTATTGAAGTTGTTATAATTAATTGCAAACGCACACGGTTTGCGAGAACGGAAAAATGTGAAAAAAAGAAAGGTTGCGGAGAATGCTGATTCGACGGATTTTATAGTTTTTACGACGGTTCAACTTTTATTTCTTGAATATTCGCTTTAAATGCATAGGGCTACTGTACACCAAGTTGTTTAAACAAAGCGAAAAGTACTGAAATAACACATGACAAACGAAATAAAAAATTTTAAAATGAAATAAGATGGCACGTTTATCGCAAAAGTAACCATAGCGGAACAATCTACATTTTTATCAAACAAATATTAATTAAAAAAAGTTATACAAAAACGAAAGTTTCCAGTTTATTTTCGGCTTGATTTTTGCATAGTGATTTTTTTTGCAAGGTTTGCTTAATAAAAAATGAAGGTTGTTGAATTCGCTGTGGCTGCTTTTCCTGTCGTTGAAAAAAACTATCTAACTTTTTCCGGAACTTTGAAAAAAGTTCATTTTGTGATTTTAGAGCCTCATTTTTGGTCTGCTCTTTTTCATCAGACAATTTTTTGAAAACATTGTTACCACACACACCGTTCACGTCAATTTAAAAAATACTGTACAGCGCGGGCCAATCACGATCTTTACACGGGCCGAATTTGGGCTCCTGTTTTTGTGTGAATGCTGTAAGGTAATGGTATTGTCATGTTTTTCCTTTGTGGCAGAAAAAGGAAAAAAGCTCAATCGTTTTGCCTTAAACTATATAACACTTAATACTGTAGATAGCGCAGAGAGCCTAGTATTTTCTTTTCATAAATTAAATAATATTAAAAAAAACTGTCGAGAAAGTTGGAACAAATGAGAAGTACATGTCTTGACCGATTGCCGCGGCGTTTATAGAACTTTTGGAAAGTTGCTGTGGAACTAGAGATGATTAAAAAGGATATCAGTCAAAAATAAGGCTAAAACAAAGAACTTTTTTAACACAAGGGCCACTCAAGAAACTGTAAAAAAATTAAAACATGTCGTATTCTTTTGAATTTTGGAAAGCAAAAGTGTATTTGATGCAGCACTTATAATGTTTTCGTTCTTTATTAGTCGCCATCAATCATTCCCCAAGGTATTACTACAGAAAAGCAAAGGAAATTAGTCCTTTGTGGAGCATTTCGCGCTTTTTCACTGTAAATTTCTTCCTCAATAAAACAAGCACGAGAACGAAATTAGTTGGCAGAAAATTTGGCAATTAACAGACCACTAAAGAATTTGACCGAAAGGTCATGAGAAAACAAATATGCAGAGAAAGTTTTATACAGTGATTTGCACTCATAAAAAATACTGCTAATATATGCAGCACGAGCCTAAATTAAAAAAGTTACAAATTTTGGGCGGAAAAAGTCGCCGGTATTATTTTATCAAACTGACAATAAAAAGCATAGATACTCTTAATTAAGTTTAAAGGTTTTTTTCTTCGCATATGTTTTGCTTATTTGATCGATTCTCACGCGATAATTATTATGTGCAAGACCGTGTTTTAACCTTGACTTCTTGGCTTGGTTTTCCACAAAACTATTCAGGTCAATCTGCTTTTAAAATTAGAATTGAGGTGATTTCAACAAAAACGCGTAATTGCTTTTCTTACGCAGCCGATTCGAAACTACTTTCGTCTTCGTTCTTGATTTAGCATATATACAAGTACAAAGCACTTGTGACATGTTTTTACCTTGATAAACAGCATAATCCTCGGCATAGGGCGAGCAGTTGCATCCATTTCAGGAGCATCTTTGCTTGTTGGTGAAGAAGAGGTTTCATTTTCTGACATTAGCTTTCATGCAAAAAAAAACGCTAACATAAAAAAACGAGCATGCATACATTTTTTAAAATCTATAAATGGCCATTGCAACGAAATCTCATCGTGCTATGGGTTTGCACGAAAAAAAGCTGACAACGCAAAGCGAATATTTTTAGAGTTATATTGTATGCATTTTAGAAAAGAAATGATTATAACTAAAAATGCTACCAGTAATCAATTTTAACAAACTGTTTGCCTCGTGGGATACTTAAAGATGATTGCCTTATTTTCGCACGAGACCAAAGCTTGTCACATGGTTACAAGTACACCAAATTTAGAATTCACGTGACTAGCAGTCAAAAGTTTAGTTATGATGATGAAAGGCCACAGTTTGTTACTGTTCGTCAGCATTGAAAAAAATGAACTCAGTTAAATTTCCTTTTAAAATCTGCTTGAATTGTTTCGTCTTCAATTCATTTTATGTTAATATTTATTGTAGCCGCTCGCCCATATAAAATTAATTTTTAAAAGCTTCTTGAGTGAAAAATAGAAAGTAGACTTGTTTGTTAATGATTTCACTTGCAATGCAATATTTTAATTTTTATAAGTGTTACAGCAAGTTTGAGAGTCGAACGCGCATCGTAAATTCTCTTGTATAGCCATTTTAGAGAACGCGCACAAGAGTTTGAAATTTCGGCGCCTTTTGTGGTAAGTAGTGCGAGCGCAGCATTATTGCAACGAACAATGCACGCCAGTTTAAAATTTGAAGTTAAAAAGGTTGATGAAGTTACACGTATACTGTGGGCTATTGTGTCTCAAAATTTGACTGTTAAGAAATAATATTTGTGTTGGCGTTTTTTGGTGATTCGGAAAACTGTTGGTGAGTGTTTCTTTTTTGTTTCATTTATTATTATTTGTTTAGCGTTTATTTTAGTTAATAATTTTTGCTGTTAATAGAAAACCACTAAAACTGTTCCGAAGTGTGTTTCGACTTGGGATTCTGACGCTACAATAAGTAAATTGAGTTGTTAAAAAGAAATAGCTGGCAACTCTTACAAATCTTGTTGCGTTTTTTGCGAATCTTCCCATCAAAAATACGTATCTGCATAAATCTGAAGCACAAAAGAGGAAAGAGAAAAGGAAATGTGATTAAATTTGGTATTAAAAAAAGCCAAGATGATGTAAAAACATATACATATACAAATTCGGAAAAAGGGGAAAGTGTAGTGGCCGTCGTGATCAAGGTAGCCATAATGGAAATGAGATAGAAGCTAATGAAAAAACAAATTCAAAACCTGGACCTGTTACAGCTAAAAACCATGCAGATTCCAAAAATCAGGCGGACAGTGCAACAGAAATTCCTAAATCAAGTATTGAATTGATGAAAATAGTTCCAGATAAATTAGAGAAAAATAGCCTGAAATGTCGCTATAGATGTGGCCATCTATATAGACAAAACTCTTTTATAAAGAGAGGGTAGCCTTGAAAAAGGCTGTTTAAGAAAACTCAAACGTTTTCGTGTAGCTCTCATCGGGAGAAATCGCTACAATGAGTAAAGAACTGAAATGTCGAAATTATATTGTTTAAGATTGTCGTTTCGCCGAGTAAGAAATTATACTGAAGCGCAGTTGATTAGAAGCATCAGCCACCAAGCGGTCGAAAAGTGAAAAATTTTGTCGTTTCGTCGAGTTAGAAATGGAACAATTTTTATTGGACGGAATTTGGATGTTTAACTTGGCAAAATTATAGTTGTAATTTGAAGTCTGAAAAAGAATAAAATAAAACCAATATAATTATGTTGATAATTTAAGCCTATAAACGAACTCTTTTTGACGGCACAATGCAGGTTTGCTTGAGGTTATGTGGATGGATTCTAACACAGCAAGATGAAATTCAGATCTGGCTTTGGATAGAATTGAAAATTGATTATCATTGTAGTGAAGGGCGCAATTTGGATGTTTTAGAAGATGAGTGCCAATAGCCGAATCACAATTAGGTGTGGAGGAGTTTATTTTACTTTTTCGCGTTGGCTGAATTCTTTCTTGATTGGTTTTGTTGCGGATAGTTTTCGGGAAAAATAGCACTGTGCTTGTCAGGCTTCGCATTGGATTCCTCACAGCAGAAATTCCTTCTCAATCAAACATAGAGAATTATGTCATTAGAGGTCATTTTAACATTGCCTAAAGATGGTAACAATCAAACATTTCCAGAAGGTATACTAAAGTTGAAAAATATTAATGCCGAACAGTATACGCGAGACAGGCTTGTCTGGAGTCAGCATAAAGAGTTGATGTATTGTTTTCTATGTCGGCTATTTGGAACCATGTTTGTTGCAGGCTGAGTCCATCCAAATCTGCACTAGCTCTAGTTGAAGGCTGGCCAGCCAGTGCCAAGTGACGGAAATTATGTAACAAAGTTCCTGAGCATGAAAAGAGTAAAGGTCATAGGTGTCACTCTTCATGCATAATAATTTTAATCATAACGATGTAGTTCATTCCCGTTAAAGTAATTTAAAGTTTCTTTTTATGAAATAATGATTGCGTCGCCAGTGAAGCACTGCTCTTGTATTGTGTGATTAATGTCTACGATTCGCTTTCTATTGCTTGGATGTATTTTCTTGTCCTTTTTCTCTTTTCGCCCAACAGTAAATGTTTGTTTAGGCCACTATCTCGATAGTAGTGGAATGTTCGCGCATACACGATTTGGTTTTAGCAAAGGCGTTCTCTCTAGGGAGTTGGAGAATGATCTAGCTTATGCGAGTAACTTGTCGTCATTTGACCTTTTGTCTATATACTGTATATGTACGCTCGCTCGATTGAAAACACAGACGAATAAAGACGAAGAGAGAGAGACAATTTGAGACGACTCGAGTAAATGTAATTTGGTTTGGGCGCAGAGTTGGGCAGAGGGCCCGTTAGATTTTGTATCGATTGACGAGTATTGAATTTATTTTGCGCCAGTATTTTGGAGTTTTGTTCTACGGAGGTAGAATTAAGTTGTAGCGCTGATTTCGCTTTTTAGTGGCAAAGCGTGGAAGAGAATTTTTGTCTATTGTGAGTTGGAATTCTGAAATATATTCCTTTTATTAGAGACGGTGGTCTCTGTTTGTGGAGAAGAGTCTTACACGAATCAATTCGAGTTTCGTTCAAACCAACTGTATAAAAGCTTCAAGCTCATAGCAGACTACTTCTTGAGCCAGAATAAAATAAAATTTAGACACAGCTTTGTTTCAGAGCAGGTATTCGGGTTACCTAGTTCAATTGGTCCTTTTAGGATTCCCAAACAAAGTCTGTGACAATAGGGAATGCTATCTAGCTTGGCGGGAATTAGAAAGGCGTCTGTCATTACAAGATTGTCGTCTGTCATTCCATTAGCTGATTGTAGGGCATAAGGTTATGACAATACGGCAAGCACGTCAGGAAAATACAATGGTGCACAATCAATAATAAAAGAACAGTATCCTACTGCTATGTTCTCTCCTTAAGGTTGCCACATACTTAGTTTATGTGGTAATGACGCACTAAATGTATTCCAGAAGTTAGTACCTATTTTGGAACAAATAATATACACTTTATTCAGCTGCAGCCCCAAGAGGTGGGAAATATTAGCAAAGCAGATTGGTTCTTTGTTTCGTGGCATATCTGGCACCAGAGGGTCATATAGTCAGAAAAAAAATGTCAATCTCATCAATCAAAATGGCCCTTTTACGCTTTATTAACAATCAGGGTTCGATATGAAAATGCCGAGTCACCAAAAAATATTAATATAAAGTGAATACAAAACAGCTAGTGAATAAGAAATCTACGCTTTCTATCTTCGTTGTGTGAACACTATTTTTTCGAGTCTGAACAAAAAATACTTGTTTGATGCAAGTGAAAGTTAAAAAAAGTTTTTCTCGACGAACTAGATCAGGGACAGGGGCGCCGGAACCGGGGGGGCATGGGGGAAGACATTTAGCTGTTTAAAATCAGGCGATGATCTTTTTTAGTCATCACTAGATTTTTGCACCGAAAACAATCGCAGATTCAAAGTGGCAACTCAATAAAATATTACAAAATCATGATTCGGGAAATCATCAAGAAAATTTTCGCAAGATTGTATTGCCCCTACAAAATTTTTTCGGCTGGTGCAGCTGTGAACCTTAACTACAATCTTTTTCATCCAACAAAACAAAAGGTGATTTTGTTTTAAATTTTGCCCTTCCCTCCACAAAAAATTTTCAGGCGCACTTGATTAGGGGAGGGCAAATTTTTTAGCTCAAAAGCCAAATTTCGAAGTTGATTTTGATTAAAGAGCGCATTACTATTTATAACGTAAATTCATGCCTCAAACTTACTTAAAGACCAAAAAAATATTGATTTGTTACACCCTTCATATTGAATGTTTGGCACTGGTTGTATTTTGTCTAACACTGAACTAGATGAAGAAGCGTTATCCGTCGAGTTCCTACGTTTTTTCTTAAATCAACAAAAGTTTAATGCGGCCCGCTCGTAGTTTTAAATCTGGGTTTGCGATCCGCGGGCGCAACCAGGTTCCCGCCTTGTCGTAGTGTGTTAAAATAACCTTATTGAAGTTAACCTAATGGTCGGGAGGTTTGATTAAATGTTTTAAAACGCCTAAAATTTTTTTAAAAAACTCTGGGTTGTGTTCTTTCGTTCTTGTTCTGAGGTGTATTTTGGTTTGTCCAATGTAAGCATTGCCACAGGAACAGATCATTTGGTCGGAATTACATCTGACCGACGAAATTCTGGTGGTTTATTGGTACTAGAAACTATTTTTTCCAATATTAAACTTCTTTTCAACAAGAATAAATTAAAGTTAAGTTTTTTTAAAAAAGTAATTTGTTTTTAATCTATCAAAAAATGTTGCCGAAAAAAAAATTTTACGAAAAACTTTCGATTTATTCTTTTGGGTCGGTCAAGTATGACTGACTCAAAAACTTTTAGTTTAAATAAATTAAAATTTGCTTATGAAGAAACGAAAGTAGAAATCAGTTTATTGGGGATGTAAAGAGTGTAGCTTACTTAAAAAAACAGCAACGATATCTAGTTTATGTTGAGTTTCAAAGCTAACAAAAAGCAAACAAATAGCTCATGTAGCTGTGCGTTTTCTTTTGACAGCATCTTTATGAATATCGATGAAATTTTAAAATATTGTTTTCAATCTTTATTGTTACTTAAAGACCTAATTTTGGCCTTTGATAAACACCATAAAATTGATGTTATTTTTTATATTTTTAACTCGTTTCATCGTAAATATAACTAATACTAAAAATTAGAAACAACCATCTTGCTTTTTGAATTTTTTTGGATTTTGTTTGTCTGACAATGAGTTAAATTGTAATTGAACCGTTAGCTTTTTAAATAAAGAAATGATAGCACCTACTTTGGCTCTACGTTTCCTATATAAATTTCTATCAGGTTTTAGTCATTTTGGTTCAAATAAATAAAATTTTGAATACATTTTCATCAGACTAACTTAGCCATGAAATATTGATCAGCATCAATCGACGTTCTACAAGACCAACAAAGAAATGAATAAAAACCAGAACAATCACTGATTAAATTTTTTTAAATCAATTTTTTTGGTGCTGAAACAGTAGCCTACAACTGAATTTAGTTATTACTCATTAAATTAAGCAAAAATTAACATTTTAACAGTGTTGCCTGATTTTTTAAACTTGACTGAGTCAAAATGCAGCAAATTAGATTTAAAAACAGCCCAATTTTTTTCAAATATTTTTGGCGACAATAAGCTCACAAACATTACTTATAACCAATTGTTGCTTAAAACTTTCGTTTTTAATGATGTTCTAAATCAGTTGCTTGATAGCTGCCTGTAAGTAGATTCTTCTGTATATCAATCAATAAATCGTATATAAAAATGGTATGTTATCGTTTTCGTTAAAAATAAAAACGTACGACACCCTACCTAGGTGTACCATGTTTTTAAAGGACCATACCGGGGTACTATTTTCAAATTTGTGCCCATGGAATTGTAATCTACATATTTTCAACCGATCAAAAATCCAAAATTTATTTATCTGCTTATAAAAATTCTATCACTCAGCTTTTGGAGCGATCAAGGAGCACTCCATGTTAGTTGTCATGGCAAAGTTTTTTATAGCAACTTTTTAAGATGATAAACAAACCAATCTGTTTCATATATAGCATTTGCAAATGTACCGAAAAATAAATGTGATTAAACTATAAAGAGCTGAATGAAAATTTTTTGAGCAGAGAAAAAAATTTGGATTTTTGATAGTCTGAAAATATGTAGATTACAATTCCTTGGGTACAAAATTGAAAATTGCGACCGGGACGCTTATTAACAGAAAAAACTTCGTCCCTAAAAAGTAGTGTTTATTAAAAAAAGTCTTCACTTTCAATCATTCTCGAAAATCATGATTTTCGTCCAAAAAAAGAAGTGTAAAGGTCTTCACTCTGAATCTGTCTCGGATTTCACAATTTTTGTCTCTGAAAACAAGTGATCTCAAAAAAACAAAAAAGGGTTTAAACATGGAATCTTTCTTCGATTTTTTGTGGGATTTCTGCAGAAATAGGCGGGACAAAGCCTAAAAATTGGGACATATAATAAGCCTAACCCTAAAGAAAACAACAATATGGAAATAATAAATACTTGTTAAATAAGGTGCAGTGTTCAACTCTTAAAAACAACAATACTATGAAAAGCATAAAATATTGCGAACAAAAAGTTTATACTTTTAATGTAATACGGCTTACATTAAAAGAACTGAAGTGCATTAACAGTGAAGCCTTACAAAATGGTGGGCTGGTGCAAAAAACATTTTTTTTTTTTTATCTCTATATTTATCCTCCCGACTCGCAGGAAAGCGACGGAGGCGCTATACATAGGGTAGGCAATTACCCCGACCTATTTCCGGAGATGCCAAGATATTGCTGTTCGCTAGTAATTTAGTAGAGATATTACTGTAATTTAGAACTGCTTGTCAAGACCACCAAGCAGGGGAAAGTGCCGTAAAGTGTCTTTCCCAAGGACACAACAGAATGGCGCAAGTGGCTTTTGAACCGAGACCACGTTGATCATCAGTCCGGTGCATTAACCACTCGACCACGCTGCCGACTAAGAAGAATAGAGGGGACCACGTTTTAGTGTTCCGACACAAAGTGATCTCTAAAAAAAAACGGTCATCGCTTTGAAGGTCCTGTTGTTATGGTTACAAAGAAATAGAGCAATACCTTGCTTAGGGGGCGCACATTTTTAGAGAGAGGTGGTGCGGCCTCTCCTCTCGCACCCTACTAAAGCCATCACTGTGCATCAACTAAAAATCAGTTTACTGGCAAAACAGCTTAGATCTATTAAGAAAATGCAAAATTAAAGCAGTTTATGTTGGGAAGAGTGGGGTTAGTTGGAATATCGGTGTTTTTGCACTCCCCAAACATTTCTTAAAATAGTCATCTATACCAGGAATGGCCAACTTGTTTGCTAATGAGATCGACTTTAAATTGTTTTAAAAACTCTTGATCGACCATTGTTGAAATGCAATCCTAAAAAGCAGTGATCTCTAAAATAAAGGTCTTCATTTTGATTCACTTTCGGATTACTTGATTTTTGTCTCTAAAAAGTAGTGATCTCTAAAAAAAAGGTCGTCTTGCAGTTTGTTTTTATTCAACTCTCAAAAGTAAAACATTCTAGTTTACTCTAAATCAGAAGCGATTGACCAGCTGAGATTCTGATCAATATCATTGATTTATATCTGCTATGTTGATTTAAAATGATTTTGAGCAAAGCCATAGAAAGGTTGTTGATTTTTTGAATTTTTTAGTTTTATGCAAAATTGAAATCTGTTAGATAATTTGGTACAATGTTGTACTTTGGATAGGCACGCTAAAGTTATTTAGCATATATTGACAATGAATTCAACGAGAATAGAATTTTCTTGATATGTACTAAACGTAAAGCATGTTAGCCAGAAGCTATTGACTATGCAAAAGAACATGTATCACCTTGCTTCAATTCCAAGGCTATTCTTAGGGGAACAAAGATGACACCGGCCTTCTTTTTAGTTTGAAAAAATCCTCGATGTTTTGTGTCAACAGAATGGCTTGATCTGCGGTTGATCTCCCGCGTCGAAACTCAGCCTGGTCTTTAGGGAGCATTAGATTGTTGGCTCAACAATAGGCTCATCATGGGCTTAGATAAGCCTCTCAAGGATCTTGTAGGGGACACCGAGCAAAGATATTGGTCAATAACTCTTTGGGTTTCCCACAGGTTTCATCGGTTTTGGGATCTCGATTACAAGCGCTCTTCTCCAAATCTTGGAAATCTTGAATAGTTGCAAGCAAGAAGAAAGGAAATTACGTTACCAGGGCTTCAAAGCAGCTCCAGCATGGATTATAAGCTCTGGGAAAAGGGAATCAAAGACCGGAGCTTTACCTGGTTTTAAGTGTTGAAGGCAGCAGTGAATTCTCTCTGTGAGAAATTGTCAAGAGATATTTACTGGGTCTGGTGTTGAGGCTCTCCGAAAGTCAGACACTTCTTGTGAAACAAGACGAGATGACTTGCGGTCAACAGCCTCGTATCTCCCATTTCTAACCAGCTGAGATGCAATAGCATTAGCTGAAACGGGACAGTGACAAGGAGAGTGTTATGACCTACCAATAAGGTTGTTCAAAATACTCCACGCTTTTCGACTAGATTGTAAAAAGTCGATGCTCCGAACTGCTTTGGACTATCAATCCCTCCGCTTCCAGTCAAGTTTGGCAAGCAAAACTGTGGAAGCCAAACTTGAGTCATCTCCCTGAGGAGACTGCTGGAACGTTGTGTAAAGGGATTTACACTCCGCATCCCAACACGAAATATAGTTATTACGCGCATGGAATAGGTTTTTTGGCTGCTTTCCTGACAATGTTACAAAAGTCCTGGTAAACCGCATCCACATCCCGTCAATCAGGCGGCAATAAAGCTTTTGCAAATTTACTTGTCAAAGAAATGTAGTGACTCCATTTGGCCTTGGGAAAATTTCATCGCTTAACAGGCATGTTTGGTACGGACAGAGAAAAAGCGAAAATCGATGTTGCGACCTGGGGAACTTTTCAAGAATACGTCTATCCGGTAAGCGACTCTAAGAATCTACACTAGCAAAAGCTGGATCTAAATTAGTGCCAGTGTTCCAGCGGCTAGAGTAAAAACTTGCGGCGCCCTTGGCGTTGTAAAGGAGGGCAAGACCGTTAATACTTGCCCAGCCAACCAAGCACTCACCGTTTGGACTGTTATCGTGGTAACCCCAATCAATATGTCAATAATTGAAATCGCCTGCATAAAAACAGGGGTGGAAAAACATTGGGAAATTTAGGGATTGCAATCACGTTGGTGGAGGTTTATAGACAGTGACTATTTTATATCCATCAAGTTCCACCCACAACCACTCAATCTACAGTGTCGGTGGAGATTGGTCCAAAAGCGTATACCTTAGTTGCTCGTGGACAACGTGGCAAAGCCATGCTTCCTGATTAAGGAAGACCCTGATTAACGTTTTTCGATTTGCAAAATGAAACACGTCCTGATTAATCAGCAAAACTTCCTGATTAAAATTCCTGATTCAGCAAAACTTCCTAAACTTCCTGATTAAAACCTAAAAACTTCCTGATTAATCAGCAAAGATCAAGAAAAACAGCTTCCTGATTAACGCTTTTCGATTAGCAAACCCTCGCTAAACATCAGGATGGGTAAGTACCCCTCCGTTTTGATCAATGAGAAGCTTCTTCCCAATTACACGCGGCGCGCATCGCGAACTGCAGGTTTCTGCCCCTGGCCTACACTAAGCTCAATTGCTAGAAAAGCTGTGTTATTAAAAGACCGCTTTTACAATATCGTATGTTGATATGCCGAGAGGGTTCAACAACAAAGCAATCAAGCACTGACAGGCCTGTGTTTCCCCCTTATTTAGTCTTGTTAAGTTGTCATGATATTGATCATTAAATTGGTCAAATAAGATAGTTAACCACGTAACAAAATTTTGTAGGACAAAAAAGGTCACTTTTGGGCCGAAATTTTTGCGTTGAGTAGGTGGATGTTAAGACCGCAGAGTCCTGAGGCTCTTGCCACCGTTTTCTCTTCAATCCTAGGTCATCAAGATAAGGTAAGTACTCACACTTGTACCATTAGGCCTACTTGTTGCGTTACTAAAGACAAGCAAACTAACTATAGGCGGTATCAGCGATAGTGCTATATAGCAGTACGCCGATAAGCGTCACATAAAAAAACTCGCAGCATGTCAGCTTCAAGAATAAGCGGCGGAAAGTTTTTATATTTTAAGTTTGAGTTTGTGATACAGCCAAAAGAAAATTTTTAGTCTAGTGTTAGAAAAATAATATATATGTAAGCCTAGTATTAGAAAAAAACTGGTTAAGAAATAAAACTCATGCATCAAAATCACTTAAACAAATGTTAGTTGAATTAAGTGATAGTGACTGCGTTGCTTCATGCTTTTTTATGTAACCTTAATAAAAAGAAAGATAACTTTGTCGACTTTTTCTCCATCTTTATTGATTGTATGCACTTCATTTTCTTTCTAAAATTATTAATAAAAAAAAAAAATAAATTCACATAAAAATAGTTTTAAGATGATTCGTCAAGGTGAAATAAAACGTTGTCAACAATTTTTTACTTTAATTTCTAAAGGAAAAATTTTTGTGGCTCAGCTTCACCGTATATCTATAGTAAATTTTGAGCAAATCTATTTCACCAATTTAAAGAATATTCAGGCAACCTGAGAACATTGTTGTTTTTTAAGTGCGACGTGACTGAAAAAAGCTTGTGGAACATTGTGTTGAGGTGTAGACCGGGGATGGCAAACCGCTGATCCGCGGGTCACAACGTGACCCACTAGTTGAAATTTAATGACCCATCTGATGTTTCGCAATTTCTCTCATTATGACGAATTTTAGTCTTCACTTTCAGTTAGGACCGAAAGAGGTTTTTGATTTTGATGGAAAGTGAAGAACTTTTTTTCAGCCTTCACCATGAATTTGGGCCGAAATTAGAGGTTTCTTATTCGTTTTAGCGTATGACCCACTTAATGATAATCTTGATACAACTGTCATTTTTCGACCCAGGTTTGCCATCCCTGGTATAGACCGATAGCTTCCTTTAGTGTGAACTCCGACTAGGTTTGTAACATTTGTCAAAAGCAGGTGAAATTAAAGCTAGGTTACACAGTGCTGGGGTCTGGCCGATTTGCACCGGTTCTGTAGAACCGTCTCATGGGATAAGTTTGGAGAACCCTCTAAATTTATTGCCTATGTAATGTAGTAAAATAGGCACTCCTCAATATCATCATAATGATGCTTGCTTAACGAATATTTGGAATTGTTATCTGGAAAATAATTAAGATTGATCAGCTTTTTTTGCTGGTAAATTTTAAATTTTTAATAGAACCGGCTGACAAAAAATTTGAATTCCACTATTGGGTGACAGGTAAGTTATTTTTAAATTTTTCTTTAAAGCAATAGGCTGTTTGACGGGATAGTTTTAAAAAGCAAGTTTAAAGTCCGATCTTGAAGAAAAAACAGAAGACAATTAACTTACATCCTTCGTCTTTCCATCTTCAGCCAGTTCAGCCATCGTAGAGAGCGGAGGTTTCGAGACTACCGGTTCCGATTCTTCTTCCTCTTCTACGTTTTCGTCACCACTCGCCGCTGAGGAGTCTAATTCAAAATCGTAGGTGTGCTTTGGTACTTCTTCCTTTGGCTCTACCTCCTCAAATTCTTGATAATGGCTGAGGTAATCTTTTTGTTCGTTTTCAAAAGGTTCGCTTTCTGCTTTATCACTTTCTACCGAACCTTTGTAGTAATTCTGAAACAAAAATTGGGATTTTGTATTATTTAAATAAAACATAACCAGACTCGCAGATCACAAATTTTTTTAAATTACTTAATTTCAAATGTTGAAAGGCTTTTCTTTGTTCATTTAATATCCAATTATCTTTTTGTTATGGAAAATATACGAAATAAAAAAAAAAAAAACGAAAACTGAATAAAATAGTTGTTAGTTAAGCTACAACTATTTTAATTAAATTTTAAGCGGAGCATCACAATTATACGTTTCGAATTTTTTATTTTTTGTTGATTTTAACCAGTGTTGGAATGCTTCAGCATAATAAAATAGTTTCAATAGATAGATGACTTTCGTTATCCGGAAAAACTCCCCAAAAATCAAAAAGAAGCCCCACCAAGTAAGCTGATGAACCAGATCACTGGTTCGAAACCTGATCTTGCAAAAAAGAGTCTCAAATCGATTACAAACGCAGCGCCGCGAGAATTCGCTTTGGTCGTTGAATCAAAGATCTTTTCCAGATTAGTCTCATTATGTATCTACATTATGGCGAACTATATGCATCTAATTACTGTTTATTAAATAATTTGTTGTAGTATTGTCTACTGTTCCAAGTCTCTCTTTCTGCATTTCTCTGACATACGCCATGTTTAAGTTAGGCTTACTCAACTGAATTTGCTAACAGAATAAAACAACACAACACTGTGCAGTGTTTATTGTCTGTGGGTTTTCCGTTTGTTGTGGGTTGTGCGCTTTCCGTTTCTCTCCTGTAAAACTTCCTCGCCGACTAAACATAGTTCTTGCGTCGCCTCGCATGTATTTATGACCTCACATGAAAACGAAGCTGTCTACAATATTATTGGGTTAACCCTTTGACAGTCCCGTGCATCAAATGTGATACACAGGGCATTTAACTCAGACGTCTTAAAAACCCCTTAGACTGTCAAAGGGTTAAATGGTTTTCGTGAGGGACATTAGGTTAACATAAGATTCAACTATGGACTTTACAACAAAATCATGGCGATTTGTTTATTGAAATAAACTTTAATCAAAAATTTAAATGAAGTCAACCAAGAACAATACGCTGCTGAACGAGGGATCAAGCTTTTTCTCAAAAGTTTTTTAATTTTTTGATTGACTTTTCTAATAATATCCGTTGGTTGAAATGGAGAATTCGAAAGTACTTTTGCTTTACGGTTCATGGACCAATAAGCGGTTTTAAATTATATTTAGAACTATTTAAAAAATTACATTTAAATCTTAAACAAAGAAAAAACTTTTAAGCGGGAAGTAGTGAGGCTGGTCGCTCGAAGTCTGTTCCAAGTTTGACGCTTTCGACCTTGTCCTACGGTTCAGGAAAATAACTAATCATGTTGATGACAGTTAATAGTTGAAACTGCGTTCGCAGAAAATTTTGGCGGCTTCTCTATAGTCGTATTAAGTTAAAATAATCAAAAAAATTTTTTTTCCTTTTATCATTGTAATTTATTTGTTTTAATTTGTTTGTATAATTTTAAAAATCTCGACAATGCCTATTTTTGGTTGTTTCGCCTTGGTTAAAGTGCGCCACCTTGTGCTTTGTTTCTGGTTGCTTTTTTGTCAAAAAAAGTTCTGCAATGTATTAAAAGTTCTTACATTTATCAATTGGTTCAATTAATTAATTAGAAACACAATTTCAACAAAAGTTCTTACACAAACGAGCACCTATTGAAAATTCTTATTTTAGTGCCCTAGTATTAACTTTACTCTGTGCTCGCAAGCTCCACTTCCAAATATATTTCGCTAAGCCCTTCTCCGAGATTCGAAATTGCGAAGGCCTATCTCACGAGTAAGCAACTGAGTCGCTGAATAAAACCCCGTTAGGTACTTCGCTTTCAGTGAAATCTATTTTACTCACTTTCAACCAATGTTGCGTCAATGAAATATTATCTTCCAACTCTCACAGTCTGGATCCGTCATAATTTTTTTAGCTTACTTCATTTAGACTATGCTTCGCAATACTTACATATAAATTTGAAATAAATTTTGCCCATTGATTCAATATCAAATTTTCTAAAACAGATTTAAAATTAAATTTTGAAGCGCATTGCTATGGAAACTTTAGAAAGCAAAAAGACGCTGGTAAAGACAACAAATTTAAGAATTCCTGCAGCACAAATATCAATAGAATAGAAAAACTTGTTAATAGTAAAATAACAATAAACACTTTTTTTATTTAATGTACAGTATGTATACAACAGTGCTTACAATAGAAGATAGCGAATAAAAACCCCACGTTTAAGTCAATTAGCATTTTTTTGTTCAACTTCTGTGGTTGTCTCGATTGTTGACGAAACGTTTATTTTATCATCATCATCATCATCATCATCATCATTTTAGTATCTTTGTTCGTAAATTAAGCGGTTTTAAAAATTATCGATTAAGCTTTTTCCATGAGTTTATCAACGGAGTTTCAATAAGAAACGAATGACGTTTTCTATTTCAGAAAGTAGCCTACGTAGACGTAAAAGTGGCTAAATTCAAAGTTGACTGTTGTGCGGCAAGTGAAAAATGTTTGAAAAGCTTTATTAAAAGAGTAGTTTTTTTATAAACTAGAAAAACTTTATTTTTGCAACGCTAGGGTAGGCAACCTACAGAATTTTGTCAATTTTCGCGCAATTCTTTTCTTCTTCTTGCTACTTTGCTTCAAACAAAATTGTGAGTTCAATAATAGAAGTTTTGCGAAAATCAGAGGCAAAAAGTGAGTTTAAAAATCTTTTTTAAAGTGTTCGCCTTTTTTTAGTTATCACAGTCAAAACTAGGTTTGAATTTTGCCGTAGAAGACTTTGTGCGGCCTGCAGTAAACAAGCATTTTTCTGACTGCTTCTTGTGTTGAAAAAAGTTGCCCATCCTGGTCTTAATATAGCCTGCTAAAGACTTTTTACTTACTGTATCCACTGTATCATATAAGTGATTGTCCATCTTGAAAACTTGAAACTCAGAAAATACAAATTATCCAAACGTTTAAAGAAACAACAGTTACACTATGTTCTGAAAAATAAAAAAATATTTAAATAAAAATCCTGATATTTAAAAGGTATAACATTTGAAAATAGACTTAGAAGTTTGAAATAGTGATTCACTGAAATTTATCTAAAAAGCAATGAGAAAGTTTGTTGGGTGGTTTGTTTTAAACCTAAATATTTTCATTGCTTCTCTGTCGGCTGGTTTTACATATGTTTTTGACCAATGTAGTTGCTTACCGTGCCAAAAATATTTTCCAAATTTTGTCGAGACCTCGCTTGCCACAAATGCGAAATCAAATTTACGATAGTCTCCATTTTTCAAACTGATTGGACAAATTTGCGGAAAGCCATTAAAGTTTGATAAGCAACTAGAAAATATTTTTACGTATGTTCTTTGTTTTCCAAGATTTTTATTTTGCGATCAAGTGCGTTTCACCGAAGAATGCTTTTCCCAATCTTGCTATAAAAAAATTGTTTTTGGTCTTTACTTGACTTTCACGGGTTAATTGACTTCAGAAAGTGCTTTTCACCTTCCAAATAATGTGATAAGCTAATAACAATTTTCTTGTCTTTATTGGCTTTGAGCTATAAAAACATTAATGCTATACAGAACAGTGCTTTTCAACCTCTGGGTCGCGACCCAAAAGTGGGTCGCCGACAGGTGTAGTTATGTAAAAATTAAATCATTTTGGTTGTGATTCGATGGTGGTTTGATTGATTTCTTTATTGGGTCATAGTCCCACACGTTCTTGTGGAACAGTGGCGTGCGGTCAGGGCATGCAAGTGATGCTGTGCATAACTAACGAACTTTTGCGTGATAACCTTTTTTTTACTTAATAAAGAAAACCACGGTTTTGGGACAAAAATTGTTCTTCGTCTTAGAAAATTGTTCACAGAATTTTTGTCCTTCCCATAAAATATTGCATGTCAATTGCATGACCAGCTTTGGCATACCAATTGCATGACCAACCTCAAAGATCACCGCACGCCACTGCAGTATGGTTAGACCTAAATTATGTTAATTGATCTTGTGTTTAGGTCACTTTTTATGCTTGCAATAACGTCTATAAAAAAGATTGGGTCGCCATAAAAAGGGTTGAGAAGCATTGTTGTAGAAAATAGAAAAAAGTGCAGAAAATATTAATGTATTAAACAGATTCCATCTATCGTTTATACTGTATATATCGTCCAAAGCACCGTTACTTTGCACCTTTTTATTTCACAAAATTTATTTAGTGTCCCTAGTTTTAGGTACAGTCGTAGCCTGCTTCGAGATGAATCAATGCAGAGGAATTAAAGTAAAAATCATTTCGTGTAAATTAAATTGTAGACAGCCATGTAGATTAGAGCTTAGCAACAGTGTTTTAATTTTTTTTTAATTTAACAATTAAATTAAACCACAGAACATGTATAAAATGGTATAACTTTTTTGCAGAACGTAACGGTATCCGACAATTATTTTATATTAGCCTATATTTAACCAAACGAAAATCTCTATATTTTCAATAAACTTATTTTTCATCATCTTTAATCTTATTTGCCGCGTAATTGTACCCAGCCATTCTTTTTGCCACTCACTGATCAGAAGTGTGATGTTAGTGTACAACAATCTTATTGATTGATTTGAACGCTCCAAAACACGCCGTATTTTGACTTCGCCAAAATCGATGCGAAAAAACCAATCTCTTTTGTTCGTTGAGATTAAGTCAGTTTTAGCTAAATAAGAAGAAAAAGAAAAACCAATTACTTTGGCTTATTCAACAGAAAAATTCATAAAATGACATTATATTCAGTTAATTCTCTTTTTTACATCTTTTGCATCATAAAGTTGCCGTGATTCTATTTGATAAAAACAAATCAACTTCAACAAGAAAAAATTAACAAACTGAGCAAGTTTATTCAACATTGGTTTCATCAAATCTTTGTTCAAATTTTAAAAAAAATTATTGATCAGTATGAGCAAATCCCCTCAATGTCATGCGCGATCGGTCTGGCTTTTGTTGTAATCACAAGAATGTAGTTTTCGGTTGGAGCGTCGTGGTTGTGATTGCGTCATTCTGTTGTGTCCCTGGGAAAGACAGTTTAGTGCACTTTCCCTGCTTAGTGGTCTAAGCAAGCAATTCTAAATTTCAGTCATATCTCTAAAAAACTAATGAAACCAAAATGAAATGTTTCAAGCAGACAGCTATACCTTGGCATCAGAAAGCGGGTTGGGGTAATTGCTTGCCTCATGTATGGTGCCTTTGTTGCTTTCCTGCGTATCAGAAGGATGAATGTGCAGAAAAAATAAAAAATGAGAATAAAAATTTCACTACAACCCAAAGTCATTGTTTGGTGTCTTTTGATCTACCTCAAAAAAATGAACAAGTTTTATTTTATCCTTGCTGCAATAACAACTATAGCATTTAAGTTACGACTTGTTTGTCTTCAGTATATCATCATTAAAGATCATTTTTTTCCAAAGTTTTGTCAAGTCATATTTTTCACAGAAATCGCTTACGATAGTTACGAATTTCTTTAAATTTAAATTTTATCGCTAACTTGATATGAACAAAATAACTAGGGCTATTTGTGGTATAGCTGCACATAAAACCAGAAAAATAATTATTAAAAAGAGGATTGGACGGAAGCGTCTGTTCCCATCCTTCACCACATCCCTAAACAAAACAAATAGTTTTCAATATATTTTTAATTATTTTTATCTCTATATTTATCCTCCTGACTCGCAGGAAAGTGACCGAAGCTCTAATACGTAGGGTAGACAATTACCCCGACCTGCTTCCGGAGATGCCAAGATATTGCTATCCGCTTGTAGTTCAACCCTATATGGAATAGAGATATGACTGTAATTTAGAACTGCTTGCCAAGACCACCAAGCAGGGGAAAGTGCCGTAAAGTGTCTTTCCCAAGGACACAACAGAATGGCGCAAGTGGGTTTTGAACCGAGACCGTGTTGGTCACGAGCACGGGGCTTTAACCACTCGACCACGCTGCCGACCATCCTGCAAAACTAAAGCTCCACAAAATTGCTAGCAACATTTTACGTCATCAAATCAAGTTTAAAACTTAGAAGTTAACTAATCTTTTTTCAGAAGAAACTTTGAAATACTCTTGTAACCGAAAGTTACTTTACATCGATTGACGAGAAAATCAAACTGATGCACGCGTCAATTTGAAAACGATTAGTTTCCCTCTAGACTAGTTCTTTATACTGTAGATTGCTTGAATTGTGACTGTATGCTCAGTGTCGTGGAATCAAACCTTCGATGAAGTTGTGATCTAATGTCAACAAAGCGATGATAAATAATTTAATGATTAACATTCATCAAGTAGCGCAGACATCTCACAGAGGACTGGACTAGAATCCCCTTGAAACATTTTTAAAAACAAATGACCCCCTACTTTCTATTAGTCAGTATAAAAACTTTTCGATGATATGAACAAGTTTTCCGATTTGATGCATGTTTTTTTCAAAGTATCTTTTTAGTTTTGAAAAAAATTTAAGAATTTTATATTCAATCCCCAAATTTATAACGCACTCAAGCAGTTTAACAACTAATGTAAATACTGTATACTGAAACAATTTACTTAAAACAAATTAAGCATTTAAATAATTGCAAAAGCATGAAAAAGTATTTCACAATACAGAAAAAGCTTATTATCTAACTTTGCTTATAGAAGCAGATTAATCGAAAAAGTTCTGAAGAAATTTTTCTATACAAAACTGTGCTCTGAAAGACAAAAGAATTTTATTAAAAAATTCATGCCGCAAATAAATGTTGACGCCAGCAACATACTAAACTTTTGTAAAATGAACAATCATTATCAACTTTAAAATTTGTTTATGAACAAAAGTGATTGAAAAAACTTAAAATTTTATAATTTAAGTTGTTGACGATTTATCAATGATTAACCAGCAGACATGAGAAGTAGAACCAACATATGCTGCTATAACTAATGAGGATGTAAAAATAACTGTACAAATTTTATACTAACGATACTTGAGGAACAATTATAAAACGCTTCTACTTTCGAAACCCTGACAATCATTTCTCGCTTTGTTCAGATGATTTAGTAGATTCTTAATCCTAATATACCAGTGATGCAGTGTTGACCACAAACGTCGAAATCAGACCGGCAAATTTTGAGACCTAAGGTTCGAGATCGAGACCAGAAACAATTGAGACCAAGACGGAGACCGAAAAATTTTACAAAAATATAGTTCATTTTAAAGGCTTGTTTCCACTACGAGCGTGGAAAAGAGCATTCTTTCTTTCTTTTATTGATCTTCGATTGAAGCGAGCGGTTAAAATTGAAGCGAGCGCAAAAAAAATCAATAAACAAACAAAGAATGCTTTTTTCCACGCTCGTAGTGGAAACGGGAATTAATTATTTCAAAAACAATAAATATTTTTTTTAATAATCTAAGATTACATTTTATATAAACAAGCCTCTCTAGCATGTTCAAAAACGCTTTGCTATGATGTGTGGTTGCATCATTAAAGGATTCCCTTTAAAAACCTCTCAACTTGAAGAGAAGACAGCCGAAGCACGCTGGGCATGCTGGTTAACAATGTTGAAAAAAGCAGGATATTCACTAAAAATTTTTGCTTCGAAACTTAAAAATGCTGAAGTCTCTGTCGTCGAAATGGTTGAAACTTCATTCAAATATTTGATTTGCTTGGCTATGTTGGCGTGTTGCAGTTGTTGGATTTGTTCGCTATGTTTGGCTTACAAAGAATAGAATTTGTCTAATTAATCACCTAAAAAAGATTTAAAATAATCACGAATTATGCAAAGTAAAAACTCTTTAACGACTCGCTGGTTTTTCTTTCAATATTATCTCTGTTTCTTTGCAGTACATCTTTTGAGTAGATAATTCGAAGTAGTTTTTAGGACGTTGTTTTTTTCTATCTCGTCGTATTAACACTTTTATAGTTTAACTTTAAAGCAATTTTGTACTTTGTTTGAAGCAATTAGATTCATAGAGTGGCGTATGCAAAAATTTGTTATGGGGGTCTAAGAGTCAAACACACAGTCATTATAATTTGTGATTTCATTTACATAAGAGAGGTTGGGTGCAACAAAAAAAAGAGCCTTTTTCAAAGATTTACCTAAAAAAGATAATAAAATCATTTATTTATTTTAAATATTATTATTTTATCTTTATTTTTATCCTCCTGACTCCCTGAATCACAGAAAATTGTCGGAACCGGTATAGATAAAGCAACTGACAAGCTATTACATTAAGCTGCTTTCAGAGAAACCAAGCTACTGCTATCCGGTTGAAACTTTCTTTTGTTGTTTTAGTTTATATTTAGAGGTATGATCAAAATTTGGGACTGATTGTTAAAGCCGCCAAGTAGGGGAAAGTGTTTTTCCAATGACACAGGAGAATGGCGAGACTTTAAACCGCGATGGTGTTGATCATGTTCGTCATCAGTCACGGCGCTTCTAACCAATAACCGGCGAATGTAAACTAAAAGTGAAAACCTTTTCTGCTCTTCACATTTTTATAAAAAATCCCTGGCTATAATTAATGAATATATAACTATAGTGTTCAAATTATTGTTTACATAAATTTCGTTACAACAAGAATTTGTTCGCTTTATTTAAGAAAAAAATACGTAGGATCAAAGTAATCACTTTTTGGGGGAAAGAGTTCAATCCAAGTTCGCATGGAAGATGATTCGAAATAATCAGTAAAATCAAAGTAAATACCAAAAAAGTTTTATCACTGTAATATTGTACTGATTGCCGGCAAAAATGTAAGTATAAATATTTAAAGCATTAATTACCAGACTTGTTTGGTAGCTGAAAGACAAATTTAAATTAGGTTTTGTCATAATCGGATTATCTCGTAACAGATGGTCCTGATTACAAAAAAAATTTTATTGGAATAAATGTAAAGCTCGTAAAACTATAAATTAGTTTGAATTCAAGCTTTTTGCCACTTCAAATTGCGACAAAGCTGTCAATTGAGTGTCGTTTTTAAGCAAATTGCAAAATTTATCACAATAACATCAAGTAACAAACGTATCAAAAAATGTCTGGTCTCGAGACCTTCATCACTGCCATATATTACCAAAATTATAGTGTAGTCCAAAAAAATTTTTGGAAACCATATTCAACCATAGTGAAAGTAGGTGTGGTGTGGGAGTTTGGATAGAGTTTTGTCTTTAATTTGATCACTTTTGTTGATTCTTCCTTAAATCAAGATCATGAAATGGAAATTCGCGAAACTTTTACATAAACTGCACAAGAAACGTTTAGAGAACCATTTTTTGGATCATGATTAATTGATCCCTTACACAGATAATTTATTGATCCCCTGAGACCACTTCAAACATTTTTTATGTATTAACACGAATGGGTACTGTTTCAAAATTAACTTAGTTGGTATGAAACATAAGATGTTTAACTTTAACATCATGCAAAAATTGTCATGAAACATAATATTTATTGGTCAAAATCTTTTTTGTTTTAAAAGCTAAAAAATGTACTTCAACCGCAATAAAACAATTTTTTCGTTTTCTTCAATATGCTTTCTTTATTTCGCTGGCATTTTTGAAAGCAAATAAAAAAACTAAATTTTTTAGAGTTTTTTTCAAAAAATGACCCATTTGTGCCACTGATCCAAAAATCCCATATTCATCCTAATATTTATTGATTACATGTAAGTATATATTTGTGTTTATACTAATATAACCTCTCGTCCTAAAGGAGGTGCACATTATCCTTTACATTTCCACAATATTGGGGATGTTTATCACAATGTAAACCCAATATGTACAAAATTTTGTGCCATGTAGATGTAAGCAATGTTTATATATTGTAAGATATTGTACATATGCAAATATAAATACATAATTATTTGTATTGCAGAAGTAAATCGATCTTCCTCGCAGAGTGCTAAATGAAAAAATCAGAGCAATTCAATACAAAATTTATTCAATCACTGTTTAAAAACCACAACAGTCTGTTTCATCCTTAGAATCGTCAGGTGGTTATTAGAAAATTAAAAATATAGTTATTAGTGGTAAAAAAATAAATACGTGTTGAATAAATAATATTTAGTAAATAATACGATTCCTATGACGCATACAAGAAAAAAATTACTCAAAATATAGTAAATGCAAGTATAGAGGTTTGCATTCATTTGAAGGTGAGGGAAGGCGAGTTGGGTGTGTGGTGAAAGATATAAAAGGAAACAAAATACAAAGCAATAAAAAGGTCACGAGAAAAATTGCATAAGATGAAAAAGTAAAGTGAGTAAAAAATGGTGCGAACGATAGTGAAAAATATAAGCGGATTTAATGACGGACAAGAAAGCACACAAGCACAAAAATAATGGCAATTTAAGCATACAAATCAAGTAGGTAATTTATTTAGTTTAAATTTGTTTTTGTGGAGACATTTTACTGTAAGTTCCGATCGTTTGCTGAGGGTTATTGGTTGGTTTGCTAGCTAACCAATAACCCTAAATATTATTTATTTATTTTTTACCATTAATAACTATATTTATAATTTTCTAGTAACCACCTGATGATTCTAAGGATGAAACAGACTGTTGTGGTTTTTAAACAGTGATTAAATAAATTTTGTATTACATAATTATTTATATATGTCAGGAGTAACCTCAAATCAGGTAACTTCCTTCCCTACCGTAAACTAACGACCACCCCATATATATCAACAATGAATTCAACAATCCACTATCAATCAGAAAACATCTACCAGACATGATCAACGGCAGAATCACAAAATTACCATGCGATCAAGATTCGTATAATTAAACATCGCCGTTATACGTCGAAGCTTAGAACAGTTGGTTATCCAGTCTACATGAAACACAATAAACCACACCCTGAAGAACCAAAGAACTATAAACAGAAAAACAAAAACAAAATTAAAAGAAAAAGGAATGTTGTTTGGTTCAATTTTATCTGCAACGAAGAAGTACAAACCAACAAAGACAAAGCATTTTTCTATTTCATAAGCAAACATTTTTTTGCACACAACAAAATTCACCAAATATGCAACAAATTTAACATTAAATTAAGTTACAGTTGCACGCGAACATGGCAGCGTCATCAATAACCGCAACAAGAAACCCCTGCTCCCCCACCCAAACGACAAGGATTTACAATGTAATTGCAAAAACCTATCCGACCGTCCACTCGGTAAAAAGTGCCGAGCAAAGTCCACCGTCTACAAAGCATCCATCAATGCCCCCAATTCACCTATCTAGCATTATTTCGGCTGCTGCAAAACCGAATTTAAAACCCGCTCCTATAATCACCGGAAATCATTCAATAACCGCGCAAAAGTAAACGCTACAGAAATTTCCAAAGAAATATGGAAATATAAAGACAAAGGAATCGAACCACCGATGGCTCGGTCAATTGTTTGCTAGTCATTCGCATTCATTAGCGGCGCTAAACGTTGCAATCTTTGCTTGGCCGAGAACATCACCATCCTGCAAGCTAATCAGCTCACGCTTTTGAACAAGCGATACAGGTTCTTTTCCAAATCGCGACACCGGAACAAATTAAAACTAAAAAAGTCCAATCTGATACTTTTTAATTTTTTGTTTAGGTTGTGCTTGTTGTTTGTCGTGGTGTTTTTACCATTTTATTTATATTTTTTGCTATTTATAATCTTTTCCAACATTATTTCCTTTTTATCCATTACATTATTTTTTTTCACGCCTCGTTGGTTTTAATTTCTTCTTTCGCGCCATTCTGCAGCAACTAATTGCGGGCTAAGCGTCAGATACGAGGATGAAAACGTTTACCAAAATCTATTGGTTATATAAGTTTCATTTTTATTCAAAAGAACTTTTTGCTTTAGCTAATTATCCTATAAGCAGTTTATTTTTATTCTTAATTATTTTATTATTTTTATTAATGTATTATTATGTAATCTCTTTGTCTGTGCTTAGAATTACTACCTGCGAGCCGTGTAGGTAAAAAAGGCTGTTGAGTTTTTTTAATTTATTAAAAATTCTTTGCATGGCTTTTATAATTTATACATGAAGGTAGATAGATATGTATATTCAGCCTGTGCTCTCTTTGTAAAATGCACATTGTGACGCACATGTCAACCAAAACCTCTACTTTGTTGCGCAAACCCTCATCAACTGAAACTATTAAGTCAACGCATTTGGCAATTATAGCTAACAAATAGCTCATTTTCATTGTAGGTACCATCTGTATCACCTTTGGTACATACTAAATTCAATATTCATTCTATTTCAAGGAAGTCACAGGTGGTAGCTACGATGAAAATCTGTCACATGATTTTTATTCCATCTTACTATATAACTAAACAAAATATGTCCTTGGTACAGAATTTTAAGTAGCTTAAAATGGTCTGGCAAAGTCTTAAGCATGACGTAACACTAAATTTTGATAAATCCTCGGCTAAACGGTTATTGCGGTTTAAAAACAAAAAAAAAATATTTTGAAATTTCTTATTTAAGATCTTGTTTTTCAAAAAGTTGATAATTAACGACCAAAAAATGTCGGTAGATGAATTATACTTTTTTATGACAAGAGAAGAGACGGCGAAGATCAGAAAGTGATTGCAGCAGACGAAAGGGTCCCCGAAATAAAACTAGGCCATAAAAAGCAAATTGAAACGGCCTATCGCTTCTTTGTTTTAAAGAAAGCAAAAAAGTATTGCTTTCTTAGTAGTTTCTATTCCATTAGCAGAAGACATTTGTACACTTGAATGAACATAGTTAAATATGGTTGGGGCAATCAACGTTGATATTTGATTTAATTAATCCTATATTTAAAAGCAATCCTGGTTCCTAACTTTTTTAATGAACATTGAACCTGAGACGCTGCTCAATTTAATTATCGGACTTCTTTAATTTGATAAATTCCAAGTACTTGCACACATATCTTTCATGTGGACTAAAAAACAAATGATGATTTGGAATAGACATACCGTGTAAATTTGTCTTTATAGAACGTTGGTGTCCAAAATGCAATAAAAATAAATTGTAGTAAAATAAAACTTTTCCAAAAATTCGTTTTTTTCCTTTTTTAATCCATATCCTATTTTTTAAGTTCTACTTCAAGTGTTCTTTATGTAGTGGCAATAGATTTTGAATCAAGTTAGTTTGAAATTGTTATCATTGCACAAACCAGCTTTAAATGATGTTTTAACGTACTTTTAATAGCGCCGGTCGTAAAAACGTTCGCCTCCAGTTTTATGATAAGCGTGCACGATGAAATCCGTTCGCCATGTTTAAATCAAATACACATTCCAGCAAAATTTTATAGCCAAATTTCAGACTCGGTTAACTGACGATTATCAGATAAAAACCTGCTTCAACGTAAAAGTTTTATTCTTTGTATTTCGAGTAAACGTGACATACGGTAAACTGAGCTCTAGGCGGAAGCGATATACAAAGGAAACTAGCAGCAGTTGAAAGCTGTGCGGCTTAGAAATACGGCTTAGAAATATAATATTTTAAACTCGTAATTGCAATTTGTTTTGCTCATTTGAATAATTTATTTTGGTATCGCAAAAAGCTATTTCAGTAAGTAAGACATTTAAAATTTAAGGCGGATCTACACAGGTTTATATTATACTTTCGTTTTGGCTTGAGAGAAAAGGAAACTTTGTTTTATTTGGTTTTACTTTATTTGGTCACAGGCGCAAGCGAAGCTGCTTTATCGCGCTTACGCCTGCTGAAGCAGGATTGGTTTTCGCCCAAAGAGCGAAAATCCAACTAGCTTGAGTCTGAAACGAGCAGTGCAACAAAGCAATCGGCAGATAGCCCATTTGAACAACGAAAAGCTTGGAGTTTTTATAAATTGAAGTGAAATTTTCGTAATCTTTTTAATGTTCGTTATAGAATTGGGCGGAAGATGTGTTTCTGAAAAACAATAAAAGTTTATTTAGTCACTCAAAAATTTTACTGAATAGCTAATAAGCAACTTTAAGAATACCAAGCAATTAATCAATCAAATATGAATATTATTTTAGTTAGTAAAAGTATATTTCGTAAAAGTATTATAAGAACATAAAACAGATATCTAGGTTTTTTTTGTAACTTTAAGAACTACGAATGAACACTTTTAAATGGTACTAAAACATATTTTAATGTCATACTTTTTAAAAATTATTGCAATTGTACACTTGTTTAATAAGCTTCAAAGCTTTTTTTTGCACTGACATGAAAAATTTCTTTGACTTACAAAGCATTTTCCCCTGTTGCTGTTTTGCGACTAATCTACTGCAGTAATTGGCAGTACAAAGACAAAGTTGTCTGCGTAGACAGTTTACGATTGAATGCTTGAGGTCAGAGCTTGCTGCTTGCTGTTGAAGCTGCGACGGAAACCGGCCACAGTGTAGATGCGCCTATAGGCGGTAAATATTCTTAGTCAATATCAGCCCCTGGGCAATTTTAACCTTCTTCAAATTTATTATTACGTTTTAATATTTAAAAAACGAAGCAATCTATCCTATGAAACTTGTCATTAGATTACCATAGCTCAGAATATTTCTTTCTTAGTTCATTAAACTGTTCAAAACAGCAGACTGGAGCATCGAAAAAATAAAAGAAAGAAAAAAAACAAGGTTTTAAAAGCAAAAAGATCGTCAAAAAAAGATTTCTCTGAAGAAAATGCAGTACCCATAACACAAATAAAAAGTAGGTCTTAGAAAATAGCTTAAAGATAATATAAATAACGTTATAGTCTAAAAATAACAAGTTTAGAATTATGAATATAACCTTGTGATTTGCATGTGCAAGTCGAGGTTGGATTGGAAAAATTCTACCTTAAAAATAAAGGTAGTAAATTTTAACGTTTGTGGTCTTCACCACTTGTGACCAATCAATTATAATCAGGGGCGCCGAAAGAGGAGGGAGAAAGGGAGCAATTACCTCCTTGTCCTGCTATATTTTTAAAACGCGGGGTACAAGGACGCAGATAATAATGCCCTGTGAATTATGCAAAAAAAGAAACATTTAGTAACACTTGTCTCTACAACTATATAATCTGGACTAAAATTAAATCCAAAAACTATTTGTAAAATATCTACTTAAAGACATTAGGGTCACCAAATTTCTTTCGAAAAGAGCCACCAGCAAATAACAATAATTTAGCAATGGAGCAAGTTTAGAAAAAGCTATTTTTTTCGTTGAAAAAGCAGTCTCAATAACTATACATTTTAGCGTATTGGAGAAAATTTTTACTAAAAAGGTGATTGAAGACCAAAGTAATAAAAAAAGGATTTTAAAGGTAAAAATCTTTAAAGTGGAACCAAACAAAGGTTTGCGTCAGGAGCATTCACACTTTTTGAAGAAAATACCATTTAGGTTTATCAAAAGTATTTACGGGCCAAGTAGATAAAACAACGCTACCAAATCTTACCGATGAAAACTTTTTCGGTTTTAGAAAATATCAAATAGAATTGGATAGCTTTTGTCCGATACTGTTCAGGTAAAATCATTTGAATAAAGAAAAAGCAAGCCAAACTGAGCTATAAAGTAAAAAAGAGAGGTCTCCTTGGATAAGAGTGATTGACCAATGAGAAAAGAGAAAGCTAATAAGTTTTAGGGCTTAAACAAAACCTTTTTATTTACAAAGAATAAGATTCTTTATTCTTCTAGAGCGGAAAGATGAAAGATAAAACGAGCTCGAACAAGAACACAAACTGTTGTTGTTGTAAAAAAGATACTGAGGATTGTCCAAAAGATACTGGCCAATAATTGTCGCGTGGAAAAGGCGATGTCGGGAGCTATCAGTGATGGCTTTGATAGGGAGCAAACGGAGGGGCCGCACCGGGCTCCCTAAAATATATCAAAAAGTGCCTGCGCAAAATATTGCTCTATTTCTTCATAGTAGCACCAGGATGGTGGCATGCCTAAAATAAAGACATTTTTTAGAGATAACTTTGTTTTGAGATACTAAAAAGTGACCCATCCTAAAACGATAACTTTTTTTTAAGATCACAATGTTTTGGAACACTTAACAGTGGCCTCTTCCCTAAAATAAAGATCTTTTTTTAGGAGATCACTTTGTTTAAATACACTAAAAAGTGACTCTCCCTATAATAATGACCTTTTTTTGAGATTGCTTTGCCTTGGAACATTAAATAGTGGCCTCCCCTTACTTTTCTTACACCGGGTCCCCCTTTTCGTAGGGCCATCACTGGGAGCTACTATTACTTTGCAGGGGCCAGAAAGACTTTCGTACCTTCGAGAGGCGAGAAGATTAGTGATGGATTTGGGGATGTGTCGTTTAATATCTTTTTGCAAGCTTAGGGACGTGCGACCATCGTACCGACTACCACAGCGGCACACAGATTGGTAGATAACATTGCTGCAATGATAAAAAGCTAGCACGTCCTTTTTAGAGCTGGCAAGAGCTGTCAATAAATTAATCAATTTTTAGAGCTGGCAAGGTTGCAAAATAAAACAAATAATTCGACTGCAAAGTAGCAGTTTTTGACTGCCGTGGTTGATTTGTTTGTCGAAACAGTTTCTATCCATATAACTTGGAGGTAAATTGGACATAATTTTGCCTCGTAGACCGGCTTGGCATTCAGTTGTCTGATTTTTTGAATAAAAGTTTAATTAATTATGCCTCAAAGTAAACAACATAACGAATAAAGCGTGTCAAATAGTTTTTTTTACATTAAACACAATTAAAGTAATCTGCTTTATTTAATGTAATTGGTGACAGGAAAAATTGCTTTATTTATACTAGGTGACATTGTTGGAAGAGACAAAATCAATGCAAGGACAGCAATTAGTGTTGGAGGAAATGTCGACGGAGACATACACATTCATAACGAACCTGGTAATAATTTTATGAATTTAATATAGCTATTAATCCTGTCGTAACCGCAGGTGTATATAACGAGTCTTTGAAAACAAATTTTTCGTTCTCTTTGCTATGGGATTCACTAGAAGACTCTCTTAATCCATGCAATCCTTAATACACTTTCCAGGCTTCCTTTGTTTCAACATGTGGGTTTAAATTTATCACGAGGATTGTACATTGAGTTGCTGCACATAAAAACATTCATACTCTTCTCTGCTCTCTTGCTGTCTTTAAAAGGTAGTAAGGACATTGTTGCAGCTTCCGGTATAGTTGGCTGGAAAATGGAGATTGCAGGTTACTTTTCAAATGAGCCCCTTGATGCTTTTTATTTGGAGACGTTTGAGGCAGTATGAATGCTTTTATGTGTTGTCATCATACAAGAGCGGCCACCAATCCAAATGGAGAGAGATTACATTTCAAATAACTTCGCGACTGTTTTCTTGCCACAGTTCACGGACAAAACCTTTTTGGATTCATAGATGTCCACTGCATGAGGTTGAACTAAGTCTTGTCTGGTCGCTAACAGTACAAGAAGTCGAAAAAGATTGTAAAATTTGGTGCTTAATTTAAAGCTTCTTTCGCGTAACTTTAACGGATTAAGTGGATGAAGAAAGAATAAAAAAACGTTTAAAAATTAAAGTACTTGATACTTTGAAAAACGTTTTTTTATTCACCACCAGTGATTTTTTTACTGAGCGACCGAAAAATTAGCTCAAATTAACCATACATTGACGACAACAAATATTATAGTAGTTTCTTTCTTTATATAAAATAGGGCCATAAGGAAACATAATATATTTCAGCTAAATAGCTATTCAAAACAATCAAAGCATACAACCACATTTACAGATTGCAGAAATGTTTTGTTGTTTCGAATTATATTTGACGTTACATACCTAATGGCTTGTAAGCACTTTAAAATTTTGCGGTTCATTTTATTTTATCTCTATATTTATCCTCCTGACTCGCAGGAAAGCGACGGAGGCGCTGATACATAGGATAGGCAATTACCCCGACCTGCTTCCGGAGATGCCACAATATTACAGTCCGGTTGACTTTGTTACAGTTTTTTAAAGATATGACTAAAATTTAGAATTGCTTAATCACGGAACAGGGGAAAATGCCGTAAAGTGTCTTTCCCAAGGACATAACTAGATCAAATTTTGAACCGAGACCATGTTGATTATAATTACGGCGCTTTAAAAACTTGAACACGCTGACGACGGTTAATCTCTGTGCAGCACCGGCTTCGCAGACGTGGATCACTGTGGCTGTTTTGGTGCTCTCCTGCTGAAGGGCAATATGTGCCCTTAACAAAGGAATGACTATTTTTCGTGAATAAAAAATCCCGCCAAGATTAACAAACTCTGTTTATTTGCTCAGGTTCTTCAAGATCACACTACGACCACATTGATTGTGAGTTTTTGCAATAGCCGTAATTCTGCTTTATAATTGACAAATGGTATTTTTTACGTGATAAAAACGAAAAGAAATTAAAGAAATCTAATCATTAAATCCAGGTTGATTTGTTCAAATTATGCGAAGTTTTTCAGTTTTTAGAGCCCACGGCAGAATATTATGTTAATTTCATTTCATAAAATGTGATACTGTATCCGAACAGCCAAATGCAAATTTTTATTATTCTGACTATTGTAATGTCTTTATTTGTAGGATTAGCATTGTTTGATTGCCCTTTTTTTAAACAATATACAAAGTCGTTAAAATAAGAGCAATCAAGCAGCTTCTAAAATGGTTTATACCTATATCCACAAACTGTATGTTAAAGCTGTTTGTAAGTTAGTAATTGCTTTCTCTGATTCTTTAAAGCCCATGGTTTGTTTTTATGCATGCTTTGATCGGGTTTTATAATCTTCAGCCGGTCTTTCTATAGCCGAAAAAATTTAAATTCACAAAAGTTTTTTCTTACTGCAAATATAACTTAAAGTTAATTTGAAGACATTTAGTTTAAGAATTAAAATTTTAGCAGGCCGATAATATTTGAACCGCAATTGCATTGAAAACTCAAAAAAAGTTGTCACCATCATCAGTGCGATATAAAGTTCATAAAATTTTGTATAGGCGCACATCCTGTTCATTGTAGCTTAATAATAACTTGGTAAGATTTACAACTTAATCTGATGTGTTTTTTAATCGATCTATGATGAACTACTTTTGCTTTTAAACTTTTGTCTACGTTTTTTTTTTTAATTATTTGTTTGTTTATGTTTCTTATACTTATTTTTAAGCTAACGATTAAACAACTCAATCACGTGTTGTATGTTTTAGATGCGGACTTTGTTAACCGACAAAAATGTGTAGCAAAAGAAAGCTGCATAATAGATAATGTTCTTTGTGACGATCTCGTGGTTACGATTGTTCCTCTACAAATAACCAATGATGTTCAAGACAATATTAATGGTTTTCATTTTCATCATAGAGGAGAAAGAGCTGAATTGCTGAAAAAACCACCAGTCGGAGATGTTACAGTAGATGAGTTGTTTATTAAAGCAAATGAATTTGCCGTGTACGAATCCTCAAAAAAAAGTTTTCAAAATCAACCTCAGGCTAAAGCAAAGTTTATTCAAACCAATTCAAACATCGTCGGAATTCTCGGGCAAGCAGGATGCGGCAAGACAACTCTGGCAAAAACCACGCTCGGCCGTGTTCTGGGAGAAGATAATTTATATGATGCAGAAATAGTGTTTTACTTTCAGTTTCGCAATCTGGATTATGACAAAGAAAGTAACTTGCTTAAGTTTTTATCACCAACTCTATCTGCCGAATGGATGAAAGATCAATTTCGCAGGAACGCTGTGCTGTCTCGTATTGAAAACTCCAAGAAAGTTGTTATCATCATGGATGGACTTGATGAGACGAAAATTGACTTTACCAAAAATCATCGAAAAGTTTCTATTGATGATGAAGACAATGTTGAGGGATTCCTTAAAAATATTCTAAATGGCACAATTTTGTCCAATGCCAAAAAAATTGTTTTGTCGAGACCTCGTCAAATGGTTGAACTCCCAGATGAATACCGGCCGCGTTTCCTGGTAAATATTTTGGGTCTTGATCAAAAGGCACAAAAACAAATTTGTAATGACATCTGTGGGGAAAACCAAGATCAAGTCTACAGATACATTCAAAGCCACCCTGATTTATCCGCGTATTCTCACATTCCAATAAATTGTATTTTAACTATGTTTAGCATTCGTGAAATCATAAAATCTCAAAAATCAAATAGTATCTCCTCCATTTCACTCCCTCATTCCATGACGGGTATTCTAACGTCTGTTCTTGCTTCGTTTATAAGAAGTCCACATCTTCATGGAGAATTTGAAGCGGAAAACATTGCTGCTTTAGCATGGCTTGGTTTCAAATCTCAAAAAATTATTTTTGAGAAAGAAGATCTTATTGAATCAAAATTAACAGACGATGATATTGACAATATATTTGTAACTGTTGCTGAAAAACGTAAACTTTGTTTATTTGGTGGCAATCCTGAAACTTTATCATATTTTTCTCATTTAATTCTACAAGAGTTTTTTGTTGCTCTTCAACTGTTAATTTTTATGCCGTTTCACAGTTTTGAACAGTTATTTTTTTCTGAGTCAAGGAAACCGCTGTTTGATCTGTCCAGTAGCAGATTTGAAATGGTGACCAAGTTCATGTTCGGTTTATGCAATCGAACAACCTTTACAGTGTTGCGAAAAAGTATTTCATCGTGTGCATTTCCAAATGAACAATTAAATTTGTTGCAAAAGTTACCTCAGGCTTCAACTTATAAAAAGATAGATAACGATGTCCTTCGTTATTTTACTTGGGCTTACGAGTTGCAAGTTAATGATTTTACGGACCAGTTGGCTTATCGGTTGAGTGACAAAATCGACATGGAATGTCAAATGCTGCCAAGTGATTTCGCAGCATTCCATTTTGTTTGTAAAAAGAAAGAGCAAACGATCATATTACGATCTTTGGCTCGTGGCAACTTTTACGGAGATTGTTGGAAAGACTTCTGCAGCGATCCAAAATGGAAGGAATCGTTAATAAAGGTGATAACCTCTGTTGTTTACCAAAGAATAGGGCTATTTTAATGCAATGTTGCTGGAAAACCCTTTTTTTATTACTTTTTTCAACCAGTCACTTACCCTACATTTTTATTCTTTACTTCATGGTGAATACAGCAATAGGTTATCACTAAGCAGCTTGAAACATTGCATTTGCTATTCTCTGAGAGTCTTATGGGAAAAAAATTATTTACGCGCTTTTGGAAAGCTTTTCTTAAGCCTTCAAGCTTCTGCTTTTAAAAGCTTAGAGCCTTTTTAAAACTTCGATTAGAAAACGAAACTTATTAAAATTGAAAAGAAAAATTTTTTTTTTAATTGCTTGTTACAGAGTTAGTCGTAGCTACTCCAGATCAAAACTTCAGACCTTTTAGGAACCACGAGCCTTTGTACATTTTGAAACTGCTTGAAGACACAAAGATCCTAAACTGCCTTGAAATATAATATCACAATAAACCTTATGACAGCTTGTTATTGTAATTATGTTAGTAGATCCAGATGCCATGAACTAGTGACGTCGAGAATACAAACATTTGTGTCTGCAGACCGCAAGTACTTTTTATTTGTGCCACTGCACCGTGTTGCACCGCAAAATTGTTACCAAAAGTTTACTCCGCACTGCGTTGCACCACAACATCACAAATTAACATAAAAAATTTTTACACTTTTTTTCTTCTTTTTAAAGGGTGTTTAAATCAAGAAATACTTACTGTTGTGGTCATCAAAGTAAGCCCTTTATATTTCAGATTCAGCAATTCAAAATGTACTTGCATAATTTTGTTATATCGTGGGAAGACACTTTAGGTACTTTACTCTGGTTGGCATCCCAACAACGTGGTCGATTGTTTAAAGCGCCGAGCTTATGATCAACATGGTCTCGGTTCAAAACCCACTCGCGCCATTCTGTTGTGTCCTTGGATAATACACTTTACGGCACTTTCCCCTGCTTGGTGGTCTTGGCAAGCAACTCTAAATTACAGTCATATCTCTATTAAATTACAAGCGGACAGCAATATCTTGGCATCTCAGGAAGCAGGTCTGGGTAATTGCCTACCCTATATATTAGCGCCTCCGTCGCTTTCCTACGAGTCAGGAGGATAAATATAGAGATAAAATAAATAAATAAGCAGCCTTAAATTACAATAATATCTCTAGAACTAAAAAAAGCAAATAAAAAATTTGAAGTCAACATTAATATCTTGGCATCTTTAAAAGCAGGTAAAGACAATCGCAAAATAGTTGCTATTGCTATAATGCCTCCCAATGTTTTCCTGCAAATTAAAAAAAAAAAAAACGATAAAAATACTATCTCTTTTTTGACAAACACAAATCTTGCTTACTATCAAGTTTTTTTTAATGTCTTTTGCTTAAAATTTGAAAACTAACCACTACAGCATGTTGGCATAAATTACTTAGTTTTTTAACCATAAAATCTTACCAAAACCCCTGAAATGCATTTGTGGGCAAAGCGATAGTTTATGTCATTCTAAGTTCATTTATACAGCTATAAGAGTACATCAAATCCTTACAATTAAGCTTTGTCAAATTACATTCAATTTAAGGCTTCGTCAATTACCATTAAAAATTACAATTCTGAAAGAAATTACAAAAAATTAGATATAAGTAAATTAAATCAATAATCAGTTTAGTTAAGATCAATTTTATTCATTTTATTTCATTTTAAACGGTGTTACCAAACTAGCCATTGCAGCAGCTAAAGAGACTTTTTAAAATTAAATCTAATAATATTTTGTTAAAGTATGTCGAATATTTAAGTCAAATAATAGTTTACCATGCAATTGAAATGTTAAGAGAAATTGACAAGCATAACTAAGTGATGTAATTTTAATGCGTTTATACAAATCATTTTTTTGCAAAAGCCTTTATTTCTTCACTTTCCCACCAAGAAATAGGTCTTAAACTGTCACTACAAGATTGGCAAATAAATTACTAACTCCTTTTTTGCAGTTTGTAAATACCTACTCAATCGTGCTTTGATTTTAACGTTTTTTTAAAGGTATTTTGCCAAATGCAACATGTTAGTGTTGTGGTTTCTGTATTTAAAACTATTTCAACCATTTCTCGCATGCCACAAAAAGAAGTTCTTTATCTCGATTAACACATTTTGTATGACGCCAAATTTAAATTGGCTTCTTTTTAATCAATTAAACTAAGTTTACCAGCTTTCAACTTTTTTTGTAATTTTTATAATTATGGTGATTTGCACGCTGCATTGTGCGGCCGCACACGGCAGCGTAAGCTGCGCTGTTGACCTCACTACCGTGAACAACTAGATTCGGTCTACGGAGTTGGAGCCGTAGATTTTTTCTATGGCTGCAAATCCCTCGTTATAATAAAAATTGTCCTTTTGCGACTAAATTAAACTTTATGTAACTAGATTCCACGTGAATCCGATCTTTAGTCGGCAGTGTTGTTGAGTAGGTAGGAGCTCTTTATTGCGCCATCGAAACGGTCGCGGTTTTAACTCGATTTGCATTATTCTGTTGTGTTCTAGGATAAAGACTTGACTGCATTTTTGCTTAAAAGTCTTAACTAGAAATTGAAAATATACAGCCATGAACAACAAAGCAACCAAATAAAAATTTCAACCCATCAGCAATATCTTGGCATCACCGAAAGCAGATCAGGATAATTCCCTGACGGTTGCCCTAAGTTTAATCTGCCGACGTTTTCCTGCAAGTCAGGAGGATAAATAGCGATGGTAATCATGATGATGATGATTTTTGTATCCAAAAAGATAGTACAACGAGTGAATATTAGTTCATTGCAATCGCTACTATTTATTACATAGATTGAAGAGTTAAATCTTAGTGGCTACGTATTCGAAGAAAAAATATTGCATCAAATATCGTCGTGTTTACACCGAGCGGAGAGTTGGAGTTTCAACACCTGCGGAATTACAAAGGCCACAATTAAATCAATCCACAAAGCGTTGGTTGACTCCGATCACAAGGTATTGTTTATAGTGTTGGTCTGGATAAAAAAATTCATAACTTATTGATCATTTTGCTTTAAAAAAGTTTTATGGCCCAAAACAAAATTTTTGAAAACCGAAAACTTTTATCGCTCAGTAGAATTTTTTATCTATTTCTATTCTAATTATTGTTTTAAATAATTGTCGTTGATTGAAATGCCTTCTTCATATAGTTAAACTGAAAGACATAAGAAAGGTTTTTTTCTTCAACTCTTTCTAATTTTTTATTTTTTCTTGCAATATTCCGCAAAACAATTAATTTTTTTTTCTTGCGTTAACTATGGACCAAATAGGCTTATCATAATGTTTTTGACTCTTCAAAAGAAAAAAAATAAAATAAAATCTTTACAATCACTCGGTTTCCTAAAAGCATACGTAGTTCGCAGGGTGGTCAAGAGTGCCGTGATTGCCGTGATTGTGATCAACGTGGTCTCAGTTCAAAACCTACTCGTGCGATTTATTACGTTCTTGGGAAAGACACTTTTTGTCACTTTCTCCTGTTCTAAATTTCAGTCATATCTTTTATAAACAAAATTACAAACGGACAGCAATATCTTGGCATCTCCAGAGGCAGTTCGGGGTAATTGCTTGCCCTATGTATAGCGCCTGTGTCGCTTTCCGGCAAATCTGTAGGATAAAATATAGAGGTGAAATGAAATGTATTTTATAGATCAGAAATTTATATCTTCATGACAACAAGTTTGGAGACCAAGGAGCTCTTGAATTATCGAAATGTCTTCCCAGACTAGAAAGTCTTCATCTCAAAACATGCGGAATCACGAGCACCGGAGTCGAATCGATCTGTACCGAGCTGATGAAGTTGGATCATCGAGTAATATTTTCTTAATAAAACCTTTGATCATAAATTAATCAAAAACTTCCAAATATGTGTTCAACAGACTTGTTGCGACGCAATTTAAAATCAAAATTTTGTGAAAACTTTTTTGCTAGCTGAACTGATTAGGTCCTAATGAAAACCAAGCTTGATTTTTTATAAAACGAAAGTTTGAATCTCAACCGAGCGACAATGTTGCAGAAAGGAATTACCGGCGAGTGATATTTTTTTGAAAGTTTACGAAAATAAACGGAATTAATATTTCTTACGCAACTAAGTGAAAGCTTTTATCTCACATCTGTGTGCATTTCTTTTTTACTATGCTTATCGTTCAATATAGTCCATATTTTACCCTTTCTACTTTATGACTTGTTTGAGTTCTACCTAAAATAAATGTATGTTAGTGTGTGTGTGTGTGTGTGTGTGTGTGTGTGTGTGCGTGCGTGCGTGCATGCGTGCGTGCGTGCGTGCGTGCGTGTGTGTGTGTGTGTGTGTGTGCGTGTGCGTGTGCGTGTGCGTGTGCGTGTGCGTGTGCGTGTGCGTGTGCGTGTGCGTGTGCGTGTGCGTGTGCGTGTGCGTGTGCGTGTGCGTGTGCGTGTGCGTGTGTACTATCGTCTTGTCAGTAAAACTGCAAAAAAATTGTGATTGTTTTTCGAACTCTAACCCAAACAACTTTTTATGCAAGTATATACATTTTGTCCAAAAAACTTGCGAAAACTAGGTAAAATTAAAAAATGGATTTTTAAAAAATTTGGAAAAATCAGATCCCAAAAAATCTTGTAAACTCTTGTTGAATCCTATTTTAAATAAATGTTGAAGAATCTCCTACCCCAAGCCCTATTACTCTTTTTTGACCAACTTTTGTTTACAATCTTAGAAATTCTCTGTTCAACAAGCCTTCTAATTATATTAGAAACTAAATAATACAACTTGTCAAAAATTCATTTCACACAACCTGCCAATTTGGTTCTAAAGTTTATCTGAAAATAACAAAAATTTCAATTGTTTTTATCGTGACAGATGAAAGAGTTAAACGTTAGAGACAACAAAGTTGGAAACGAAGGAGCATTGCACTTGTCGAAGTGTCTTCACAAACTTGAAATTCTTGGCCTTGGATTTTGTGGCATTACATTTTTGGGAGTTCAATCGATTTCTCGTGAGCTAATGTTGTTACGTCACAAGGTAACCATTGTACTATATTTTGCAAAGATTGATGCTTTTATTTGCAAAACCAACGTTCTGCTGACGATCATCATCAGCATTATCAACCCATCAACTAGTTATCGCCGAAACTCCAGACAACATTGTATGCGCTCGAGACTTTACTCTTAGCTTTTGGAGTTTAATAATTTATTATTTACCTCTCCTGCTTTTGAAGATATTAAAATATTAAATTTTTTTATTTGATTTTTTGGTTATTCATAAACATGAATATAAAATTTAAAATTAAAGTTACGGCAAAGAGGTTGTTTTCTTTAACCATACAACAATTGCAAAAAGCAGCCATATTGGATTTAATATTCTTCATTATTTATTAAACAAATATTTTTAAAAATTATTATACAAAGACAAAAGTTTTCGGCTCACTCAAGCCTTTATCAGGTTTCTACAATTTTTAGCAGAATTAACTTTAAATTTACACACACAAAAAAAGTTTAGTTAGTCATAAGTACAACCTCTTTTAAAAAACATATATATTTTGTGCATGAAAATTTAAAGTTAAATATTGCTAAAAAATGAAAAACCTGATGAGGGCTTGAGTAAGCCAAAAACTTTCGTTTTTGTATAATATTTTTTTTAACATTTGTTTAATAAAAAGTGAAGAATGTTGTTGAATCCACTATGGCTGCTTTTTGCAAATTTAGATTGCTTGTTAAGAACTTAAAGTAGAGAAAAGTCGAAATGCCCTTAGTAGTAAGAAATGATTTTTTTCGTTGGTGTCCGATGGAGCAGGCGCAGGCGCACAGGCGCACCGACGTCAGTGCGTTCCGAACCCTAGACTCCATGAGGCAAGATCCAAACCCTATCTTTTAATGTTTCAAATCAATTTAGTTTCAAATTAATAAATTCGAAAAGAAAAAATAAAATTAATAAATTCTAAAAGAAAAAATAAAATTAATAAGTTCGAAAAGAAAAAAAAAAGAAAATTAATTCTATTGAAAACGATTTTAAGTTCTAGTCAGTTACGACGAAGCGCGTCATTTCCTGTTCTGAATCGTATCAATTTGACCTTAAGTAAACTCTAAGTCCAAAAAAGCAATTTAATATATTTTAATCTCAAAGGCAATATTGGTGCACGTTTAAGCATTAATTTTTGTTAGACCTTTGTTGAATTTTTCTTGAAAACCTTAATTTTTGTCATACCTAAACTCAATTTTTCTTGACAGCCTCGAATTTTAAATACCTTTGTTCAATTTTTTTTTTCTCTAAGCAACCTTGATTTTGTTGTACTTTTGTTGAATTTTTGGCAACCTTGATTTTTAGATTGCCTATTTTTTCTACAATACCTTGTTTTATTTATGTTCAATTTTTCTTGAAAACCTTGATTTTTGTCACACCTAAACTCAATTTTTTTCTAAACAAGTTTGATTTTTGCTATACCCTTGTTGAATTTTTGTCAACCATGATTTTGTTATTCCTTTGTTGAAATTTTTTCTTTAAACAACTTTGATTGTTGTTGTAGACCATTCGTTTTTTACGTTCTAGTATTTATGACAGTAGACCATTCGTTTTTACTTTCTAGTATTTATAACACCATTCGTTTTTACTTTCTAGTATTTATGACAGTAGACCATTCATTTTTTTACTTTCTAATAGACCATTCATTTACTATACGTTTCAAGTCGATTTAGCTTCAAAAATTATTTTTAGTCTTAGTGTTATGCAGCTGTAAGATTTATTGAAAACGATTTTAAGTTCTAAACAGTTACGACGTATTTTCTGAAGCCGCGTCATTTCCTGTTCTGAACGCTATTGATTTGAGTTTATCATCTTTAAAAAGAATCAATTGTTGCTTACTTTTAATTAATATTGGTGCACGTTTAAGCGTTCCCTAGACAATCTTGATATTTAGATACCTATAGTCAAAAGTTTTTCTAGACAAGTTTAGATTTTAGATGAATATCAACTTTAAACATTTTTCTAGGTATACTTAACTTTTATTTGTACGATATTTTTTCTCTGTAACCTTAATTTGTGTTAAACCTTTGTTCGATTTTTTCTCGACAACCACGATTTTTATTATTCTTTTGTTGAATTTTTAAAAGTTTATCTTGATTTTTAAGTATCTATCTTCAATTTTTTTCTAAACAAATTTAATTAGACCCTTGTTGAATTTTTAAAAGTTTATCTTGATTTTTAAGTATCTATCTTCAATTTTTTCTAAACAAGTTTGATTTTTGTTACACACTTGTTGAATTTTTTCTTGAAAACCTTGATTTTTATTATTCTTTTGTTGAACTTTTATTTAAGTTTATCTTGATTTTTTATAAATATATTTAATTCTTTTCTAGGCGAGCTTGATTTTTGTTGAAATTTAAAAAATTTTTTCTTTAACAACTTTGATTGTTGTTGTAGACCATTCGTTTTTACTTTCTAGTATTTATGACAGTAGACCATTCATTTTTAGTGTTTATAACACCATTCATTTACTATGTGTTTCAAGTCGATTTAGCTTCAAAAATTATTTTTAGTCTTAATGTTATGCAGCTGTAAGATTTATTGAAAATGGTTTTATAAAGTTTATATTTTCACTTTCTAGTGTTTACAACACCATTCATTTTTACTTTCTAGTAGACCACTCATTTACTTTACGTTCAAAGCAATTTAGCTTCAAATTATTAATAAGTTCGAAAAGAAAAGATAAATTCTATTGAAAACGATTTTAAGTTCTAAACAATTACGACGTATTTCCTGAAGCCGCGTCGTTTTCTGAATGGTAGCGTGACCTTATGGTCTTTTAAAAGAATTGTTGCGAACTGTTATTCAATATGTTCATCAAGAATTATCACCAAGTGTAAAGCGAATTCAATGTCTGTTTCAAGATTTTACCAAAGAAAAACATAGTAAGAAAGTTATCTCTTCAGAGAGTTGCAAAACTCACCAAATGTTTTCCCTAGAAGAAGATTGCGCAATACTGGTGCAATCTATTGCTAAAAATAGCACAGAGGTGTTGCGCAATACTCAGTTTTCCCATGGGGATTTCCCATGGGGATTTCCCTAGGGTATTAGAGGAATATTACTAAAAATAGCACAAAGGTTGTGCAATAACTTTGCACAAGTATATAAGCAGACGGTTCAGGTGAACTACTCATTCTACTTTAAAGTCGTTGAAGAAAGAAGAGCTATTCAAGATGTTCAAGTGCGATATTTGCGAAAAGATCTTTACCAGGGAGCGTGATATGCGCCGTCACAAGAAAACCGTTCACGAAAAGTCAACTGGAGTTTGTTGTAACAAATGCAACAAAAGTTTTACTAGAGCTGATAACTTGAAAGCGCATCAGAAAGTGTGTAGTAAGTATTTCTTTTTTAATTTATTTGATCTTGAAATAAAATATTTTATTCGAATGCAAATCTTCAGTTAAAATTTTTAATTTAAAATTAATTGTGTTTTTGTTAGAACGATCACAGACCCCGGAAAATTTATCAGAAATTCCGGTTAAAAATTCGGTCGAGGTCGCAAATAGTAAGTTTATTTATTTCAACGGTTTAATTTAGAATGAACACAATCGTTTCTCTTAGATAGCGCACCCCCAACCAAAAAGGTGAAAATTGCTTCTCAGAATACCAATGGTAAGTTTTATGAAAAGTGAGTTAATTTTGAAATAATTCTTGTTTTTGTTGTAGAACCCCAGAATTCTGCTAAAAAGTTACTTGAAGTCGGAGAGTTAAACTCAAACGGTACGTTTTGATAAAAATTTTTTATTTTACAGCTAATGTTGGTTTTTGTTAGATCGGTCACAAACTGATGCCTCGCCGGAAAACTCATCAAAAATTCCGGCTGAAAATTCGGTTTCACACGGTAAGTCTATTTTTGCAGTTTCATTTTGAGGTACTATAAATTTTTATTTTTGCAGAAATCATAGAGGAACCTTCAAAAATGAAACCTGTACCAACTAACAATGGTGCGTTTTTGTATAAAAGAGTTTGATTTGAAAGTAATGTTGTTTTTTCTTAGAAGTGGAAGATGAGGAGATCAACACCCTCATGAAAAAACATCGAACCAGCATCCGTACTTTTTACAAAAAAGGCAAAGTGCAATCCATATTTAATTTTTGTTACAATCAAAATTTAACAGTGTTAATTCCAAAAATTATTCATCAAATTCTACAATTTCAATTCCACCGTTTTAAAATTAATTACAGTTTCGGTTATATTCTAAAAAATATTCATGATAATGAATTACGGTACTACCACTCATCGTTCAACAACAGTGTGATGATGGAAACTGCGCGTTTAATTAGCAATCGCCAAGAATTAATAGAGTTTTTAAATACATTATCTGAAGAATCCTTTTTTGAAAAAATGAACCGGTCCGATAGCAAATGGAAAGTGGTAGACATCCCCAATATTACCTTTTATATCAATCACATAAAAGATGCCCCTCTTGGTGCCCCAATTTTTCTTCCCGATTATATTATGAACAACCATGGTTTAAGAAATGTGAATGCTGAGGATCACTTATGTTTTTTTCGTTGTTTGGCAGTGCACCGAGGTGCAAACCCCCACTGGTGCGAACAACCTGCCAAAAATCTATTTCGTGCATATTGTATTCATTTTGGTGTCGCGCCTGCAGATTTTGCAGGCATTCAACTTTTTGATTTTGTCCACTTAGAGGATTTTTTTGAACTGAATCTCATTGCATATGAGCTCGACGGTAAGGTTGCCAAACTGGTCCAGCGGAGCCGCGAGTTCTACAAGGAGACAATGCGATTGAACGTTTACGAAAATCATCTAAGTGTGATTGTAGATTTTGAGTTATATTGCGGTGTGTACCAATGCGTACACTGTGATAAGTTGTGGGATCATAGTGGTAATTATTACCGTCATACCAAAATTTGTACTACCACGGTGCGTGAGGTTTTTCCGGGTGGCATTCACAAAAATCCTGCCACTATTTTTGAGAAATTGGAGGAAATAGGGATTGTTGTGCCTCACTGTGATCGTTATTTTCCTTTCTTTGCGTGTTACGATTTCGAAGCCTATTTTTCCAAAAAACAGATTTCTAATAGTTCCATGTTAACTTTGGATGCTTGCCACATCCCTTTGAGCGTTGCAGTAGCGAGCAACATCCCTGGCTACGAATCGGGTGTTTGTTTTGTCACAGAGGGCAGTGAAGAAGAGTTGGTACAAAAGTTAGTTGATTACTTGGAGACCCTGTCAGAAGTTTCTTATAAGTTTCTTTTAGAAAAATTCAATTACGTGTTTGAGCAGTTGGAAAGGAGTGAAAATGTTAGAAAAGAAAAAATTTTAAACGACTTTAACTGTTATTGTAAGGAATTGGTTGTGCTCGGTTTCAATTCGGCTTCCTATGATTTAAACCTTATTAAACCAACATTAATTCAAATTCTTTTAAAAGACATCCAATTTGTTATAAAAAGAACTAACAGATATCTTTGTTTAAAAACATCCAAATTAAGGTTTTTAGACATCAAAAATTTTTTGGCCCCCGGTTTTAGTTACCGCAAATTTTTGGTAGCTTATGGGGCAGAGCTCAGAAAATTTTATTTTCCGTATGAATTTGTGACTGATCTCGATAAATTAAATAGTGGATTACCCGTACACAACGTTTTTTATTCTTCTCTTTTCAAATCGAACATCACCCAAGAAGAATACAATCTGGTGGTAAAAACTTGGACGGAAAAAGGATGGAGCTCCCTACGTGAGATGCTCATTTACTATAATATTCTGGATTGCGTCCCGTTTGTTCAAGCCGTTCAAAACTTGCTCCGACCTTATCTTGAACAAGGTTTGGATATATTTAAAACCTCTTTTTCAGTTAGCGGAGTGGCCAAACTACAGATGATGAAAAAAATCGAAAAAAATGCTTTCTTTTGTTTGTTTCCCAAGTGGCATGGGGATTTGTACAAAACCCTTCGATCTCAATTGACAGGTGGGTTAAGTTTGATTTTCTGCCGCCTTGCAATTTCGGGAGAAACCAAAATCCGCTCCCACGAAATAAATAATCCTGAAACCGTCAAAAAGGTGCTTGGTTTGGACGCCAATTCTCTTTACCTTTACGCTATTGCTCAGAATAACCCTACTGGCTATTTTTGTCGTTACAAGGAAGAAGAAGATTTTCGGCCTGACCCCTGCTCCAAATTTGGTTTTCAATCTTATCAATGGTTAAGTTATGTAGCTTACAAAGAAAACACATTTTTGCAAACACATTTCAATATGGGGGAAAGAAGAGTCAGCAAGTATAGTTTGCCAGTGGACGGTTATTCTGAGCAACAAAACACCGTATATCAATTTCTTGGTTGTTTCTTCCATTCTTGCGATCGATGCAATACCAATCGAAACTCTGACGGAAGTTTGGAAGAGACACACCCCCTGAAAAACATTCCTCATGAAGATATTCGGAAAGAAACAGCAGACAACAGAAAAAAGTTGGAAGAAGAAGGGTTTCGCGTGGTGGAGATGAGGGAGTGTGAGTGGTTGAAGATAAGAAAACAACCAGAAGTTTCTCGTTTTCTAAAAACACTAAAATCGATAACACCCAAACGAAAACTAACTTTTGAAAAAATAATAGAAGGCATTCGAAACGAGAGCTTGTACGGTTTTCTTATCGTTGACATTCACACTCCCAACGAATTAAAAGAAAAATTCAAAGATTTCCCTTTAATCATAAAGAACAGTTTTATTTCTCGAAAAGACATTGGTGACTATATGCAAAACGTGGCAGAGGAGCATAACCTTTTAAAAAAAGAACAAAAATATTTAATCAGTAGTTACTTTGCAGAAAAAATTTTAATTAACTCGGAAATGACCAAATTTTATCTAGAAATGGGATTAAAAATTACCAAAATTTATGAATTCATCGAATTTTTTCCACAAAAATGTTTTGCTCCTCTGGCACAAGAAATTGTAAACTCCAGAAGATTGGCCGACACAGATAAATCCAAAGCGGTGATAGCTCTTACCAATAAACTAACTGGGAATTCTCTCTATTCCGCTAGTTTATTAAATAAAGAAAAGCATAGGAACATTACATACCATTCCGAGGAAACAGTCAACAAAACTATCAACGATCCTCGTTTTGTTCATTTAGATGAAATTAAAAAGAATGTTTATGAAGCGAAAAGTTTAAAAAACAAAATTGTTAATGATCTTCCAATCCAAATTGGTCTCAACGTCTATTTAAATTCCAAACTCCACATGTTAAAATTTTTTTATTTGTTTCTCAAAAAATATATTCTAGATCGTCATTTTGAGTTGTTAGAAACCGATACAGACTCCATTTATTTTAGCATTAATAGAGAAAATCTAGATGACTGTGTTCCTTCGCATTTAAAACCTAATTATTTTCGTGACAAGTTAAAATGGTTGACCTCCGAAGTGTGCCCTAACCACGAGGAAGCCTTCATCCAGTGTAAAATTGAAAACAAAGCGTGGGACGCGCAACCTTGTTGCTCTTCCTTTGAAGCCTTCGACAAAAGAACGTTAGGTAAAATGAAGGTGGAATATGAAGGAAAAAACCAAGTTTGCCTTGCTTCCAAATCTTATTTTTGCCAAGGAGAAACGAACAAACAAGTTTGTAAAGGGGTGTCTATTGCCCAAAACCCTCTCACCTTTGATGAATATTTGAATGTTTTAGAGACTAACAAACCGCTTCTTGTAGAAAACCGTGGCTTTCGAAGCAAAAATCATCAAATTTTTAGTTATGTACAAAAGAAAAAAGGTTTAAGTAATTTTTATCCCAAGAGGAAAGTGTTGAGTGACGGGGTTCACACCGAGCCGTTAGATTTGTAAATTTTCCAAATTTTTAGTTAGCAAAAAGTCCTCACGCACCGTGGGTTTTTTTTTTCGTGAATTTTTCCTCCATGTATTTAATTATCGAAGTTTGTGTTTTCATCCATGTTTTTCCGTGAATTTTTCAACCATCGAAGTTTGTGTATTTTTCGTGAATTTTTCCTAACTATCGAATTTTGTGTGTTTTTCGTGAATTTTTTCAACTATCGAAGTTTGTGCATTCATTACAAAAGGGTTATGTTACAACGTTTGCTTTCATTTTGTTCCACGACCAGCTAGCGTAATGTCTTTGCGATTTCAAAATCCAACTAGTTTTTGACCTTCCGGAGTTGGAAAGTCTTATTGGGTCTTTAGACAGTCTTAAACAACTCTGCCCAGCCAAGTTATTTATCATTACGAGGTATGGCAAGCAATGTTTGATCGTTACAAAACTTGAAACATGCCGAGTCTTGAAGATCTAAAAGAAAGTCGAGATGCCTTTTTAGTACTAGACGATTTGATGTTTGCCAATTCTGAATTTTTATCCAAAATCTATAGCGTCTACTCCCATCACTTTCATTTCAGTGTTCTCATGACCGTACAAAATTTGTTTCATAAAGGTTTGCGTGAAATAAGTCTCAACGCACAAATTATGGTACTCTTTAAAAGTTGTAGGGACGTAAACCAAATTGCACAATTTTTACGACAGATCTACCCCAAAACCTATAAAAACGCACTGGAAGCATGTAGAAACGCTGTATCTTTCGAACGAGGTTATTTGGTGATTGACTTACGCTGCGAAAGACACGATAACCAACGTCTGCGTTCAGGGATTTTTCCAGAAGACACGCATTATCTTTATCAATGAACCGCTTGCGAAAAAACGGACCCACCTTGCGTTTGCTACAAAAAGCCCCTGCACCTTTGCAAAAGCGTATTCTAGACAAAGCGTCGTCCGAGTTAATACGTTGTCTTTGTGATTGCGCTCACAACGTGCTGCAAGGAAACGTCAACATATCGCGTCATCACAAGCAGAAATTAAAACCGCACAAGACCAAACTTCGAAAGTTGGCGGATCGTAAGGTAGCGTTAAAAACAAAACAAAGAATTATACAAAAAGGTGGATTTTTACCCATCTTGTTGTCTGCACTCGCTCCAGTCATTAGTGGTGTGTTGGGGACTCTTATAAAATGAGAAAATTAATCGCGTTGGAACCTGAAGTGTACGAAAAACTCAAAAACAAACATCAAGTCACGGATAAAAAAGTACTTTCTGAACTGGATGCTAAAATGCAAGAAATCTTAACTTCCAACCGACCCGACAGCGAGAAAGTAACTCTATATAATGAGGCGTTGCAAAAATCAAAGTTATTTCTGAAAAAGTTTCAACCGAAAACACCAGTGAAAAAACCCTTGTCTGAAAGTGCAGTGCTAAAGCGTTTTAAAAAACGAACCAAAGCGAAAAAACTATTCAAAGCCGCCACTAGCAAAAAGAATTTAGATTGGAACGAAGACGGTCAAATGCTTCTAGACGATCGAGTGGTACCTGGATCTCATATCGACGATTTGTTTCAATCCAACCTAAAGAAACGAGACCCTACTTTACCCGGTGCACGCGAGTTTGAATCGATGTTATGGGAGAGCGTTTAAATTATTACAATCCTAAAAAAAGAAACTTCTTTCTCGGGAGCACATCGTTTTCCAAAAGCAACCCAACAATGGTTGCAATCACAAGACACTTATACGCTTCACAAACCCGTACGAAAAAATTTCAAGCGCAGAAAAACAATTGTACCTGGCGCCAACTTTCAAATGCAAGCCGATCTCATTGATTTTTCTTTGCTCAAGTCTTACAACGATCATTATAAATACATTTTGGTGGTCATTGACGTGTTTTCGAAAAAAGTTTTTACCGCTTACTTGAAAACCAAAACCAGCTCGGACATGATCCAGGTTTTTGAGCAGTTGATGCCTGAAATTGGCAAGTTTCAAAAATTGCAGACGGATATGGGACGTGAGTTTCTGAATCGACCCTTTCAAACCTGGTTAAAACAACATCACGTGGAGCACTTTTACACTCAAAATTTTGACACCAAAGCATCCATTGCTGAACGATTTATACGCACTTTAAAGGAGAAACTATGGCGTTATTTTACCTACACCAACAACCGAAGATACGTGGAAGTGCTGCCTGCTCTGGTTGAATCTTACAACAACACCTATCACCGATCCATTCGACGTGCTCCTAATTCAGTCAACTCTGAAAACCAAGAAACGGTTTGGCTCAAACTCTATGCCGACCCCGAGTTAAGAAAACCAAAATTGAAAGTAGGTGATCAAGTCAGACTGTCCATGACTCGAATGCGGTTCCGCAAAGGCTACTTACCCGGTTGGACGGACGAGTTGTTTCAAGTTGCTCAAGTGTTTCGAGACAATCCTCCCTATTACAAGATCAAAGATTTACAAGACGAGTGGTTGGAGGGAACTTTTTACGAAGAAGAGTTGCAAAAAATCTATAAAAAGGATGACGTGTTTCGAATCGAGCGTATTCTCCAACAACGCAAGCGCAAGAAGGGTGTTGAGTTTTTAGTAAAGTGGTTTGGATATCCTGCTTCTTTTAATTCTTGGGTGTCAGAAAAAGATATTTTTTGAAAATAACCTTTGACATTGTTTTGTTTGGTGCACAAGTTTTGGTGATTTACATTGTGGTTTCCATCAGTTTGTATAATTTATCACAAAGCAACGACAACAAAGAACTCTGGATTAGTCTGCTTAGTAGCTCTGTAGGTTATTTGCTCCCGTCACCCTTTCTCAGCAAAAATGTTCCTCACGCTCCCCAGTAACTCGTCCATGGACATTTATCCTGAAAACAGACTTTCGGATTACATGGTTCACTTGCCGAAAGAAATCAATTTGTCTGGATCGTGGGAGTTGGGTTTGTCCGAGATTCTGTACCCCAACACTTGGTACAACATTGACACCAACCAATTTTACATTTTCTACCAACGCGGTGCTTTGGAATTTGTAGCAGTGCTTCCAGCAGGTTATTACCAACAACCTCAATATATCGTGCGTCAGATACTTCAAGAAATGAGACGAGAGTTTCAAAATAGAAACAAAACGTTGGTCAGCGAAGGAGTGTTGACGCAACCAATCGACTTTCTCTTTGATCTCACTTACAATCCTCAAACACAACTAACCACCATGTCCATCCAACACAAAAAAGGAGCACCTACGACCGACCGTAATGGTACCGCACAACCAGATGTGGTGGTGACGCTTTCGAGTGAGTTGGCTTCTATTTTGGGTTTTCGAAAGGTTTGGTATCGGGAAATCGGAGAGTACACTTCGGCAAGCGTTGCCAACGTAGACACCGTGAACGCCATCTATGTCTATTGCGATGTTATTGAACACAGAACGGTTGGTCACACGCTCGCACCCTTGCTTGCTGTCCTTCCTGTAACAGGGAAGCCGGGTGCTTATGTCTCCAAAAGATACGACAAAATACAATACCATCCTGTCTTGAAGAAAAATCTTAGTGACATCCACATCTCGCTTCGTGACGATCAAGGAAAACGAATTCGTTTTCGCAAGGGAAAAGTGATTGTGACTTTGCATTTACGACCCAAAAAGCTAAATTCGTTATAAAAAACAGATACAAAGGAAAATGGGGTTATTCTAAGAAATCAACGGTAGCAGAAACATGCGTGTCAAATATTGTTGTGACGCAAAGGCTTACGAAAACTATTATTTGTCTCAAGTCGGTCATGGAATGCCTTATTTTGCGGGGGCACGAGTGCAACAAGGTTATGGACTAGGTAATCTGTTTAGCTCCATTGCCAAAAGTGTTCTTCCTTTGGTCAAAAAAGGTGCCAAAACCCTGGGAAAACAAGTTTTACAAAGCGGTGTCGAGTTTGCTTCCGATGTCTTACACGGTAAAAACGCCAAACAAGCTGCCATCGAGCAAGCAAGAGCTGCTGGTTCCAATCTCTTACAAGTAGCTAAACAACAAGTAGGAAAGCGAAAAGCAGCTCAACAAAAAATAGGAAAACGAAAAGCAGCACCGAGAAAAGTACAAAAGAAGAAACGCAAGAGACATCACGACATTTTCTCGTAAACCATGGCGACGTTAGTACACCCCAGTTCGGCAGAATCCACCACCTCTCAACTGGATTTGTTTTCGGTGCCACCAAGTCAAACTAGTTTGGAGGAAGGAAGTTTCACCGAATACCATCCTGTATCTGTATTGACCTCCACAGGTCCTATTGAATTTACAATTAGTGCTGAAAACTCCAACTACATTGATCTTGCCAATAGCTTTCTTTATGTGCGTGCAAACGTAACTACTGCAGCCGGAGCTGATTTGGCAAAGAATGTGGAAATTGCACCTGAATGTAATTTTTTACATACACTATGGACACAAGTGGATGTTTATTTGAACGGTTCGCTTGTGACACAATCCAACAACAATTACCCTTATCGAGCTTATATTGAAAACTTGCTTAGTTTTGGACAAGATGCAAAAAATTCCCAACTTTCTGCTCTGTTGTGGCACCGCAACACGTCAGAACATTTCGATACTCGTGGGGCTACCAACCTAGGTTATACCAAACGAAAAGCTTTGGCTGCAGAAAGCAAAGAAATGGATATGATGGGGAAATTGCATCTTGATTTGTTCTTTCAAAATCGATATTTGTTGAATGGTGTCGAAGTACGTTTGCGATTGATTCGTTCCAACGATCTTTTTTGCTTGCATGGAAACGCAAACCAAGCAGATAACAAAGTGTCTTTGAAAGAAGTGACCTTGTTTGTTCGCAAAGTAAAACCCAATCCCGCCGTACAGCTTGCTCATGTCAAAGCCTTGCAACACGGCACTGCAAAATACCCGCTTCGACGTGTGGAAGTCAAGAGCTTTACTGTGCCGACCGGGAATCGAAGCATTACCAAAGAAAATTTATTTTTGGGTCAATTGCCCACACGAATGGTGGTCGGTGTAGTGGACAATGACGCTTTCAACGGTGTCATCACCAAATCTCCTTTTAATTTCAAACACAACAACATCAATTTCATGACGATTTACCGTGACGGAGTTCAAATCCCTTCCAAACCATTGCAACCAGATTTCACCAACGATCGTTTTGTTCGAAGTTACGTTCGTTTGTTTACGCAAACGGGTCAATATTATCGTGACACAGGAAATGCTATTTCGCGAGAACAGTACAAAGACGGTTGTGCTTTGTTTGCTTTTGATCTCACACCCCAAATGGATTCCAGCGAAGTTGGTTTTGAATTGATAAAGCATGGCAACATACGCATCGAAATTCATTTTGCTATTGCTACTGCACGTACTCTTACGGTCATTGTGTTTGCCGAACACGACAACCTGCTGGAGATTGATCAAGACAGAAACGTTGCTTTTGACTATACAGCATGAACACGTTGCAAATCGAACGCTTGCTCAAGAAGGATTTGAAAAGCAAAACCATCTTTAAAAAAGTCTGTGCTTTGGATCAGTTGGAAAAACCTACTTTTCCGTCTGCTTACGTCATCAACTCGGACCCGAGTAGTAAACCTGGAGAACATTGGGTTGCGGTTTATTTCGACAAACGCGGTCGAGGAGAATACTTTGATAGTTATGGACTACCCCCTACCTTGGTCGGTCTCGACTCTTACATGGATGCCTACTCCTTATCGGGATGGATTTACAATCGCAAAACCTTACAAGCGTACTTTTCCAGTTTTTGTGGTCATTATTGTGTCTATTTTATTTTATTTCGTTGTCGTGGCGTACCTTTGCATGCTATTGTATCTGATTTTACGTCAAACCTAACAGAAAACGATCACTCTATTTCTCGCTTTATACGTAATATATCACAACATTGATTGTACACATATCGTTTATTAAATACAAAAAAAAAAAAAAAAAAAAAAATCAAAATCTCTTTGGTTTAGAAAGTAAGGTTTTGTTGATAAAACTTGAGATTAAGAGCTAGCAACAATTCTTTTGAAAGACCATAAGGTCACGCTACCATTCAGAAAACGACGCGGCTTTAGGAAATACGTCGTAATTGTTTAGAACTTAAAATCGTTTTCAATAGAATTTATCTTTTCTTTTCGAACTTATTAATAATTTGAAGCTAAATTGCTTTGAACGTAAAGTAAATGAGTGGTCTACTAGAAAGTAAAAATGAATGGTGTTGTAACACTAGAAAGTGAAAATATAAACTTTATAAAACCATTTTCAATAAATCTTACAGCTGCATAACATTAAGACTAAAAATAATTTTTGAAGCTAAATCGACTTGAAACACATAGTAAATGAATGGTGTTATAAACACTAAAAATGAATGGTCTACTGTCATAAATACTAGAAAGTAAAAACGAATGGTCTACAACAACAATCAAAGTTGTTAAAGAAAAAATTTTTTAAATTTCAACAAAAATCAAGCTCGCCTAGAAAAGAATTAAATATATTTATAAAAAATCAAGATAAACTTAAATAAAAGTTCAACAAAAGAATAATAAAAATCAAGGTTTTCAAGAAAAAATTCAACAAGTGTGTAACAAAAATCAAACTTGTTTAGAAAAAATTGAAGATAGATACTTAAAAATCAAGATAAACTTTTAAAAATTCAACAAGGGTCTAATTAAATTTGTTTAGAAAAAAATTGAAGATAGATACTTAAAAATCAAGATAAACTTTTAAAAATTCAACAAAAGAATAATAAAAATCGTGGTTGTCGAGAAAAAATCGAACAAAGGTTTAACACAAATTAAGGTTACAGAGAAAAAATATCGTACAAATAAAAGTTAAGTATACCTAGAAAAATGTTTAAAGTTGATATTCATCTAAAATCTAAACTTGTCTAGAAAAACTTTTGACTATAGGTATCTAAATATCAAGATTGTCTAGGGAACGCTTAAACGTGCACCAATATTAATTAAAAGTAAGCAACAATTGATTCTTTTTAAAGATGATAAACTCAAATCAATAGCGTTCAGAACAGGAAATGACGCGGCTTCAGAAAATACGTCGTAACTGTTTAGAACTTAAAATCGTTTTCAATAAATCTTACAGCTGCATAACACTAAGACTAAAAATAATTTTTGAAGCTAAATCGACTTGAAACGTATAGTAAATGAATGGTCTATTAGAAAGTAAAAAAATGAATGGTCTACTGTCATAAATACTAGAAAGTAAAAACGAATGGTGTTATAAATACTAGAAAGTAAAAACGAATGGTCTACTGTCATAAATACTAGAACGTAAAAAACGAATGGTCTACAACAACAATCAAAGTTGTTTAAAGAAAAAATTTCAACAAAGGAATAACAAAATCATGGTTGACAAAAATTCAACAAGGGTATAGCAAAAATCAAACTTGTTTAGAAAAAAATTGAGTTTAGGTGTGACAAAAATTAAGGTTTTCAAGAAAAATTGAACATAAATAAAACAAGGTATTGTAGAAAAAATAGGCAATCTAAAAATCAAGGTTGCCAAAAATTCAACAAAAGTACAACAAAATCAAGGTTGCTTAGAGAAAAAAAAAATTGAACAAAGGTATTTAAAATTCGAGGCTGTCAAGAAAAATTGAGTTTAGGTATGACAAAAATTAAGGTTTTCAAGAAAAATTCAACAAAGGTCTAACAAAAATTAATGCTTAAACGTGCACCAATATTGCCTTTGAGATTAAAATATATTAAATTGCTTTTTTGGACTTAGAGTTTACTTAAGGTCAAATTGATACGATTCAGAACAGGAAATGACGCGCTTCGTCGTAACTGACTAGAACTTAAAATCGTTTTCAATAGAATTAATTTTCTTTTTTTTTTCTTTTCGAACTTATTAATTTTATTTTTTCTTTTAGAATTTATTAATTTTATTTTTTCTTTTCGAATTTATTAATTTGAAACTAAATTGATTTGAAACATTAAAAGATAGGGTTTGGATCTTGCCTCATGGAGTCTAGGGTTCGGAACGCACTGACGTCGGTGCGCCTGTGCGCCTGCGCCTGCTCCATCGGACACCAACGAAAAAAATCATTTCTTACTACTGCCCTTTCTTATAACACAATATGATGACGAAAAGAAGTAATGACACCAAACCTTTGCGGTTGCTGTGAAGCAGTGCTTAAATCACTTGCTCATACTTCCCTTAGAAACTTCACATAAAGCTATCAAATGTTGTTTTATTTTTTCTTTCCAAAAAAATTTTTTTTGATTATCTATTTGCGTTAAACATCATTTTAATTTGGTTAGACAAAGGCAGTGATGGGATTCAGTAAGTTTGCACGAACCCATTCTTGGAACGTCATAACGTTCAGCAAACCCGTTCTTATTTCAACATGATCTCTGTCTCTATGTCTCGGTATAATGAGAGAACCTGTTGTTAGTGAGTTCTATACGAAAGAAAACATGTTCTCGAAATTGTGAATCCCATCACTGGGCAAAGACGTAATACTTCACAATATAATCGATATATAACTAAAACAATGGCAATCTTTTGCCAAGTAAAATATAAATTAAGTTTTGTTTTTATCGCACTTTCTATATTTCTGTAATTATTTTATACAAACCAAATAAGCAATAAAAACTATTTTTCTCTTTACCATCACGTTTTCGCAGATCAAAAAATTAATACTTAATCACAACAAGTTTGGCGACAAAGGAGCGTTTCATCTAGCGAAATGTCTTGATAAAATAGATAGCCTTTCGATTAAATTTTGTGACGTCACATTAGTTGGATTGAAGTCGATATGTAAAAGTTTAAAGGCGTCAAACCATGAAGTAAGTTCAGTTATTTTTGACTGTGTGTTGGTATTCGAAAATTCGTCCATAAGCAGGAGTACTAGCAGCTAGCGAGCGAGGCTCACGGTGTCACACAGTGTCGTATGCAGCTGTCAGATCGAGAAATACGGCGCCGGTCCTCTTTTTAGCCCCAATAAAGTTCTTTATGCTTTGCTCTCGGAAGTAAAAAAACTTGAATCATCTGCCTTTAATTGCAAAAGCTTTCCAGTTAACCGCAACTATCAGGGGTCCCGGAAGCGGGGGCAGGAAGTGTAATTGCCTATCCTGCCTTTCAATATTTTTAAAATGCTGGGCCACGGGGGAAGATATTGTTCTTAGAAATTCGCAAAACTAAACATTTAATCTCCATAAAAATTAAATTCAACAAAGTCCGTAAAATATATTTGGGTTCGGCTCACCAAATTGTTTTGAAAAAATCCACATAAGAAATAAACGTAATTTAGCAAATTTAGCGGAAGGAACAAAATTTAGAAAAAAGGTTTTTTTTTTGGTTTTAAAGACACTTTCAACAGCCGTATATTTTTGCATATCGGAAAAGTTTTTCTAAATTTTTTTTTTTACTTAAAAGACCAACACAAGTCTTCGATACAATACTTAAAATACTTAAAAGACCAACATAAGTCTTAAAATACCAACATAAGACTTGCAGATAGAGAATAGACAATATGTAGTTCACAAGACGGCAATTTCAAACCTGGGCAAACTGTGATCAAAAGCTGTGGCAAGCAAGCTGTCTAGGAGAAGAAAAACTCTTATACAAAAACCCCCTCGCAGTAGGGTACATTGCAAAATCATGTATGTCACCCAAAACGTATTTTCATGCTGCCTCGGGCGTCGCGCAGATTCTCGTTTAGGTACTTGGCAAAGGCATTTGTTCGAAAAGTACTTTCCTAAATGAGTCAGCCTCGTCGAGGTTAGGACACTGGTGGTTGATCTGCTTCCAGTCTGATCTCTATCGGGTGGAGTTTATCCGGTAAAAAAAGACTCGTCTCTGGCTTCTCGGGAAAGTCAATTTTTCATTTTACTCGCAAACTGGATGATCAGATTGCTGCTTCTTGGGGGCTATATACACCCAAACCCTGGATTACAAACACACAAACAGGTTTGTGACATTTGTCTCAAATCTATCACTTAGCATCAAACATCTATTTTATGTAACTACATATAGCACTGGGTGCATTTAAAATGCTCCTAAATCACAACAAAGGACGATAATAACTCATGGCACACTTCAGAACACTTTTAACCACAGAAACCAAACGAACACAACCTCACCAAAAAACTTTCTCAAAGTCCTGCAACTTAATGCAAATGGAATTCGCAACAAAACAGATGAAATCAACTACTCATTAAAAATACACAAGCAGATGTCATAACAATACAAGAGACAAAACTCAATCAATCCCACAAAACACCAAACTTTCCTCAGTTCACACTTATCAGAACAGACCGCACTCACAAACAAGGAGTAGGACTCCTTACTTACATTAAAAACAGCATTAATTTTTCACAACTTAATACATTAAACACCTTTTCCATTAAACTACAAATCATTAAAATTCATCTTTCTACATCACAGCAATTACATATCGCAAACATGTACATTCCACCTAATTATCACAAACAGAAAAAGACTCAATTATATTCAGCATACTTACAACCATAACCAATCTTCCAAGCACAATCATCATAGCAGATGTCAATGCTCTCTCACCATTATGGCATTCGCCAACAGAAGACCATAGAGGAGAACTGATCAAAGACATCCTGCTAAACTCCAATCACATTACACTAAACACAAACACTCCAACACGTTCACCACCCAATCAAAAACAACAGCCTACTTCACCATTGCTTCAGCAGACTTGCATGACTGCACTAGCTGGCAGACCATTCACTCCCTCACATCAGATCACTTATCTTTACTCATCATCCTCGGTATACATTACAAGGCCAAAACAATCCTCTCATTTTACTAAAACAATAACAAACTACCAAAAAGCCGATTGGACATTATTTAAACAACATGTTGAGAATCTCATCTCCTGCAGACCCCACAGCATAAATGTTCATGAGGCAAACAAACAGCTTATCAAGGCAATTTTGGATGCTGACAGACTCTATATCCCTAAAGAAAATCACAACATCACAAATCACACTCGCCTACCCATACATATCCGCAAGCTTATCCATCACCGTAACCGTAAATCATTACTCTTAACAATCACATGAACAAACAAATACATGAACACAAAACAATGACTTGGAAATAACATCTTGACAAAATTGATTACAAACACAATCCACATTCCCTGTGGGGCACCATAGCAAAACTATCTAACAAAAAATAACCGACAAAACAGAACAAAAGCATTCGCTTCGGAACTAAAACAGCTATCACTAACATAGACAAAGCAAAAGCATTTAATAAACAATTCACAAATGTCACTCATTTTAGCACAAACAAAATCAACAGGCTTATAGACCATACAATCAAGCAGAGGAAATACGACTTACCACTACACAAGTGCAATTAGTCATCTCAAACAGTACAAATAACAATTCCACTGGACCTGATGGCATAAACATCAGACACTTCAAACACCTGGGGCCACTTGCCATCAGATACCTAACTAACATGTACAACACTGCCCTAAACACAAACACAATATCCATCTTTGAAAACTTGCCACAATCATCCCCATTCCAAAACCAAATAAAGACCACAACATTGCCACAAACTACTGATCCATATCACTTCTATCACCCATTGCCAAAACACTAGAGAAAACATTATTATCCTACATAACAGAAAACATTCCGATCATTTCTCATCAACATGAATTCAAATATAAACACTCAACACACACTGCTTTGCACAACATATGCCACCAAATCACAAAAGGTTTCAACAACCCAAGGCCTCCACAACACATTGCAGTTGTAGCTTTGGACATGAGCAAAGAGTTTGATACAGTAAACATACACAAACTTATACACGAAATCACACTAACAAACCTTCCTAACATCATTATCAAGTTCATAGCAAACTACATAAAAGCATGCATGCACTCAATACAATGGCACTTTCTCAAAACTCAAACCAATCAATACTGGAGTACCACAAAGTGAAGTTCTGTCTCCAACATTATTCAACATTTTCACCTCTGACATTCCACCCCCCAAAAGACGTATAAATCACAACATATGCTGATGACATAACAATCACTGCATCTCACAGCAAACAGCGTAAGGCCCAACAACTTATTCAACCATATCTCCACAAAATATATGAATGGGCCACCACTAATAATCTTCATATAAACACAGACAAAACTACCACCACACTTTTTTTTACCAGACCCAGCTAAATATAGCACAACTCTATTATTTAAATTAAACAACAAAACACCTGAAAATTCTTGGAGTGACTCTTGACTCAAAACTAACATTTTTACAACATATAAACGTCACCATCACCAAAGCAAAACAAACATTCTGAAAGCACTCACTTGTACCAAATGGGAAAATAAAAGGAATTAATTGTTTCTCTATTTAAAGCTATCACTCGCCCCATTTTGGAATACACGAACACCATATGGAGCCCTATCATATAAAAAACAACATCAAGAAACTGCAAACCATTCAAAACACAGCTTTGCGAATCGCTATTGCTGCACACGAGATACAAACACTCAACACCTACACGACAAAACCAAAATCCTTCCAATGGACACCCATCTCAAACTTCATGCTACTCAACTTAAAGAACTGACTCAAATTTAGTATGTTTTGACTAGTTTGTTTATTGTTTCACAGATGGAGTGCTTGGAAGTGACTGTCAAAAATACCTCGGAAAAAAATTTACAAGAAATAAGAAATTTATGTGGAGGGCAAGTTAAGCACTTAGAAATCAATTAAAGATCAAAAGGCTACGTCAAAATGAAGATCATGTGCAAAGTAAAACCATCTTCGAAAAAGATGGACCAAATACGATTCTCCTCGCTGTGTTCTTTTCTCCTTCCGTAACAACAACAAAAAAACAGATCTCAAAGTAAGGGAATAAACGGGTAAAAAAATGAGGCCAAACCAAAGCTCTTCTTATCTTGTTCCGCCTTGTGATGGATAGATTAAACTTTGAAAGAAAGCAATAGGCTCATATGTTTAAAGATGCCAGATTTTTGGTATGCTCACTAATTTGACTTTTATTATATTTTATGCTTGATTGGACTACGTTTTGGTGGGATTGGCTTTCTAGAAAAAAAAAGTTTTTTCTTAATCAGTATTCTTTAACAAACTTCTTCATTCACAGAAATTCCAGTAAAAGTTGTAAGTTTATGTTACTCACTGTAATTTAGTGTTGTATATAGTAATTATTACAAATTTGTTTTAGAGCACGGGTGCTGCTCCACACTTTCTAAAAAAATTATTTTAAATATGCTTACTTCGTATTAGTGTTTAGTTCTCGCGTGTTTATTGTTTGTGGCTTCATGTTTATATTCTCTAAATTTTACGATTACAACCAAGAAATCGCTTTTTTTTAATTAATCGAGGACGGTAAAAGAGAAAAACTATAACCAAACACATAATCAGTTTGTTCACGTATAGTAGAAATTGAAAAACATGCGAGTAAATGATATTCACAATTGAACTAAATTTGGGCACAAAAATGATTTTTATAAAGCTTGTTTTAAAAGTTACGCCGGTTTTACAGGATTTTTCAAAAATAAAGAGGGAGTTTTACTTGTAACATAAATTGCTTCAAAAAATAAAAATAATGAGTGAATAAGTAAAGCCTCGCTATTTCTCAGTTATTAATATTTTCAAATACTTGGAATTGTGAGCAGGGGTGTTCAACTTTGATGGCGATCAAATTGAAAAAGCAGCACAGGCTTGCTGCGCCTGGGAATGATTTTTGATGCGCTTTCAGCAAAATCATTTTTGACATCAACTATTTTTTGGAGAAAACAATTTATACATCTCATTACAACTGCTTGTTGTTGTTTTTTTTCTTTTAATCCTAATCTAATATTCGTTTTAAGAGAGTGTGTTATACTTTCTTGCTTTTATAGGCCTATGTTTTTGAAATTTTCTGATATAAACCAAGGTGGTACGCGAACATTGTACGAAACCTTAGAACCAAAAGATTGGGAATCACTGATCTCGGCGTATATACTGTAAATAGATTAAAATAAGGTTTTGCTTCAGTTTCAGGTTCAGCAAATTTTATTTTTTTGAGTTCACTTACGTTCAGGTTCAAGGAGTAATAATGCTTCATACTCACGTGTTTACGGGTCCGGTTCGGGTTTGTTTTGACCAGAGTCACAAAAACATTTATTGACCATAGTTCGACGTAGCCTACTACTCTTTCGCGACGGATGTCATTGAGATTTTCTGACGTCACTTAAGTGAGCAGAAAAACAAACTCTGCTTAATTTTCTCGGTTAAAACCTGTTGAAAAACCTTTTGATGTTTTGTTTTTGTAACAGTGCCCAAGCAAATGCAAAAGTCTTTGAGGCTAAGCGTTGCTGCAAAGTCAGAGTTAATAATCAGCTAAAAAGCATTTGAAAGGCCTGTAAGGAACGGTATAGAGCAGTCGTTTTCAACCTGGGAGATGCGACCCCCGAGTGGGTCGTTTGGCTTTTTTCTGGGGGTCGCGAAAGCTTTTCATTTGCAATATATAACATAAAATGATTAGGCAATATAACATTCATAATCATTGTTTTAAATTTACTTAATCAATTATAATAAAGCCACCAGACACAAATTCTACTTTAAACTTGTTTTAAAAGCAGTTACAGACATTACAGTTAAATATAAATACCGTAGCTTTTTACGTCATTGTACTAAAGAAAAATAGGCTCGACACAATTTTAACAAAGCGTCGTAGATAAACGAACGTCGAAACAGCAGGAAAATTGTTGAGAGTAGGAATGAAAAATTATAGCAGGAAACAATTTCTTAAAAGCCAAGAGACTCGCGCTGATACGGATAATCTCGATCAGCGGGCGGGTACGAGCCGACTTACGTATTTAAAATTGACAGTCGTGTAGGGCGGAGGCCAAGGTATGTAGCTGTACGCAGGCGGGTTGGACAGATCAAACTGCTTTCAAACAAAGAGAAAATGTATCATATTTTCTCAAGTTTTGAATCTTGAGTCCTACGTAAATATTTGCTTCTAAAAAATTGATTTTTTTCTGTTTTTGTATTTTTAATGTAGAGTTACTCAAAGGTGAAAAATTTAGGAATCCGTCACTGGCAGGGTAAGGCGTAATTGCTTACAGGGATTGCTGGGTAGAGGCTGCAACGCGGATAGCGTCCCGCGTCGCATCATTTAAGACAGTGCTTCTCAAACAGTGGGCCGTGCAATTTTCTCCGAGCCATTTCAATTTTAGTTGATACAAACAGGATTTTTTTTCAAAAAAGTTTTGGATTATAAAAGCCAAAGATGTACTATAACCTGTTCGAAATATACAACAATATTTTCTAAATTGATTTTATAGTATAACTAAGCATTCTATACGCGTTTTGCTTTAACTCAAAACATCCTCAGTAGAATGAAATTAAATGTGGCCCACACATAGGTGTATCAGCCAAAAAAGATTTAGGGGCAATGAAGTTTTGCCCAAATCATGATTTTCTATTACTTTACGGATAGGACAAAAAAATTGTTTGAGATTCTCGACGAAGACCAAATTTCGTCCTAAAATCATGGTAATCTCTAAAAAAAAAAGTCTTCACTTGAAATCAGTCTCATATTTCTCAATTTTCGTCCCAAAATCAAGGAAGCAGAATAAATTGCCTGTCGCTTTTTTGCTGTGTTTATTCTGCTCCCTAATTGCCGTTAGCCTTTTGATACTGCGCATGTGTCAATTTCTTACGTAGATCTGTGGCCACCTGACCGCAACGAGTGGCAATTGTTATTGAGTTAAAGCGAAATGTGTAAGAGATGCTTGGCTCTATTTCGGCGATTGTTTTTATTTGTAGATTAAGCAGAAATTCCGACCGTTTTGCTTCTAGATTTTATGGTAGTTTTAAAAAATTTGACAATAGCAGTGGTAGACTGCGTAATTTTGGGAAAACTAAATGATTTAGCAAAGAACAATTTGATTATTACGTCATAAGTGTGGTAGCAACAAATCATTTCTCGGCCAATTCTAGTTATTAGTTTAGTTTAGTTAGTAGCCATATAAAGCATACATATAGTACAATATTTATTATATTATTTAGCAGCTAGCTATTATTCTTAAAATTTTTAGCTGTGTTTTGTAAGCGTTTGGTAAATGAATCACTTTTTGAAAAGAAAGGGAGATGAAGGAGAAAGTTCTGAAAAATCTAGCAAAGTTGTAGTGAGAAAGTAATAACCCTGAATACCGGTACATATAATATGGATGCACGAACGTTGGAACCGACTTAGATCCAAAAGCGCAATGTGTTGAGTGTGCGCAAATCTTGTCAAATGAAGCTTTTTAAACAATCAACCATCAAAGAGGCACCTCAAGTCAAAACACCCGGAAGTTACAGGAAAACCAAAAGAATATTTTGCGAGAAAAAGAAAGAGTATGCAGAGACAGCAAGGAATCCTGACTTCGTTTACTATTCAGTCAAAATCGGCATTAACGGCAAGCTATTGGTGGCTTTTTGTATTGCTCGTAGCAAGAAGCATTCACAATAGCAGAGGAACTTATTCTACCCTGTGCTTTTAATATGTGTTGGGAAATTATTGGAGAAGCCGCTGCATCAAAACTTAAATTAGTGCAGCCTAATTGTCTAATGACACTATAAAGAGGCGAATCGTTGAAATAAGTGATGATATCGAATGTCAGCTTTTGGAAAGAATCAAATCAAGTTGTTATTATTTTATTCAGTTACACGAAAACACTCAATAATTGGAAAAAATCAAAATTTTAAGAAGTTACTTGAACTTGGCAATGTGAGAAAAGCTTTTACAATATTTGCTGACAAATATAGAATACATACTGGCACCGTGGCTGAGTGGTTCAGAGGCATTGATGCCAAACGTGATCGAAACAGTTGCGGTTCAAACTTATTTACGTCATTCTGTTGTATCCTTGAAAAATACAATTTAAAGGCATTTTCTTGCGCTTAACCGTCGTAGCAAGGAGATTTAATTTTCATTCACATCTCAAGAATACAAAAAAATTAAAAAATTGACCATAACTTATTGGTTGTTTTGAGACATTTTGCTATGAGTCAGGAAGATAAATAGAGAGGAAAACAAAAAATAAATAAAAACAGCAATACCATTTACCTTACAATTCTTTGCCGAAGAAAATTCTTTATAATTTTGACAACTGTGATGCAGAAATTTTCTTTTTCTTTTTTATTCACTTTTAAAAAACACAGTATATAGTCCAATACAAGCTTGAATTACTAAGTAATTTTACAACGCGATTCCAATTTTTTGAGAAACTTACAATAAGCCTATTATATTAAATGAGGTCAACTAAGTCGCCAAATTTGCAGAAAATTAATCACATTACTTATAAAGAAATTTGTGATTAATTTAAACCTATCTCATTGTCTTTTTTTATAAAAAAAATAAAAAAATTGGTAGGAATCTCACTAAATTTTGAACTAAATTGACGCAAAATTTTTGTTGCATCAAATTGTGTAAAAATCCACTTGTAATCTGGCAATGTGGACTAAAATTATCACCTAACAGGTCTGTTGCGCTAAATTGGGTAAAAATTCAATTATGATCTGGCAATATGGACTAAAATTATAATTAAGAATATGAAGGGGGAAATTTTTTGTTCTTTTCTAAAAGTATCGCCTAATAAATCCGTCGCACTAGGTCGAATGAAGATCCGGTTTTGATCCGACAATATAGACTAAAATTATTTCTAACTAATCTATATACCATGCTATATATCATATTATATATAGACGTAACATACTATATGACGTCACATACTATAACAATATTGAACTAAAGACCACTCACTCGAGTCAGCACTGATCCAGATGACTTCCAAACTCTGTCTCCAATGACTTTACCGAACGGATGTATCGATCCTAAGCTGCCTTCCAACGTGTTCGTCGATACGGATAGTTCGCGTAAATCGTACTGCACGATTTAATTGCAAGCAGATTTTCTCTGGCAGAGTTGGCGTCTGACCCTGCTACAAAAGCGTCACAAATGGATGCTGCCTCAGGAGAACATACGACCTGATTCTCTTAAGATAAAGTTTCTCGCTGTTCTTGACCAAAGGTTGCTGTAAAATCAATCACTCTCGATCGGGACCAATTGTATCGGCAGGCAGTAGAGCGCACGAGTGATGGAAAAGAACTCATGTGCGGTATGCGTTAACTATGTGTTTTAGAATGCAATGTTTAAAGTTTTCAATGCCAGCAAATTCATGTATTTGTTGTTGTGTTTGTATATTGCCGTCCATTGGTACTTGTTCTTAAAAATCTCTTATCTTGATTGTATGCCATAACGTTTATCGTTTTGTTGCCTCTTCCTTTTTCTGTTTTGCTTTCTACTACTTACAAATTTCCTTCTTCACTATGTTTTTTATGGCGGAGCTGAAATAAAAAATACTGATACTGATACTGATACTGTTTACGTATTGTTTGCAATAATTTTCTCCCCTTTTTAATGTTTTAAAAATTGCTCTCTCTATCTTCATAATCATGGCGCCGCATGTTTGGCCCAGCGATGTGAGAAGTACTCTCGTCTCGTGTAGATTAACTAACTTTTTCCTTTGCGACTGCTTTGAGTCTATCCGATAGCTTTTTCTTTGGTTCGCCTATATCATGTGCAGTTTATTAAAAAGCGATTTAAGAGTTGGTCGTATTTCAAATTCTCGTGATATAGTTTTGGGTTATGAATCACGTCTAAATTTGATTGTTAGTTTATATAATTTCAGCTTGTAGTTTGTTGTCGCTTTAAACTAATATTCTATTTTACAGGAAGGTCTACAGCAGTTTTTAATATTCGCACAAATTCTTAATAAGCGTCATTAGCTTGTTTTGTGGCTTTTCAATACACTCTCCTCGGCTGACGTTCGTGATGTTAGAAGGCGTGCGAGATTAAGAAACTAGGTTTTTCTGCCAAGTTCCTATAGAATCAATCTTGTTTAAGTTTTTTATCGCAACACTGTCTATTGTTTCATCATAAGCCGTTAAAATGCGCGTCGATCTTAAAATTGAAATTTTTTTCTATATTTTAAATTTTTAATAGAAAATATTAAATTTTTTCTAAAATATTCTAACCACAATTTTTTCTGTAATTCAATAGTTTTATAGCATAAAAAAAGATGTAATTAAAGTTTGTTATTGCCTTGCAATAAATTTTTTTTTGTTTTTAGTGTGGAAAAATTGTTTTCTTATTTTATAAAGTACACTATCTGAAGAAAAAAATTGCTTAATTTGTGTCAGTTGAATATTACATAAAATAAAACATTTCACATTTAGTTTGCATTAATAAAGTATGTGTAATTGTGTATACCACGAAATTGTTTTAGTGATGATTTATTTTAAATAAAATTTCCATAAGTGTTAAAAAATCCATTAATTTTACAAAAAGCAAATATTAGTTTTTCGATCTACGAGTATTACGTCTCTGTTGCGATCAATTAAGTCTATGTCCGTTCAATAACGTCTTTGTTGCGATCAATTACGTCTCTGTTTATTTTTGCAATCAAATTCGTTTTTTTTGCAATCAATTTCGTTTTGCAAAAACTTTTATATACATATATCTTTGTATAGGGTCACCCGATAGGGTCTATATACATATATCGTAGATAATATGGGGTCTCTGTATTAGGTCTCCATAATTAGGTCTCCATAATCTATTGTCTCCATAATTAGGTTTCTGTAATATAGTCTCCATAAAGTATTTATAGATAGGTATATAGACCTATCAGAGACCGTATATGGAGTATTATGGGGACTATATATTATAGAGACCATATTATGGAGACCTAATATCTATTATTGAGACTACATGATGGAGACCTAATTTTGGAGACCTAATATTATGGAAACTATATTATGGAAACGTAATTATCGAGACTATACATACATCATGGAGACCTAATTATGGAGACCTAATATTATGGTGACGTAATACAGAGATCCTATATTATCTATATATTTGATCAAATAGAGTCTATTAATATAAGGTCTTTGTATTAGGTCAACATAATATTAGGTCTCCATAATTAGGTCTCCATGATATATATAGTCTCCATAATTAGGTTTCTATATTGCAATAATTGCATCAGTATCATGCAGCATTGCAGCTGCTTCGAGAACGATGATTCCATTGCATAAATTTTAGGGTCATGGAAAATTTTTTGCAATTATTGCGACATGTTTTTGTTTTTAGTATCGATTGTCGCTTTAAAGAAGTTTCTTGATTTATAGATATAAAGATTGCAGATTACATCACAGACAGTTGTTATAGTTATGTGTTTACCAGTACTTTTCCCCGTCTTTCCGGTACTAGTAATTAGTTAGTTTTAAGTCGGCAGCGTGGTCGAGTGGTTAAAGCACCGGATTAATGATCAGCATGGTCTCGGTTCAAAACCCACTTGCGCCATTCTGTTGTGTCCTTGGGAAAGACACTTTACGGTACTTTCCCCTGCTTGGTGGTCTTGACAAGCAGTTCTAAATTGCAGTAATATCTCTACTAAATTACTAGCGGACAGCAATATCTTGGCATCTCCGGAAGCAGGTCGGGGTAATTGCTTATCCTATGTATAGCGCCTCCGTCGCTTTCCTGCGAGTCAGGAGGATAAATATAGAGATAAAAATAAAAAAAAAAAGATAGGGTCAGGTTCAGCAACTTTTTACGCACTTCATAGCCAATAGCCACTTTAGTACTTTTCTTTTAGGTTTAGCTTACACAGAATAGTAGGATAGTTTGGGTAGACTAGCATTTTACTTATGTCTCAAGTAAAAAAAAACTAAAAAAGTAAATTAAAAATTCCAACCCACTGTAATGTCTTGGCATCTCTGAAAGCAATTATCTGCTACATCTTCTGGTTGCTTGCGCGCCCGCTTATAGAGCATTGAATAAGCAGGTACGGTATCGTTTAAGCAAACTACGAAAAATATTTCTTAAATTTTTACTTCTAAAATGAATCTATATATTTTGATTTTTTGGTTATTTTTATTACACGCCTAGTGCAACAAAGGAAAGTAGGCTATTCTATTTGGAGTTATTTCTAACATAAACTTTTAGGGAGAAAAAATGAACCCGAATTATTTAGATATTGTACTGTACAGAATGTCACATATAAAAATGAAAATAGTTATTCACGCCAAGTTAATTATGCAAAATTTTAATACCGGTGCGTAATGTTGTAAAATAATTTCCACTGCTTGTTCTTGTTGCGAGCAAAAATATAGGAAAAAAGTGAAGCAGGGGTCTACTAACTCTGCTACATCTGTTGTGTCATCTGCTTGAATAAAAAAAGTCAAATAACCTCTGTTGGTGCGTTTTCCATTAAGTTCAATATTAATACTTAACAATGATAGTGTATTTTTTGTGTTAATTAGAATTTTATTAGTTGAATTGATTTTGAGTAACTTCTTTTTATTCTGTTAAAATTGTTTAAAAATTGGAGTTTGAGTAAAGTTTCAAGAACAACACAGATATTGGATATGTATGTTAAGGTCAAATAACATAGACCGACGCTGTGGTATAAAAAATGATACAAGTAATTATATAAAGTAAAACTTCAAGCGCATAAGCAATTAACAACCTTTCTTCAATTTAATCAAAACAAAACCTGATATTTAAACCAATAAGTTAAAACATTGTTTTATTAAGTTTTGTTTTTTTCTAATGATGAGAATGAGAACATAATTTAGAATGATTGAAAGAAATAAGCCAAAATAAGCTTCATACACAAACTCATTATTCTTTTTCAAGATTTAAAATACTTATTGATTTTTATCGTATTTCACTTTTATTTATCCTTCTGACTCGTAGAAAAACGTTGAAAGAGTTATACTTAGGGCAATCTTTAAGGTAATCGAAAACCATCAGAGAGCTATTGTCCTACTTTTTGATTACGCTGCAGACGGTATCGGACGTTTACGTAAACTAAATCAAAGGACATTTGAAAGGAATATACGGGTATTGTGCCATGCTTGAGTCATTGAGTGCAATCTCATTCATTGGTTGTACCGATGTTTTATCTTTTTAATCTAATGTCAAAATTCGTACTACAAATTGGACAATTATTAAAGAAAAAATGTCAGTGTCGTAAGTTATGACCAAATCAATAACAAACCTAAAATTTTAAAGATCTTCAGTTTTATGGCAAGCAAGAAATTTACTATAAAAAGATGAGTATAGGGAATCACTCCTAACTCTGCCACTGCCTTAATGAATATAACCAAAATCACTTTTGGCCTGCAATATATTTAATTGATCGAAAAAATGCATACACAGGGGTAATTTGACCTCTTACCATCGAGGCAAATCACACATTACTGTGCAAATGTACAAAGACTCATTCGATTTTGACCAATATCACATGGTACTTTGCTGTTTACGACCGCATTGCGCTAATTTTGAAACGCCAGGACAATTACTGGTGAAAATTGACTTGGTAAAGTGCAAATAATAATTAAGCTAGTTAATTTTTAAAAAAAATTTGTTTATCTAGACATAAAATTTTAGAAAATTGAAAGCATAGTTTGGGGGTCTCAAATTGTAAAAAAGAAAAGGTAATCTTGTCATAAAACAACTGAAACAAATTAAAGGTAGGCTATAGCTTAGGTTGGTGCATATAGCCTAATTAAGAATAGAAGATACTATTGGAGAGCAAAATTCTCCGCCAAGGCTGGCGTTTTTTTTTTTTTCGTAAATATTTACTGAAAATTGCATCACATTTAGTTTACAATTTCAAGGACTGCAGACTAGAAGACCCTCAATGTTGTGGTCGCTTTCAAGCCTATCTGTCAGTTTGTTCTTACATGCTTTATGGCATTTTTTTCGTTTATGTTGAATTAACATGATACTAACAATAAACTTCAACTTAAAAAAAAATGAAGTGAGTTTTGTTCAATGATGCGTTTGATGATGTTTATTAATGCGTGATTGCACGAACCATTGTGTAAATAAATTACGCGCGAATCTTTTGGGAAATTCCCATTAAAAAAAGTAGAAAATTTAATTTAATTATTCAACAGAACAGAATTTGTTGTTTTGCCCGAGAATAAACTCAAAATCGACGTCAACACAGAACTATTCAGGCCAGGAAGCATCGAAAAATCCTAAGGTTTTCAAGTCAAGTTGCTCCCTGTTAAGATTACAAGCATTAAAGAATAAAAGATTACAAATTTAATTTTAAGTTTTTGAATGGTTGAATGACTAAACGTGCATGCATGATTTAGAATGAGTAAAATTGTAAATCACAGTAATTGGTTAACGTAAAATCCAAATAAGCACACAAACACAATAATACATAATTACACATATCTTTACACTAGCATACAAACAAGACTATGGTGTTCATTATTTATAACTTGTCGGCAGCGTGGTCGAGTGGTTAAAGCACCGGATTGATGATCAGCATGATCTCGGTTCAAAACCCACTTGCGCCATTCTGTTGTGTCCTTGGGAAAGACACTTTACGGCACTTTCCCCTGCTTGGTGGTCTTGACAAGCAGTTCTAAATTGCAGTCATATCTCTACTAAATTACTAGCGGACAGCAATATCTTGGCATCTCCGGAAGCAGGTCGGGGTAATTGCTTATCCTATGTATAGCGCCTCCGTCGCTTTCCTGCGAGTCAGGAGGATAGAGGTAAAAAAAAAAAAAAAGAAGTAATTAGACATTTTTTTAATTGTTTAGAAAAAGCATAAATGTGGCATGGTGATTTAATTAAATCTGGTAATTCATTCCAACATTTAACATCTCTATATTGTAGTGTTAGACCAACTGTCTTTTGCTTTAGTAAGAAATAATTACTTTTAGAAGTATTTCTTGTTTTATAGCTAAGAATTGAATTGTGCTTAGAAAAATATTTTGAAAAGACATTTGGCAGCAGATCATATTTAAAACGAAACATAAATTTACAAATAAACTTTAAGAACATAGATGTCATGTATTTTGAATACATTAGATAAAGCATATAGATCTTTTACATGAGTTTGCCTTTTTCCTACCATCTTTATGCATCTTAGTATTTGATTATAAACAATTTCAACTGGTTTAGAAACAGTTTTTAAGCAGCTACGCTATCAAATTATACTGTAAATTAATATTGGATGGATATATAAGGGTGTAGTAAACTTTCTTAAGTATTTGCTTAGCCTATCCTCATCTTAATTTATAAAACAGTCCACATAATTTCACTAGTTTAGAAGCAACAGCTGACAAATATGGTTTCCATGATAACTTTTTATTTATAATTATACCTAAGTACCCATGAGTTTCTTTTTGGCACAACAGATGCTCTTTAAGTTTGATTTGAAATTTGTATCTTTAAGTTTAAGTGATATGATAATGTATTTGGTTTTTGGAAACATTAAAAGATAATTTATTTACATCAAGCCACTGTTGTACCTTATCAAGTTTAATATTAACATGTTTTTCTAGATTGTATGGTTTTTTTTTAAAATATAACAGAATATTATCTGCAAATAATCTTATATTAAAATTTGAAGCATTTTGAATATCATTTACATATAACAAAAAAAGAAGTGGTCCAAGAACATTGCTTTGAGGTACTCCACACAATATTTTTTTATTTGAAAAAATAAAGTTATCTATCTGCACATCTGCACATTGAAATCTATCATTTACATACAATTTAACTAATTCAAAAACATTACCTCTCATACCATAATGTTCCAATTTTTTTAGTAATTTTGAGTGATTTACTGTATCAAACGCTTTTGCTAAGTCAATAAAAATGCCACAAGTTATTTCAGTCTTTTCAAGAAATCATCGTAAGCAACTTTTGTTCATGAAACTAACCTGAATTCCCCCTCATCATTACTATTACTTTTTAAATAAATCTTTTTTCTTTTGGTTTCTATTCTATCCTAGTACAATAGGGGGGATTTAAAATTAGTTTCACAAAAAAATGCTTACTGTGACTTCTTGAAGAGACCTGCTATTTCATCATTATCAAGAGCATTTTAAAATTGATCACATACATCAGCTAGAACAAGAGTAGTAGACATTCTTTCTTGAAAACCAAATTGATAATCAGAAATAGAATTATGCTTCTTTAAGAAATCAATGAATCTCTTATTGATTGCTTTTTCACATATTTTTGATAGGCTGGACAAAATAGAAATTGGTTGATAATTATTAACTTTATCAGTTTTTCCTCCTTTATGAAGTGGAATTATTTTAGCTATTTTTAATTTGTCAGGAAATATACCAAGTTGCATTGATTTATTATTGATATTTGATAACATTAAACTAATAACAGATTTTAAAATATGTCATATTTTTGAAGATATGCCATCATGTTCCACTGTTTTTTTAATGTTTAAAGTGGATATCATCTTAGATATTTTTTCTAGATCAGTATCATCCACAAAAATTGAGTTGCTAATTATATTACAAAGATAGTCAGAAGATGAATTTGCATAACTTGGGATGGGTTCCTTTAAAATGTACAGGTCAGCTTGGTTTATGTGGTCAGCATAGTTGAAGTGGTCAACGTGGTTGGGGTGGTTGGCATGGGGGTCTAGGTTGGCAAGGTTGACAGGTTATTTTTGTTGAAACTGATTATATTTGTAATTTAAATAAATAAAGCAATCATTCAGTTTTGAGACATTGGCTGGTTTGGCTATACAAGATATTTAAATTTTGTTGAAACTGACTGTATTTGTAATGTAAATAAATATAAAAAGCATAATTACTTGGCAAGGTTTGTGTGGACAAGGTTGGTGAAGTTGACTTGTTTTGATATATGAAGACCAGGCTAAGGTTGGTTCAATTAACTAGTTCAGGAAAGCTTACTAAGTTGATAAGTTTTTTCAAAACTAAAAAATTTACTATTTCTGCTTTGTACATTAATTTAGATTAGGCTTACAAATACAGTTTGGTCAACAAAATTTAAACATTCCAAATCAACCTTGCCAACCTAGCCAACCACATTGACCTGTACATTTTAGAGATATCGCTTGGGATTGAATTTGCTAAATTTGGACCCACATTAACAAAGTGATTATTTAAGGTATACAGATATTTTTTTGACTTTATTAAAATATCTAATATTGGATGGAAATTTAGAGTTGGTGTTTTTGTGGTTGATAATTTTATTTATTAATTTCCAGGTATTAGTTGGATGATTTTTATTAATATTGAATGAATGCCCGTATTAATTTATTTTTGCCTTATCTTGTAAAAAAGTAAGAAAATTTCTGTATTTTTTATATTTTAAATGAAGGGTCTTATTAGCAAAGTTTTGTTTACGTTAAGTAATAAACATTTTATTTCTAGTTTTAATTGATTTTAGCAATCCCTTAGTGATCCACAGTTTTTTTTTCAACTTTGCTTTTCTCCTAGATATTTTACAATGGGTATATATCAATCTATCAAGTTATTTAAAACATAAAGTAACATTTTTTCTTGCTCATTTATAGATGTTGAGAAGTCAACATTTTGTCTACAAGATTCTTTTACATCATTGCAAAAATCAACCTCATTAAAATTTTTGAACTACGAATATATATTATCAACTTTTGTTTACATTTGAATAAACTTTTATTACTAATGGAAAATGATTTGTATAGTCAGATTTAATAATAGAGCAATTTGAACAAGTTTTGGTGTTATTTGTGTAAGCATGATCAAATAAAGAAGCAGTATTAGAAGTTAAGCAAGTAGCTTTTGTAACAATATTATATGCATTATAACTTGACATAAAATCATGATATTGTAACACATAGTTATTGGACTGAATTTTGAGTAAATCAATATTAACCCGAATTATCCCAATGACTACATTTGTAGTCATTTGTAGTCATTATTTCAAATGCATTTTCTAACTAAAAATAACTGTTTTTTTATTATTTTAGATTATGAATAGCTTTGAGATATATAAAAGTTGTAAAATATCTTTATAAACACTGTTTTAAGTTGTGCCATAGAATTGTACAGCCTATCAAAGTTTTTAGTTTTTAGTTTTTTAGTTCTACCCTTGGGTTAATATGGGTTAATGTCACCAGCTATATGAAAAGTTGAGTTGAGGTATTGTAAACATTGTAGAGTTACTTCAAAGTTGTTCACAAAAGCTTTGATGCAATTTGAGGGATATCTGTAAATGACCTTAACCATAATGTTTTTTAGATATTGATGATTTTTGTTGCAAAAAATAGAATTATTTCTATCCAATTATTCTCATTTTCTTCCTCTAAAAATTTCAGATCATCTTTTATTCTATACTGCAAACTATCATTAGTATAAATATCAACACCTCCAGCTGCTGAATTAAAAGGAGAGTGGCAAAAAGTGTAATGCAGCAACATTATAGAGTTTATATTTGACTTGGCTATATTTGACTTTTATTTAATTTAGAGTTATATTTGACTTTTGTTTAATTTAGTCTATGATATAGCTATTAAATGAGGCATAATAGGGAAAAGCAATAACATTTCTTCTAATTAATTAAAGTTTTTTATTAAACTTCATATGTTGAAGTGAACTATTAATATGCCAGGTTGAGGAGAATTCATATCACATTAAAAAGTGTCACATATGTTATTTTTTTCTTTTTAATTCAAATCATTTATATAATAGGTTGGATCATTAAACCCTAGATCAGTGTGGTCCAAGACTAAGAGCATGAAGGGCCGCATTAAGGTTTGAAAAAGCTTTGTGGGCCGCAAAAATAAAATCTAGGTCAGGGTGGTCCAACTTCTCCACTCTTGTGGGCCACTTTTCAAAATTATTTGAGTTTGTGTGCCTCAACCAGCTAAAAATGCTTATTTTTGTCTCAAAATCAGGGTGTTCTCTAAAAAAAAAAAAAAAGGTCTTCAACTGGAATCGATCTCTGAAATTCCTATTTTGGTCCCAAAATCAGGGTGTTCTCTAAAAAAAAAAAAAAAAAAGGTCTTCACTTGGAATCGGTCTGCAAAATTCCTATTTTCGTTCCAAAATCAGGGTGTTTTTTTAAAAAAAAAAAAAGTTCTTGGAATTGGTCTCCAAAATTCTTATTTTTGCTCAAAATCATAGCGTTCTCCAAAAAAAAATTATGGCTGCTTCTGATTGACTAGACTTGTGCAAAATTGTTCCACGGGCCGCACAAATTCCCTCAGTGAGCCACATGTGGCCTGCGAGCCTGTAGTTGGACCATACTGCCCTAGATCAGTAATTGTATTCTTTACATCAGCTTCCATTACAGCAAATCAGCTTTTTTTTAAATTAATATACCACAAAATAAAATCATTTAAAAAAATTAAGATGTTAAAAGATTTTTAGAATTAACAACATTATGATGGACATTCGTAACTATTGTTAAAGTAAAAAATAACAGTAGCAATTGATTACACTGGTCTGCATCAATTTTGCTGAATTCCAAACAAAAGTTGGTTTTAGATAATTTGATAATGCTGATTTCAAAAATGCAATCAGTTTTTGCCTATCACATCACATTTTGTCGCAAAATGACAAAAAAAAATATTGCAAATAATGCTTTTTAAAAGCATTTTACAGATTGTGGTCACAAACAATTTCATTGTTTGTTGCATTTAAGAATCAAACTTTTTTATCTTATACATTTATCTTATATCTTATACACTTATAACTTTTAGCCTGAAATTAAAAATAAGCTACACTGCTATGATCTTCAAGATTTTTAAATTGTTTCGTGCTTTTCACTGTATTCACCACTTGGATACTGAATGCCAAGCATAGTTAGTTATTGCAATTGTAGCCTACTAGTTTTAAGCTCAACAGTCCTAAACCTCCAAGCTGCAATTAGCTTACTATAAAATGGCAAGGTAGGCAGTTCAGGCAGAAAGGCAGTGTTATGTTTAGAATTAGAGTTAGGGTTAGAGTTAGTCAGTCTAAAATGGCTGGGTTGGCAGGGTGGCAGTGCAGGAAGTGTTACACTGCTACCCTACTGTTTTGAGAAATATTTTACATACATTGCCTACCCTGCCATTTTAGATTTTTCTAAAACGGCAGGGCAGGCAGTGTATGCAAAGTATTCTTTAAAACAATTAGGGTAGGCAGTGTAACCCTGCCCTGATTACACTGCCTACCCTTCCATTTTAGAAGAACCCCCAAGCTGTTACATTAGGCTTACATTGGTTCATAACTTGTACTGCATGAAATCTTTAGTCACAGATAACTAGAATATTATATGAAGCTTATTTTTATAAGTATTTTGAAGAAATTTTGTTGTAATAGTTTTAGATTTTTATAAAAGTATTTTTGTGTTGCTTAAATTGTGAACTGCTTTTCTGATATCAATAGCTACAATTTTGTCATCACAAAGAAAGTGCAAGCTTGATCCAAACATTTTTTGCTATATCTGCAGTTCTTTTACTGTTTCTAAACAAAGGCAAGGAATTACAGACTTGGTAAAAAAAGCATATTTGGCATATTTTGCAGTTAAAGTAGGAGATTAAGACAAGAATTAGGCTCCTCACCAGGTTTGCAGGACATGTGTTAAAAATTTAAGGCAGTGGACAAAACAAAAAAGAAAAACTATTGGGTTTGCAGTTCCTATGGTTTGAAGGGGACAAGCCAATCATGTTGACAATTGTTATTTCTGTATGACTGATGTTACTGGTTTCAGCTCTAAAAGCAAAGGCAACATCAAGTACCCAAACCTTCCATAGGCAATCCGACCTATGCCTCACTCTGCTGATCTTCCTCCACCTTTGTTTACTTCCTTGCCTGAATTAGTTGATGAACCAGTAAGTAGTACATCAGAGGAGAGTTCTTTAGACGACGATTGTTATGAACCATGGGCTAACAAATCCCCAATATTGATTACTCAAGCCTTTTTAAATGACTTGTTTCGTGACCTGACCCTGCAAAAAGAATTTGCAGAACTTCTTGGGCCCAGGTTACAACACAACAATCTTCTTGCTCCCAACACAACATATTCCTGGTACAGGCAAAGAGAAAAAGATTTAGTACAATATTTTTCCATGGAGGAAACATTTGTGTATTGTCATAATGTTGCCAGTCTTCAAGCGATGGCCTGTATATATGACCCAACAGAATGGCGACTTTTTATTGACAGTTCAAAAGCCAGCTTAAAGTGTGCATTGTTGCACAATGGCAATAGATATGCTTCAATACGAATTGGCCACTCTGTTCATCTTAAGGAAACTTACAAAAATATGATGAACATAAATGGATGTTATGTGGAGATTTGAAAGTTTTAAGCATGATGGTTGAGTCAACAAGGGGGGTATACTAAATACCCATGCTTTTTGTGTTTATGGGACAGCAGGGCTAAAAATGAACATTGGATTCGTGAGCAATGGCCAAAAAGAAGTGAGTTTACAGTTGGAGAAAAGAACATTCGTAATGAAAGTTTAGTACCTCGTGACAAAGTAATATTATTGCTGCTTCACATTAAGCTAGGCTTAATGAAACAATATGTAAAAAGCTTATACAAAGGTGGGGAATGCTTTAAGTACGTACATTTGCCAGAAGTTTTTGTTTTTAAGCTATGAAAAAATAAAAGCTGGTGTGTTTGATGGACCAAAGATACGACAGCTCCTGAAAGACAAAGTTCATTGAAACAATGAGCCCAGAGGAGAAAAATGGTTGGATCACTTTCAGCCAGGTTGTAAATAACTTGCTGGGCAATACCAAATGTATGAAATGCAAAGAAATTGTTAAAACTTTGCTTGATAACTTTCACAAACTTGGTTGTAGCATGAGTGTAAAAGTACATTTTCTACACGATCATTTAGAATATTTTCCAGAAAATTTGAGAGCTCTGAGTGGGAAGCAAGGTGAGAGGTTTCACCAAGACAGTAAAATCATGGAGAAGAGATACCAAGGTCGATGGAACATTAATATGATAGCAGATTACTGTTGGTGTCTCATGAGGGATGGGAAAAATTTTGAACCCTCTTGAAAATCTAAAAAGCAAAAGCTTGTTCCTTAAAGGTGATACAAACAAAGTTTGATACATTAATGATGTATTGCTAAACAATATATACAGTATATACTGTGTATAATGAGTCGTCAACTTAAAACGAATTGTAAGTACTTTTAAGTGTACATCTTACACTCACAAAACAGACTTTTGCCGCATTGTGTAATTTAACTTTCTTTCAAGATTTTACTTTAACTTCTTTTATGCAAACTGACTGTAGAAACATGATTTTACTCTAGATCTATGAAATATTGAAATGTATTTTGCAAAAAAAATTGACGTGATGGGCAAAAACAAATGTGATGTTTGATCTCAGCACCCCAAAATTAGGCAGAATACGTTTTAATTGTTCGGTCAACAAAAAATTTTTTTTTGAATGCAGACCAGTGTTATGTTTAAAAATAAGGGTTGTACCAGGGGTGGGGAACCTTTTTGCACTCGCTGGCTACTTTCAAAGATTAAAAGCTGGTGCAGGCTGCACAAAAGTGTGATTTCATCCCAAAAAGATAGTGATCTCTAAAAAAAAAGGTCTTCACTCAAAAGCTGTCTCAGAATTCCCACTTTCTCTCCCAAAATCATAGTGTTCTCTAAAAAAAAAAGGTCTTCAGTTCAGATCATGCAAAGGCCACAGGTTCCCCACTCCTGGGTTATACAATATATTATCTAAATGTATTCAAGTAGTAGTTAATTATTTTAAAATTTGTGTAAATTTTGTTAAAATCAATTTTAGTACAAAATAACTTTTTAAAGAAGGAATAAAAAAGCACTCAATTTAATGTAGTTGATATACATCTGGCTTGAAGTCTTCATTGCATTAATTTTGATCATATTTCTCTTTTGATCGATACCAGCTAGGAAGTAATTCCAATTTTGGCAAGATCATCCTCAGATAAAATTTTTATAGTATTGACATTTTCATTTTTTTTTAAGTTGGTAATATCATTTTCTGTCCAAACAAATTTCCATTTGTTGTTCCTTTTAAACATTTTGCATGCATTAAAAATCTTTGTTTTTTTTTTGTTTTTCTTTGATAAAACAAATTTCTAGTTTTTCTTGATGTAAATTTTACAATAATGTTAGGGTCAAAATTTTTCCGTATTGACCTGGATTACCAAGCCTATGAGATGTGCTGATATCATTATTAGTTATGTTCAAACTAACCTTTTTTGCAATAGCAACTGCTACCATATATACTTGCATATAGGTTGCACCTTTAGTTTGTGATTATCAAAGTGGATATTTGTGGTTGACCCATGCATGGTCACATGGTAATCTGGTAAGTTACACAGCCCATTCTCAGTCGATAGGTCACATCCATGATTTTGGCACAATTTTTGGTTCAAAAAAAGTGCAACTTATACATGAGTATATACAATATATCATCAGTATTTTCATCTGTGTTTTGAGGAATGTCGTTTATTTCCAGACAGTCTCTTTGATATTGTTCTAAATCATTGATGGCAGTTTCAGAAAGATTAATATGATCTTAAATAAATTTAATTCTAATTTTAATTCTTGATTTTTTTTTTTCGCTCAATTAAATTTTGTTTATTTTTTTGATGTGACAGTAAAGGGTATCATAGCAGATAAAACAGATTGTGATTCTTGTATTAGTTCAAGTTCCTTTAAAAGATGGTTCAATTTACCATCAAGATTATTTCTGTAGTCTTGGTTTCTTTTGTCTATGGATGTGAGTTTTTTTTTCAATTTCATCCAACTTGTTTGCAGCAGATGTCATCTCACATTTATAAGCCATTTAAATTTTAAATCTTATTCAAATAGAATATTTTATCTCTCAATTTATCCTCCTGACACGCAAGAAAGTAATAATGGAGGCACTAATACATATGGCAAGCAATTACCCAACCTGCTTCTGAAGATGCCAAGATATTGCTGTCAGATAAAAATATTTCTATTTTGTTTTTTTGGTTTTATTATTATTATTTGCCCCAATTTTTTACTATTACAGTAAAACACTGATTATCTGAATTAATTAGATAGGTTTAAATAATTGATTTTTTTTGGATAATCAAACAAAATACAATCTTGCAATAAAAAGCATCATATACACATATAGTTATTTATAGTACATTATAAGTAGTATAGTGATCACTCATTTTTTTGTTTTGAGTTTGAAACTCTTTTTGTTGCTGCCAAGCCTCTCATGATTTTTTAAAAGCAGAACTGGGTACTTTCCTGTTAACCACCCATCAGCAAATAGTGAACAAAAACCCAAGGCTTGGGGTCTCTTCAAGAAATCATCATAAGTGATTTGTTTTGGTGAAACTAACTCAAAATACCCCTTTCAGCACCAGAGTGAAATAAAGAAACCAAGAGAAATGAAACCAAGAGCTTTTTAAAACATTTTGCAGCAACTATTGGGTCTCTTCAAGAAGTTACCATAAGCAATTTTGGTTTTTGAAACTAATCCAGATTCTCCTTATGTTTACTATTGCTTCTTGGAGAGATCCTATTCCTCTTGTTTTTGTTTTTTTTATTACATCCTGGTGCTTTAGGGGGGGATTTCAGGTTAGTTTCGCTGAAAAAATCACTTACAGTGACTTCTTAAAGAAAGCCCTACTATTATTATGCTAGCAGCTGTAGAAACTACAAACCATTAAACTATGTGGTGAAAGTTATAGGCTATACAATAGAATAGTATTTTTCAAACTGACCTCTTTGACAATAGTGCCAACTCTGACCTCTGATGAAATGTTTGTCTAATCACCTAGTTTTAAAAATACTAGGTCTGTAATATTTCTGATATTTCATTTTTAATTAGCAAAGAATTTTAACTTTTGTTATATAGATAAGTAATTGAATAGACTACAGCAATAGCATTTGTGTGGTACATTGTTAATGCTGTATGACAATGTTTTAATTGCAGGTAATTAGATTAGGTAGTTCAGTGAAACAGTTATCGATACTCAGTGTAGAAAGTAATTTATAAAATGGTATAATTCTATGACGAAATCATTCTACAAAAAACAAAGATCCTGTACAGTGGTCAAGTTTTTAACATGTATTCTACCAACTAAAAGACAAGTTATTGAGCGGCTGTTACATGAGAATAATTTTTTACAACTGTCAGCTGCTAGAATTGTTGCAAATGAGCTAGAAAAGAGATCACTGTGGTGCGTATTTACTGTCTCCATCTCTTAACAATTACTAAGCAGCTGCAGGATCTGATCAAGAAATTTAGCATTTTGGACCATTGGTCAAAGAAAAGGAGAAATGAAAATTTTTTGCAAAAGGAAAGATATTTTATTGCTAATATGGACAGATTTTTTGATATTTTTTGTCAGGACCTATCAAGGAGAATTGGAAAAACAAAACAATTTACATATGAGTGACAGGGATTGGATTATTCTTTTTATGAAGACCAAAAGGGCCAATAAAAACAAAAGTGTCTTGATATAATAGAGTCACCAAATTTTGAAAGTTTTTTTTAGCCAGTGGCAAAAAGGCACAAAAGGAAACCCAGTTGCAAGTTCAGGTTGTTTTTCAGCATTAGATCCTAGCACAAGTTCATTACAACATCATTCACCCTTATAAGAAACTGAATTTCTACAATCAGACACCACAAACGAGTATGAGAATTTAACACCTTCAAAAGAATCACAGCAGAATTGAAAACTGTGGCCAAATTTAGGATGTATGTGTGAGAGGAATCAAGTGTCTAATCAAGCTGGAGCTGCTATTGCAAACAGTGCTATTCAAGATGCTGGAATTATAACACCATCTGACTAATCATTTGTAATTGACAAGAATAAATTAAGAAGACAAAGAAATAAATATAGGCAAGAAATCATAGCTGAAGAAGACAGATTTTTTGAACTGGTTAATGGCATATATGTTGATGACAGGCAGATGCAATTTTGGTTTTGACAATTGGTGAAAATGGTAAAACTTTCATGAAAACCACATTAGAAGAGCATTATGTCATGGTAGATGAGCCAGAAAATTTCTATCTTGACCACTTCTCTCCACCAAATGGCAAAGGCCAAACTCTTGCTCTTTAGATACACAGTGCTATCAAGGATACGGAGCTTGAACAAAAACTTGCCTTTATTGGCAGTAATGGCACTCATTCTATGACAGGACACACCAGTGGGTTAATTGATGCTTTGGAAAGGCTGTCAAAGAAATCATTACAACAGGTTATTTGTCTACTGCACTGTCTGAAGTTGCCTCTTTATAATCTGCTTACTGTTTTCAATGGTTCCACTACAAATCCAGACAGTTTTGTTGGACCAATTGCAAAAAAGTGGTAAGCGATTTTTGTTTGTAAAACTAACCCAAATCCTCCTGCAGTTACTATTACTTCTTGAGAGATCCATTTTCTATTGGTTTTTTCTTTATTTCAGCCAGTGCAGAAAGGAGATTCTGGGTTAGTTTCACCAAAAAAATCGGTTATGGTGACTTCTTGAAGAGACCCGAATTTAAATCCCTTCCCAATCAAAATTTTCCAATATTACCCAATGAAACTATTAATGATTTAAGTACTGATCATGTGTATATGGTGTATGTAATGTGTTCACCATACAAGCTGTGAAATGTCATTCTAGTTATTTAAATTTGCTTTTGCATCACAAAAATTTTTTTCTCATTTCTTAATTTGGTGTCTGTGTGTTTTTTTTAATGTCAGTTTATTGATTTAATTTACTTTCCACTTTAAAAGATTTAATTTTTGTAATATTGTAATATGTATTACTTGCATATAATGTAAATACTTTTTGTGTTTGTGTTTTTTACATTTTTCGGTATGTATTTTTAAAAAGGCAGTTTTTTCACTAGATTACCATTAAATGGTCTTTCACTATTATGTTTGTTTAACAGAAAATAACATAAATTTATATTTGATCTGTTTTTTTTTTTTTATATATTTTTCTTCAAGTGGTCCATGTACTGTATTTATTGAAAACTTTTTTGTTGAGCAGACAAAAATAAACTTGTTGTTTTGCTGCTGTATTTACAACAGCTCAGATATGTGTAAATTTTCTTAATTTTGTTTTCCTTTCTTCTTGACATTGTTCCATTTTGTTTAAAGATACATTGACCACACACATTGTTAGTTGTGCATGCGATAATATACAGTACTTCCTCGATTATCCGGTCTAGTCGGGACAGCATTTCTTCAAAACCTGAACGGATAAGTAAAAAAACCGCATAATTGAATTCCTTTATTTAAACCAAAACAACGCAGCAAGAAGCAGATTCGAATGCACCAAAACTTAAACGAGGTTCAACATCAAATAATGTACCGCATTGAGGGATCTCAGTACTTTTTTATTGAAAGCAATGTAAATTTGCGTGATCGTTAAAATTACAGTAGGGCTATCTATTGCCCCACATTAACTGGAAAAGTGTTAGTTAGTGCATTTATTTAATTCTAAAATACTGTATCATCATTAGCATCACTTGCAACAACAGGCCTAAAAAATGAATCAATTTTGGATTGTCTTCGCGAAGATTCACGTTTTTCGGCAGCCAACTCGCGAAGTCGTACTAACGTTGAAGTGTTTGAAACTGTTGCTTCCTGTTGAAAACGTAGCCACGTCAAGCAATCATCAAACATTCGCATGGCATCTGCGTGAGACACTGGGCATTGTTCCTTTCGGTTTGAAAGTTCGGCATTTTCATCTGCATCTTCTTCATCACGCATATCCTCTGCTGGTGCTGTGACAAGATCCACTATCCCCTGTTCATCCATGTGTTCATAACCTGGACCATCATTTTGAAACCATTCGTTAATATCAGAAGGAGCTAATACGATGTTTAATGCAGCAAATTGTTCCACAAAATCGTCATTCAATATACTCTCTGTCTCTGAACACACTGCACTTTTCTCCAGAGAAAATTCTTCAAGTGGAATGAGTTTTCGCCAAGATTTTCTTAAAGTTTCTGGTCTTATTTGCTCCCATGCATATGATATATTTTCTACAACCTTCAGAATATCAATTTTTTTAAGAAATCCAAGCATATCATCCTCGGTCTGTGAAATCAAATCTTTCAGGATGGACTTGCGGTAGATTCTCTTTAGGCATTCTAAAACACCCTGATCCATGGGTTGTATCAACGACGTGACATTTGGTGGTAAAAACTTTGCAACAATCAGACCATCACTGGATGCTAGTTCATCCTCATTAGGGTGAGCTGAGCAGTTATCTAGGAGTAAAAGTGCTTTTGGTTCCTGCCCTATCTCAGTTAATTTTTTCTTGACATCAGGTACAAAACAATTTTGAAACCAATCATTAAATATGACTGTGTTAATCCAAGCATTTTTCTGGCTTCGATACACAACAGGCAATGTCGATTTGTCGATTCCGTGAAAGCAACGGGGATTTTTTGCTTTGCCGATAAACAGCAGAGGCAGTTTGATGGAGCCACTTGCGTTAGAACAAGCGTTTATGGTAACACGCTCTTTAACTTTTTTGGTACCAGATGGATCATTGTGAATTGTCGTCAAAGTGCGTCCAGGGAGCATTTTGTAATAGAGACCGGTCTCATCACAATTAAAAACTTGGTCTAAGGAGTAACCATCAGTAATTTTACTGAAAGAATTAACAAAATCGTCAGCGGAAATAACATCTGCACTTACTTTTTCTCCTGATATGGCAAGGCTTTTGATTCCAAAGCGCCATTGGAAACCATAACTTGCGTTAAACTGCGTAGAACTGTCAGCATAGAGAAGTTTGTGAAATTCAGTAGCCTTTTCTAGAAGAATTGGTCCTGTGACTGGAGTCCCCTTTTCACGCTGTTGCCGAAACCACAGATAAAGAGCACTGTCCAATTTTTGATACATTCCTCCTTTCATGGTTTTGGTTGCCTTTGCAGAGTTTGATATTCCCAATTCGCTCTTTCCCATTTTGAAATTCTTTAAGCTTTCTTCTTTCTTAATAATGTCGTTGACAGTCGACTTTCCGATACTGTGCTTTAGCATGATGTCAGTTTTGGGGATTTTGTTTCGAAACATCTCACATACCTTCAGTTTTTCTTCAATCGACAAAACAATTCTTATACGTTTGGCCATCTCAAAATCTAGGATTAAATTTTTTTTGACTACAGACACTGTCCACTAATAACTTGCAAAAAGTTATTCCACCTCTCTCATTGAAATAGTTCTGAATCTGTCTTGGTACATAAGAGCTTTGTGAGGTTACAATGACAATTAACAAGTCTTGAGCAAAATTGTATGAAAATAACACTTCATTGTTATATCATAAATTATTATCTGACCCAATGGACGGATAATCGAATGCCGGATAAACTGTACTTCATTTAGTCACTGTGTCCTTATTTGCAATCCACTATCTATGCAATATAAGAATTTTTTTGATGATTTATTTTAAATAAATAAAAAATTTTCTAATTGCATTAAAAAAATGTGACCAAAAAGGTAAAGTAGTCCAATCATTCTTGTTTGGGTGATCTAAAGATTTTCAACTTTGGTTGCTTTAAGTTTAATGCTTGTCGTGCCTGTAAGACTCTTGCAAGTGGTAAGGTTACATACCAGCAAATGGTTTGATGATGTAAATAAAATATATACCTTATAATCTTATTAGTCACTCTCTTACTTAATGTTTTATAAACCATTAAAGATTTTATAGTTTAAGTTTTTTGCAATTGTAAATTTTTAAAGAAATTATGCATAAGCCACAAAGAAAGTCTTCTATTAATCGAGATTCATTACGTGGAGCATTTCGACCATCAACTAATTTTAGTGGAACTAAAAGCACTCCACTTCTCCGAACAAATCCAAGGATTCCTTTGTCAGCAGGTTAGTCAATTAAAGTGTTTATATCTTTTCGTTTTGGTTAATCTTAATGTTTTGTAGCAAAAACAAATCAAAGAGAATCTTATATTGGTACATCCAATCAGCATGCTGTCAAAGACCCTCGAACATTAACTGATAAATCCTATATAAGAAGATGTGTAAATGAAATTATTGAGGTATTTTTTTTAAATTCTTTATGCAGTAGGAGTTTTGGGTCTCTTCAAGAAGTGTTTGCAATGAGCAATTTTTGTTAACCTGGAATCAAACTGTGGTTCTTAGTTTCCTTTTTATTCCCTCCTGGTGCTGTGAGGAAATTTTTAGTTTTACCAACAAAAAACAGCTATGGCCCCTTCTTGAAGAGACTCAGAGTTGTTTATCTGTCAGTTTATTAAATTTAGTTTAAAAAATGGTTTATAAAGTTGAATACAATTTTGGTTGATTCTATTATTATTTTAGCATTTTTACATGTTTCAAGATTCTTGCTGGATTGAATTATCCTAATCCTATGACTCCCAAAACTTTCAATCCTCCATCAAATAAAGAATATCAGAGAGTTTTTGAATTTCTTACTTTTGAAATAATGGGATCATTTCGAATTTTAGGAAGACCTGAAGAAGAAATGCTGAAGGCTTTGAAAGAATTGGGGTTAGTGTTATGTAATTTTAATTTAAAAATATGTCAAAATCAAGATTTGAAAAGTGTAGTTTGCATAAGCTTAAAAAATTAAATGTGTTTTGTGACTCTAGGTTTGCTTTTAGATATCCATACAACATTACAAAAAGTACGTTAAATAATGTTGGAGCAATGAGCTGTTGGCCTCAAGCATTAGGTGCTTTAATGTGGATTGCAGATTTTGCCAAAGTAAACATTTTTTGTTGATGATTTAATAATTGAAATTGTGACTTAAAAATTTGATTTATCTTTGGCAGTGGTAGCAAACTATGTCCAGCAGCCGAAATTTGGCCTGCCCAGCCCGTTTCATCTAAGTCACCAAACAGTCAATGTGAACAGTATAAAGAAGTAAAGTGAAGACTTTTGGTAGAGGGTCTTTGAGTAAGTTTGAGGCACAAGTACTAGTGCGGTCCTCATGTGAAATCATGTTTTGAATCCTGCCTTCAAGCTAAAAAGTTATCCCACTCCTGATCTAAGGTGTATACTGTATATATATATAAAATTTATTAAAGTGTGGTGGAAAAGCCAAATTTCACTTATATTTTTACCAAATGTGGAGCAAATTAACAGAAACTAATATTAATAGAAACCATTTTTAACTTGTTTTATTCACATTTTTTAGACAATAAAACAAAATTGGTAATTGGGCATATCTCCGAAACTGGTTGATCTAAAAATCTCGTTTTGACTTTTTTTTTATACATGTAAAGATTTTTTGTTTTTGAATGTATAAAATAATAAAATGACAGGTTATCTATTCATAAAAGTTAATTGCAAATACTTTAATGATCCTTGTGTTTGAGAAAGCTAAAAAGCTCCACTACACAAAACTGCATTTATAAAATTAATCTGTCGTTTGTGTTTTAATGTTAAGGCTCGTTTCCACTACGAGCGTAGAATAGAGCATTCTTTGTTTCTTTTATTAATCTTTCCGCGCTTAAAATTCAAGCGAGCGCTAAGCAAAACAAAAAAAATCAATAAAACAAAGAATAATCAAACTTTTCCACGCTCGTAGTGGAAACGGGCCTTTATCTGTGATAATTTTGAGCATTTACAGTATTTTTTATTGTGCGAGTGAAAATGGCACATTTTTATACAAATTAATTCAGGATAGTAACTTACTAATTTTTTTTCATGCAACCCAAAAAGCTGTCTATAAAGTCAAATGATTCATTAGGTTGTTTTTTTTTTTTTTTGAAAGTGATGTGTTCATCTAATTTTAGTTACCCACTTAAAGTAAAGATTTTTTTTATAAATAACTAGGGTAACTTATAGTTTTGCAACCCACCGAGCCCGGTATTGTGACACTTTAGTTTTCGTAGAATCACGTTAAGGCCCGTTTCCACTACGAGCGTGGAAAAGAGCATTCTTTGTTTCTTTTATTGATCTTCGATTCAAGCGAGCGCAAAAAAAATCAATAAAACAAACAAAGAATGCTATTTTCCACGCTCGTAGTGGAAACGGGCCTTTAGTACTCTTAGAAGTCATGCTATTATTATATATGCTTTTGCTAATTTTTGAATGAAAAAAGCTCAAGAGTCAAAATGAGCATTCTAAGAATACTTATTCTAGGAATCCCGGAGCCAGCAACCTTAGAAAACGTCTTCATACAATAATGAAATTTTCTATCACATAAAAGTAAAACGTGCTTTTAATTAATAATTTTATGCATTACTGTAGCATTTCCGAACAATAGTTTTACATTGTTTGCTATGAATATGCAGTTAGGTCAAGGTGGAGGCTACTACAATATTTGTTGTAAATAAAGTTTCTAAGAAAACTGGTCAATCTACGTTTCAGTCCAATGTTTTTATTTCATATTGAAGTATATGATTTGCTTTGATTTTGTTTCTATAATCATTTAGTATTGCGGAGGCGTTGATGCTGCTATTGAGGAGTCCTTGAGTCAAGATCCACGAAAAAAGGTTTGTTAAAAAAATTGTGATATTGTCAAACTTAAAATTTACAAAATTAGAAAAATAACTTTTACTTCGACTCCATGTCTTGGTTAAAGTACCGCATATAATTGTGTCATAAAATAGTTACGGAAATATATAAAAATGCGTTATATTTTTATGTAAGCACAGTGATTTTTACCTGGTATTACTTACAATAAATTGTCTGATTTATTTGATTTAATTCATGTCCGAAAACTGGCTAGTACATAAGTTTTTGATTAATATTTTGCCTTAAAATCTGGGTCTTGAGAATTTTGTTGAACTTTGATTACAAATCAGGCAAATTATATATACCGTATTTTCCCGTGTATAAGAGACCCTTTTTTGTTCATAATTTTCACTTTAAAAATAGGGGGTCTCTTATACATGGGAGTAAGTCTTTTGATTACTAAAAAACTTTTTTCCTGAAAATTTTGCCTAAAAATTGAAGGGTCTCTTATACACGGTAAAATACGGTAATTCTTTTGTTGGTCTTCTATGGTTTACAAAAATGACTGATAGCCGAACAATAGCGAATTTTTGGTAAAGCATTTTAAATTTTATATTGATTTCATATCATGGTGTAATTAAGTAAATAAATGTTTATAAACTTTTGCTGTCAATATTCACTAAATCGTAGTATCCATCCTGCTTTTTTTTGAGATTGTTTAAAATCAAAATGATCAATAGTAATATTCATTTGATGAACTGGTATTTTGTCATGAAGATCATGAGTTAGTTTTGTTGCAAATTTCGGTTTTTTAAATTTGAAAATGTTGTATACGAATTCGGATTTCATTAAATGAAAAAGTCCGAGGCAAATTTGTAGCGTTGTAAATGAAAACATTATTAAAGCAGAAACAGTTACATAGCAATGCATTTAAATGGGTTTTATATTTGCAGGAAATTTAATCTTGACATTTGTAGCACACGCTGATAAATCTTAGCTATTAAAATAATCAGAAACATTAATTCGTGGTTATTTTTGTATTGCAGTAAAACTGTAGTTTTTTTTAATTTCCCCACTGTAAATGTTGCGTTGTCCAGATAATATTTATGACTCGACATATTTTCAGCAAAGTAAAGCAAACAATATTCAGATGATGTAGTTTAGCCTCAAAAAAGACAGATTTGTTTGCAAACTTTTTGCAATGCAAATTTCCTTGTAAACAACTACTTTTAATTATACGTGTCCCCTAGAGTTATAGTTTACATTATAAATGCAACATCACTGAGCTCTTATTATTGTGGTAAAATAAGAACAAAAGGTCCAATGTCGCAATAATATGTGATTGGTTTATTGATTTCGTTCCGGTAACGGAAGATTTGCTAAACCCTTTGAAGCGAAGAGCGTTAAGTCTGCTACAAGACTTCTGACGCTTTTTAACGTAATTTGCTGCTACGTTTATTATTTTCTAACAAATCTTTTCAATAAATACGATTCAAATATTCCAGATGAGGCACGAATTCAATTCTCGATGTTATTCGGAGTTCATGAGTGGAAACGATGGGCCTTTTACAGAGCTAGAACTACAACTCAAAGAAACTATCGGTGAGAGGTCCACTGTTTATATTAAATTATCAAACTTATTTATGTTTGAATCATCTAAAATTACTTAGACGAACTGGACGCGGATGCGTCGATTGAGCTTGAAAAACTAAAATCGAAGCATGCCAAACTTGCCGCTGAGTATAAACAGAAGATCGAAAAGAAGGTATTTTTAAGTGTTCATAGTACCGTATAATTTTGTATCCCATCCATTCCAACACCCGCGGTATTAGAATTATTATACTCTTTTATTTTGCACCTTATCCGGCATCAATCTGGAGTATTCTTGTAGTAAAATGAGCAGCGTTGTATTTAAACGCATAATACATGTTGTGTCTGATTTGTAGGAAGCACTACAAAACTTGTCCGAAGATATCCAAACCAAGAAAGGGAATATAGAGAAGATGAAGCAATACTTGCGCCAGTGTGACGATTACGTAAATGTTATGAAGGTAATATTTGCAGGCGTCTTGTTAATACAAAAATTTAGAATTGTGCTTTAATAAAGCAAATCGAAAACGTTTAAGCTTGGCTGAAATTGAAAGTGTCCGCGAAAGAACGAGGTACGCTTTCAAAATCGTTTTTTTTTTCGCTTGTTTTTTCGCAGACGCTTTTAGTCTAAACCAACTTTAAATCCCACGGATAATTCGAACGTTCCTAATATTAACGCAGTGTAAAAGTTTGCACCTTCAAAAACCATTAATATTTTTAAAAATTTTGAAACTTTTAAAGAATATATCCTGATGTCAACTAGTCTCGATTTTTGTTAACCTGTTTAGTTTTTTAGAAATAACTGTCAAAACGTGTTTTTGTAGTTGTGTTAGGTTTTCTCTGTGCTTTTTAATTTAAGGAATTTATTAAATTTTGCTTCATAAAAACCCAAAAAAATGCTTTTCCTAGCTTCTAGCTCGTTAAAAAAATTTATTTTTTCTAGATTAAAGTAACATTTGATCAATTTTCGACTATCAAATAATAAACGAAATTGTAGTCTATTAGAAAATCGAAGTATAAAGGTTTTTGAATTGTGAGGACTTATAATAGTGTACTTTTTTTTTTATTCGATCAATCGATGTTATTGTTAAATGGTTCTGTTATTATTTGTGTAATTTCTGAACAGAACAACTTGAAACATTTAAAAGAATTGTGCACGAAACAGATTTGGGTTTGATTGAGGATATCTTCTATATGTGACGTAGTGATAATTATTGCGTTTGTTTTTCTTCTCGTTTCGAATTACTATTGGTTAAAAAGATAAGTGATAAATTTGCTTGAGTACAAACAAAATACAGCACTTTTTTTCATTTCTATATTTATCCTCCTAACTGGCAAGAAAGCGACGCAGGCGCTAATACATAGGGCGACCAATTTCCCTGACCTGCTTTCGGAAATGTCCGGTTTGAATTTTTTATTTTTGTTTTATAGAGCTATGGTTGTAAGTTAGTACTGCTTGCCAAGACCACCAAGCAGTGGAAGTGCCTTACCCAAGGACACAACAGAATGGCGCGAATAGGTTTTGAACCGAGACCATGTCGATCACAATCACGGCGCTCTAACCATTCAACCACGTTTTTTATTAACTTTCAAGGCAGATACGAGAACTGAAGATGTTGCAAACTGAGATATTTTGGATTTGGTAGTTCGGTGCACACTGATATATTTTGCTTTCAAAACAAACGTAAAAATCGCGATAAAACTCTACCTACTGCATTGACGCGTTTATTGTGTTTAAAATATATAAAATATAATTAATCTACTTTTTCGACTGATAATCACGAGTTTCGTCATATTTCAAATAGAACAAAGCAAAAGAACTACAAGAAACCATTAAAACCAAAGAAGCGGAATTAGCATCATCAAAGGAAGTCCTGATCCAACTCAACTCGCAAGTCTCCCAACAAGTATGTTCTACAGATCGCTCTCTTGCGGCCCATGCGCTTGACTCGTCAACTTAGAGCTCGTGCCTGCATGTCGCTCTGCTAATTTGTTACCAAGTAAACGTGGAATTGTTGTCAGACCCCTCTACTACTTACCTAGTCATACAACTGGGTGACGTATTGCATCTCAACAAATCAAACTGAGCCATCGTTTGTTGGGGGGTTACGTTCCCCCTCTGGTTGTAAGATTTGATATTTTCCTAGGACCTCAACCGCGCCGACATGGAAGAGATCGTCCGGGAAAAGCGACAGCTTCGCGAGGCGATAAGCGCGACCACCGATCGTCTGCAACAACTGAAGAACACGAAATATGACTTTGACGTCAAAGTGGGAAAGCTAGTTTCCAAGGTGGTTTCAAGCAACTTTTTAACTTAGCTGAGCTTTTAGCTTGTTTAAATGAGTCACAGTTTTAAAGATAATGTTGGGTTCGAAAGATGCAGCCCCCAGTTGCGACTCGCAGCACAGCGATGTTTTGGTAAGCTGCTGCTTGTTCCAGGGCAACGAACTGGCGGAGACCTTCAACACTCAGCTCAAGACCGTGTCAAGTTCGTTGTCGTTCATAAAAGATCACCTTCCTGATTTGGCCTGCGTCAACACTCACGACTTCACTCTTTCCTTGGGTCATAAAGGACTCGAAAACGAGGATGTGCTCGTCAAAACGATAGAGGTGAGGGTGCAACGTCTTTGTGACGCCTTTTAAACACCACCTACATGGAACTGATTTGATTTCAGCCGTTTTTAACTTCGTTGAACAACAAGATGCTGGAGGCGCTCGGCTCTTTGGAGACCGAGTACTACAACATCTGCAAGCGTGTCAAGCAGGTGTGCCTCATTGCCGCCTATTTCGCTATACAACTTATCCTGCTTTTCTTTGTGTTTGTGGTAGAGTGGAGAAATTCTAAGCGATCTTCGTAAAGAGAAAGAGCAGCTTCAAGACCAACATCAGAGGTTGGTGAAAGAAAAAGACATGATGACAGAGGTGCGTAATTTTACAGTTGTAGTCGACCATTACCGTAAGTTCTCTTTATTAATTTCCCGTCAATATATTGTATATAGGGGAGCCTTTTTATTATTAGAGGCCACATTTATATTGGGCAGTAATAATGGAGTCGCGTAAGTTGAAATGTGTATAAATGCGACTTGTGTGAATTGATCTCTAAAAAAAGTCTTCACTTTGAACCTGCCCCGGTTTTCTTGACTTTCGTCCCTAAAAATTTCAAGTTCAAAAACAAAACAAAAAAAGGTCTCCATTTATCATTAGTGGTCATTGACACATAATTCTATTACTTTTTAAATTGTCATGGAGGCCGCTGGTTCCCACCTATGGATATATTATACAATTGTATTTGACAGTCGCAGTACTAGAATGCTTCACGCCACTTCAAACACAATATCATTAATTCGAATCTCGGTTTGCTTGGTTGGTATCTCTACTTTCTTTCTTGGTGATAACAAGAATAGACATTTCTGCCAGAGCCGGCTTACCTCCCCTTCCAAAGCATGAATTGTATGACCTGTAGATGATAGAATACGAGGACATGCACTGGCATAGATGTAAACAAATCGTTGCAATTATTGAACGATCGATATATTTCTACCAAGGCCTTGCTTGGTGCGATTACTTTCGCAAACGACCTCAAGTGACCCAGCGCTTCTAGATCTTTCTATTCACGACTCAACATCTTATTTGAAGATGGAATAAATATGCTATTACATTACAAATAAAGTTTATAACAGAGGTTCTTAAACTTTTTGAGACGCGGGACCCTTTCATTATGCAAAGAAAACTCGCTCCCGATACCAGCAAAACTCAAGCCCTATCGTATTAAAAAATCTAACAGAATTGAATAGAAGAACAATAACTAACCTTTGTTTTTAAGAATGATGTAACTGTTTTTTGTAAACCAAAAGTTTAATTCGTGACTTCGTAGCAGATAACACACTTCAGATCCGCTTCATAGCCCAGTTTGTTCCTGTACTTTGTCTTTATACCTAGGAAGAAAGGCACTTTTGCACATGTAAGTCGATGAAAATTGAAAGAGTGTACGTATAGCTACAGCACCTACACTCTTGCGTATGTGTACATATTTCGCCCAGAAATCAGTCAGTGACATAATTTTATTTGCAAATCTTCGAAAAAAATACCCTTGTTCAGACAAAAAGGATTTCTTGTTATCTTAATTTCTAGAAGTTCAGTGTCGTTTGAATTCTTGTTTTAAAAGTCGCAGGTGACCTTCCACCTCCACTATAAGCTCGCCCTTAAGTTCAATTTGGTTTTTCTCAAGGAGATATCTCGTTTAGGAAAGGAAGCTGCATTTCCTTTTTGAATTGGACGATTTCCAGCCCCAGTTTTGCCACGAAAGTGATGATAGCATTGTAGTCATTGATCCAGTTGATATTCTTGCTGATATTCTTGCTTGCAAATCAAGTTAAATCATTTAACGCTTCGAAAGTATCCAAAGGTTTGCCAACGTCAGATAAACTCTTGATTTGTTTCACAAAAGATCTTGTTTCCCATGAGCTTCAAAAAATAACATAAGTTTGTCTTTTATTTTATACCTGCTGGCTAACAACTTAAATTTTGGTAATCACCAAACGGATGTATGGCAAAGCGGAGTTTTATGATTGGAATCCATGTCCTTACAGTGCTTGGTAAATAGTTTTGCATTGACAGCACTTGCTCTAACATAGTTGACGGCTCGTATGATTGTTGCAAGCTTTTATAGCAATTAGTAAAGTCCTGGAACTCAAAGCCTCTCGGTGCATCACGCAATGAGATCTAAACCTTATTATTGGCGATTAATTCACTTTGATACCCATTGTGAAATCATTATCAATGTAGAAACAATCTTTTTCCAAGGTATATTATTAACAATAAACGTGGAGACAACTTTAAATACATTTTTTGCTTTGCTTGTGGTCTCTAGGGGTCTACAAAACAGCATATTCTCTTCAATTGAAACAAACGTAGACTAACAACTGCGACAATTGGGCAATAGCAATTGTTTTTCATCACTTTGAATTAAAAAAAAAAAGAGACTTATGGTTTTTTGAGAACTTCACACTCAATGTTTTTTGTTGCAAGCTCATCAATGGATGTTTTGATTGTAGAATCCATGACTGAAATCTTCGCCATCTTTTCGTATGTTGATTACGACAAAAGACCAATTGCTTTTAACATGCACGCGTTAATCAATGTTTCACCAATGTTGTGAAATTTCTTCGTTTTAGTAATCATGTGATAAATTTCGAATAACGCTTTTACTATTTCTGCAGACAAAGATTGGCGAAAGCACTTACTTGCAATTTTCAAGTTTTTTTGACAGTCCTTGCTTTGAAAAAAGGTTAAAAGCTTATCTTTATGGCCAGAGTGTTTTGTCTGAAGATGACGCTGCAAACGACTTGGTCACATTGCGTGATTGCTAAAAATTTTCATAGCAATCATGCATTGTGGCACCGTTTGACTATTCACTGTGGAATATATAAAACTATACTTTGAATAATTACTGTCACGCCTTCTCTTTATCCCAATGTCAATGCAGCTATCTACTCAGTTTGCATCCATTTGCTCGCGCCTCCTCATGAACCTTTTACTCCCCAAAATGGGGCGCGCTCCCAGTTTAGAACCCTGGGTTTATAATTTATTTGGCGCTTGTTTTAATGAGCACAATCCTGCACGTCAACGTGAACATTCAATTAGGCAATGTCAAGTTCTTCATCAAAAGCCTGCTTTCTATTGCTGGTTGTAATTCACAAAAACATCGTAAATTCACAGTTGGAAGTTTGCTTTTATTTGAATTAAAGGGTGGCCGAGTGGTTGAGACCGCCGTGGTTGTGTTCGAGGTAATCTCGGTTTAAAACCTACTCGCGCCATTCTGTTGTGTCCTTAGGAAAGACCCTTTACGGCTCTTTCTCCTGTTTGGTGGTCTTAATAAACAGTTCTAAATTTTAGTCATATCTCTAAAAAAGCTATAAAAAAATATTTCTACCCTACAGCAATATCTTGGTATCTCAGGAAGCAGGTCGGGGTAATTGCTTACCCTATGTATTAGCGCCTCCGTCGCTTTCCTGCAAGTCAGGAGGATAATCATAGAGATGAATCAATGAGTAAAATCAATAGAAAAGCTAAAATATCTAAAAGAATAAATGCTGTTTTTTAATATGTTCACATAATTGCCTTGAACGACATCAAACGCTGCAGTTGGTGAATCGGGCAGACGAAGTATCAATAACCTCCGACGTTTATACCTTCGACCTTGCACTTCGACCTTGCTACTGCACCAACGACAAGCCACCTCAACGTGGTGGTGCAGTCCCCTTCCCTGCACTGGGGAGGGTCGAAATGGCTTGTCAATTCCCCGAGGGTCTCATCCTCGGGCGATTCTCCCTTGGACAACTCTTCCCATTTTTTATTCCGGCTGTCCAATGCGCGGTCACATGTGGACAGCACTCTTAAACCCAATTGACCGCCCCCCTACCCCTTCTATTCTCTCTCGGACATCTCTTCCTCGTCCCTCCTTCCACCCCAAACCTCTTCATTACTCATCCCACTCACCGCTGATTCTTATCTCTATTCTTCTTCTTATCAGCGGTGACATTCACCCCAACCCTGGCCCTATAGACCCCTGCTCTGTCTGCTCCCGTAGAGTCACCTGGGGAAACAGATCAATACAATAGACCGGCTGTTCTCTCTGGGTACACCTCTCCTGCTCTGGTCTTTCTCCCGCTGACTTCCGCAAAATCTCCCCAGGACACTCTTGGATTTGCCCAATGTGCCCATCCTCTTCTCAACCCCCCCCCTCCCTCTCACACTCCAATCCCATATCCTCATTCTTTTCTGCATCTCCATCCTCTCACACTCCAAATCCCCCACCTTCACTCACAATCAACCACAAAACCATATCTTCAAAAACTAAACCCTCACCCAAAACAACCTCGAATAATCCCACCTATCTTCCTAATCACCCCCAACTAATTTATACTTACCCTCCCTCAGCTTTGACTACTCCTTCTCCTCAAACCCAACAAACCACCTCTCCTCTCACACAATCCTCATTTCATCCTTCCTCTCCCTCTCAAAACAACCTCCGAATCCTACAGTGGAATGCTAATGGGATTCGCCCGCGTCGTACTGAACTCCTACACTTTCTCTCTCATAATCAGTACGATCTCATCTTCATACAAGAGTCACACCTCTCCTCTGACTCCACCTTCCGCATACCAGGCTACAAAATCCTCCAAAAGAACCGTTTTATGACGAGGAGAGGAACCACCAACTCTACGGGAAACCTAGGAGGAGGTGTTCTGATACTTGTCAAAAATGGTCTATCTTACACTTCACTCTCCACACAATCCCTCTCCTCCCTCGACCCCAGCTCCGATTATTTAGCTATTGCAGTTAAAATAAAAGGAGCCGCTCCCATACATCTTTTCAATGTCTATGTCCCTCCTATCCGCTCCTCTTCCTCCGACTCCCGCCCAAAATCCTTCTCACCCTTTCTCCTACCATCATCTCCTACCACTTACATCTTTGGCGACTTTAATAGCCATCACTCATCCTGGGACTCCCACTCACCGGAAGACCATTCAGGCAAAGATTTGTTTGATTGGCTCCTCTCCTCTGATCTTTTACCTCTTAATAACCCCGAACACCACACCCTACTACACCGTGCCACTGGAAACCGCTCTTCCCCGGATCTTTCCCTAGTTCCTGCCCGATTAGCCTCTAAATGCACATGGCAGACCCTTCCGGACCTCGGCTCAGATCATCTTCCTATCTCCATCACTATTCCCACTTCCCCTATAATTAACTCTTTCCACCGCCCCCCCTCATTTAACTATAATAAAGCTCGCTGGGATGAATACCTTACTTATATTGATACCCACTGCCCCATTCCTTCTAACTTTACAACACTCTCTCTTTCTGAAGCCACCCACACCTTTACCAAACTCCTCAATGATGCTGCCACTTCTGCCATTCCTTTCGGCAGCATCAACCGTCCTGCTAAAGCCTGGTGGTCTCCTGAAGTCGCAGATGCCGTCGCAAAACGCCGAAAGGCATTTGCGAAGGCACACTGTTCCGAAGAAGACCGCCAGCACTATATCGCTACATCCAGATATACCTCCACTGTGATTAATAAGGCTAAAGCCAAGTCATGGCAGAATACTTGCTCTAGCCTTTCTCCTAAAACCCGTCCCAGCGAAGTCTTTTCTCTACTTCGCTCCATCTCTGGTTCCCCCTCCCCAACTACTTCTGACCTTCCCAATTTCCCAAATTGCCATACCCCTGTAGATTGTGCCAACCATCTCTCCTCACACCTACAGTCCCATTTCTCTACCCAAACCCCAAAACCTTTTCGAAGCACCGAGAAAGCCCAAATGAAGCAAATCAGAACTGCACACTGCAACACCCTGCATTCCACTTTCTGTTCACCATTCTCCTCAATTGAACTCTCTACAGCTATCTCTCAACTCTCAACCTCAACCTCCTCCGGCCCTGATCAAATTACCTACCCTCTTCTATCCCACCTACCACAATCTGCGTTACATTTTCTTCTATACATCTTCAACCTTTCCTGGTCAACACACACCTTCCCGTCTGCTTGGAAACAATCAACAATCATCCCCATTCTCAAACCCGGAAAACCCTCTGACTCACCTTCTTCATATAGACCCATTTCTCTCACTTCATGTACCTCCAAACTCTTCGAAAGAATGGTATTAGGACGACTAACCTATTTTCTCGAACAACATGACATTCTCTCACCCGTGCAAGCTGGTTTTAGACCTGGTAGATCGACTGTAGACCAGGTTCTCCTTCTCTCACAGTCAATCGCAGATTCCTTCCACCAATCTAAGCCAGGCGCACGTACAGTCCTTGCCACTGTGGATTTTGCGAAAGCTTTTGACTCAGTATGGCACTCTGCCCTACTCTCTAAACTCCTCTCATTAGATCTTCCTCTTTGCTTTGTCGAATGGATACGATCCTACCTCTCAGATCGCCGTTCGAAAGTCCGTATCTGTAATTCATACAGTCGTCCTTTCCGTCTCCGAAGAGGAGTTCCCCAAGGTTCGGTTCTAGGACCAGTTCTCTTTTCTTTATATATCAATGACCTTCCCACTTTCCTTCCTGCATCTGTTAAGACCTCTCTCTATGCAGATGACCTAGCCATCTGGGCCTCCCCGAAAGTTGAGTGTGCAACCGCTGTAGTACAAGCTGCCCTCAACAGACTGGTGGAATGGTCCTCAAAATGGCGCCTTCCTCTCAACCCCATCAAATGTGAAACATCCTTCTTCAGCTTAGACCCCTACCAATCACGTATACAACCCTCTCTTCACATTCTTAACACCCCTCTCAAATTCAACCCTCATCCAACCTTTCTCGGTGTAACCTTCGACCGCACTCTCTCTTTCAAATATCACGTCTTATCCTTACGGAAAAAGTTTCACAACCGATTCCGTGCTTTTCGCTCCATTGCCTCTGCCTCCTGGGGCCCATCAAAAGAATCCTTATGTACCCTATACAAAGCCTTCATTCGCCCCATCCTCATCTATGCTTCCCCAGGCTGGTTTCCCTTCTCATCTCCTACTCACATCACCTCGGTGGAGAGGATGCATAGATCTTCCTGTCGAGTAATCACAGGTTGTCTATCGTCCACTCCCATTCCTCTACTTCATATAGAAGCACTTCTACCTCCACTACGAGTCACCCTCACTCACCAATCCCTTCTTTGAACGAGCCCTCCGTCTACCTCCCACCTTTCCTATAGCCTGTCTTGCGAACTCTAACCCCCGTACACGTCTCAAAAAGAGCTCATGGAGATCCTTCTCCAGATCACATAACCTTACCCCTAACCTACATCTCACCCGTGAACCACTAATCCTCTGCCCTCCTAAACTCCCCTGGTCTGCCCCATCTAATTACACAATCTCACTCCACCTCTCATCCCCATGCTCTCGCAAAGACCCCCCCTCCCTTCGCAACACTGCAGCTACCTCCCATCTTTCCACTCTATCTCACAGCGATATCTCTGCCTGGACTGACGGTTCGGTACCTGGCGGGCTGGGACAGGGTGGTGCAGGGATACACATCAAGTGTACAAAGTGTGTCACTGCTACCTCGCTTTCCTTCTCGACTGGTCTCTGGGCTACCAGTTATAGTGCTGAAACCTTCGCTCTCCTACATGCTCTTGAGTGGTGTATCTCTCACTCCAAGACATGTAATTTCGACTCTATCACCTTCTTTTCCGACCCTTTATCTGTCCTTTCAACTCTCTCTACCCCCCTACCATATTTAACCCCAAAATCCCTATCCAATACCCAATCTCTTCTTAACTCTCTATCTCAATCCAAGGGTCCATCTTCAATGGATACCTGGTCACTCTTCCCTCCCAGGCAACGACTTAGCTGACTCTCTAGCTAAAGCCGGTGCCTCTCTTGATCCCTCCAGTATATCAGTATCCCTCACACCCCTTATCTCCTCCCAACGGCTATCCCTCTACACCAGTTGGAGAAGCAGTGTCCAATCTGGTTTCTTCCAACACCAAATCCCTACAGTATCTCCCGAGGAGCTTAATCTCTCTCGCTCCGCTCGCTGTGCTCTCTCCCGTTTACGCTGCAACGGGCACAGCACTCTCCTCAACTCTTATCTCCACAGGGTTGGTCGAGCCGAGACTCCTTCTTGCAGCAACTGTGGTTCTGAACCACAGGATCTCTCACATCTCGTGCTCGACTGCCCTGTACTAGACCCTCTGCGTCGGGCCATTTTCGGCCACACCCCTTCTCTTCTGGACCTCTGGTCCCGTCCGTGGGGAGTCGCCCGACTATTGGGATTCCGCGGAATTGATCCGCGCCCCCATCCCTAGGAATGGGTCGGGTAAAACCACCACCACCGCCACCTTGCACTTCCACAGGGACGTGCCGTCTGGGGAGGCAAGTGAGCCAGTGCCTCACCTGTGAAAATCAAATAAAGCAGAAAGAAATATTGAAGTCATAGTCGTTGCAAAATAGATGCGACTTGTTATGAATTGAAAAAAATTAGTAAAAATTATACTGTACTTGTAGCGCGAATACACGCTAGTCAGGCAGCTTCAAGATTGCCTCCCTTCAAATAAAAAAAAAAAGAAAGAAAAGTGAAATAATACAGCGCTTTTTTCTCTTTTGGTCAAAATCTCTGTTGAAGTGAGAGAGATTTGAGGCATGCCACAATTGTGACTTCGCAGAAAAAAAAAGCTTTTCTTACTCTCGACATTTGCTACAACAAAATAAATCGGTTTGTTCTCAGTAAGTGGATATACAAGCATTGTACAACTGCAAAGCAATAAATTATTTTAGGCTTTAGTAATGGAAGATGATTTTGTATCTAAGCTAAGAATATTTTCAACATTAAAGGCCTATTTCCACTGCGAGCGTGAAAAAGAGCATTTTTTTGTACCCTTTATTTATCTTTTCGCGCTTAAAATTGAAGCGAGCGCTAAGCAAAGCAAAAAAATCAATAAAACAAACAAAGAATAATCTTTTCCACGCTCGTAGTGGAAACGGGCCTTAAGATTTCAGTCTAATTTTGGTATATTTATAATTCAGTGTTTGAACCACAATTTTTGGCAGCATTTTTATATTTATTACATACATTTCTAACTAACACTAATTCATAAACTATACCGTAACTTTTAAAAACTGATTGCGAAATTTTTTTACTTTCAATGTGAAGACAATTGAAATTAATAAAACAATTGCCATTGTGAACGACAATAGCTCTTCCAACTTTTAATTTGAAAATGTAAAATGTCCGGCTGTATCTTTAAACAACCGTCGGGGACGAGTTTAGAATTAATTTAAGCCAGTAACTCTTAACAAAAGACACGCCTCTCTTGAGGGGAGTTTTAAAAAATTTGGGGGGGTCAGTTTAATAACACATTTTTAGCAAGCTATATTTTGCCAACTTTAAAAATATTATTCATTTCCAATTAATTGTGCATGAAAATTAAAGTCTTTTTTAATTGCAAGAAAATACTTTTAGTTCTCTCTTCACGATTTTGATTTTTTATACCACAATGTTGTGTTTTACTTCGCCGAAAGAAATTTATTAGGAGACACCAAAAACCTTTGAATCTTTAGAAAATCATGGGTCAACAAACAGTCAGAAGTTTTTCGCCGACTTCCTAAAGATATCTTTAAGAGGTCAGGATTGTGCCAAAAAAGTAGGTTGTTTTCCTGAAAATTTAAGGGTTTAAGCTCCCTTCACCCCTGGATCCGACCATGAAAGCTTTAGCAGGCATGTGAAATCGAAAGCTTTCATGCAAAATCAAATTCCTTAAGACTTATAAAACTTAAACAACTGATTTGTATCAAAATAAACAGATTTCGTAATTGTAATGTTAAAGAAATCTAAAAATTTTGCAAGTTTTTCGTAAACAAAACATTTTTTTCGTCGGCAGCGTAGTCGAGTGGTTAAAGCGCGGAAATTGTGATCGACATGGTCTCGGTTCAAAACTTACTCGCGCCATTCTGTTGTGTCCTTGGGAAAGACACTTTACGGCACTACCCCTACTTGGTGGTCTTGGCAAGCAGTTCTACATTTTAGTCTTATCTCTACCAAACTAAAAAAACAAAATAACAAATTTCAACTGCACAGCAATACCTTGGCATCTTCGGAAGCAGGTCTGGGTAATTGCCCACCCTATGTGCAGGCATACCATGTTTCCGGAGGGGAAAACCGGTAGCTCGTTAATAGAAAAAAATTCGTCGCTAAAGAATCTTTATTTCAAATCAACCTCCAATTTTTTAACTTTTGTCCCTTATAAGTAGTGTTCTTTAAAAATAAAAGGTGTTCACTTCGAATCTGCCTTGGGTTTCTGGCAAACCGGCTTATACAAAGCTCTAAAAATTGGGACTGTCCCGCCAAAATCGGGACGTATGTTAAGCCTACCTATTTAAAGCGCCTCCGACACTGTCCTGCGAGTCAGTAAGATAAATATACTGTAGAGATAAAATAGAAAAAATGTTTTTTAACTCAGAAAGAGTTAGCTAAATATAAGAAAATGCTTCAAATTGTTTTTAATTTAAGTGGAGCACTGTTTTGTTTGTTATTAAATAAAATTAGTACTAACATCACTTTAAAAAGTTTGTGTCTCACCAACCACGTGCTTTGCGGCACGTCACTGGCTCCCACCAAAGGACATGCAAACCATTGCATAATGTAGGTGGTGATGGTATAACAATCACAACGTCTCCTACATCGACAAATTTAACCATATCGTAACACGAAATCTCAATGAAGTACTACTAATAATCTTCACATAAACGCAAAAAAAACTATATTACTTTTCACACCAGATTCAGCTGAATACGGCACAATTCTGCCACTGTTATCAAATAACCAAACACACACATTGCAGGATCTGAGAAAAGTTGAAGAATCATATAATGCCAAGATTTTGAAAGTTGATACTGTCTTGGAACAGTTGCAAAGCGCACACTCTGAATCAGTAGAAGACCTCTCGGCACAGCTTGAAGAGCGAAAAAAAAGGTAGGAGTCAGTTGAAAGGTGGGCGGTGTTTATATGGCACCGGATAGTATTGTGCTTTCATGTGTTGTTGATATTCTTCTCTGAGTGAAAGCTAACTTCTGTTTTATCAGTCATGCCTACTCAAGTACTCGTAGATGTTTGATCAAGTTCATACTGCTGAAACTCAATGTCTAACTTCGTGAATAACCATGAAATCTCACTTTCTTTTTGTTTATTTTAATTGTTAATTTCTGTTTCTTGTAACATTTTAACTCAAATTTTCTGTAAATAATGTATGGTATTTTGTTGCGTCCCTTAGTTTTAGCTCCCACACTAAGCGATATGTTAATGTATTCGTGTAAGAATTATCTTGTCAATTTGACTGATTTGTAGGAACCAAATCGCGTTGGACAGGAACAGTCGGTTGGAATCAGCCGAACTTTCATCCATACAAAAAACTAAACTTTCTGTGAAGAAGTTCCAACAAACTCTGCATGAATTAGCAAATGATTTCGTTCGAAGAATGGATGAAGCAGACCAGGTGACGTCATATCGCCCCGTGCAACACTGTACTCGTGTAAATAAATTCCGCTCAAACTGCTTTTCGCACAAAGTTCGTTAAAACAAAAGATGACCTTAAAAATGCCGTTTTTACTTGACGTTACTTCGTTGATGCAGAGAGTGTGTAGATATCAAAATCTTTTTACTTCTCTTCGTTGAAATGACGTTCTTCACATTTATCTCGAATTGAATCGAAATGGAATTTCTTCTGATTTTACGAATCGTTTTTTTTTTTTCGGTTTATTTTGTTGTTATTATTTGTATCCTCCTGACTCGCAGGAAAAATTGAGTTGGTCGCAAGATTGATGCAGATCAAGCCGAGTTCCGCAGTGTCGCCCGATGCCCCTTAAATGTTTTAATGATGGTCGAAGTTGATTGTAGATGATGGTTTTTCATATCTTCTCATAATTCATTTTCTAACGCGATTCTGGTTTCAGGAAGCATTGGATCGTTTGCAAATTGCAAAAAGCCGAGCCACACAGCTACTAGAAGCAGTTCAGAAACATCAAGCGGCAATCAAAGAATTCGACAAGGACAGCTAGATGTCGCTGAAGAAACTGGCTGGGTCGATCGAGATTCTTGAAGCGGTCGAAAAGTGGGGCGAAAACCCTTTTAGAACGTTTCGCTTTCACTGCGATTTCACTTTGATTTCATTTTCGTTATGTAATGTACATCTATTGTCTCATAAAGTGAGCTTCTACTTTTTAATCATTAAAAATTTATTGCTATGAGGCCGACTAAACGATTAAAATCTTCTTTAATAAGCGACCTTAGTGTTAAGATTCGTTTACAAGCACATCTTTTAAAAAATTAATGTGCAACCATTTTGTCAATACTATCTAAAGGCAAACAGAATTTGGCTAATTTCATGAATTGAAATCACATTCTTATCACATTAATATCGAATTAAAACGAGGGATTAATTAATGTTATAACAAGCAAACAATAGCACAAAGTCGCCTTGAATCGAAATGACATTTGTAGAATCAAAACTACTTTGTTTAAAACTTGAAATTTGTGGAAAAGATTGCAAAAACAACAAAAAATGTCATTGAAAAAAATCCGAGAGTGGATGCTTTGCATTTTGTTAGAAAAATCCTAACCTGGTAATCTCTTGGTGTCGATGCATTTTGTTTTTTTTTTATTAAATTTTATTTTTAAGGTTGTTGTTGCATTTCAGAATGGTTCTGGTCAAATTTGTGAATAATACGTTTGACCAAGGTCAAATAATAAAAAACCAAGTTTTTAAACTACCTTTCAGATGCATTGCTGCGTCTATAGGAGCGGCATTGTACACCACGCACACTTTTCAAACTATATTTTGGGAGCTTTTTGCAAAGTAAAATCCCTACGCCTTCATAAAAAAATCCACTTCCCGGTTTTGGTCGAATCAAGCAAGTTAATGGAAACATGTCGGAAGAAGCAAAATAACAGAATGATTTAAAACCCTCTAGATTCTAGGATGTTCTGTCAGTACTGCATCCCCTTTTATGACTACTGCCATCGTCAGGTGCTCGCGACCAAAGCGTTCTTCGTCACTTCTTCTCTGCAGCCAGTTAACAGGGGTAATAGAAGGATTTTGCTTTTCGATTTTAATTAGAAATCAACCGCTTGTGTACCATAAACTCCATCTGTTTTCGAAGTATTGTATTGTGACATTGCTCGTTTCCTGTGAGTCGGGAGCTTACTATGGGAGGGTCGTTTGATGTTTTGGAACTTATTCGCCTGTAGAAATTTATGGTAGCGCATAGCAGTGTAGCTCGGAGGTCACCAAATTAAAATGTGGCGCTGGTAAATTATCGTCAGCCAACCTCTTGGACAGCATTTGTTATATTAAAATGAAGATTTTTTTCCGTGTTTTCAAAGACCATACATCTAGATCTTTTGGTTTTCTGAGATACAAGTAGATGTGTTGTCGTTAGAAAGCTTAGTGAAAAAATCTTTGTCAACCAAAAACCAAAAAATCAATTTTTGTCTGTTGGAAATAACATAGGCAAAATCTAGGCTACGATTGTATTTCAAGGTTTCTAAACTGTGTGCCGTGAAAGGGATTGAAGTGTGCCTCGAAATTTTCGTGTTTTGACAGAAAGTCATAGAGTCTTGGCTACAGATAATTTATGTGTTTCATGTAGTTCTAGTATTGCCAAAAATCTTAAATACAGGCTGCTTCAGTAAAAATTTAAAAGGAAAGAGGCCATTTGCATAAAGTTGTTTGTTTTTTGGACGTAAACAAACAACTTCATCCCAGCAACTTGGTATTAAATATAAACAAAAGAAAAAATATAAGAGTAAGCAATGAGGTTGCTATCAAAACAGTGCTTTTCAACCTTTTTAACATCTTGTACTTGAAAAGTTGTAAGGCAGCAGCTGTAGTTCAGCAGTACATCTGTACTTCGCTTTGGTAAAAGAACGTGTAAGATTAAAGTAAAGACGAAAAGTTCTTTTTTTTTTTAGGAAAAACAAGGTGGCTTTCCACTGCTAATGTCAGTTTTAAGTGACCACAAAAAACCATTCAAAATAGAAAAGCTTCTCTTTGCACCTATTACCAACTTGAAATGGTTCAATAAAAAGTCCACGGCCCCAGAGAATTTTGTGGCTCACCAATCGGCCGCGGCGCTATTCATTTTTAGATTTGATAACAGAAGAACAATGTACTATAAAACTTCAATTTTTCTACAAGTGATAATACTAAACCAAAGATTAGCAAAGTGTTTTTACTTAAACTGACGTTTCATGTAAAAGAACAGTTATTAAAATGAAGCATAAATTGCAACTGAAACACAAGAAATAAACGGCATGTGTCCCATTATATTTGTAAACAAGCCGTTCACATTTTACTGTCGTTCACAACGACTTATTTACAAAATGTAAATCTTCTCTGAGAAACCATCGGGATTAGAAAAAGTGGACCAGAAACTGAGGGGTGTTTGTCAGACATTTTTCCTAGTATCAAAACAATTTCTGAAGGCACGCCCTTTCATTAGGTGTCGCTGTTATTATATGTTAAATATAATTTCTGTATGCAACTTGAAAAGTGTATTAAGTAGGCTTTCGCCTACATGAAGTAAGTGTGCCGCAAGAAAATTCAAAATTTATTAATGTGCCATTGTAAAAAAAAGTTTGAAAAGCACTGCGCTATGTGATCCTCATCGAGAAATATTTGGTAATCCCTGAAGTAGCCTCCGCGAATCAGAATTGTAGACTCGGAGTAATTTTCTGAGACTCCGATTCCAGCAATTTAAATTTTACGACTTCGACTGCACAACGCTGCCGTGAATTTTTATTATTTTATAGGAAAAAAAATAACGTGGCAATTATTCAAAAAAGGGGAGAGTCAAAACCATGGTCCGCGCGCTTTTTCGAAGGGATTTAACCGTTAATTATTCTCCGACGAGTAGGCTTAATAACCTTTTTTCAAAAATGCATTCTTCATAGTAATGTAAATAAAACACGATAAATAAGTTCAATAAAAAAGACCTTTTATATTTTAATCTTCACTTAATAGCAATGGTAAAAAAATTTGTTTCAATAAGTAAACACAAAATGAAAGGAACTTGGCCACGATATTTGATTCGCAAAAACATTATGTAGCCATCGACCTGTACATATTTTTGAAAAGCCGAAATGACATTATTGTCTTAAAAAAATTAGATGCGCTTGAATTATAGGCTAACGTCCTTCAATTGACGAGTTGTTACTAAAACACTACAATAAGACTTAAGATTGTATTGATATGCCAAATATAGAAGAAATTTACTTTAAAACCAACCTTAAATCTTATTTTTCAAAATTTAAACGAAATGAAGTTGTTCATATTTTTTTTATTTAGCTTTTTTGATCATCTGTGCTTGTTTTTTAAAAATTTTACATTCAATGAGATAAGTGCTAAAAAATTTAATTTTTTACGGGCCGCAGATAAATACAACAGTTGGTTAAATCTTTTGAGCGCTCGTCAGAAAAATGAGAAATCATCAGACAAAGATATGCATTGTGAATGGGCCTGCAACAGATTTATTAAATATGTAAACAAGAATTCATTCGTTATTGCTGAATTTAGTTCGAGATAATGCTTCATTTGCTATTAAAATGAGGGTGGTAAGTGACGAAGTTATTATCACTTTAGAAAGTAAATCTCTAATAATTCTAGTTATTGACAAAGCAAAGCTTCAGCTTGGGACGTTTCAACTTTACAGCTTCTGACCAGTAGTGAAGATCGGTGAGGGTAATCAATGTAATCTTGATTTATTCAAATTCTTTTTACTTGTAAACTTTACAGGACTTCGAGACTTTGGGGCAGCGAGACTGAGACAAGCCACGAGGCTTTGCATCAGTTGCTTTATTTTAAGCAGTCAGTAGTACGTAAAATATATAATCTTCAAAGCCTTTTTTCCTCATGGAAAAATCTTCAATATCAATCACAGAAACTTTTCCAGGTTATAACACAGACCCTCGCTTATTGCAAGCGTGTTCCCTTTATTATAAAAAAAATAATTAAATTTACTCAAATTAATGAAACTTTTCGCGCGTGTTTGATGAATGAGAACAAAGAAATTATAAAAGTAAGGTAAAAGATAAAATAAAACGTAATAATTAATAAATCAATCTAAAATTCAAAATTCTTGTCTTTTTCCTGGAGTCTGCACAAAATCGTGAGTATTTGTGGCAATGAAAATTTTTTAATGTTTTAATTTTTGTATTTTTTCTTTTAGTAAATTGCATCAAACTAAAACGTTGGTTACAATTTGTATAGTCTGAATTTATATAATCCCCAGTGAGAAGAAAAATTTTAACAAAATGTTCTTAAATTTGCACCGTAAAGTAAGATCCCGAATTGATCTTAGATTTATTACTCCACTAAGTTTGGTTTTTCAATGCCTAAAGCATGCCTGCTAATCGATGGAACTTCCGTGCAATTGAAAAAAAATTGTTGAATAAATATTTTGGTGGCTAACAATTTGTGATGGATAACGCTTGCTAATCCTCAAACAATTAAAAACCATTTCTGTTATAACAATTTCTGTGCAAGTGCCGCGTTGCCTGGTGGCGCACACTGACAATTGCGCACCCACCTGGTGTCCCTGCGACCGTACTTGCCCCATAGAGAGTGTTCTGAAGGACGCCTTGCGCATTGCCACGGGATGTCTTTGTCGTGCTTCAACGAACCAGTACCAATTTTTTCAGGCATTTAGCCAGATGAGCTTTGCATAGAATGACACTTTATTTGACTAACCGTGGCACTCTGATTATATACTGTATGGTTTATTAAGTGGATCTTTAGACGCCAACTAAGAAGGACTAAAATGTAGATGCCCGTTTGTGCCAGCTGGCCAGAAACTACTAAACAAACTCGCCGAATAGACATCCACGCTGCCCAGTGAACGAATCATAGATGGAACACGTAGTACAGTGAGAGAACATCCAGTCCCCGCGCTTACATTTTCTGAGCCAGTACCAGGCTCTTGGAATGGGCTTGACCAAACCGGTCCCGTTTGTCCACACACAAATGGAGTCTAATTTATCCACCGGTTGCGAGTGCAATATCACTGATCAAACGGTAGACAACGCCTATCAGCGTGTCCCTGCGTCACGCTACTGTTTCAATAATTACCTAGAAAACATAGAGTCATTGCGCCTTTTTAAATTAATTGTTTAAATAGAAAATTCGCCATTTTCTTAATTGGGCATCTCCAGGAGCCGGTTTAGAAAGCGCTGCTATCTAGAGCCGAGCGATTGTTGTTGTTTTATCGCATTAACATTGATGCGGTTGTGTAAATTGTATCTGTGACTAACTGCCAGTATCCTTCCATTGTCGCTGTTGCCCTGGACCATTGTTTTGATTGTAGATTAACGCTCGTGAAGTGACTCTGTTCCCATTGCTGAAAAAGAATGGGTATAGAGTGATCCTTCGCACGTGGTGGCTAGAAAAATTTATATATATATGGCAGCAACGAGAAGAGATTATTCAGATTCTAGATGTTAGTGCTCTGACGAACGAATTGTATGCATAATTCAGTGGTGTCAATTGTATCTGTCCAGGACTGCAAGCAGGCATTAAGCTTTAGCGTAAAACTTTATTAATTTCATAAGACTCTCTTACGGCTCTATAAATTCGGATAGGCAATTTGTAAAGTATAGTTAAATTAATTGTAAATCGTAGCTTCGTGTGTATAACTTTGGCGTTTGTTTCAATTTTCGTTTAGTCTTTGACGTCATCGTTTCTCTAATATAATTATTTTATAATATAAAACCCGCCTGACTACCTAGATCGCTAGGGCCCGCCAGTTCAAAACTCGTAAAAGCTTCAATCAACAGGCTAGTTGGTTATCTGCGAAATCCACGTAGGGTTCTCCTCTAGTATCTTATTGTTATTCGGGTTAGCAAGAATATACTAGGTAGGAAGAGCGTGACACCCTGCATAGGACACCACATGAAGCACGACCAGACCCTGGTCAAATCTTCGTTTCCAACACCTGATGCGAGGAGTACAGCAGTCTGGAGTAGTATAACGATAAACCTGTGGCCTCTGTCTAGTCTGTGTCGGATCTGGAGTAGATGATCTGTCATACGACGACAACGACAAGCAATAGCCTATTTCTAAGAAAAAAAAGCATTCATTTGTTTGGGTTATAATTACGGCAGGTGATCGTGATTTGAAGTAAAACCCCAATTTTCTTTATCCTCCTGATTAGTGATGGCCTTACAAAAAAGAGGCCCGGTGCAAGAAAAGTAAGGGGGGCCACTATTTAGTGTTTCAAGGCAAAGCAATCTCTAAAAAATAGTGATTGTCATAGGGGAGCCACTTTTTAGTGTACCAAATCAAAGTGATCTCTAAAAAAAAGTCTTGTAATTTAGGAGGAACCACTTTTCAGTGTTCCAAAATATTGTGAACTAAATAAATCATGGTTTTAGTTGGAGGCGCACTTTTTAGTGTCTCAAAACAAAGTTATGTCTAAAGAAAAAAAATAAAAGTAAGTTTTTATTTTAGACATGTCGTCATGCCACCGACGTCCTGATGCTTCTGTGAAGAAATAGAGCAATATCTTGTGTAGGAGGGGAACTTTTTGATGTATTTTAGGGGGGCCGGTGCGGCCGCTCCGTTTGCCCCTTATTAAAACCATCACTACTCCTGATTCACAGGAAAACTTTGGAGGCGCTGTACTTAGAAAAATTTTCCAATAATTACTCTGATGTGCTCCAAAAATGTTAAGATAATGCTGTTCCGTTGAAATTTTGTATTTTTTTTAGTTTTTTATTTAGTTATGACTGAAATTTGGAGCTTCTTGCTAAGACCGTAAAAAAGTCCCGTAAAGTGTCTTTTTGAAAGACACAACAGAGCGAGTAGGTTTTGAACGGAGACCATGTGAATTGCTTTAATCATAATCCGACCTTTAGCCTATTATACTATCATAGAGCAGTGTTACAACAAATAAAAATATCTTAATAATCGTATCTCAGATTACCAAATTTTGTTTACAAACGTGAAATGCAAGCCGTTTAGATATTGATAAAAATGAGCTCCCGATTTCTGAAGTGCTTGCACTTGTCGATGCTTGTGATCAAGATTGCCATGGTTCATGGCTGTGATATAAAAAAGGCACTTTTTTGTCAACAAGGCATTTCCAGCAAAAACAAATTTTGGAACCGTTTTCAGCGCAAAAATCTAGTAATCTTTAAAAAAAAAGCTCATCACTTTCAATCGGCGTCCCAAATGTATAGACAAGAACCAGAATGAAAGTCTTCATCGTTACTTAATCTGGTGTTTTCTTCGAGTTTTTAAGATTTTAGAGACAAATTTAACCCAATACTTCTGTATCTGTACTCCCCTTTTTCAAAAGGAAAAATTTGCCCCCACTTTTAGCGCCCTTTAACGGTAAGAGAAACTTTCCTCTGCTTCCGGCACCCCTTCTGATGAAGATAAAATATATCTATTCTGATAAATTAACTTTCTAATTAAAGGTAATAAAAATTATGATGATATTTAACTCCTATTAAAAAAGTTTCAGCGCTTTGGTAACGATTGCTTCTTATTTACTAACAGCCTATAGCCACTTGAAAGTTGAAAAGCAGCATAGCAAGTAAAGTACTGGTAATCGTAGTAATTTCAATCAAAAACATAAAGCATCCATGAGCTGGTCTTCTGAAAGCAGTTCAGTCCAGGACTTTTGCTGTAGTCAAGCAACAGCAACTCCTCAAAAGTTTATTTTTACTAATCATTTTTTTAAAGACAAGCTTATTAAAATAATCCTGATCCGCAACAGGATTTCTTTCGGTGGGTTTGTTTGCCTGTTGGGCTGGTAGAATATGTTCATGCTTTTACATATTTTTAAGGACTGATCATACTCATCCAGCCGAACTCTGCTATGGTCCCACCATTGCACCGCCCCCATAGCAGTGTTTTATTAAGCAAATAACCTCGGTCCTATACATTTTTTTTTTCTTTTCTTTTTCTCTTTCTATTTAAACAATTTTATAATGAGGTGAAGCAACCTTGCTTCTATATTAAACAACAAGTCACACCTTTCATCGCTAATTAGCAAGACACAACGTCAACTCGTTTTGTTGCTTCTTCCTTTTTCTAACCCCGTCTTTAACAACACACAAACTTTTCAACATTTTGTTATTTTGTTCATGTGGCGGAGCAGAAATAAAAGAAAACTGAACTGAACTGAACTGAAAAAATTATTAAAAAACCTAGGCTTTCACCTTCGGTCATTTTTGTAATGTTACAACACCACGCATTTCCAAGATAACTACATGAATGGTAATCTAGCCCATTTGACAGGCAAAGTTAAAAAAAAAGTTCTAATCTATGGTAAACCAAAAAATAACTACAAAACGAAGAATAAAAAAGAAGAAAAGGAAAGAATAAAAAAGTCCTATTTATTATTTTTTTATATTTTTTTATGTCTAACGATTGCGTCTGGAACGATTGCGTCTGGAACAGATGCGTCTGGAACAATTTTTCTGTCTCAACCAGGAGAGCCGGAAGCAGGGTAGCAATTGACGCATCTGCCCTGCCGCGAGAGCACAGTGGGACACATAATGTCCTTTGACATTTGCAAGACAGAAGCAATGCGTTAGATTTACCTCTACTATCATATTATCTCGACGGAAATTAATCGCCCGAAGTTTATAAAATATTAATTTAGACAAGGGTTTACCAAACGTTTTCCAAAAAGAGCCACAGGCGATATAACAAAATAAAACATATAAATTTAGTCGTCGTCGTCGTTTGAAGGGTATCCACTCCAGGTCAGACACAAACAGGACTGGGGCTGAGGGTTTATCCTTTTACTACCCCAGGCTGCTGTACTGCCTGAATCAAATGCTGGCAGTGGTGTTTTTAAGCCAGCATCGAGTTTCGTCATCCAAAATCGTCAGACCTCGTGCTCCATGTGGTGCCCGATGTATAGAGCACGCTGCTAGAACATGGTCTGCGGTTTGTTCAGAGGCGCCACACTCGCAATTCGGTGAAGGAGCGAGACCCCATTTATGCATGGACGAATGGAATCGCCCAACACCAGTCCGCATGCGGTTAAGCTTAACCCAAGCTGCTCGGGGTAAGCTCATCCCAACAGGCCTGGCACCGGTCCGGGGCACAAAAGCACGGAGCCTGGAACACCTTCACACTACTCTGCGTTCCATTTGTGATTTGTCCATTCAGAAGCGCGGATGCCAATTGCCAAGTCTCGCAAGGTTGTTTAAAAGACTCCGCGCACCTGGCACAAACAGGCGTCTGGATCTTAATCTTACTTGGCAAGTATCTGAGGACCCACTTAAGAGACCATACAAAATATGATCAGGGTCCAGAGATCCACGGTAAGCCAAGGAGAGTGTCGCTCCCATTCAGCGAAGTTCAGCTGGCTGGATGCCTGAGAGTATAGGTAGGTGGTCCGTTGGAGTGGGACGCAGGCATCCAGTAACTATGCGCAAGGTGTCGTTCAAGACACTGTCGATGAGGCGAGTGTGAGCACTGCGACACCAGATTGGTGCACAGTACTCAGCTGTTGAGTGGACTAGAGATAAGGTGGCTATGCGTAGTGTTTTAGCACCAGCACCCCATCCCGAGCCCACGAGTCGCCTCAGCAGTGTGACGCGCGAGGATAGTTTTTGCGGAATGCCACTAGATGGTGACGAAACGTGAGCGATCTGTCCAGTTTTATCCCAAGATAAGTAGGGGTTGGACAGAACGGTAAAAGTCTACCATTGTTGTAGACCTTTAGCTCACGTTTAGCCTCTCGGTTATTTAAGTGAAAGGCTGTTGTCACCGTCTTAGTGTGACTGAGCTTCAACCTCCAAGTCTGGAGATACGACGAAAGTGTAGACATGTTTTGGCTTAAGGTCCCCTCCAAGTCCTTCCAGTTTCCAGAAGAATGCAACAATGCTAAGTCATCAGCATAAGCAAACTTTCTGGAAATCATGGAAGGAAGATTGTATGTATAAATGTAAATAGGAGGGGAGCCAAGAGCGATCCCTGAGGAACGCGTTTTTAAGACGACGTAGCCTGCTTTGCTTGCTGTCACCGGTAGTAAGGATGAAACTTCAATTTTGGACAAGCTCCATAATCATTCTGACCATGTGCTTATCCGGAAGTAGTCTCAGCAGCTTGCAGGTAAGGCCACGGTGCCAGACAGTGTCATAAGCAGCTGTCAGATCGACAAATACGGCACCGGCCTTCTTTTTAGCCTCAAAAGAATCCTCGATGTTCTGGGTTAGCAAAACAACTTAATCTACGGTTGACTTCCCGCGTCGGAACCCAGCCTGCTCTTTAGGGAGCAGTGCATCGATTAATGGCTCAACGCGGGTGTGGATGAGCCTCTCGAGGCTCTTTTAAGGGACACAGAGCAGAGATATCAGTCGATAACTCTTTGGGTCCCCCACTGGCTTCGCTGGTTTTGGGATCGCACTACAAGCGCTCTTCTCCAGATCTTGAGAATTTTGAGTTGGCGCAAACAGGAAGAGAGGAAGTCACGTAACCAGGACTTCAAAGCAGCTCCAGCATGGATTATAAGCTCGGGGCAGATGGAATCAGGTCCCGGAGCTTTACCTGGTTTTAAATATTGGAGGGCAACAGTAAATTCACTCTGTGAAAAATTGTCAGAGATATTTACTGCGTCTGGTGTTGTGGCCCTCCAAAGGTCAGACACTTCTTGAGAGACAAGCCGAGAAGACTTGCTGTCAACAACCTTGTATTTCCCATTTCTAACCAGCTGAGATGCAATAGCATTGGCTGAAACGGGACAGTGACGAGGAGAGTGTCGTGACCAACCAGTAAAGTTGTTCAGAATACTCCACGCTTTTCGACTAGAGTGTGAGAAGTCAATGCTCCGAACTGCTTCGGATTATCGATCCCTGCGCTTCCTGTCAAGCTTGGCAAGCAGAGCTGTAGCAGTCAAACGTGAGTCGTCTCCCTGAGGAGACTGCAGGAAAGTTTTATAGAGGGATTCACACTCTGCATCCCAACATGGAATATAGTTATTTTGATACCCGCGTGGGATAGTCTTTTTGGCTGCTTTCTTAATGGTGTTACAGAAGTCCCGGTAAGCCGCATATCCACATCAAGTGAATCAGGCGGCAACAAAGCCTTTGCGAATTTATTCGTCAAAGCAATATAGTAACTCCATTTGGCCTTGCGAAAGTTCCATCGCTTAACAGGCATGCTTGGCACTGCCATAGCAAACCTTGGTGATGTAATAAGCGAAGGTCGATGTTGTGACCTGGGAATTTTTCAAGGACACGTCTATTCGGTAAGCGACTGTTTGGACCTACGCTAGCGAAAGCTAGATCTGGATTGGTGCCAGTGTTCCAGCGGCCGGAGTACAAAGTGGCAGCGTCCTTGGCATTATATAGGAGGGCAAGACAATTAACCCTTTCCACTCCTATGTCGCACTAGGTGCGCCATCAACTTTATTCAGTTGCTATAGCTCTTGTGTCGCACACAGCTTGCCACTAATATATTTTTATGCATTATAGACATCTTTCTGATAAGAAGAACATTTTAGCTTTGCTTTAGTAACAAAATATGTTGTTAGAATTAATTTGTATATGAATGCACTCGGTTTTGCTTTGTTATTCTTTTCCGTCTAGTCTACAGCATTGCTCCCGTTATTTCGGCTTAGTGGAATATATACAATCTTGAGTCAGTAACGCTCTGTCCTTGACAATGGCAAGTGCACAGAAAGGACCGCGAAGGGAAAATATTGTTGGAATATTATTAGAGGATGATTCGGACAGTGAATCAGGCAACGAATTGCTTTGTAGTGATGATTACTTCATGCTTAGTGATTGCGAGAGTGAACCGGATATTGACACCGCACATGTTCTTTCTGAATCAAGTAGCAGTGAGAATGAATCAGATTTTAGAAGATAAACCGATAAGGCAGAGTAATACAGCCTCAAGTGATGGGGGATGGGAAAATATAACGGGGACTGATTACACTGCTAAAATCTACCCCTTTTCCGTTCCCAACAATGGTCCCCTTACAGCTGAATCAACACCTCTCGAATTTTTTCAGCTGTTTTATACAGATAATTTATTGACCACCCTGGTAACAAATACAATGACTATGCAAGGCTAAAAATAAATTCCCAACGACCTCTGCCACAATTTTCAACTTGGTGCAGCTGGAGTGACGTCACATTAGATAAGATCAAAGCTTTTTTTTGGAGTCATACTAAACATGGGCCTACATGACTCTTCAACAATAGAGGGATATTTTAGTCAACAATGGGAAAATAAAATGCCATTTTTTACTGATGTTTTTAGAAGAAAACGATTTTTACAAATATTTTGGATGCTTCATGCTGGACAGATTGACACTACAGTGCAAGTTAGGAGAATTCGGTTGAATAAAATTCAAAATGTTGTCCAATACCTTGAGTCAAAGTACCAAGAACACTATGTACCATACCAGAACATTGCTGTGGATGAAAGCACAGTGGATTTCAAAGGCAGAGTAGGTTTCAAAACTTATAACAAGCAAAAACTAACCAAATGGGTACTCAGAGTATTTCTCTTGTCTGACAGCCAAAATGGATATATTTATGCTATGTTACCATACTATGGCAGCCACACACGTGAATTATTACGACAAGACCCAGCAAATCTAAACTACACTGGGAATATTGTCATGCACCTAAGTCGCAGTTTGAAGACAAACATTCACTGCCTTGATGCTTTAAGCTACCATATTTATACTGACAGATTCTACTCCAGCAAAGTCCTCTTAGATGCACTATTCACCTTGAAAATGCATCATACAGGCGCAATCATGGGCAACAGAGTGGCAAACCCCTGATGTGAAGAAGAACATGAAAATGAAGCTTTATGAAATCAGAAGCTAAAGGGTTTGGAAATAAAAGTCAGACTGTGGTGGCCTGAAAGGACAAGCGGGTTGTGTTGGTCATGACTTCATACTTTGACAATGCTGTAGAGGATGTTTCCCGTACTACTACAAATGGGACAGAAACATTCAGTAAGCCTACAGCTATAATCGAATACACCAAATGTATGGGTGGGGTGGACAGAAGCGATCAATTTTGTGGATCATATTATTTCCTTCGTAAGAGTATGAAATGGTGGAGGAAATTATTTTTTTGGCTGTTGGAAACAGCAGTAGTGAATAGTTTTTTGTTGAAAAGGGAACTTTGTATAGCAGAGGGATGAAACATTCCAAGCCATAAGTCATTTCGTGAGACACTCCTAGTGCAGTTAGTTGGCTCTTGGAGAAATGAAAAAAAAATCTGGTAGACCAAGCTCAAAAGATAAAGAAGAACGCCTCAATGGGAAACTCCATTTTATTGCAAAGACAGAAGGAGGGAAAAAAAGGACTGTGCAGTTTGCAGCAACAGGAAGGAGAAGGGAGGAAGGAAGGAGACAGTTTATTATTGTGAAACTTGCACAAGGAATCCGGGACTCCATCCAGGGATGTGCTTCAAACATTACATTACCCTGGAAAACTACAAGACCTACTAATCATAACATTTTCTGGTAATAAAAGCACCACATCGCTCTATCTATATATATGAATATGTATTAATCAATCTCTCAACATTTTAGGGGGCTGGGGGCTTTGACGTGGGATTTTTATTCTTTACTTCGTCTTCTTGGACTTTTTTGACTTTGACTTTATTGTGAGGACAAGACTTTTTGGGGTAAGTAAAATGCTATTTTTGCTTTTTTATTGCATGAATGAACCTCTTGGAAGCTTTGATGACTTTTTTAGCTAAAAAAAAACAAAATTAATTGAGAGTTGCATTAGTGCAGTGGGTCTCCTGCAGTAGGATGACGAGTGCCTCAGACTGCATAGCGAGGTGATAAAGAACGTTGATCTTGCTTGCAGTGAGGCCTTCGATGTTTAGCTGAAGAATAGTGGGTCTTCGGAACTTATTGGCAATATGCCCTGAAAAGGGCAGTTTTATACAGGCATTACCCAGTCCTGAAAAGGACGTTTGCCGATTAGTAGACCCACACTGAACATCGGAATGGGCGGATATCCTTCCATTTTGGTAGGTTTGGTTTCGGTCTGTCATCTTTAACACCAATGAACAGACTTACTCACGGCCCAGGCTGCGAGAAAGCACCTACCATCTGGCCATCTGGGCCATCTGGCATAAATTTAGTAATTTGGCATGAAGACAAAATTCAGAGAAAAGGCACTTTTTTGATAAAAAGGTAGTCTCAACAAATGTAAATTTTATCGTATTGAAAATAATTATACCAAAAACTTAGTAAAGAGAAAAAAGGTCTTATACTTCGTTAAGAACAAAGAGGCTAAAAATTCAATTTGTCTGAAGGAGAAAAATTTAGAAAAAAAATTTTTTTTGTTTAAAAAACATCTCAATAAATGCAAATTTTAGAAGTATTATAAAAAAATTTTTTTAAAAACTTAGTGACGATCAAAAACGTCTAATCGAAGATCGGGAAGCAAAACTTAGTTTTTTTCGATTGTAGTCGTTGATTCAAAAGGAAAATTGCCTAAAACTGCATATTAAGGCCCCACCTTTTAACTCACTTAGACATGCATATAACTCTTTTTGATTCAATAAAGCATTGACAAAATACAACGTTTCAAAAATTACAATTTTTGGACTAAAGGCGCTTTAGCTTGGGGACCAATGGATAATATTTAAATGACCTTTGGGCCAATATTTTTACATGATTTACTATATCACTAGACTAAATGAAAAATATAAATTAATCGTTTTATATGCATCATGACAAGAAATTGTAGTTGACAAATCATATTAACATTGACTGTATAGTGATGTCAATCTATAATTTTCTCACAAAATTCAGGTTCGAACAGATTTTTGTTTTTTTAAAGTAGAAGTTTTTGATGTTGTTTACAAGATCTGTACTATACATGTAGATTATTAACGAAAAACTATAATATGAATAAATCAATGTTTGTTAGACTATAATTTTTTGACAAAAAAACTTCATTATAATACATTATTCAAGGGTTCTGTAAATAAATGGCTCAATAGTCCTGTATATCCGCCATCAAAAATTTATCTAAATTGTAGGCTACTATATTACAGAAATCAAAATAAAAAATATTAAATTTTTCAACAGTTACAGCCACTGCCAATAGCCGCAAAATTACAAGAATGCTACATCTGAAACATACTGCAGCAGACTAAATCAAGTAAATAAGCGTTCAAGTAGCACGGCCTGCCACTCATTTTTTAAAGAAATCCAAGATCCTGAATAAAAATCTCAATTTCGTTGGAAATGATAATTTCAAGATGTTAATCAATTTATTTTAATGCTAATTAGATAGGAAATGATTACTGCTTCACAGTTCTTCTCCCAAAATCTTAGACATTTCTTTTCGATCATATCTGAAATTGCAAGGAGTGACAGCACCGCTAGTGGGCAGTTTGCTTCATACAAAGAATAAAAGAGTTGAGCACGTACAATACCGTTACCCATCATAGTTTTTTGGATAAGTGTATCATGAAGTTGCGAGTGAAATTAACTATTTTTCTAAACGTTCATTATTTAGATGCAAAAATAAATAAATTATCATCCAGCGCCAATAGTTTTGCGGTGACAGTAACAACAAATCAATAATCAAAATTAAGGTCTAATATTTATTTACGCTACTCCACTCGTATTATTGTAAAACGTTTATATACAGGGTGTCCCAAAAAGTTGTATAAACGTTTTAGCAGCTTATAACTTAAATGTTTTTTTTTTTACTTGCAGATAATTATATATTGTTAATTGGTTTGCTTTAATTCATTTTGAGGTAAAGCTATTATACATATACGTTTTAGCAGTTGATTACTCAAATATTTATTTTTGTTTGCGGATTAAATCCTTTGATCAAAATGATCGCAGCCAGACTAAAATTTGAAGAAAAAAATTCGTTTTAAAATACTACTGAAAGCATAAAAACGCAGTTGAAGTGCAAAGACAATTTAGAAGAATGTTTTTAAAATACCATTGATACGAGTTACCATGACTTGAATTAGAGATAAGTTTGAAGCCGACAATATTGTTCGTAGCTAACGTCTCCAAAAAGCATTCTGGAAGACCACGTACATCGACAAGTCTTACAAAGTTACCAGCGGTGTTATTTAAGTATATAATTTAAAGTGTGTATACATCTTTTTGGGAAGCAATTATTTAAAGTGTGTATACATCGTTTTGGGACACCCTGTATATATACATGTTGTAAGAGTAAATCAATCTTCCTTGCAGAGTGCTCAATGAAAAGATCAGAACAATTTAATACAAAATTTATTCAACCACAGTTTAAAAACCACAACAGTCTCTTTTATCTTATAGAATCATCAGGTGGTTATTTATTCAAATAGATTCTATTTATTTATTTATTTATCAACATTGAGTTTTTCGACTTCCATTTTTGCATTTGAATTTCAACGTCATGCCCATTGTGCTTTTATAAGTGATAAATAACTCGATTCATTAACCACCATTTTTATAATTATTCTTAGTAACTTATCACAAAATTAAGGTTAACTGCATGTGATTCGATTACGCTGAGAATCGTTTTTAGTATATGATGAAAAGATTGAGAGAGCGTGGCGACGGTAGCTGAGACAAACGGGAATGTTGAAGTGGAGAATCGTGGAACGTAGAATTGCTTAATGTATTTGAATTTTTTCAATTGATAATGATAAATCGAACTTTAGAAAAAACTTCGAGTAATTGTCAGCAAAATCGCGTCCTTCTTAATTTTTTTAAGTCAAAACGACTTTTTAACGTTTAATTTAGTGGTCGCCTTACGGATCGCACTACTTTGTCGATAAGCGCCTTTTAGTGAATTAGCCAACTGCCTTTTTCCAACAAAAAAAAAGTGCCTATAAAAAGCGTGAGATCGATGCGAAAAACTCTGACTTTACCAGAAATTTTTGCTGCTGAGTTACCTCAAGAGGAAAATCGCCACTCCTACTTCCACCCCTCGTGCGACTATGCACTAACCTGGCATCAGCTGCAACTGTGGCAGCTGTTGACAAGCTCTTTATTCATTCAAACTTGGTTCAAGCAATAGTAGACCTACCAGCTTTCTTTATTCGCTACTTTTATGATTTATGCCCGTACAAAAAAATATCCCGGAAAACCGGTAAAAACCGGGATATTTTTAGCCGGTAATATTCATGTTAAAGCTTGTAAAAGTATGGGTATTATGGCCGTTTTTCTGGCATATTTTTTTAAATAGTGTCCTGGTATGACGTGAAATAGCGGGATTTACCAGGACCAAATATTTGAACCAGAGATTATGCTGGTAAACCGTAAATTATTAGGATGGATTACTATACCGGTATACCGTAAAAAACCGGGAATAAATATTACAATGAAAATTATGTCGGTAAACAGTAAATTACCAGGATGGACTACTAATACCGGTATAACGTAAAAAATCGGGATTACATCCTACAATGAAGATGATGTCGGTAAACCGAAAATTACTAGAATTAATCAATACAACGTTAAACTGCTAAATATCAGGAAAAACCATTAAGATAAAAATGATACCGGTAACCGTAAATTACTGGGATAAATTATTGCCACACTGGTAAACCGCTAAATACCGGGATCAAATATTACAATAAAAATGATGCTGGTGAACCGCAAATTACTGGGATAAATTATCACACCCCTATGCCATGAAAAACCGGGACCAAATATATAGACGAAAATGATGCTGGTAAACCATAAATTACTAGGATGGATTATTACTACATAGGTATACCGGGAAATACAAGGACCAAATGTTAAGACATAAATGTTGCTGGTAAACCATAAATTACTAGGATTGATTATTACTACATTGGTATACTTCGAAATACCGGGATCAAATATTACAATAAAAATGATGCTGGTAAACCGCAAATTACTAGGATGGATTATCACATTCGTATACTGTGAAATACCGGGACCAAATATTAAAATGAAAATGATGCTCCGCAAATTATTAGGATGAATTATTATACTGGTATACCGTAAATCACCAGGGCTGAAACTACAATAAAACCATCCCGGTAAATTGCAAATTCCTAGGATGAATTATTATCTCAACGATAAATCGTGAAACACGGGGACAAAACATTAGAATGAAAAGCATTCGAAAAATACCAAGATGAATTATTATTACACTGATATACCATGAAATAGTGGGACAAAATTTTACAATAAAAGGTATCCCATTCAGTCGCAAGTTACAAGGGTAAATTATCACACTGTTATACCGTAAAAAAATATTTCTATAAAAATGCAGTAAACTGTGATTTACCCCGTATATTACAATTAGTTGTGGCTAAAAACGCCGTTTTGATGGAGACTGCGATGATCATGGCCTTAGTTTAACTATATTACAAGAATATTCGGTAAAAATGTCATTGCGATTAAGGAAATATCAGCACAAAGTAATCAACATAAAAAAACATTTATTTAATATTTTGAACACAATTTCCTCGCATTTGATATTTTTGTACGACACATGTTATTGAAACCTGCGTTCCAAGAAATAACTTTTTTTTTTCATCACTCTTTAAGCATACTGGTAAAACAGGGAAGAGTTCTCTCACGTATTCTGCAAAAGCGAAAAACAAAAGATTACGACTTTGAAATTATGCCTATAATAGTTTAGATACCTCCAATAGCGCCTGATTTTCTCTCGTCTAAGGGTGGCTGATTTCCTTGGCTCTGTTTTTCACGCATCAAACAACTGTCGGCAAGATGATCTAAGTAAACAAAAAGAAAAAAATGTAATTATTTAAGTAATCAGAGAAAATATAAACTTTGAGAGGAATGATAAAAGTAAACACGAATGATCATCCTTGCAGTAAAAAACATGCAAGAGTCGCAAAGCCTGAAAGTGTACGCTTCAAGGCCTAAGCGTTAATGCTACTTTTATGTCAAATAAACAATGCAAATTACAACAGCAAATATGTTATTTCTTTTTCTGAAACCCAACAAACGGCCACACGGGTTCAAAAAATCAACAAATTGGTAAAGATCACATGATGTGCCTTAAATTGTAAATTTAGTGTTAAAGATTTACAGACATCAAAGTTTAATTTACATTAAAACAATACATTTCTACAGCATCTTTTTTTTACCGTAATTTGAAAAGTATTTAGTTAATGTTTGGGATTTATGGAACAAAATCATAGTATTGCGTATACTTTATAAAAATATTTTTTCTAAATAATTCAAAGGTAAACAAAAAGAAAATGTAAGAATAGTTTACCAGGGTATGGAGAAAAACCAACTTCCAAAAGATCATTGACAAGTTTTGAAGGGCTGCTGTGATTACAGCGAGATAACATTGCAGCTGACACTACAACATTTCCTTTACGATCTAATATCTTGAATGTAAAAAAGGAAGTTTACGGTAACAATCAATACACTGTAATATAATTACAAACATTTTTTTAACTCTAATGGTTCTCGTCTGACTTCCAAAGTTGTTGCCACGAATCTTGGCTGGAAGTCCATATTGCTTTTTAATTTTTCCATGTTGGACACCACTTTATGTAGCTTGTCAACAAGGGCAGGTAATTCTATTGTAAACAAACAAAATCCACCTTACATGAAGTTTTATCTTGAATTAAAAGTCACCGATTAAAAGCAAATATTTTAACTACACCTTTAAGTATCAGAATGTACGGTACCTTTTACCAACTATCTCATAATTGATATTTTACACGTGCTACTTTTATTTGTCAAAACATTGGAAAAATTTTGTGCGGTTTTAATCAGCAGCATGCTAATTTGTCAAACATTTTTAAACATTTTCCAAGAATTACTTAAATAAGTGCTTCTCTAACTATGTGACGTAGAGCAGTGTTTCCCAAACTGTGTGCCGCTGAAGAGGCTGAAGTGTGCCGCTATGAAGAGGCTAAAGTGTGCCGCGAAAGTTTTATGCTTTGACAAAACCTTATGATGTAAATCTTTTTGGTCCTCGTTGCATTGCTATGGGTTTTAACTTTTCATCTTAACTTAAGCAATTTGTTTCACTATTGCTCACACACTTTTCGAAACAACAAAACTTAACATCCTAAAACGGTTATAGTGACTTCACAATTGTATGAATAGAAAAATAGCGAAATTAGAGATCAAATCGAAGTGAAGAACTTTTCTTTCATTTTCTTTTAAGAGATCACCATGATTTTGGAAAAAATAAGGGAAATAGAGATCAAATCGAAGTGAAGACTTCTTTTTTTTAAAGATCACCTGATTTTGGTAACAGAAATTAATAAAAACGGTCTAAAAGTCCCGCGATTTTTGATGGGTTTTAAAAATGTGCCGTAAACGGAAAAAGGTTGAAAAATGCTGGTATATGCCGTAGTTCAATAAATTGTTTTGTTACTAAATTATTTATTTCTTGTGCTCGTTTTTGGTTGTTTGCTAGTTCTTTGCAAGAATAGCGTTTTACCCTAGTTAGTTGAAAAGCAATTTGGTTGAGATCCGAGTGTGCCGCGTTTGAAATTTATGTTGTCAAGTGTGCCTCGAGCAAAAAAAGTTTGAAAACCACTGACGTAGAGGAATCGGGTGGGTATTATCTTTTATTGTATGGAAATGGCAATCTAAACCTGAAATTGTCCTTATTTTTTCATGAACTGAATCACTTGTTACCCAGTTGGAAAAATGAAGTCATACCTGGCAAAGCATTAAAACTGCTTTTTGTAGCTCTTGTCACATAAAAGCAACAGAGAAAAGGGTTTTCTTATGTATTCTGGAAATCAAAAAAAACAAAAGATTACGACATTGAATTTAAGAATCAAAAAGTTAAGTACCTGTAATTGCTCTATGCACGCGTTTATTTATTCAACAACGCGCGCTGAATGTCTTCTGAAAGCGAGGGCGATCGATTTTTTTCCTTTGTATATACAAGCGCCTCCGTCGCTTTCCTGTGAGTCAGGAGGATAAATATAGAGATAAAAAAATAAATAAAATAAATATTATGTCGCAAACAGCTGTTTGCAAAAACTATAAAAACAAAAAAACTATTTTGAATTTATGTAAGGTAAGCTTTAAGAAGTATCAAGTAATCACAAAAATATGAACTCTAAGTGCAAACAAAATCAAACATGCATTGTTGTCCTTTAAGCAGAAACATGCAAGAATGGCAAGGCCGGAAGTATTAACTTTTGAAGGCTTAGGCAATATTCATACCTTCAATTAATAGAATTGCTTTTCTATTACACGAAAAACAAATTTTGTAAATATGTTTTTCTTTTTTCTTGAACCGAACAATGGCCATAGTGTTTGAAATCAAAAAACCAGAAAAATTGTACGATTTGCTTCCAAATTGCTGCCTTCATTAATTGTACGACGCTATGTCACAATTGCTTTTGTATTCTTTACTCTTCAGTTGTTTACCGCAAAATTTATGTGAATTTCGTTTTGAATCGCAATTTTAAAAGCATGGTGTAAACTGTTCACTGCATGATATTTTTCAAAACCATATCTCACAATTTTCCTCGATGTTATTTTGTAACCCTTCTCAAATATTTCCTCACAGAACTTTCACAGTTGTAAGCTCTCAAGCTGCGTCATTAAGCATGCATAATTTTTTTTTTTTTTATTTATTTTATCTTTATATTTATCCTCCTGACTCGCAGGAAAGCGTTGGAGGCGCTATACATAGGACAAGCAATTACCCCGACCTGCTTCCGGAGATGCCAAGATATTGCTGTCCGCTTGTAATTTAATAGAGATATGACTGTAATTTAGAGCTACTTGCCAAGACCACAAAGCAGGGGAAAGTGCCGTAAAGTGTCGTTCCCAAGGACACAACAGGATGGCGCGAGTGGGTTTTGAACCGAGACCATGTTGATCATAAGCTCGGCGCTTTAACCACTCGACCACGCTACCGACAATTCAATAACTAAAGCTTATTACTATGTAAATGAAAATACAATGCACGCGAATTATAATTTATGTAAAGTTAGGTCTTACTAATGGAACAAATAAAATCAACGTTTTTTACTTTATACACTAAGTAAAGCGGTTTTCAACAATGATTTAAAAGCTAGTGCCACCTTTTTGAAAATTGAAATGAAAGTGCCTTTTTTGAATTTTGTTTAATCAATCAGGCATGACCGTTTTGATTTAAATTAATGCAGAAAACATTTCTAATGAATAGAGCGAGCGACAACTGCGACAACGCACTAGTTGTAATGTCGTAAAACGCGCCCAAACGGTCCAACGCTGCGGTTTTCTCTTAAACAGAAACACTAGCGTACCGAGGGGGAGGCCACTGTGCCATGGCCCCCCTCAGACCCTAAAAATGAAAAATTGTAAAGCAAAACCAAGCAGTTTTAGCAAAAGCAAAGCTGGCTTTCCGCAAGTATTCGGGGTTCTCCCTGGATTTTGAAGCATATACGCAATGATGGATATTGGGTGAGGCAAATGAGGCAGTTGCCTCGGGCCCCCCTTTTTTTGGGGCCTTCCTCGATTTTAGGGGGCCCCCTCGAAAATAGCACTTACAGTTTGAGTTTGCTGCAGATGTTATTTTTAGAGATTATTATGTAGTTGGGAGGAAAAGTGGTAAACAGAAGATCGATTCAAGGTGAAGACCTTTCTTTTTTTTAGAGATCACCATGATTTTGGGAGAGAAAAGTGAAAGACGAAATCAAAGCCCTTATTTTTTTAGAGAACATCAATTTTTGGAAATTCTTGCCTCGGGCCCCTGAATTTGAATATCCACCACTGTGCGAACACTTTTTTGGTTTTCGAGAAGCTTCCGATTTGACCGATACCAAAATGCGTATTTTTAGGTGTAATTTTGCAAAATTTTTTCGGGGCATGCCCCCGGACCACCCTTCCCAAGTTGATTTGTGACGTCACACAATTGTGACAAAACTCCCCCTCGGAAACTTTCTGCGTACGCCACTGAACAGACAAAACAGAGTTGGAAAAGAAAAAATAAATAACAGTAACAAACACTCATTGAATTAATAATATATAAAATAGCCACGTCTTACTTAAACGTTTAACCAACCGATGCTCAACATTAAGCATATTTACAGAAATGAAACAACATGGTGAAAGCTGCAGTTTAAATTTACAATTTAATTTTAATATGCACACCGAATTAATTACTTGTATTTTAAAACCACTTAGCATTATCAAAACAAACATTCAACAACATTATAATGAATTTTTTACCAGAATTTTACCTGAATTTCTGACTGCCAATTCGAATCAAAATTATTCTTTAAATACTTAAAACGCTGCAATCTATCTGCTTATAATCTTCGACAATAAAAATAACTACTAGCACGCAATGCCGATATAACTCTCACATTAATTACAGTTAATCCTTTTGTATCGTAGAAATTAGCAAACCGTTAACTATGCCATCATTTTAGAAAGTCGCTAAAACAAAACGAGTAATTTAAATTACGTTCTTGCCGATAAAGCAAATTTGGGATGTTACACTAATAATCCTTGCTTACAGTGAACTGCTCTGCCGTGAAAAGCATTTCTTCTGCCCATGTAGTAGGCCTATACAAAATCGTGCAACTTCCAAATCAAAAACATATTTTCTGAGCATTGCATACCAACTTCGATATGCAATGATTCATTGGTCAAATCAACTTTTGTACCAAAAATTTTAACTAAATTTTATCTAGACGAAATCCTTGTTGCTTTTTTTACAGCAAATTAATTATAGGATATTAATGAATATAGAAAGGTATTTTAGAAGCTTTTGGAGGTTTATTTGTACCACCTTTTGCAAAATGAATAAATAATCATAATAATTCAAGCATTGTTTTTTTAGTTTACAAAAATTTGACCGAGATTAAATGGTAACGTCGCATAACAAAGATTACTGTATTGAGCAATCGCTGTAGAAGTATTTTTTGTTTCTTTCACTGATTTTTTGCTTCTCTTGGCGGTTTATAGGTTTTCTCCTGATGTTTTCTTTTACTTTCCTGGTTTACTATTAAGCAGTTTTAGTCAAAGTAATCCCGGTAAAACCTTGGGTTTTCGCAGTAAATATTTTATAAAGACAATTTCTTAGAAAATTGAACAAGTTTTTATGGTATACCAGGTTGTTAAAAATTTTGCCAGTATTTTGCAAATTTTTTACAACAAATTGCCAATATGAAGATTAGTATTTCACAAGCTTCCTAATTTACCAGAATTTAGTTAAAGGAATCCCAGTAAATCCTAGCTTTTTTGTGATAAAGATTTTATAGACAAATGTTAGAAAACTGAACAAATTTTTTTCATTGTATACCAGGTTAATGTGTCAGTTTCAACACTATTTTTAACTTTAGTAAAAAAGCAACTTCATCGGGTGTTAGCTCTGTTTGTGCATGCTGTAAAATTTTCACAACTCTATTTTGGAAATAAGGCTGTTGTGGATTGCAACAACATCAACTATTTATTGGATAGTTTTGTTGCAATCAATTAATTGCAACTGATTTTTCATCAATTATTTTTTTACAACTCCTGGACTTGACACTTTTGCTCCAGCATTTCTTATCTAAGGCCGGTTTTGTTATCGGCTATTGTGTAGGTTCTTTCACACAGGAATCGCATGGACATTTGCTTTTAAACAAAATTTATTCAGCACTTTATTCCAATTTTCTTATATGAATTTAACTTTGCTTTTAATGTACATTTAAGTTCAAAATCTTGTAACTTGTATCTTTTAGTCAAGGGTGAACAAGAACAAAATCTTGTAACTTGTATCTTGTAACTTGTATATTTTAATAAACTTGTAGGCTATCTTATATATACTTGTATCTTGTAACTTGTATATATTGTAACTTGTACATTTGTAACAAAATAATCTTGTATATTGCAACTTGTTTAGTAACAAAATCTTGTAATCTTGTAAGTAAATATAAAAACCTTGTAACTTGTGTCTTGTAGTCAAGGTCAGTCCTGAAGCCTTAAAAGTTAATTCTATAGTGAGATAGAATTGTTTTAGCCTGTGTAGTAAATAAATTATTAAGTTTAATATTAGCTATTGGAGTGCTAATTTATTCTTATAGTTAGTCAGTACAAAGTTGTTGAGTGATTTTTTACAGATATTGGCGCTGTAAATGGCTTTAATGTTTGGTTCAGCTCGAAAGTAAAGTTTTACAAGAAGAGATCAAATTCGTTTGATTTTGTAAATATATTCTTTATAGCTAGAAAGTATTTGTAGAAGCAAGTTTTATAACAAATTCATTTGTACTTAGCCAGAACCAACTGTTTTAAGAATTCCAGTCTAGCAGCAAACTATTTTTAGAGCCAGCATAATTAAACACAGCTTTTTTTCAGCGCTTGTGTTTGGCTTAGGTAGTTCAACAGGCCTTTTTGGATTTTCGAGTAAAGTTGTGACAGTAATATCGGTGATTTTATAGTTTGATTTTATCAAGATATGATTGAAATAACGAACAACCTATCAAGGCCGCTAAGCAGAGAAAAGCATCGTAAAGTGTCTTACCCAAGGACATTACCCAAAAAAAAACGAGAATAACCTTTGAGCCGCGACCGTGGCAATTGTCTGCACCCTCAATAGGGCGCTATTAACTAACTATTAACTATTAACTATACGATGCCAATAATTCTATCACCAACTGGCTTCATTGAGCCTATTTTGCAACATGCTTGTGAAAACCTGCAGAGTTTCCAATAAAATCATCAACTGTTTTGAATTTTTTCAAGTGCTATGTGCTATTTTATATTTAAATGCCTTAAAAATAATTGCATTTACTTAGTTTTTTACACAAAATTTCTTTTTTAACAGATTGCCAACTAAAGCAGGCTTATTTAGAGCTAAGTAGCTTAAATCGAATTAAAATTAAACTTGTTAAGCAAAAGAAGACATAATTGGAAGAAGACAGAAAGAGACTAAAAAAGACATTAGTGGAAACCTGATCCAGTGGTTACGAGCACCATAATCGATGGCAAACGTGATCAACATGGTTGTGGTTCAAAACCTACTCGCGCCATTTTGTAGTGTAGTTGGCAAAGACAATTTACGGCACTTTCCCTGCTTGGCGGTTTTGGCAAGTTGCTCTAAATACAATCGTGTTTCTAAATGAAATAAAAAAATTTAACCACAGTGCTGACAGCCACTGATGACTTTAATAGGGTGCGAACAGAACGGCCGCACCAGGTCCCCCCTAGAATACATCAAAAGTGTCCCCCCCTACCAAAAAAATTGGTCTATTTCTTCATAGTAGCAGCAAGACGTTGATGGTATATCAAAAAAGAAATTTGGAAAAAAATTTTTGAAGATTAGCAGGCTTCTGGTCCTTAGGTTGTTGTGTCACTTGTGCATGTTGAAGTAAAAACTTTGGATCAAGTCTAATACCTGCCCGGCCGGGGATATCTTCGCAACGAAAAAAGTTGAGAAGCACTGCTTTAAAGAAAAGCGAAACGGCGAAACGAAGAGTGAAAAGGAATCTTTTAGATTCATATTTAAAAGAATTTATGTGGCGAGACAACGTTCTTAAACTTAATTTTATGAATTTAATAGATTAATAAATAATTATTGTTAATAATTCATTTTTTTATGTGTTCAATATACTGTAAATAATTCAAAAAAATACTTTTTTGTATGTTCATTATACTGTAAGTAATTCAAAAAAATATACTATTATAATAAATTATAAAAAATTACCTTATTGTTAATCGGTGCAGATATTAGACCTGATCATTAATCCGGGCAGATATTAGACTTGATCCAAAACTTTTTTTAAAGATCATAACGTCTTGAGACAGTAAAAAGTGCGTCTCCAAGCTTTGGATCACCTAATAGTGGTCCACCTAAATCGAAGACCTTTTTTTTAGATCATTTTGTTTTCATATACTAAAAATGGCTTCAGCTACCTTTTTTTTAATATACTAAATAGTGGCCCCCCTTACTTTTTTTGCACCAGGCCCCCTTTTCGTAAGGCCATCACTGCTGACAGCAATATCTTGACATCTCCGGTAGCAGGTTGGAGTAATCGCTGAACGATCGCCCTAATCCGCCTCAAGCCTCCAACGTCCTCCTGCGAGTCATGAGGATAAATCTTAAATTTTTCTCCAGACTCGCTGGAAAGCATGTAAATGTATAGATGAAAATAAAATTAGGCCGCCAACTTTTGAGGCTACAAGATATCAGCTGTTTGAACTTTGCTTTTAAGTCATTCGAAATGCTAACCTGCATGTGAATTTGAAACCGAAGTTTGAGTATGTTGCTCACGTTACGAGTGAAGTGACCTGATCAGGTCCAACCATTCCGTTGATTGCTTATTTGGAAGAAATGTCTAAAAAAAAACAAGAAATGATCCGTAGCAGCAATTGAAGAAAGTTTTTTGTAAAAAGAGACTTTGTTAATTTAGTTGATTGATTTTAAACAGCCAATTTTAAATGTTATGTTAAATGTTATGGTTGCCTGAGAAAAAGAGATTTTCAAAAAAGCTATATAAATAAGAAACAAGAAGCCCATCAACCCGGCGGCAGTAAACACGTTTTGATCACTGCTGTTGATTTCGTTGCGGAAATTATAGCAGTTACTGCGCCCACGAGAGCGAAATCAAACTTTTCTAATAGCATCTGCTGCAAGATATTTTTGTATTTCCCACTATTTTTCTCTTTTTTATACAAACAGGCAGTAGCGTATTTAGGGGGGGCAGTGTGCCATGGCCACCCCTTGGAAATGGCTAATACGTAGGCTTACCATTGATAGGACAGTACTTCTAGTGCCATGGCCCCCTCGGAACCCACTGATACTTTAAGGCAGAAATCCCGCCAGAAAACGAAGACAGATTCCGTGAGCAGATCCCTTTTTTTGGCTTTTTCAGAGATTACTAGTTTTCAGAGACAATAATCACAAAATCTGAGATTGATTCAAAGTGAAGACCTTTTTCTGAAAACACTTTATTTTTGAGACGAAAATAGAAAATCTGAGATTGATTGAAAGTAAAGAGATTTTTTTTCGCTACCACTTGAAAAAAATTTTCCATAAACTATATTTGATTGTGGTTGTATGCCCCCCTTTCAAAAGTCCTCGGTGGGCCACTGTAAACAGATAACAGTTTATCATATTGTCTGCTGAATGACACACTATAACTTTAACTTTTTTTCAGTTGAATTTCAAGAAGTTGGATGAGTTCTGACATTAAATTAGCAAGTCAAACTTTTCTTTTGAAAAAGAAAGCACAGTGTGAAATTGCAGACATTCATACGTATAGGTAACTTTATTATCTCAGCATAGATATCGAAAGAGAGGAGTGTAAAAGAAGTTCACAACTTTCATTGCAACATTTATTTTTTACTTAAGCGATTTGCATATCTTTCTTGAGGCTATAACGCTTCTCGATGTAAAGTACAGTTTTGAAAAAAGTTTATAATCACCGTTGCATTATTCAGACAATATTATTGGCGGTTTAACAGCACTGTTGTTGAAATTGCTGTCATAATTAGTAGATAATTAATAAACTATTTTCAGGTGATAATTTTAATTGAAAACTAGTTAATGATTGATTTCCCACCTGGACCTCTATCATTGCCCACTAGTGGGAAATTACTCAGAGGTAAAGAGCCCATGCATTAGATTATAAAAAAGTTAATCAGTTCATTTTAAACAATTTTCGGACTAAGAACTAATCCTTCACAATGAAACAAGATCAAATTGTCCGAAACCCAGGGCGTCGCGTTGCACTCTCTTCCTTTGGAAAACTTTGTATCTCAAAATTATTCGTCGGAGAGCATATCACACCATATCAAGTCTGTCGTGAGATGCCGCAAGAAATCTAGAACGATTAAGTTTTGTAATCAGCACAATTCACATCTGATCTGTGTGATATGTTAAGGGACAAAAAAACTGCGGATTCTCCTTAAGCAAGACTGAGCTGTGGAAATTATACTGTGAAGAGGTTAAAAAGAAAAAAAACGAACCTTTTTCCCAGTGATTTTAATTTTTTCTTTCTTAAAAAAAGAGAAGTAAAATTGCTGATGAAGGTAAAGCGAAGGTATATATATTACTGCAGTTTATCTTTGCAACATTTGTGCTTCGCTATATCGAGTCTGGCTTAATAGGTTGTAATTAAATTAAAAAAGTTCTTTTGGAGTTTTAAAAGTCTCGTATACTTCGCTGTTGCTTTTACAATAATTTATGTCCACAAGCTAACAATCAAGTCGATCAGGGGTCAAACAATTGTTTGGCAGTTCAGAGAAATTTTCGACATTAATTATATAATTTTGAAAGAGGGGTTAGTGCAGGGGTGGGCAAACTACGGCTCGCGAGCGGCATGTGGCCCTCCGCAACCTTCCGTGCAGACTGCAAAAGCCTCAAGTAAATAACTTTGCTCTCTCTTTGCTTTCAATTGTGACACTCTCTAAAAAAAAGGTGGTCACTTTCAATCAATATCCAAAATTTGGGATCACTACTTTTTCGACAAAAATGGAGATTTTGGACATTGATCAAAAGTGATGATCTTTTTCTTTTTAGAGATCACTTTATTTTGGGCACGAAAATCAGGTAAACCAATATAGACTCCAAATGAAGAGCTTTTTTTTAAGAGATCACTACAGTATAGTACGGCCCGCAAACGAATTCAACTTCTGAATGCGGTCCTCGAGCTAAAATGTTTACCCATCCGTAAAATAGTAAATTGAGCTTCAGAAGCTCTTTCTCAAACTCAATGCTTTTTAAGCTTTTTTGCAACGGTACACACTTTTAATTAAACTTTAAAAAAACTGTATAGTACACCACAGATCTACATTATGGCTTTAAGTTCAACACTGTAATATTTCGTAGGTTCAAAATTGATTACACGGTATGACTGTAACTCATGTACAAATTTCTATTCGTTTTGGAAACAAAATGTATAGTTAAAGTGGTCTTTTTCAGTCTTTAGACCTACCTGTTTTTTTAAGTGAATTGGGAACTAAAAAGCAACCATGTAATAATCAGTAATAAAGTTTAAAAAAAGAGGTTTTCTGGAATTGAACAACTTTTTTTAGTTATCATGGTGCTACTATAAAAGAAGGGATGTGAAAATTAATCAAAGATAAAAAAAATAAATAAAATGACAGGCATTCTAATAGTCAGACTACACTAAAAAATAACCCTGTGCTCCCCAGTATACCTCATCAGGTTGGTACACACTCCAAAAATTCAGGTACGAACACCCTGAAGTGTACGATTCAAACGCTTAAAAAGCACTGCTCTAACTCATAAAAAATTTGAATCTTTTCCGTTTATTTCTATTCATTGGCCAATTTATTAATTTGAAAAATAAATTAAAATTTGTCATAATGAGCACACTTTGAATTGTATGAAGCGAGACGGCTCAGCCAAAGGTTTTGAAAGCCAAAAGAAATTTTTTTAAAAATCTTCATTTCACTTTGGAGGTCGTTCAAGATTTTTTGAGTTTGTATGGGGACTACGGTTTTTTAGGTCCCATATTTTTTGAATGGTGATAATTAACTTTAACGTATAACCAACTTGTTGTAAAATTTTGCTTTAGTTTTTACTTTAGGCTTAAACAAATAAACATAGCCGAAATTTATATAAAAGAGGAATTATTGTACTTAATTTTTTTTTGTATTTTTGCAAAACAATTTTTTCTCTTCTAATTTTTTCATGGTTATCATATTGATAGTTACTGTTATCTTCTTTATAATGCGGAAAATGTCGGAGGCATTTTAAGTAGAGCAGCAATTTGCAAAATATTAGCATTCTGCGACACTAAATTATTATAGTCTGGTAGTAATTTTTTAATTAAAGTCAAGTGACTATAATTTGAAGCTTTATGCGAAGACCATCAAACATAAAAAGTGACCTAAAATGCTTTTCTAAACGACACCTAATAAGCATTGAGTCAAGCCCGGACCATGTCAGTTATTACAACGTAATTCTGCTGACCGACCACTAAGCATTGATAATCAGTATTAATTTCTCTATTAGCTACTGAACTGTTGATAAGAGCTTTTTCAAAATGACTACAAGTCAGCAACCAACGCAGTATCACGTAATCCATGATTGTGACACTGGTTCAGATGATGCAATCGCCCTAATGATGTTGTTAAATCAACATCATAACCATATTCCTGTGGCCGTAACATGCGTCAATGGTAACACTGAATTATGCCACGTCAGAATGAACAATTTGAGAATTTTAAAGTTATTCAATAAATTGAACGAAGTAAGTTTTTGCCGTATTTAATCAGACTTTCAATAAATAGCGTGGTCAGTTGCATTTTCGATAATTTTCTGACAACTGTCGACTTTGCATTGAAATTTTCAATGCAGAATAAAAACATAACTTCTTGCTTGAAACTGGCACAATGCGTTGAGAATGCAGGGCAACCTGAGTTCGATTCTTGTCATGTTCGCATAATGAAAACAAAACAGCTCAAAGGTTTCTCATTTACGACTTTTAAGTTTCACTAAACAAAAAGTAATATTGCTGTTTCAAACGAAATATATAAAGTGTTTGTACCTATAGAAAACAATTAAAGTTCATAATCGCATCTGCGCCATAGTTATTTAATTTATTTACATTCATCTTTTTTTCTATTAATTGCATTCTACGTTGTTTCATAGGGCATAGTATGTTTACAGCAATTTGCTGTAACAGCAAAGTGAAAACAAATCCTGCAAAATGTTTTTCAATCATTTCTCTTTTTTACTTCGGTTTACGCTTTTGCAAGCGACATAAGTTTCTAAAAAATATTAGATTGTTACGTTATTGTAAAAAATTCTACGGCAAAACGGGAAAAATAAAAAAAACAATATAGAATTTTTAGGTTTTAATTTTTTTTATCCAGAATACAAAAAGTTTCGACATCAATAAAAAATATTCAAAATTTTTTGCAAGAAACTATAAGCTTTACAACGAATTACTTCCATTTTTATTGTACAAAAAAAACACTTTTTAGATTCCTGTATATAGTGGTTGCTCTAAACCGATGGTGCCAGTCGTCCCCATTCAAAATGCCAAAAACATTTTCGGGAACGATGGTATGGGAAACAAACCTGAATTTCCTCCAGCAGCTTCTTCGGAGCTGCTGACGCATCTTCAGGTTGGTGGGATGTAAACTCGATTGCATCGAAAAAATTGATTTTATTGCAAAATTGACATTTGAGTGTTGCATTTAGACAAAACATGCTGTGAAAGCAATAATTCGTCTATCAAAGCAGTACAAAGGGACTTTAAAGGTAAGTTTTTATTTTTAACTTTCTAATAAACTAAATTATGTGCTTTAAAAGTATTGATTTTGAGCAGAATCTTTGATCGGGGCTTATTAATCATTAAAGGGTAATAAAATATGTTGGGGTCTTTAAGAATAAAACTGTTGATAGATTATAAAATTTACTAGCCACAAAATCACAACTTTTAAAAAGATTTTAAAACAAAAAATTTACAGGTTTGATTTAACATTTGATGTGATGTGATTAAAAATAAGGTAAAAAGACTACTGGTTGAAAGTTTTAAAATTAGACCATACATCCGGGATACAGGGTGGCAGGGATTAATGTCAACTTGAAGATTAAGGTGTGAAAATTTTTTAGAATAACTTTATACTGTTGAAAAAGCACAGCAAAAAAAATCAAGAAAAACCTACTTTGGGCACTGATTATTTCAATTCTAGATTCACTGATTTTTAATTTCTTTTATTGAACCAATTCTGTTTAGTCCGATCCGCACAGTTTCAATTATTTTTGTTTGTTTACTTTAAAAAACCTAAATTACTTATTCCTTTTAAAATAGTACAAATAAGACATTGAGCAAAATACGTTAATATGTTTTTAAAAAGTTTTTTGTTGGTACAAAATTTTAAAATAGCTTTTAACAACAAATGCTTCATTTAAAGCTCTTTTGTTAATTAAGTAGCCTTAAAAAAGGCTGTTTTGAAAACCCGAACGTTTTCGTCTAGCTCTCTTCAGGAGGTTTCGCTAGAATGAATTGCAGAACTGAATGTAGTATTTCAAAAGTTATAAAGCTGATTCTGATTGGCTAAAAATTAAGGTTAATAATAGTTATCATAATAATTGAAAAATATTAATAAATAAAATCACGTTTCGTCAGCGTAAGAAATTTTTTTTGGCAAAAAAAGGAACAAAATTATGCAAGCTTTGTGTTAAAATTTGGAACTAAAAAAGAAAATTTTTTAAATTATGCTAACAATTTATGTTTGTAAACAAACTCTTTCTGTCTACACAAATTAGGTTTTCGAAGAGTGATGAAAATTGATTCTAAGACTGATAAGTGGAAATCGGATCGTGCTTTAGAGAAAAGCAATCGCGATCCGATCTCTCTAAAGCACGATCCGATTTCCACTTATCAGTCTTAGAATCAATTTTCATCACTCTTCGAAAACCTAATTTGTGTAGACAGAAAGAGTTTGTTTACAAACATAAATTGTTAGCATAATTTAAAAAATTTTCTTTTTTAGTTCCAAATTTTAACACAAAGCTTGCATAATTTTGTTCCTTTTTTTGCCAAAAAAAATTTCTTACGCTGACGAAACGTGATTTTATTTATTAATATTTTTCAATTATTATGATAACTATTATTAACCTTAATTTTTAGCCAATCAGAATCAGCTTTATAACTTTTGAAATACTACATTCAGTTCTGCAATTCATTCTAGCGAAACCTCCTGAAGAGAGCTAGACGAAAACGTTCGGGTTTTCAAAACAGCCTTTTTTAAGGCTACTTAATTAACAAAAGAGCTTTAAATGAAGCATTTGTTGTTAAAAGCTATTTTAATATGTTTTTAAAAGATCGTCGCCACTGGGCCACTTACAAACATCGCGATGGCTGTACGACTTGACCCAGAACTACCGTCTCGCTTGGCTGGACTTTATATTATGGGAGGATCATTAAATGGATATGGTAAGAATTGTTTAACAATGTTTGACAGAAGAGTACTCTGCCCTGGTTGCAGCATAACTAATTACTTTATCTTTTCTTTATATTTTTCAAAAGGCCATAATTCTTAGTAAAAAAAATGCTATTTATCTGATGTGAAGTTTTTTAAACTATCTTAAACCATAATTTAGAACTTTCTGGCGGTTAATCTATGATTTTTGCTTGAACCTTGATCCTTCTTTAAGCGAAAATATTTTTATTAGTTTTTTTAAAACCTTATGATTCTCATCCTTTCAAAAAAAACTTTCAACTCGGAAAAAGTCAAGAAAAACTATATGGTTTAATAAACCGAGTTCACCAAAACTAACAGGCTCATAAATGAAAATTCTTAATTTTAAATTTCAATATGGCAGCCAGCACGAGGTCGAGGCGGTGACTTGACTATAAAAAATCAATCATCTGTTAAACGAATAAAATGATATTTTTTGTTTATCCTTTCTAGCGTTTTAAATTTCAGACTTCAGCCTTTAATCACAAATAGAAAAGTTTAATATTTGTGGAAAGGCTGAAATTTTAGTAAATTCCTTTTAATAAACATAAAAAAGTTGATCTGACTTGTAAATTTTTTGAAAGCAAGAAGAAAGAGTAATTTTTCACGTCCGCTTTCAGTCTAAACCAGCTGGCTTCCAACCTTGTTATGATTGCAAGGTGATCGGTAAATTCCATTCCGGTCAATTACACCCCGGTAAATTCTACCATAGATTAAGGATTAAGGTTAAGGTAAGAATGGGGTTAGGGTCGTGGTTTTCGTCAACAAAGGGAAACCCCACAGTTTCCGATTAAACTTTGGAATGTGTGTGATCCGGGTGGAATTTACCGGGGTGGAATTTACGGGGCAAGAACCGATTGCGAACCGGTAATAAATGAAAGCAACTTTTGCGGCCCAAGTGTGCCTATTTCAGTAAAAACAAAAAAGTCTTGGTTTTCCATCTTAGCAACGACCCTTTTTTTCTTGAACATCAACTGAAAACTTGTATGTTAAATCTAACTAAGTATTTTTTTTAATCAAACGAAAATGTGCGTTTAGTAAATTTGTTGTTTTAAATCAGAACTCAATAGCACCTTAAAAATCTTGCTATCAGAGTCTAAAATTGAAAAAAATTGCGGCGGACGGATAAAAAAGAACCGGCACCGATCCGCAGATCAATGGTTGGAAACATTGGTCTAAACCAAGGGTGCCCAACCCGCGGCCCGCCAAGGAATTTTCAATCAGACGCTTAATTTTCTTGAATTAGAGTCTAAACCTTCTGAACCTGTGTTCCGCGAGAGATTCCCAAATGTGCCGCAAAACGTTTGAAAAACGCTAGTCCAGTGATGACCAACCTGCGGTTAGTAGGCATTTAATCGACAAAATAAAGCCTGAATCAAAATTAAGATCTTTTTTCTTTTAGAGAACACCTGATTTTGGAGACGAAAATAGCAAATCAGACCCTGATTCTGAATGAACACCTTTTTTTGTTAGAGAACACCTGTTTTGGAGACGGAAATCAAGAAATTTGGTCTAAGTGCGCCGTAGCGTAAAATTTTTGAACTAACTTGCATGAGAACATCACTTTAATTACTGCAGCGATTGTGGATCGAGGTAAACTTATAGAAGAATATTTGGCTCGCGACGAGTAAAAAGTTGGCCTCCCCTGGTCTAAACCAACCTTAATGATTTGTTAAAAAGTAGAATGGAACATTTTACCGCAAAAAACATGTATGTTCAAAGTAATTTTTTCTTAGTTTCGTGTTACCTTAACTTGTTACAACGTAACATAACTTATTCTTCCCTAAAATTTAGCTTTAGTTTAACCTTTATTCACTAAAAGTAGCTTTTTAAATACCATTTCTACTAACGATTAACGTAACTGTCTATCTTTAGACTGTGAGTACCTAATTTTATAACAACAACGGTCGCTATATTGGATTGTCACTTTTTAAATATTGTTCAACGCCAAAAACTTATAAATGCAAAACTATGTGCCAGTTAACAACAAGATGTTTGCTTAAAAAATTAATTTTGTGATGAAATAACCAGATTTACTTCTTTATATAGATATTAAACTAAAATTTAAAACAATTTTTGCCCCTGCAGACCAGAAAGAATTTCTTTTTGCATGGTTGAAATTTTCCTGAAAAATTTCTCACTGGTTAAGAACCCCTGTTTCAGACACTTAGACGAATAATCGACTCTGTAAAAGTGATTGCTATGTAACGATAATGCATTGATCAAAATGAAAGTCGGACTTTCATTTTTTGACTTTTATTTATTCGTCTTGAAATCGATTTTAATCACTTTCAGCAAACTCAAGCTATGTCGACAGAAAGAGTTTTTAAATATAAATTGTATGTGCAAGTGTCAATACTTTTGTTTTTAATTCCAAATCTTTCATAATCTGTTTTCTTATTTTTCCATACTTTTTTACGCTGACGAAACGAAGTTTTAGTTTATTAGTTAAACTCTTTTTTCCAATATTGCATTAATGTTCATTAATTGTAATTTTCGGCCATTCAAAATCAGTCTTGAAATTTTTCAAATTTTACACTCGGTTTTATAATTAAATCTAGCGAAACCTCCTGAAAAGAGCTAGACAAAAACTTTCGAGTTTTCTAAAACAGCCTTTTTTAAGGCTATCTATTTAGCCTTAACCCTTTAATTGCCAACAGCCACTATAGTGGCTTTTAGAGCAATATTTCCGTATCTTTAAAAAAATGTATTGAAACTACTTCCGCTACATGCTAATTTTGATTTTGCTCAATCGGTACTTAACCAAACTTGAAAGAAATTTTTTTAAATTTGGGTTTTTTCTTTTGAATTTTTTTCAAAAAATTTAGTTGAAACAAATATATAGTATCTTTGAAATATTTTATGAGACAGGTAGATATGATGAACAAATTGGTGTTCTGTCAACAAAACTAAGTTTTTTTTCGGAAACTAACTATATTGACATGAATTATTGCAATTATGCAACATCAGAATAAATTAACTCACATAAAATTTAACATGAATAAAATTTGAGGTGCAAAAAGGGGTGACGCAACCCTCCCTCACAAAAAAGAATTCAACGTTCAAATCAATGCAATACAATACAAGATTCAATCAATAAAGTTATTTTCTACAAATCAATAAATTAAAAATCAAAATAAAAAGCCACATATTTGAACATGTTTACACTTTTCATGTAACTCTTGTAGATTTTGAAATATCAAAAATTTTGTAAATTCTCATTCTTGTGATAATTTACACAAAAAGGCCTGGCAGTTAAAAGGGTTAACAAAAGAGTTTTGTATAAGGCCTTTAGACTTTATAGTTATTTCAAAATTTAACCGCAAAAAATTTTTAACCATAAAGTAAAACAAAAAGTACAAAAAAATTTAATTGATAATCTCTTTTTATTTTGTTTAATTTGAAATTTTGATTAATATATTATCTTTTTCATTTTTAATATTATAGTATGAAAAATTATTGCATAACATAAAATGAAAGGCAAAAGAACTTTATCTTGAAATCTTTATGATTAGCACCCTTTCAAGAAAAATTTTCAACTCAGCAAAAATCAAAAAAAACTAATAAAAAGATCTTTGCTTAAATCTAGAAAAGTCATTGCAAGACACTAACTGTCCGTAATTTACTTTGCAGTCCGTTTTTAATTTTAATCCACAGGAAATATTACTGCTGCTGCTGAGTTCAATTTCTATTCCGATCCTGAAGCAGTTTTTGTTGTTCTACAAGAATTCACAGCTTCTTGTCCGACATACATGGTGCCGTTTGAATACACTGTAGACCACGCTTTGCCATTCTCAAAGTGTGACGAATGGTTAAGTACCAATCACCCGAAAACACTATTTGCCAAGGTATTCACCAGCTCATAGCCTTACGAGCCGGGGGCAGAGGAACAATTGCGCCTAAAGATTCAAAAAATTCGGATAGAATCAGAATTTTTCGGGCAGAAACAAGGAATTATTTTGGAAAAATCAAATTTTTTGGGCTATCGACGACGAACTATTTGGGCCGGATAAAGTTTTTCAATTTAGAACAATCCAGATAATTAAGAAAACACAACTAAGATTGGATGTGAAGACTTTTTTTTAGTCTTCACTAGTTTTTTCACAAAAAAATGTGTGACATTTTGTCAACTCAGTAAAATACCACAAAAACATGATTCGGACAATTGCCAATGAATTTGGGAAAACTTGTATTGTCCCCCAAAATTTTTCGGCTGGTATGGCTATGCACAAGCTTCTTGTATTTTTGCGAAAACTTCAACGACATTCTAACTTTTCATGATCGGCAGATGGCGCTTCAGCAATTTTACGATTGGTCAAAGCAACACTCTCCAGCTGGAATATCGATCTGTGACGCTTACACAATGGCTGTTGCTCTGGATCCGAGTGTTGGCGGCCAAACAAAAATCACCAAAGTCAACATTGAATTGGCCGGATTTATTTCCAGGGGATTCCTTGCTGTGGATCATATGGATTTGGAAAAAAAATTTTTTTCCGTGCTCACGTTCACTTCTTTTGATATGGATAAGTTTTTTCAGATGCTTTTGAACAGCGTCAAATAATTGCATAGGTTATGAACCAGACAAACTTGTATTAAATATAAAGCTGATGCATTAACTTTGACTGATGTAACCTTGGTTTTTAATTTTTGTAAAATAGCAATCAGTATTCTTACTTGCTGATCGCAAGTGTATATAGTAGATGTACAATGTTTAAAACTTATCAACAAATTTTTAATGAAATTATGATTGTAATTAATAAACATTTCTTTGATCAGTTGTATTATGCGGCGGTGACCTCCTACTTTTTTTATGTAGTGGTTTTCTTTTTACAGTAGACACTTTTTACTAGTGCAATTTGTGCAGTTTATATAAATTTCATTTTCATATCTTGTAAAATTTACTTCGTTTAGGCTATATTAATTGTTATTTAAAATTAAGATAAAACATAAAAACAGTAGCCTAGATATTAAAAATGCATATAGCAACAACCTATTTCTAGCAACGGGCTCTATGTAATTTTTGATATATGATTTATGAGCCAAGTCTTTTATTCGTTTTGAGGAACATCGGCTTCCAGCCCTAACACACGTATCAAAGGAAAGTGCCATAATTATCTTTTCTAAAGAAACAACAAAACACAATGGTACTAGGTTTTGAACGGAGATCATGTCGATAACGAGCGCCGCAATTAACGATAAGACAGAGGTGGGCAGGGCAAGTTGCAATAATTATAAAAAATCTTATGGCGCAATTCAAGTTCTACAATATTAATTCTTTTTATTTCCAAAAAAAGTAATGATTCGATTTTTTAGTTTTTTATTTTGAAATATTGCCTGCAGTGGCGTACCAAGGATTTTAGAAAGAGGGGGGCATACAACCACAATCAAATAAGCTTAGTGAAAAAAATTCTTTAAGTGGTAAAAAAAAGTTTTCACTTTGAATCCGTCTCTGATTTCTCGTATTAGTGATCTCCAAGGAGGGGCATGGAACAATGCCCCCCCTAAATACACTAGTGATTTCCTGTAAACAATATTTTAGGTAAGGAGCAACACTTAACCAAGTTAATTTTTAATAAGTTATAATAAAAATATATAAATAGATTTTATTTAAAAAAACATTTCGAAATGTCTATCATTTAAATCAGAGCGTTTTCGACATAGGCGTAAAATGTTTTTTACTAAAGAAAAAAATCTTTCTACACTAAATTATGTAATAAAAGGATCCTTCGACGTTAAAACGTCACTTTTTTGTCCGACACAAAACAAATTTTTCCTACTTTAAAAACTGTCGAGTTTTGCAGCTTACATAGGACTGAAAATAGTAAATGTTTTTAAACGAATGAAATTTTCACGTTCAGTGTAGGCGAAATTATTTATAATAACACATTCTTATATATGCTTTCAAATCCATCTACAACATTTAATTCCTGAAAACTTTATATTTAGATATACTAAGCATATCAGACCAAAATATTTTGGGGACGAAACAATTTTTTTTTGAATAAATATATTTATGAGTTTTATGGGGTGAAAAATTTATCTGCTTATGAAGCAAAATTATTTTTTTGATGAATCTAGCGTGGACCACAATAAAATAAACTATTTAGGCGAAAATAACTTTCTTAGCCCAAGTTCAAGTCTTTTGTTTTTTTGGTATAATTTTATGCATCAAAAAACATACTCATGTGCTTAAAAATTTGATTGTGTTTGAATTTTCTTTGTAGACGAATTAGCTCAGAGAGCAATTACACCTCTTGCACTCTCTTTGTACGACAATATGCTTTGCTTACCAATACATAATAATCTTAAGATGTTATTACTGCAAACTTAATAGTTTACTTAAAAAATTGAAATTGTTTTATAAATATCATATAATGAAATCAAAATGTCATTTAACTAAGCCAGTGTCAGCATTGCAAATATCACACTTTAGAACAGGGTTAGGCAAACTTTTTAGCTCGAGTTCGGGATTCAGAAGATGCCTTTGATTGATGACTACATTGGTATTCACAACGTGTATTCGTGCTTCAAACGTACTCGAAAAAGAAAAAAGGGTCTTTACTTCAATTTGTTGCACCGTTGATATTGGGGTCAAGGACAACTGGCCGCAACTCAATAGACCGCAGCCTAACTAACCAGTCAGCCGCTGGCTAGTTGGGTTGCGGCCAGTTGACCCATTCATTAACATTGAATGTCCGGATTTGGCCAGAAGGCTATAGTTTGCCTACACTGCTTAAGGTGTACGGAAATGCAACAATGAATGAAACTTTTCAGTGGAACAGTTTCTTAAACTTAGCCTCATGAAAACTTGAAGATCTGTAGACTTTTAAGTAATCCCTAAATACCAGAAGGAAATGATAGCTATATAATTTCAAAAAAAAGAAAAAAATTTTTTTGTAAATTAAATTATCCAATAAAATTTTGCTTCTTGGGTAATTTTTATTTTTGTTTCGTAAAATGAAAAATTGAATAGGCTATAAATATTTGGTTAAGTTTACAGAAAAAAGATTTCCGTCACGTATAAGATTAGGAGCTAAGTGCCGAATTAAACTTGGTTTAACTTTGTTTGCTGTTTGCGGTTAGTGCGAGAAATTGTTTTATGAAGCTAATAATTTATTACTTCATAAAAAAGAAATTTTTGGGGTGTAGCATTTTCGTAGATTAAGTTATATAAAAATAGATTTGGGGTCAGGGTTATAACTTATAAGTATAAGACCACAACTTTGCATTAAGGTGAGCATTGTGATAATTAAGTGTGCTTAAAAAAGCTTTGTTTTTACTATCTATGTTATGGTACATCTTGCTTTTACAGTTGTAAAGTCAGCCTAATTTTAGTGCCATCTACAGAAGGTTCATAACTTTTTAATCTAAGAGTTTTTAATAAAAAATGGTACTTTCCTGTTATCGCCCCACCATCTATCGCAATTAATTTTTTTTTGTGAAACTAACCCCGGAATCCCCCTACAACACTAGGATGAAATAAAAAAAAAACTTTTAGGGGGGATTCCGGGTTATTTTCACCAAAAAAGATTACTTGCAATAGATGGTGGGGCTATAACAGAAAAGTAGCTAAAAAATATCTAAGCTACAATTTAATCAGATAAAATAAATTTAAATAAGTATTGTGGGGTTTTGTTTTAAACACTATAAGCACTAGCTGCTCTGACCTGAAGCTGTGATTTTGTAGATGATACCGTTTTTCTTTCGTTCTCTTGTAAAGAAGTAAAAGTGTAAGCAAAAAGACCGTTATTTTGCTATGCGTCTTCACACATTCCAGTTGTTTCCAGGTGTTGGATGTTTCAATCGTTTGACTTGTGTCTTGCTCGTATACGACACACAATTGCATTAAAGCTGCACGTCTGTACGTACTTTTTGTGTCGACTAATTTTTTATCAAAAAACCCTCACACTGTGCTTGTGTCTGACAAATCTTCTTTAATCTCGGAGAACGCGCAAATCACTCTATAAAATTTATATCACAAGATCTATTATTGTCGGCAGCGTGGTCGAGTAGTTAAAGTACCGGGCTCGTGATCAACACGGTCTAGGTTCAAAACCCACTTGCGCCATTCTGTTGTGTCCTTGGGAAAGACACTTTACGGGACTTTCCTCTGCTTGGTGGTCCTGGCAAGCAGTTCTAAATTACAGTCATATCTCTATTAAATTACAAGCGGACAGCAATATCTTGGCATCTCCGGAAGCAGGTCGGGGTAATTGCTACCCTATGTATTAGCGCCTCCGTCGCTTTCCTGCGAGTCAGGAGGATAAATATAAAGATGAAAATAAAAAGAAAAAATAAATAAATCTGCATAGTTTTTTGCTTTGATCTACACGCGTGATGCAAAAAATTGCAAAAATTACAAAACCCAAGAAAATTACTCGCGCCGCAAGTGCTCATTTCTGGTAATATACTCGTATACTTTCCTCCGCTGGCGGTCTTGGCACGCAGCTCTGAAAATTTCGGCCATATCTCTATATAAAAATCAAAAAACTAAAATACAAAATTTCGACCAGACAGCAATATTTTAATATCCCCAGAAGTAGGTGGGGGCAATCGCTTGACGTCGTCGTCGTTTAGAAGGGCATCCACTCCAGGTCACACATAAACAGAAATGGGGCCGAGGGTTTATCCTTTTACTACCCCAGGCTGCTGTAGTGCCCGGATCAGATGCTGGCAGTGATGTTGTTAAGCCAGCTTTGAGCTTCGTCATCCAAACCGTCAGACTTCGTGCTCCATGTGGTGCCCGATGTATGGAGCACCTGTCCCAGATGGCAGGTGTTTTCTCGCAGCCTGGGACATGAGTACGTCAGTTATTGCTTTTAAACATGACAGACCAAAACCAAACCTGCCGAAACGGAAGGGTATTTACCCATTCTGATGTTCAGCGAGAGTCTACTAATTGGAAAACGTTCTTTTCAGGACGGGGCAATGCCTGGAAAAAACTTCCCTTTTCAGGGCACATTGCCAAAAAGTTCCGAAGACCCACTATTCTCCAGTTAAACATCGAAGGCCTCACTGCAAGCAAGATAAACGTTCTTTATTATCTTGCTCTGCAGTCTGAGGCACTCATCATCGCTTAACGGTTGTCCTATGAATTGCTTCTTCAACGCTTTCTTGCGAGTCAGAAGGATAAACATAGAAAGGAAAAATGAAAAATAAAATAAGACAGAAAGTTTTTTTACAGTTCCTGGTTGCAGCGCTGCCCAGATCAGATGATGGCAGTTATGGTGTTAAGCCTACATGGGATTTTGTCTTTTAAACCCGTCAGATCTTGCGCTCCATGTGGTGCCCGATGCATAGGGAAAGGTGATTAAACTTGATTTGCGGTTTGTTCAGCAGCGCCGCACTGGAAATTAAATAAAGAAGCTATAAACCTTTGAGTATGGACAATTGAAAACACCAACAGTATGCTATAGGACTTGACCAAAACTGTTTTAAAAAAGCCCAACTCAATTAATGGACCTTGCCTGTATCAGCCTTGAGAGCAATAACACGAAGCCATGACCGGCTGAGGCTGACATGATCGGCTGATCACCGAATTGATGATTACCAAAATAATGATCACCGAATTGATGATCACCAAATGATGATCACCGTATTGATGATCACCGTATTGATGATCAACGAATTGATGATCACCGTATTGATGTGACCGTATTGATGATCATCGCATAGATGATCACCGAATTGATGATCACCGAATTGATGATCACCGTATTGATGATCAACGAATCGATGATCACCGTATTGATGTGACCGCATTGATGATCACCATATTGATGATTACCGTATTGATGATCATCGTATTGATGTGACCGTATTGATGATCACCGTATTGATGATCACCCGTATTGATGATTATCGAATTGTTGATCACCGTAATTATGATCACGATTTAAAATCTTTTTGCAGAATTTTTTTCTGTCTTTGAAAACACTCATTATGGTAGTTTCCTCTATTTGGTAATCTTAGCTAGCAGCTTCAAATTTCAATCATAACTCTATATACTGTAAAAATAAACAAAAAATACCAACTGGGCAGTAATATTTTTGCATTTTCAAAAGCAGGCCAGAGTAATCGCTCGACGGTCGCTGTAATTAGAATGCTTCTGACGTTTTCCTGTGGCTTATGAGGATTCTTCTTCTTTCAGCCTTTCCCTTTAATCAGGGGTTGCCACAGCGTATGATGTACCTCTACAGCCTCCTGTTTGCAATATCCTTCTCCCTAGCACCAACTTTCCCCATATCCTCCTTCATTACAGCCAGAAATCTTCTCTTCGGCCTCCCTCTTTTCCTCTTTCCCGGTAACTCCATATCCATCACCCATCTTCCTATATACTCTTGGTCTCTCCTCGTGACATGTCCATACCACCTCAACCTGTCCCCTCATCTTCATTCCTAACCATTCTACCTAAACTGTACCCCTGATATACTCATTTGTGTCACTGATATGTGTCATGAGGATAATAGGAAATATAAAGATGAAAATAAAACGTTACACGCTTACTTGCGCCGTAGGCTACTTCGTGTTTCATTGACAATCTGTCTACTAAAGCAGCGCAGATGTTTAATGGGACTTGATTATTTAATGGTTTCCGTGCAGCTGCACAAGCGGATGTTGAAATCTGAATATTTTTTTGCAGGCATCTCAAGACCCGTTAAATAGATTATGCAGTTAATCCAAGCGGCCAGGGTCCAGAATGCCACGGTTAGACAGAGAAATAGAATAGCTCAATGTAAAAATACTCTCTAACTTGCAATCAGAAGAACGTTAGTTCGATGCTCAGTTTACCTGAGTGATTTCTGTGATGCCTTGATGACATATTTCTCATTTGGGTCACGCTGCCTATCTTCAACAAAGATTTCTCATAAACAAAAAGTAGCATCAAGGTCAGCGGTCGGCAACCTGCGACTCTTTTATCTCTTTGTTCTATAATCTCTTTATCTTAAATTTATGATTTATTCTTTCTTTAGGACCTAGAGAAAGAAAAAAGAAAGAGGATTCATGATATCTCTTTGAACTTTGCTAAAATTTACTGAAATTGGCCTTCAAATTAAAATGTTGAACTGAAGAACAATGACAAAAAATCTTTATTTGACTTTCGAAGGCAAAAAACACTATGAGTTTCAGTTTTTGGAAAAAAAAATTTGGTTTTTACAATGCGAGACAGAAAATTTTTTTAAAGTTCTTCTAAAAATTCAACTGCAATAAAAATCAATTTTATGCCCTTATACAAATTACTCCCAAAGCGAGGTCACATTGAGATTATTTAATTAGGACGATGCATTTAGGTCATTTAGAACGGATACAGGTTATTACATTTAATTTTAAAAAGTCTATAAGTAGATTGATCTGTTAAAGGCGTCAAATATACCACATTTCCTGCTGTTGGCAGCTACGACTCATTGTATTTCAATAGGTCACAAAAAATAATCCAATTTTCTCCGAAGAAGCGATTTGCATTACGTAACATCCTGATATAAAAGACTTTGCAGGCTGCGGTATGTTAAGTAGCAATGCGCAGACGTCATTACGAAAAATTGCTTTAAAGACGAGTTTGTGCACTGCAAGTGTGCCGTAGCCTAGCAGCTTAGCGCAATAACTACAAGTGTTGGCAAGAGTTTTATTTTATTAATTTTTTTGCTTCGCTTAGCCTTTAAGCGCGCAAAAAAGTAAAAAAACACTTAAAGAAATAAAGGATAGTCCCGCCAACGCTTGTAGTGGAAACAAGCTCTAAAGATAGGGAAACTATTGTGAGGGCTATACGCAGTGTACTTTTAATCATGTGTTCTGTTTTACTCAAATGTAGGTCGAATCTGGAAAAAATCCCAAGATTTTTTATTGGTTTAAACTATGAGCTCACATTTTGTCTCCAAGCAAAGGCTGTCGTCACCGTTTTAGTCGTAGCCGTACAAACCAGGGGCAATTGCCTCTAACGTCTCAAAAATCTGCGTGAAAATCAGAATTTTTCGGATAGCGACAAGAAATTTTTGGGAAAAACTAATTTTTTTGGCCACCGATAACAAACTATTGGCGCAAAACAGAGTTTTCAAAGCTAAAACATGATTAAAGTTTGAGGCAAAGACTTTTTTTAGTCATAACTAGTTTTTTGGGACGAAAACTTAAAAATTAGAAGTAGTTTCAGAGTGAGGACTTTTTTGTCTTCACCAGAATTTTGGGACAAAACTGTGTAAAATTTTGTCTCGTCTTTTTCAAAGCTACAAAATCATGCTTCGGGCAAACGTCGATAAAATTTGGGCAAAACTGTGTTGAACCGCTAAATTTTTAGACTGGTGCAGTTATGGTTTTGCCATAGACAAAATGAGTTTCAGTTTTCACGGTCTTCCAGTCATTGAAACAATGCTGTAGTTCAAAATTGTTAAATAGGTACAGTTTTTGGAGATTTGTGAAAAGAACATCGTAGGCTAAATAAAAGTTAAAAATGAAAGAAGCCAAGACCGATCCCTGAGGAATGTCGTTTCTTAGACGGCGGAGTCTACTTTGCTTGTTGTCATCGGTTAAAACTTCTGTTCGGGACAAATTCAATAACTATTCAAAGCATCAGAAAAGAACAAAAAAATGTACATGTAAAAGTTGATTGAGTTTTTATTAATCACACAAGCTTTTGTGAACTACTGGTGACTTTGTCAGGTGCACAGAATAAAGATAAAAATGCAATCAATACCAAAATCCAATCAAAAATTAAAACATTTTTATCTTTATTTCGTTGCATCTGACAAAGTGAGCAGTAGTTTACGAAAGCTTGTGTGTTTAATAAAAACTCAATGAACTTTAAGTGGACATTTTTTGTTTTTTCTGATTGATTTTAATATTTGAAACGGTTTTTCTACTTTTATTCCTTTGATATCTAGAGCATGTGTTTTTCTGGTGAGTCTGACTTTCTGGGAGGTAAGAGTGCTATACCACACACTACAGTGTCATTCTTCTGTCAAATTGACAAAAACGGCACCAATCTTCTCAACTTCGACCTTTTGTTGTAGCCTCCTCAACAAAACAATTTAACCTAAATGAAAGATGTATAATTGAAAAAGAAGTCTCGAACCTTACGTTTTGTGATTCGATTTATAGTTGCATTTCCGCATCGAGTCCTGCCTGTTTTTTAGGAAACATTAAATTAGTAGTTGGTAATCTACCACTTCGGATACTATATGACAAAGCCTACCGAATGGATTATCTTATGGAATACAAAGAATGAATATAGGCCGATAAATGTCAATGTTGAGGCCAGGGATGCCAGAAAATTTTTTTGCGGAAAGTGGGGCAAAATTTAAAATAAAGGCAACTTTTTTGTTAAATGAAAAATATTGTAGTTAAGGTCCATAGGCTTACCGGTTAAAAACTTCTTGTGGGAATCATTTAAATTTTGCCAAAATTTCATCAGCAATTGACCGAATCAGGATTTTGTAGCATTTCACGAGATGTTGAAATGAAAAACATTTTCCTCCCAAGAAACAAGCAACTAGCAAAAAAAAGTCTTCACTTTTGAACTGTGTCTGATTTCTTAATTTCCGTCCCAAAAACGTAGTGATCTCTAAACAAAAGGTCATTAATTTGAATCCGAGTTCAATTCCAATATTTTCGTCGAAACAAATTAATGAGCACAAAAAATAAAAAAGCTCTTCACCCTCAGCCCATCCTAACTTGAGGCAATAAAAAGCGAGCCCAAAAAAATTTTGTGCTTTTAAAGTTTTTCTGATTTTTTTTTGTTATAAGTAAATTTTGAATAATCTATTCTACATGAATAAACATAACCGAGAGACCCTGACAGCAAATAGAATTGCAGCCAGAAAACCAAGTAAAGACCAAAAAGAGAGTTCTTTACTTTAATTAATTAAAGAATGTTAAAGCTTATTGATTATTGATAAAAATAAATACCTTGGGGCATATCTTAACTTCAAGTCTTAACTCCAAGCTATGATGAAGATATAAATAGACAGGTTCGTTATTTATATGGAACTGCAAATAGGTTAAAAACATGCTTTTACAAGTGTTCAACGAAAATAAAAAATGTATTATTTTGCACATATTGCTCGTCTATGTATGCATGTCAATTATGGAATAACTTTTTGTCCTCTAGTTTAAAAAGAATACGTGTAGCCTACAATAATTCTTTTCGATTTTTACATGGATTGGCTAGGTATGTAAGTGCCCGTGAACAGCAGGTAATGAATAACATAACAACATTTGATGCAATTCTAAGAAAAATGTTCTGCTCTTTTGTTTATCGTTATTACGAATCTAATAATAAATTAATTTTTTCTTTAATGGCTTCGGAATGTTTTATTAATTTATCATACTATAAACACTACAACGCATTGGTTTATTTGCAATAGATACTTGGTGACCTTTTTTTTTAACGTGTTGTTTTTTTTGTATGTGTCGCTTATTCTGTGTAGCTTTTGCTGTTTTGTTTTGTTTTTGTTTTTTTTCTGTTATGGACCATGAGTCTGATTTAAATAAAAAAAAAAGGCTGAATGCAGAAAAACAAGTGTGGATCTTTTTTGTTTTCATCTAGTTTTAAGACTCTAATTCTAGTTTTCCCCATTGCGGCTCCCATGTTTCTCATTCCGGGGATTGGCCTGGTATATATCACGTTATTTAATAATTGCTTGCGCATCAATTTTTGCTATCGCCTAAATTGCGTCAAGTTAGCTAATGTACAGCTGCCGCTTGTGAAAAAAACTTTCAAAATTGTAAAATATTGAAAGTCAAGCATTTTATGCTTTGTTTTTCTATGTCTATCGTATTCTATGTCTTTCATGTCTGTCGTTTTATTACAATGCTTCCCCGTGAGATACAAGCTTGCTTACTCAGCTGTACATTGATACGAAAAACAAAACAAGTTTTAAGCAGCTAAAGAGGATTTGAAGAAATCTTGATTGAACTCTGATAAGCTTGATAAAAAAATTTAAATATGAGTTGTTAAATATTATATATAAATTAGTTTAACTAATCAAGTCACCACTATAAAAAGTTTTTTTTGTATAAGATGAAGGTAAGCAAACTTTATAAAAATGGTTCTTTGTTTTTACGAAAATTATTTTAATGTGCATTTAGATAGCGTCGATAGCAGTTGCAACACAGTGCGCTCGATAAGTCTGTTAAAGCTTAATATTTCCAAATCAAACCATCATGCAATTACCATTTAATTTATTAAAATCCCAAATGTAACAGTCTGTTTCACCCAGCTGTGATCATCACGGGTATCTTATTCAAATAGAAATGAATATGTCTTTATACTTCAGTAGTAGCCTACCTGGTAGCTGCTTTGTGATCGTACCCAAATTAAAATTGAGTTCGTTTGGAGCTGAATTAATTCAATTGTAATAGTGAGCTTAACTCGAGAAAACTTTTCTTGATATTTAAAGTATTTTTGTTTTTTGGTACAGTCTGTTTAAAATGTGAAACAAATCGAAAACTTTGGGCACTTTCACAAGAATAAGCCGAAAATGTTAGACTTGTTAAAATCAAGTAATTTGAAATGGTAAAAATTTGAAGTGTTGCTTTCTCATCTGCTATAGAATTTTTTAAATTAGCCTACGTCTTTTCCAAAATTAAGTTAGCATTTATTTTATTTCCTAAATTCTAACTCTATTAAAATAAAGGGAAAACAATTAAAAATTTTACACTTATTGCGTTTTGCAAGGCATGACTTATTGTTGTTGCTCAAATTCTTTGATAGTTAGCAGTTAACGCTATTGCTTTCGAAATTATCAGTTAATACTACTGCACTAATAGAAAATTTTTTATCCTGTCCATTCGTATTGATAATATACGATTACTCTTCCAAAAATTAATTTAAAAGAGATTTCAGGCTGCATAATTTTTTAATCTAAAAATAAATTATTTAGTCGTTATTGGTCATGTGCCCGCGACAAAAAATCAGTAAAACATTTTTGGACTTTAATTTAAAAAACTTGTAATGACAACTTCGAAAATGTCAAAGAAAGTATTCCCGTTGATGATTTGGCATGTAGCAAACACAATCCGCAGGATCTAATAGAAGAATCAGGTGAGACTCCAAACGCAGACAGAGCGACAAAAGATTTAGTTTTACAACCGTCAAATGACATTTCACTTTGAATAGGAAAAACTTATATTCAAGCAGAAAGATTTCGAATGCTAAAAAACATATGGATTCTGGATCAGTCTTTTAATTCTGCAATTACAGCAACCAGTCACCGAAATTTACGGTTTCAATACGGTGGTTTATTCGCTTCAAGTGGTTAGTTTACTCATACATTTAGAAATTGGGGCAATTGCCCCCTGCCCCCCGCTTCCGGCGCCCCTGACCAGGACCACTTAAAGCAATCGTGCTTTCGGCTCCAAACCCCCACCTTCACAAATTTTTGCGTACGCCACTGAATTACAAGTAGGATAGTATAATTTATGATATGTGCAACTCGAAAGCGAAAAAGTTCTACAATATGTTTGAGATTTTAAAGTTGTGCAGTTTTAGTCTTATATACAATGGGTTATAGGCTACAACTTTTTCTAGAAGTTTTCAAAATGCTAGAAGCAAACTATAATTAGCCAATGATAGTATTTCTAAATTCTTAAGAATTAAATGAATTTTTAAGAACATTTGCATTCAATCTGCATGAACTTTTAAGAAAAAAATTATGTTGTTTTTTAGTTTACTTTGTCGAATTTAGTTTTTGTATTTTTAAAGCTCACTCTTCTTTAATGTGCTTGGTTGTCCCATAAGTTAATTACGGGCTGTATTTTCGAATTTTTTTTACTTTTTAAGAGGGTTTGAAAGATTGTTTTTTGTTTTAATATGCCGGTATTGTAATGAAATAAAACGCGGGCAATCGCGCGACGGGCAATATGTACTGTAAAGCATTGCTCTGTTTGTACGCGTTGAACATTCTTTCTTTCTTTTATTGATCTTTCCGCGCATAAGATCTAAGCGAGCACTAAGCGAAGCAAAAAAATCAATAAAACAAACAAAGAATACTTCATGCCACGCTCGCAGTGGAAACAAGCCCTAAGAGTTGGAAAGTTGCATTGATTCACTGTTTTGTTTTCAACGTTCTTAACATTGGGATCTAGTGTAGAATCGGCCGTCATTGGCTTTGCACCAGATCCAAATTTAGTGTTGTATTTAGGTTTTTCAATATAGTTTCTTTTTACAACTACTTAAAGCCGTTATTACTCTGGCCAACACATAACCATTTAAACAACTTTTTAAATATGCTAATATATTAATAGAATTTCCCAAAATTAAGAGCCTTTTTAGTTAGGGTGTGATTTAAGTGATCATTACGCGACTTTTGCAATTGTCTCGGCAATTACTAAAGTAAAAAAAACGCAAAATAATGACTATAAAGTAAGAGACATGACCAAATTTAATTTAGAAATTTTCTTAAATGCTCTTAATGACCAACTTAACATTCTAATAGACAGCAATATAAGCTCGCCTCATGAATTGTACGACAAATTTGTAACAAAATTTGAAAATGTTGTTGACGAATTTGCACCTATGAGAAAAGCTTCGAGAAAGGAAAATAAGCTTAGATGTAGACCGTGGTTGACTCGCGGTCTTCTGAAATCGATCCGAATCAAAAACAAAATGTATAACAATTTGCGTGAGAAGCCCGACACATGACAAAATCATAAATACAAAATTTATCGCAATCTATTAAATCGTTTAATTAAACAAGCAAAAGTTGATTACTATCACAACGTGCTAAAAGATAACAAAAATAATTCCAAAAAAGTATGGAATATTGTTAATGAACTAGTATACAACAGAAAACAAAAAATTCTGGACCTACTAAGATACTAACAGATACAGGTTGTACAATCACAGATCCGCAGGCCATTGCGGAGGAGTTCAATAAATTTTTTGTAAGTGTTGGAAAGAGGATGGCAGCAAAAATATCTGCACACGATAAGCCACCTGATACACAGAGTAATTTAAAGAAAATCAAAAAAATAAGTAATTCTATATTTCTTTCTCCTTGTACCATAGCCGTACCTGCCGGGGGTGCAGGGGGGGCAATTGCCCCCCCCAGTTTCGAAGATTTGGGCAAAATTAAGATTTTTCGGGCAGTGAGAAGAAAATATTTGGGCAAAACCATAGTTTTTCGGGCAGCGATATGAAAAAATTGGGCAAAGTCAGGAAATTTAGAGAGGTGATGATGAGGAACTGCAAGAAATAATAACCCAAATTTAGGTGAAGACCTTTTTTTTTTTTTTTTTTTTTTTTTTTTTAGAGAACACCTTGATTTTGGGACGAAAATCGAAAATTAGGAGACTGAATTTAAGTGAAGACCTTTTTTTTTTTAGAGATCACCATGATTTTAGGACAAAATTGGTTTTTGTCTGAGAAACTCAGACAATTTTTTTGTCATATCCGAAATGTACTCTAAAATCATGATTTGGGCAAACGTCACAAAATTCGGGCAAAACTTCATTGCCCCCCCAAAATTTTTTGGGCTGGTACGGGTATGCCTTGTACCCCTCAGGAAGTGTTTAATTTAATAACAAAACTAAAAGATAGAAAAGCACGCAGAACAATATATCGAAACTAGATTTATTAAACTTGCTAATCCTGTAATTTCTACTTTTTTAAGCAATCTCTTTAATGTATGCTTGAACACTGGTGTTTATCCAGACTCGCTAAAAATAGCAGAAGTTATTCCTATTTTTAAAAAAGGATGCTCAACTCAAACCACTAATTACAGACCGATATCCTTGCTATGCCAATTTAACAAAATTTTTGAAAAACTTTTACATACTCGCATATATTCCTATTTGATAAGGTACAATCTACTCAATGACCGACAATTCGGATTTAGAAAAAATTCACTACTACTTTAGCAATTAGCAAAATCCACAATGACCTACTACATAATATTGATCAAGGGCTATACAGTTGTTCTTTGTTTTTAGACTTGAGCAAAGCATTTGACTCTGTAGACCATGCTATATTAATAAAAAAGTTAGAATGCATGTATGGATTTCGAGGAATAGCTCTCGAACTGATGAAAAGCTATTTTAACAATAGATACCAATACACCAAAATTTCCAAGTCAAAATCTACTCTGAGAAAAATCAAATGTGGTGTACCTTAAGGTTCATCTTTAGGTCCACTACTTTTTATTTTGTATATTAATGATTTGCCACTAGCGTCTGAATTCTCAACTACATTATTTGCCGATGATACATACTTAACCCTATCACATAATAACCTATTCGAACTCGAAAAAAAAGTTAATATTCAAATGCATCATATAGATAATTGGATGTGCCAAAACAAGTTATCACTTAATTACTCAAAAACAACATATCTACTATTCAACAAGCATCTACCTAGTGCAGTCAACACAAACTTTAAAGTATTAATAAATAATATCCAAATAGATAGAAATAAAGTAGTAAAATACTTGGAAGTTCACATCGATGAAAATTTAAATTGGTCGGCACATATCAAAGAACTCTCCTTACAATTGGCTAAGTGTTGCTCTTTATTGTATCAGCTACATGAATATATGACAACTGAGACTCTTCACATGCTCTACTACAGTTTTGCATATAGCCGTATCCAATATGGTATTACCATATGGGGTACGGCTTCACAAAATCAAGTTTATGAAATCGAAGTGCGGTTAAATAACATCATACGAACGATTACCTGTAGTAAGAAATTTGTCCACGTCACTAAATTATACAAAAAACTAAATTTTTTAAAAATAAAAGATGTGTATAAATTAGAACTGGCTAAATTTATGCATAAACTATTCAATAATAAATTACCAGAGATGTTCCAAAATAGCTTTACCAAAATTGGAAATATTCATAATTATGAAACGAGAAATAATATAACTGCCAATTATTTTCTCCCCCGTGCATCAAAAAAAACAGGTCATAAGAAATTACAATATCGCGGTGTCAAACTTTGGAATGAAATTGACGTTAATTTAAAGAAACTACCTTTGCATACCTTCAATAAGCAATATAAAAACGCACTCTTAAGCACCTATTAATAACTCGCTAGGTCTCGTGTAAAATTAAATGCATTATAGTTGATCCTGATCTTAATTATTGTGTTACAATTGTACGTACTAAAAAGATTTCAGTTTAATGTAATACGTCCCTCGGGAAATAACATTCAAAGCGTTTTATTGCCATAACTTTTTGAGTCAGCGAAATTAAAAATCCGTGAAGTCGAAACTAATGTGCTATCAAATTACTTTTGAAAAAAAAACCTTAGTCATGAAAAGATGTGATCGCACAACGAGAATTCTCGTTTTACACAGGAAACAGGTCTATTAACTATTATTTACCATTTACGTAATTAAGTCAGTCATTTGTATTACCCTTGTATTGTTGTTTTGTTTTGTTTTGTTTTTCTTTTTTTCTCTTTTTTTTGAACTACAGGGAGCACCTTAACTTTGATAACCTAACGGTTTTTCGGTGCTTCCTCACAAAAAATCGCTTTGTGCTTATGTAAATGTTGTTGCTCATTTGTGAAAATAAACTGTTTCATTCATTCATTAGGGCAAATCATAAACAAGAACCAGACTATCTGGCAGAATTAATTGTATTGGGTTTGCTAAATAATTAATTTTATGGTAAATATATTATTTTTACTTTTGGTATAATTAAAGTTTACTTACGTAAATTATTTAAGCTGAAAAACGATGGAAAATCTTATCAAGAAGTCACCGTAAGTGATTTTTGCTTGTGAAACTAACGCGCATCCTCCTGCAGTTACTATATCGTTTCTTGAAGTAATTCTTTTCCTCTTGGTTTCTTTATTATTTAATCTTGATGCTGTAGGGGGATTCCGGGTTAGTTTCATCGAAAAAAGTTGCTTACGGTGACTTCTTGAAGAGAATTGCATTGTATTCAACCCTTAATTTATAACGTGATTAAAATGGCACTAATTAAGTGATCAATGAGTATTTTCCTGTACATATAGATAATAAACATAGATATTCTTTTTTTCCATCGTTTTTCAGCTTAAATAATTTACGTACGTAAACTTTAATTATACCTTACTTTTTTTTGTTAAATATTACTTTATTGTTGATAGCTTCTAGTTAAACAGTTTTTTAATGGCTGCTTCTCAGCAATATCAAATAATTCATGACTGTGATACGGGTTCCGATGATGCAATTGCACTAATGCTGCTGTTAAATCAACATCATAACAATATTCCAGTTGCCATAACATGTGTCAATGGTAATACTGGTTTATCTGATGTCAAAATGAATAATTTGAGAATATTAGAGTTGTATGATAAATTGGATGAAGTAAGTTGCAAATGAAGTTTTTGTATAGAACAACAGTTAATTAATTCTATAGTATATGTTGCTCTTTTAGTACTTTTTGATGCTTTGACAAACAATACATGCCTACATCTTTATTGGATATAATTTAGATACCACTATATATTGGATGCTGTAAATCAATGGTCTCTGTTACACCAGCTGTAAATGCTCATAATATTCATGGCAGTGATGGCATGGGAGGTAGACCTGATTTTCCTCCAGCTGCTTCTTCAAAGTTATTAGAACATATTCAGGTTAGCATGCATTATAATTTACTGTCAATTATACTGCCTAACAAAAATTTTTTCAAGTGCCTAAAATATTTTAACAGTTTTTGTATAATTCTGGGCTACTGAGTCCAAAAATTACACAGGTTTCTTTGAATTGGCTCTAATTTTTGAGATATTGATGGATTTTCATTTTTGACAAGAAAAAAATATCTGCCAAATATGAACATAAGTAGGCTTATCAGAATCATGCATATTAAAAATGTCTCTTATGTAGTATGCATTTTTTACTTTCTACCAAGTACTTTTATTTGTCTAATTTTTGATGTGACATCCCACTATTTTTGTAGTAAAATATTGAAAAATCTTTTTAAAATTCAATTCAACAGACTCTATTTTTAAAGCACAGGTTACTTAACTGTACGTATGTTTTTGTATTGTATATTTTTAGTTTAGTTTTTGGATAACTGTACACCATCAGTCAACATAACAGGTGATGGGAGTGTAACAGTTTCATGTACTGTATGTACTTTTTTAGCTATCATGCCATGGCAGATCATATCATTATCTTGTTCTGTATCTATCTTTTTCTTGACTACATGTTGTTGTCAATGTTTAATAGCTCTGTAGCCAGAGAAAGGAATACAATAGGTCTAGTTTCAGTTCATATTCACATAACTATAGTTTGGAAAATATGAAGGGTTTTGCACTTCAAGTAAGAATCAAATTTATTTATGAAGGTTTACCAATACACAATGATTAGTGACTGACAGGTATATGTTTTTCTGTGTGACTCAACTGTAGCATTTATTCTTTATTACAGATTTATATGTACTTTTGATACAAAATTTTACATATTGCTTTAGCTGTATTTAATAGTGATGAGTGATGACTTTATCTTGAATAAGCTGTCACAATAATCCTGACAAGTTTAGTTACATCTATGAGCAATATACCTTCAAAGACTAAAGAAAAGTTCTTATTAATTTTGTGAGGAAAGTGTATCTTGCATATTTTAAGGTTAAGCTTGGTGACTGAGATACACACTTGCATGTGTTAAATTTGGTGTACTGATGGTTTGGAGAAAACCAAAAAACCATTTCAATGACTGCTATTTCTGTTTAGTGGACTTAAAAGGGTTTAACCGTCACAAGAAAAGCACTTGAATCACCCCAATTTAAAATCTGCTTGGCAAATAGTGCCTCACTGTGAGGAAGTACCTATGCCTGAATTTAGCAATTTTTCTGACATATCTATGGAATATGATGAATGCCAAGTTAGAAAACTCTGCAAGTGACAGTGGCAGAAGTATATTCAAAAGTATTTCATCAATTCAAGCAGGAGGAGCTGAGTGATCATATCAGAGATCTCAACTTATCTGAAGAAGTAGCAGAAATTTTGACATTCCAGCTCAAAAACAAAAAGCACCTCAGAACTGGAGTTTCAGTAACATTCTACCATTCGATAAAAAAAGAATTATATCTGTATTTTAGTGAACAAGAAGGACTTGTTTACTGCAAAGACATTAAAGGGCTTTTACTGAAATGGGAGTGCCACAATATAGAGCTCAAGAGTGGCACTTATTCATAGACAGTTTGAAAAGAAGCTTAAAATGTGTATTGCTACATAATCATAACAGGTATGCATCTCTTCCAATTGGCCATTCAACAAAACTAAAGAAAAACTACAACGACATTAAAACAGTATTGCAAAAACTGGATTATGACTCACCAATGGTTAATTTGTGTAGACTTGGAAAGTAGTAAATTTTTTGCTTGACCACCAAAGTGGCAATACAAAATATCCTTGTTTTATCTGCCTGTGGGACAGCTGAACACCTGATGATGACTGGGTAAAAAAAAGGTGGCCTCCTAAAGATTTTATGAGAGTTGGTAAAGCTAACGTCATCAACAAACCTTTATTTGTTAGAGACAAAATCATCATTCCACCACTGCATATCAAACTTGGTTTGAAGAAGCAGTTTGTGAAAGCCTTGCCTGTAACTGGGGATTGCTTTAACTACTTGCACAATATTTCCTGCTTTAACTATGGAAAAACTAAAAGCAGGCATTTTTAATGGCCTGCAAATTTACAAACTCATAAAAGATCTATGTTTTCTGCAGCCTATGACAGACATGGAATCTGCTGCTTGGCAATCATTTGTTTTAGTCACACAAAACTTTCTTGGAAACCACAAAGCTGAAAATTACCAAGGTGGAAAACATGCTTTCCAAATTCAAAGATTTGGGTGTTAAGATGAGTATCAGTAGTAAGAAATAGAGGTTTGGTTCCCACCCAAGACAGATTTTGACAGTGATGTGGTAAAGACTAAATCTAAAGAACAATATAAACCTAAACTGCTGATACTAAAAACCCAACCCTATAGAAAACACTAGTCCTGAGCAGGGATGCTGAAAGTGGGGGCAGCTTAAGCCCTTTGGAATTTGTATTACAGAAATTTTTTTTATTGCTTTTCTATGATTAACCTATAATATAATCTCAATCATCGTAAATTCAACAATGTTCAGAAAATTGCAAAGACAACTATGAATCATAGAACAGTAATGAAATTTGAGATAAAAATTTTACTGTATGCAATATCGCAATTGACCTACTACAGATGTGCCAGAACTCAAATAATCAATTCCGGCCAGAACCAGAATTGCCTGGTATTGGTACATAAGATCTAGCCAGAATTCTGGCTGGAACTGGAACTATTTAGAAATGCAGTATTAACCTTGATGATACATAAAACTGCTTAAATACTTGTGTTAAATTGTCAGTCGATAACAGTATTGCAAGTGCAGATGATTGATCATTTCAAAAAATACTAAAGTAGAAAGTTTGCAGCCAGTTTTGTTTGAAGTATTCATTAAAGCAATTTATTTGAGTACTCCCTGCTGAGCACTGGATATTTGAAAGATAATAACCAAAAATATAGACACATTCATTTAAGTTCTACAGTGAAAAAGTTCATTTCTATGATATTGTGGCTGTTAAGCTATTTTATGACTTTTATCTTTAAAGGGAGTATAATACAGTGATCACTTTACTTGAAAAGGCTAGTAGATAAAACTGATGCTAGATTGATCAAATTGCAATAAAATGTTTCCAATGATTTGCTGTAAGGTTAGGTTTGCCTGTGCTATTAATGCTCATAACTAGGTGGACTCATACAGTACTTCAAATTTGTTGCCAAATCTATGAAGTTAATCACTCTTATCATCTGACACTTCGTTTCTGCAATGAATTAGTTCCAATTTATGCCAATAATGTTTAATCATATGACACATATGTGTATAAATTTATTTATGTATTTAGCAGTAGTGCATTGTAGCTGATTTAAGGTTGACCTAATATAATAAATAGGGATATGTCAATGTCGTAATTTGTGTGACAATTTTCTTCTAATTAACTTTTCAAATTGAAGCAGTAAAGCAGCTTTGACTGGTTTTCCATTACTGAAAGGTGTACAGTATAAGTGCAATTTAGCAAGTTCTATCTCTGAATAAATGACAGCCTATGTACAATTTTACCATTTACATACATTTACATCACACATTCTGGTCAGTACCAGAACTGAATCTTTAATTCCAGTACATCTCTAGACCTAACCTTCTGGAAAAAAAACCATTCTACTTGAATCAGTAAATGAATTATATCTTGGCTGAAAATTGACTATTAATCAAAAAATGCTGTTTTATAAACACGTTAACTGATGGCAATTAATCAGATACAACAATTACACCAAGCGTTCTAAAAGAAGAATAAAACATTAGAAAATTTCTCAACACTTACAAAGAGCAGAAGTTTTTATTAATAATTACAAAATTTTGATTTAACAGCAAAGAAATTGTGACATCTATCTAATTTTAACAAGCAACACAAGCTGTCTGACAAAGGTTACTCAATACTCACTTACAGCCGACATTAAAGTCTAAAAATAAAACACCAAAACTAAACGCGTGATATTCTTAATCATTAGGGGACAGTGGTACATATTTGTACCATGATTGTGATTGTAACATTTTAAGAGTCTTGTTCGTTTTGATTTGCTTGCAGAAGAACTCACAGACCTACATGTTTTATATTCAGTTATTTAACAAAGAAGGTACCATGCCTCTTGAAAAAGTAACAAAGATATCAACAGTGGGCAAATTTTGAAACAAAAAGTCAACAAACAAGAAATGCCTTTTGAAAATAAATAAATTACTTCAAATTTACTGTGGCATAGCTTTTGTTTTGGCTTTTGCAGAAAGAAGGTTCAGTGTCATGAGAAGAATCAAAAGATGGTTTAGAAGCACTATGACAGATGACAGTCTCAAGAATCAAATGTTTGCAAATATTCATAAGAACTTGTTGAACAATATTAATTTACAAGCTGTTGCAGAATGCAGATCACTTTGCCAAAGCAAGCAAAACACTAATAAATTACAAGTATTTTGGGTTGCATTAATCATGCAGCATTTAATCAATGACATCATACCTTGATCTCAAGGGCCACTCATGCTCATGTAATTACATTTTGTTAATTTTTTTAATGTTCTATCTATTTAACCCTTTCATATTCTTGATACCATAAATCAGGGTTGTCCAACCTTTTTGAGCCGAGGGCCCTTTTGACCCATCAAAAATATTGGTGGGCCAAACAAACAAAACACCCCACTTTTTGCCCCAACATCATAGTGATCTCTAAAAAAAAAAGCCGTCATCTGAAATCAGTCTCAGATTTCCCACTTTTTGCTCCAAAATCATAGTGACCCCTAAAAAAAAAGGTCCTCACCTGCAATCAGTCAGATTTCCCACTTTTTGTACCAAAATCATAGTAATCTCTAAAAAAAAAGTCCTCGCCTGAATCGGTCTCAGATTTGCCACTTCTTGTCCTGAAATCATAGTGATCTCTAAAATTTGAAAAAAACATGAAAAAAGGGGTCTTCATATCAAATCTGTCTTTAATTTCTGCCAAAATTGACGGGACAGAGAGCTTCAAAAAATACTGTGCGGGCCATGGGTTGGACACCCCTGCCGTAAATGTTTCATACAGTGTTGTGTTGTAACTAAAAACTATTCACTGATTAGCATGTGAAAAACATTTACTGATATTTCAAAGCAAAATGTATTCAATCTGTATATATCTGCCTTTGGATGCTCGCGCAGACATTGCAATTGTTGAATGTTTTCAAAATTAGTTTTGGTGCTTTTGACAAAAGCTTAGTTTTGGGTGTGTTGGGTAGTTTTAGGTTTAATAACTAATTCGTAGATTTTCGTTTTTTTAATGTGTAGGCTAATCGAAAAAACTGCGTAAAATTGGCTATTACTGTGACTATCACAGGGAGTGGTCATGACAGAGTCAACTTAAAAGCTTTTATAAGATGCAACACATCTTTAAGATTAAGGTTTTGAGTTTTAGGTTTATTAGAAAGGGTTGATATTGGCTGTAAAATTAATCACTAACCAAAACAAACAGATTAGCAAAATAAAACTTTTCCGAGATAAAAGTCTGTCGTGCTCAAGCTGAAATTCTATCAGTCGATCAATGTTTCAAATTGCGGGATGTTTGCCAAAATTTGCTTTTGTTGAAAATGACTTTTCAACAAAAAAAAATTTAATTTTGTCCTGCCCCTCAGCAAAAAAAATTTTGGTGCCCCTGGTCCTGAGTTCGGTTTCCATCTAGGTTAGTTGCTTTTTCACATCAAAGTTGTCACTATGAACTCAATCCCATTTCATTTTTTCTTAGCAAGCTTGATTTTGTAAAAGTGATTTCACCCTATGTGCAAATTTTTGATTGACATTTCGCAATCTACCAATTTCCTGTTTTTTAGGTACACAATAAACAAGTCTTTCTACCAATTTATTGTTTTTAAACACACAATAAACGAATCTGTCAATCAATTTCTTATTTTTAAGCACACTATAAAAAATTCTGTTGATTAGTTTTTCGTATTTAAGAACAATAAACGAATCTTTCAAACAATTTCCCGTTTTTAGGCACACAATAAACGAGTTTGTCAACCAATTTCCTGTTTTTAGGCACACAATAAAAAATCTGTCAACCAATTTCCCGTTTTTTAGGCATGCAATAAAAAAGTCTGTCAACTAATTTCCTAATGGAATGATATGTTGCTAAGAAATTGGACAAGGGTTTGTATAGAAGGGCAGATTTTGACATGTCAGGTTTGTTGTCCAATAGCTTTTTGAGACTTGGTTATTTCACTGTTAAATGTTTATACTGCATGGATCAATTTTGTTGATAATCTCTGGTCAAGATGCCGTTATATGAATGTGATCTCGGTCATAAGTTTTTCTAACATATCAACAATTTTCATCGTCATAAGAAAAATTTTCACGAAAAAAATGGGGTTCAATGTCAAAAGTGTAAAAAAGTTTTAGCAGAGTTAATAATTATTTAAAAAGACATGAAAAAATATGTTGTTAGTGTAGTCGTTGTGCCGAGCAATTTGAGACGTTGTTTTGTTTAAACAACCACTGTTTTTCTCTCAATCTCAAAAGAAGAACCCCCAATGAAAAAATGTAAATCTAACCCTGCTGAGACTACAAGTGGTAAGTTTATTTATTTATTTCTTCATTTCTTATTTGTTTATGTGAAAACAATTGCAGACTCTTCAGAAGCACTACAAGCAAGAAAACATAAAGTTAATTTTGCTGAAAATGCGATTGGTAAGTTTCGTATAAAAGAATTTGATTTAAAATTTAGACACAGACATGGTCACAGACCAATGTATTTCCAGAAAATTCTTCAAAAATTCTGGTTGAAAATGGCAATTTGGTCGAGGTCACAAATAGAAATGGTACGTTTATTTGTTTCAACAATTTAATTTGGATTAATATAATTGTTCTTCATAGATGATGCAGAAGCTAGGATATATAACCCTAATTCTATTGAGATTGCAAACGTTAAGTCTATTTATTTTAACAATTTGATTTGTGATAAATATTATTGTTGTTTATAGACGTCGTAAAAGGACCTCCGAGCAAAAAATCGAAAACAAACCTGCTGAAATTGCAAATGGTAAGTTTTTATATAAAAGAATTTGATTTTAACTTGATTTTTGTTTTTTTTAGAACGGTCACAAGCTAAAACGCTTTTCCTGGAAAATTTGATCTTGGGTTAATATTATTATTCTTTACAGATGTGGTACAAGCGTCACAAACTAAAAGATGTAAACCCAAACCTGTTGAGTTTGAGGAAGGTCTCCAGTTGCTGATGGTTGTCTGGCAACAGGTGCCACACATCGTCGTTTTCACTTTCAAACAGATGTAGTTGTTGACCACAAGAGAATTGACATCTTGCAGCTGGTACATTTTCCATCATGCAAGAGCAGTTGGAACTGATTCACTGCTATGTCTTGCTTGATGATTTTAATGTTTTTTTGCACTTCACATGCAGAATCATCCATGTTGGTGGACCAGAACAGTAAGACGACGTATTCTTTCATTTCTAATTTGGGACAAAAAAGGATGTAGAAAAGATTTCTCATCAGCACAGCAGCAACTTGAACGAGTTGATCCATCAAAAACATGACTTTCCCTATTTTGGTGGTAATAATCTCTTTTCTCAATAGCAATAAAGAGAGTGTCGGCAATCCGAACATGGCAATTTCATGAGACTTCTTTTGAATGTCTCTTGTTCCACTTTCCATTTTTCTTGCTTTGGCGATAATTTCTTCAAATTCCAATAAATTCTCGAAGCAGCTTGTATAAGAAAGAATGTAATCAGGATACTCAATTTCATTTGCTTCTTAATATAGATTATCTGCTTGACTTGTATACATTTCCATAATGTTTCATTTCACAACTGCATCTCTTTTTACAAGCACCAAAAAAGGCAAAAAAGTATTGCACAATGTTTTGAAATCGAAGTCTTACACTGTGTTTTGAAATTTTTTGCAATCAACATATGAAGACGCAAATTTTGCATACACAACCAACAAGAGAGGATGCCTGGAATCCTTGTCCAGCAAAGTAGCATGTGTCTATAGAGCATGCATATCGTGTTTTTTCTGTATTTTTGCATTTCATACATTTGTCGTGTTTTGTTAAATCTAAAATAGCGTTTACCAATTCTTGACAATTGAGGAAACTGCAGTTTTTGTCCATTTGTTTCAACAGAGCATAACAGATCTTGGTGTCTTTTATTCCAGTACTTTTTGCTTACTTCACATGAGAATCAAACAACATTATTTGCTCCAATCTTTTTTCTTTGCTCTGCTGCAGCCATGTTTTGCATTTGATTGAACAAAATTTTATCTAAGCTGTTTGCTGCAATGGATCAAGTTGGGTTTTTTATGTCTGGTCGATGCAAATCTTAATGTTTCTAACAGACTTTTTCCACATATTTTACACCTTGCTTCTTCAAAACAAATTCTAGGAAACTACTTTGCTGCTATGGATTGTCACAAGGTTTTCAATGAAATAACCATGTGTGGATTTGTACATGAAGGGATGTTGTGGAGATGAACAACGAAATATTTTAGCTTCAAACTCTCTCTTGAGACCTTCAGCGTCTTGAGGGAGGGCATCAGACACCATTGCAGCATCAAGAGACTTTTGCGCTATATTTTTAGACTGGTGGAAAAAGCGAACAAACTCTGTTTTATATACACAATTTCATGGATTGCACCAGATTTTCGTAAGTTACTCACAAATAAGACTAAACAAACAAACAAATCCTGAAAAAAAAAAACAAACAAGGAAATTTCCTATCGAAAAACTCAGTCTCCAGAACCATCTACTTTTATAGTTGCAGAAAAGTTATTGCACAACAAACCCAACATATCAAAACCTACCCCCCTTCTGTTCAAGCTCTGCAATTTTTTTTGGAAAATGGTATTTCATCAGAATATTTGTTGAGTAACTCGTTTTTTGTGTGCCTAAAAACAGAAAATGGTTTGACATTGGTTTATTGTGTGTTTAAAAATGGAAAATTGGTTCACAGAATTTTTTATTTTGTGCCTAAAAACAGGAAATTGATTGACAGATTCGTTTATTGCGTGTCTAAAAACAGAAAATCGGTAGACTGCGAAATGTCAATCAAAAGTTTTCATATTTACAAAATCAAGCTTGCTAAGAAAGCTTACTTTTACAGAATCAAGCTTGCTAAGAAAAAATGAAATGGAATTAAGTTCATAGACACAACTTTGATGTGAAAAAGCAACTGACCTAGATGGAAACCAAACTCAGGACTAGTGTCTTTAGGGCTAGGTTTTTAGTATCAGCAGTTTAGGTTTAGATTGTTCTGTAGATTTAGTCTTTACCACATCACTGTCAAAAACTCTCTTGGGTGGAAGTCGAATCTGTGACTATGATAACAGATAGGGTTAGGGTTAGAATTTAACACTTCACTGTCAACAACTGTCGTGGGTGGAAACCGAACTTGTGACTATGGTAACAGCTGGGATTAGGGTTAGGGTGACAATTTTTCACACCTCCACGCTCTACCCACCTTTATCCTCTTCGTGACACCAACCCAAAAAAACATTTCCTGCTACTAGTCTCCAGGTTTGCTATCTTTTCACTTAGATTGTTTTCCTGCCAATCTCGGTGATCTAAGTGAAGAGCATGGAGAAAGGTCCCACCAGGACATTGAGGTCATGGAAGAGAGGTATCAGGGCAGGTGGAATGCCCGTACGATGGCTGACTACTGTTGGCTGACCACTTGTCTCAATATGACAGCTTGGTCACATCACATTCCAGGAAGTTTTACAAACAAAAATTTATAAACTTCAATAATTTTATGGTAGGCTATTATTTGAATGATTAATGCGCTTTGACAGTTTACGCAATGTATCGATACTTTGATCGTCACTAAAAGTAGTGTTTGTGCTTTGATGTCTTAACTGTTGTTCAACTGTTAATATAACGTAATTATTAGAGTTTTTGCTTGATTTTTAGGTTAAACATGATTTGCTTATAAAAGGCTCTTTAATAACGGTTGCTGCCTTTCGCTATATAACATTGAAATTGAAAGAATACTGTCGTGATTTGCCGAATGCATGGTTGCAGCGTGCTCGGCTTATGTTTGTTTTGTCAGTCGTGCCCCAATTGTCATGGCGTTCATTTTGCGAAATTTTGTGCGGTGCCGTTTCTATGTCCCAATTTTATGCAACGGTGTTTCTGTGTCCCACGGTCGGTGATTTATACATTCGGTCATGCTCACTATATACGTTATTATGCTCACTATGCATAGTGACGTTTGTACATATACATTATTTATATATACGGTTATTTATACATTTAGCCACGTCACTATATATATAGTGAGTATGACCGAATGTATAAATCACCGACCGTGGGACACAGAAACGCCGTTGCACAAAATCAGACACAGAAACGGCGTCATACAAAATTTCGCACGATAAACACCATAAGAATTGGGGACGACTGACAAAACAAAACATAAGCCGAGCACGCTGCAACTATGCATTCGGCATACACGAATCACGATAATACGAAAAGTGACTGGACATGCTTGAAAAGACAGATACAGTCCCATCAAAGCTGTGGCATAAAGAGAATACCAATGTCAAGATTTATGTATCTTTAGCGCTTTATTGAAACAAAAATATGAAATATCTCTAAAACTAGAGCAATACAAAAAATCAAGCTCATTTTCAGATTCAGCGATATCAAAATACCCTAAAACTGTTAAAACTTTTCTGAAACAAAAATTCATGTTGACCAGTCTATTGTTGAATTCATTTTGGTACAGTTGCATCAATCGTAATTTTAAGTTGAGCAGATTGTCATTCAATTTATATTATCAGCGAAGAGCAAACTACTTTATTTTAAGCAGTTACAATTACATTTAATATATTAATCTACATAAATGATCTGCATTATTTTTAATAAATTTCATTTTAAATAGTTTAGGCTATATTTATTGAGCTAGTGCAGTGATTTGCAATGTGTATATGATAGCCCGTTTTGGAGGCATATAAAACTTATTGGATTAAAAATTTTTACTAAAATTGACTCCTTATAAAGAATAAAACCTGAAGCTATTAAAGTTTATTGTTGAAGAGTTTGCTTTGTGGCCAATTGTATTATTTTACATAGTAGGCCTATCATTTAACTAGCAATTTTGATTTTTTTTTATTTTAATCTTTAAATTAGTGATAGGACGATTTTTTTTTTTTCCGATTCCAATGCCGATCCCAACGAAAATTTTTCGATTCCGATTCTTGTTAGCTAAAATTTACTCCTAAAGGCGCGTTTACAGTCGTTTACAGTACTTTTTTCTTCCAGTGCGATCTTGGTTTGTTTTATTGACGCCCAAATCCACTCATTTTTTCTCAAAAACATGAGTGGATTTGAGCGTCAATAAAACAAACCAAGATCGCGCTGAAAGAAAAAAGTACTGTAAACGGCTGTAAACGCGCCTTAACAAAAAAAATTTTTATTTTAGAGCACCTTGTTTAATCAGTTGGATAATTGATGTACAGTGCCTCTCCCTTATTTGTTTTAAATTGTTGACCATTAGCCATTGTAAATTGAAGATTATACAGGGTGTTTCAAAAAATTTGACATGTAAATATTACAGAAACTACTTAGTCGAATCAAATGAAATTCAACAGGTTTAATGTTGACTAAAACAAGATTTATTCCTGTAAATTTGAATAAGAAATTCAAAGGTACCTAAATTTCATGAAAGGTTTTACAAATGTTCAATATGCGCACCGCCTTTGACACGGCATACGTGAAGTCCTCCGGCTCCTCCTAAACATGCTGCAGCATGTCTTGGGTAACAGTCTCCAGTGCGATGGTGTTTCTTTGTTAACTACCTGTCTTGCACGAAAGTTAAACTGGAGATTATTACATATAGTATCGACTACAATCTTGATGTTAGTAAGCTTGCTGCTATTGCATGCTATGGAGCTGCTGCAATGATTGGCAGCCGAAATAACCTGTCTCAAAAATTGACTGCACAAAATCCAATTATTTCACAGTGCATTGCTATGCGCATCGCTTAGCGCTGGCTTGCACTGACATGGTAAAAGAGTTGCGATACATTCAGGATTGCGAACGTGGCTTAGTTCAAGCATAGAGAGATTTTTTTTCTATTTCACCTCTTAAAACGGCAAAATTGAAAGAAATGCAAGCTGCTGATGATGAATCCCATAGCAGGCCAAGGAGAAAGTTAGATTTGGGCAAAATACTCTCCAAAGGTATTTAAATACAAATACAAAATACAGTGGTTATAAAGTAATTAAATACAAATACAAAATACTTTCTGGCAATGCTAGTAAATACAAAATACAAATACTGTAATAATATGTTAAATACATTTGAAAATACTTCAAATATTTTTTTTTTAAATCATCCACTTTAAAAACAAAAAAAGATTAGCAAATACAGTCGAGACAATGCCAAAATGGTTATCAATTTTTATGTTTCTATTAAAACGATCATTGTATTGTCATTTGTTTATTATAGAAAAAAATATGACTGTAAAATAAACAAACAAGAATAATTTAATGAATCATGTGAATGGAAACGTAATAAATAAGTGGGTGTCCATCAAATCGATTCAAACTGTAAATCATTGTATCTCTTACCTTGGTTATTTTACAATCAATTTTTATTTTACATTAAACAAATGAAGTTACATCGATTTACGTTTGAATTAATTATAGCAATTAGCAAGCCTGAAGACAAAATTTTAAGAACACAGGATACGTACAAAATAGACAGCACCACTATACAAAACATGCAGCGAGTTTGTCTCTGCATAATCTGGTAATGCAGCATTAAAATGTAGTAAAATAGCTTCAGAAATTCGTGATCGTACAAAAGAAATGCTTTATCAGTGTTAATTTCAAAAGTTTACTGTAGACCGCACAGCGAATCCCTCTCTTCTTTAGCTCCAAATTCTTCAAACTATAGGGAAGCTATCCGAGCCTTCCCCGATCACACCGCTGGCTTTCCCACACGTCTTATGGCTATATAATATTTATTAAAGTTGAGATTTCGATGTGAAGGTATAACAGGCTTCCACAAGCCAACGACCACAATTATTTTCTCGACAATACTGCTTAAACGATGCAGTTAACTATACAAACAACGTGCAGCCAACGTGCTCCCAACGATGCAGTCGCAAAACGAAAGTTACCCAAGTTTCGCTTGCGATCTACAAACTCACTCTACAAACTCAACCATCGAACCACTTGATCACCAACGACTGAAAGAGGAATTAAATTTACCAACATCTCAATTTATAGTGTGCACGCCACGTGTAAGTGAGCCAATCAGATTTCATTAAGATCGCTGCACGTGATCTGTCTATAAAGCAGTGAACGCAAACAATAGAATTAATTACGAGGTTTCAAAAAAGACTTCTATTCAGTTAATTAACTTTTTCAATTTCAGTGCGAGTTCTATTCTTATGATTTTAATAATCAGTTTATTATTCACTAATTAATATCAGCAGTTTCGCATTTGTTTGCTTTTGATAAGGTTAACTTTTCAAAATTCTTATCAGTCATCCTTCCCCTGCATCCTTGTAAAATGATAGAAGTAAATGAGAAGAGACGCTCAACAGGTGCTGACAATGTTCAGTGATGTGTTGAATTTCAAAAACACGTTTTTGATTTTCGGATAGCGATGCAGTGATTCCAGATTATTATTTGGGTCTTCCAAAAATTGAAGTATTTCAATGGAAGTTAGATTTTTCTGTGTTTGTGGAGTTTCTTCTTCGTCGTCTGACCAGTCAAAAAAGGTATCACTACTTTTGTTGCATTTAAAGCCTTCTGAAATATTTGAACTTAGTTTGTTAGCTTTGTCAATCAGTTCTTGTTTGAGTGCATCTCTTTTTTCTTTCAAAATAGGTTTTAACTTAAAATAAGGATGTGGTATTGTGGCTAAAAGGGCATCTTTTACCAACATAAAATCTTGTTGAAGATACAGCTGGAATCTTTTTTGCATTCCTCTCAAGGCAGTTTGAACAAGTGGAGCATTGTACTTTAAAGACTGATCTTGAATTGTTTTGAGTGAAGTTTCTGTCTGTCGCAGCACAGAGATTGGATAGCTATAAAACGAAAATCGCTCTCCTTGAACCTTGTCAATAGCCATGGCGATAGATTCAAGCACAGTGCAATATTCACGCAAAAATTCCACTTCACTTTTACTTAACTCTATCAAATAAAGTTTTTGACATAAGTCTTTCAAGGTACACTGCTTAAATTTTAGCAGACATTGTAAGCTGTCAAAAAGAGAATTCCATCTTGTAATACATGGTGTAACTAGGTTCCGCTTGCAAATATTGAAAATGAGATCAGCCGACTTAGGAAAATTGCACTTAGTCCAAATCAGAGTGGCTTTTTCATGATGATGACATAAATGATGACATAAAATTTTTTTTGTGCAATGCTGGGTAAGAGGTTTTTTTGATATCTGTAGTCGCTATTAAGCTGAGTGTATGAGCGAAATTCTTGCGCGGGCAAAACAAAAAGTTCTTCATTATTTTCGCCAATGAACGTGACCATGCCATTGATGCTTTCAAAATTTACTTCAGCTTCATTGCTCTCCTGATCGTCATTTTCATTTTGCTCTTTGAAGCCAAACTCACGAAAAGCTTTTGCAAAATTACTGGCATTGTCTGTTATGGTACGAGTAATTTTTTGTAATCAAGACCAATTTTATCATAAACTTCTTGAATTTTTTCAGCAATTGAATCAAATGAGTGTGTGCCTGAAAACCTTTCGCAAGCAATTACAAAGGACTCTCTCTGCAGTGTTTCTGGATCAACGACATGAGCAGTCATGCCAAGGAAGCTTCTTTTTCGCTGTGACCAAATGTCAGCTGTTTTGCAAACATAATCCTTTGAAGAAAGCGCTTTTTTAATGTTGATCATAACAGCTTCAGATCTTTTGTACAAAGCCGCGGCCACTAAGGCAAAAATGTGAGATTTGAGAAAAACAACCCCGTCACGGTTGTTGTTTTGAGCGGTGGCGGGGAGCTTTCCACAAAAGATCCACAGCCTCAAACTGTTTGTCAATTTTTGCACTAAGACTTTTCCTGCTTATGGACTTGCACGTTTCAGAAGACAGTGTACTTACTAACTGTTGAAAAGATTCTGCTTCAACCAAGGACAGGGGTAAACCGCATTTAACTACTAAATTAACAATTGCTTTTGAAGCAGCATCTTGGGTAACCTTTTTCGACTTGCAAAATTGAAATATAGTTGTTTGCGTCGTTTTGGGTGTTTACTCTTTCTGAGAATCGTCCTGATGTGCTTTGTTTGATTTTTCAAACTCTGTAGCTTTCTACTGTATGCTTCCGTTTCAAATGCAACAAAAAATTTGAAGTTGCTTTTTTTGACCCTAATAAGGGTGGCTTGCTATCAGGGCAGACACAGCATTTAGCTTTTATTTCACCATCAGAACTTTCTTCAGTCACTTGAAATAGTTTTCCATTCAGGATTAACGGCGTTTTCAAAGTCATTTTATACTGCCAGATTAGGCAAATTCTGTTATTTCTGCTTTAAACTGTCTCAACTCTTATCCTGCTGCATGCATGCGCCCTGTCAAAACAGTCTGAACACCCTGTCAAAGACTCAAAGTGAGCAGAAAAACAAACTCGGCAAATTTTTTGGCTAAACTTCCTGAAAAACTCTTTGATGTTTCTAGTTTACGTAACAATCTTCCAGCAAATGCGCAAGTCCTTTATATACCGCTGCGCGTTGCTTTGAAGGCAGAATTTTTAATCAGCAAAAAACATCTGAAAGCCGGTAACGAACGGAATAGAGATAAGTTGTTTAATGTAATAAAGCCACAAATCTTAAAAAATTATGTCCTTGATAAAGTAAATTTACAGCACTTTCCGCTGTTTGGTTAATTTAGCAGGCAACTGTAGATTTCTGCTATGCCTATAATAAAAAAGCTACAAATATACATACATATAAAATTTAAAGTGAACAGTAATATTTAGTCATCCCCGCAAGCAGGTCAAGGTAATTGCTTGAGAGTAACTGTATTTAGAGCGCCTCCGACGCTTTTTTGTAAGAAGGATAAATAAAAAAAATGAGGTAATCCTGTACTTTAGCGCGGTAAATAAAAAATAAAATTTATGAATCCAAGAAGTCATCGTGAGCAGTTTTTGTTTTGGTAAAACTAACCTAGAATCTCCCTACAGCAACAGGATGAAATAAAAAACCATGAGGAAAAGAATCTCTTCAAGAAGTAATAACCACAAGGAGGATCCGGGTTAGTTTCACGAACAAAAATCGTTTACTGTGACTTTTTTTATTTACTGCGCTAAAGTACAGGATTACCAAAAATTAATTTATTGCTGTGCCGTATTGACGGTGAACTTGTGTTTGTAAAAATGTTTTGTTGCTTATTATACGAAATGCATAAAAAAACTGTGTGATACATTTTTATTTGCTAAAGTGAAAAAATATGAATAACCCAATTCTGAATATTTTGCTGAAACATAATACCGGAGTAATTTTATGCTTTAGCAAAAATACATCTGTCGTTCTAAATTTGTTACATAAGGATTTATTGAGTGACAAAAAACAACGTTACTTTGCTGAACAAGCTAAAATAAACTATGAGCTTGCCATTTCTTGTTTATACATTTATTATATTGTAAATTGTCACGAAAAAAAACCGAAACTTTTTTTCTTGATCAAAGTCAAAGCGCGCAAAGATTGCGTGGTAACAAATGTATTTAAAAATTTCTGAAAATATAAAATACTTGTAGTAAAAAGCATTTAAATACAAATACAAAATACACAAAAATAAATGCATTTGAATACAAATACAAAATACAGTATTTTGTATTTCAAATACGTATTTGTATTTTAAATTACAAATACATCCCAAGTCTGGAGAAAGTTAGTCAAAGCCTGCCATACTCGTTGGCTTTCTCATTGTGAAGCTGTAGTTGCGTTAAAGACAGACTCTTCTGTGTATGCTACACTTCATTTCTTGGCTACCGAAAAGGATTGTAAAGCAATTGGTATTCTTCAATTAATTTGTTGAAAACACTTTCTTATCTCTCTTTATTTACTGAACGCTGCTTTGGAGCATCTCAGCAAACTATCGATACTGTTTCAAAAAGGGAGCTTTAACTTCTCTCGCATACAATCGGCACTGTCAATTTGTTAAATTGCTCTGATCTTTTCATTGGCTATTTTGCAAGGAAGATCAATTTATTCACTCTTGCAGTATCAATATATGCAAAATGGAAACGTTTGCTGCCACCGATTTGCCGCTGACAGTTAGCCACTCCCAATTTGGGTTAGGGTTAGTAATGATATTGTTATTAGAACTCGTTTCCAATACAAGCATGGAATAGAGTATTCTTTGTTTCATTAATTTTTTTTGCTGGCCTCATGCTAAAGCACGGAAAGAAGTTAAAAATCAATAGAACAAACAAAGAATGCTCTAATTCGTAGTGGAAAAGAGCCTTTCTAGTTAGTGATGAGTCGGTGACGATTTGCCATGGACAATTCGTCACCAACCTATGATTATAAGTATTATAAATATATATATTGTTAAAAAAAAAGAAAATGTTTTTTTTCATATATATGCATGCTCAATGATAGTGAGGTATATAAAAAAAGGGAAAAACATGAATAAATTAGGAATCGTTTTTAAGGATCGAAATTTTCGTTAAAAATCTTTTGATTCCGATTCTAATAAATCGTTCCATCACTACTTCAAATATTATTAAATAGCTTTAAAAATAAAATGTGATTGAAGAGAAAGTGAAGCTGGTGTAGTATATCATATACGAGGTGCATTCAATAAGTTTCCAGACTTTTTTGGTATGGACACTTTTATTAACCGTACACACAAAAAACTCTAGTCCCCTTCAAAGTATTCTCCTCCGACATCAATGCACTTGTTGTACCGTTCCAACAACTTCTGGAAAGCCCCCTGGAAGTCTTCTTGTGTGAGCGTGTTTAGGACCCTCGTCACAGCCTCTTTCATGTCCTCAATTTTGGAATAACGATTGCCTCTGAGGTTTTCCTTGAGCTTTGGGAATAGCCAAAAGTCGCAGGGAGCAAGGTCCGGGCTGTAGGGAGGATGGGGAACCGTCTTGATGCCCATCTGGGTCAAATAGTCTGTGACGAGGATGGATTTGTGGACTGGGGCATTGTCCTGATGGAAATGCCACTGACCTGATTCGAATGATTTTGTGTACAGCTCCCACACTGACATTAAACTGTGCGCTTAGTGTCTCTATAGAAACACGACGGTCCCTATTCATGAAATCGTTTATTTGGCCAATCATCTCTGATGTTCTGACTTCCCTACTCCTCCCACATCTCTCATCATCCCTCAAGGACTCCCTGCCTTCCTTGAATCTCTTGTGCCACTGAAAAACTGATGATCGATTCATGCAAGATGGTCCATAAGCAGTCTGAAGCATACCATACGTTTCCGTGGCAGTTTTTCCAAGTTTAAAACAGAACTTGATCGCATATCGTTCTTCTAATGTGTCCTCACGTCCAGATTGCATTTTTGAAATTCACCAGCTGTGACAATCAGGATTTAGTAAGGTGTACTCTAATTCCTACTGTAGCTATAAATTTGCACCTAAACAAGAAAAAATTGGTCAATCATCTCATAAGGAGTATAGTAACAACATACTGAAATATCTCGAGTTTACGGCAATTATAAATGCCTGTACAAAAAAAGTCTGGAAACTTATTGAATGCACCTCGTACATGTGATATCTAATATTATATAATACATTGTTTATTTTTTATTGATATGTCCATGATATTTTGGAAAAAATTATTGGTATTGTTTAAAATGAGCAAAAAGACATGTTTTCAATTGCAAATTATAACAATTATAAAGGAAAGCAAATTTTAATATATACATTGTTTTTTTTTACGATGAACATAATCTATATTTAAAAAATTTTTAAATATATTTGTCATTAAACCTAAGTTGTTTAATTTAATAAACTCTATTTCTTCAATATTACCACAATAATCCAAACGCTTTGTACTATTCTAAGTTCATCAAAAACAGCCGCAATTGGAGAAAAACTGATAGAAAGTGCGCTTGAGGTGTATAACCTGGAAGTGCAAAGAGGTAGTTCGATTTAAATTTTTATTTTTTTTGGAAAAAATCAATCAAAGTTTTATTATAAAAATAAGTTATTTAAAAACAGATACGAAAATATTATTTGCTTATATTGTAATATGACTTGTTATGAGCCGTGCTGCGAAGAAATTTTTACATTGTTTGTGATGTTATTATGAAATTGCCTATAAATTAAGCTTAAAAGGCTTGAAAACGTCAATAACAACAGACAGTGTCACTGTTTTGGTCTTTAGGACCTCATCAGTGCTGTGTTGACTGTACCAAGTATAGGTACGTACTACAAAGGTTAAATTTTGTTTAAGTTATTTATTTAGCCTTAAACAAGTACTGGTCGACACAGCACTGATGAGGTCCTGAAAACCGAAACAGTGACACTGTCTGAGGTTATTGCTTATAAATTGTTTTGAATAATTTGCTGATTTACCTTTTATTATTTCTTGCTGTTCGTGAACGTTGTTGCTGGGCACGCAATATTTATTAGCCATTTACAAGAAAATTGTCGAATAATTGAAAGCAACTTTTTAAATGTTTGGATATCGCTCAACCTTCAAGCCACTAAATATCAGGACTGTGGCAGCTCATTACTGAACTCGAAAAAATGGATCGAGTTCAGTAATTTTATTTTTCAAGTTCGGCAAAAAATTCCGAGTTCTTGGATTCAAGTTTGAGTTAGGAGCCCTGTTAAACACAAATAAGTTTTACATTCGTCTGAATAGTAAATCAAAAATTCAAGCGCCGAATTCTTGTGGACCAAGTTTATCAAAGAAAAAATGTATTGTGGTATTCAAATAAAGCCGGCTGCAAGTAACCAACGCTAAATAACGACAAGTGGAGCCTATTAAAACAGGCCCGAATAATTTTGTATTGATTGTTTAGGTGTATTATGCATTTAATTTCTACGAGTCGTAAAGAAAATTTGTATTTTCAAAATTTATTATTTTTATATTTTGATATTGGTTTAATGTTATTTTGATCTTTATATTTATAATTAAATCTTTAAATTGATGAACTTAAAAATCTTGGTAAATTTGTTAGCTGTTCTTAAAAATTAAAATTAATACTCTTTTAGGTGGAGCATGCTGTGAATGCAATAATTCGTCTGTCCAAAGTATACAAAGGCACTTTAAAGGTATTTAACTTGTGTATTTGGGCAAAAATAACATAGGAGTATTTTGTTTAATACGTTATGTTATTTGGATAGTTTTATTGTTAACAATCAAATATAGTTAAAATGGTAAGATTGAAGGCATTCAGACCCTATCAAATTGTTTCCGTGTTTTGTGCCTTTTTCGATTTATACAACTTTGTGTTGTAAGATCGTCGCCACTGGGCCACTTACAAACATCGCGATGGCTGTACGACTTGACCCAGAACTACCGTCTCGCTTGGCTGGACTTTATATTATGGGAGGGTCATTGATTGGATGTGGTGAGATTCCAGACTTAAAAGTTTACTTGCATTTAACCATCTCTTTTCATTAGTTAGTTGCCAGTCATACTGGTTTGTTTTCTTGAAAGAGCTCCTTCTAATACATTTTTTTTATATCGTATTCGCAGCTGTATAGCGAAGAAGGTTTGGTTTAAGAAATAGCAGGTCGTTTTTTAATTCAAGCGTATGCTGTTGCATCGTTTCATTTATTAATCACTATTGAAGGTGCTGTTGTAAATACTGAAAAAGCGGCAATACGAATTAAGGTGCAGCTATTGCTTCCAAACAAGACTAGAAACGCTTTTGTGTATTGTTTCAGTGATGAAAAATTTGTAACATTTTGATTTTCTTAATTTGCAGGCGATATTACTGCTGCTGCTGAGTTCAATTTCTATTCCGATCCTGAAGCAGTTTTTGTTGTTCTACAAGAATTTTCCGCTTCATGCCCTATATATTTAATTCCGTTTGAATACACTACAGACCACCCTTTGCCATACCCAAAGTGTGATGAATGGTTAAGTACCAATTATCCAAAAACACCATTTGCCAAGGTATTTACAAGGTTTCTATTACAGCATCAAAAACTTCACTAATATTCTAACTTTTCATGATCGACAGATGGCGCTTCAGCCACTTTATGACTGGTCAAAGAAACACACTCCAACTGGAATATCGATCTGTGACGCTTACACAATGGCTGTTGCTCTGGATTCAAGTGTTGGCGGCCAAACAAAAATCACCAAAGTCAACATTGAATTGGCCGGATTTATTTCCAGGGGATTCCTTGCTGTGGATCACTTTAATTTAGAAAAAAATTTTTTTCCTGTTCATACGTTTACGTCTTTTGACATGGATAAATTTTTTCAGATGCTTTTGAACAGCGTTAAATAATTAGAGTGATAAATAGTGCAATATTAGTACGATAATTTTAAGTTTTTTCCATTATTGTAAATAAGCTGCTATATTTTTAATCAAGAATATTTAACAAAAAATCAAGGTGGTTTTAGCAAATATAGCAAATGTTTTTTTTATGCTTTATTTATAATTTTCCATCTTGAAAAGTGCAATTTATTTTCTTTTAAACTGTTGATAAAATGATTCGCCTGCTAATTACTTTGTTTATTTTATTGTTTTTATTTGTGACCCTGAATCATGTTGACAATAAACGAATTTTTCCTGTTATCTGGTTTTATCAAACGAACAGCAGTCACCTTAAGTAAAGCTGCTTTTACGAAGGCAATATTACCCTTCCTAGTAGGTACAGAAACAGCAATCTCATACTCGTGATCTACCGCTTTGCGAGATTCTGGAGACGCCACATATAACTAATGCAGAAGAAAAGAGTGCTTTCGGATGAAACCCGCGCCACATATCCGACAATTGTTCGGGATTATACAATTTTTAACCATGTACATACGTAAGCAATTCAAGCAGCAACCAGCTTTAATTATAACATCTTTACATTCGCTAGGAGCTAATTCTAAAACCCCACGACAATTCGCTAGCCAATGACGCTTTTGACGTACTTTAAAATAACAAAAAATGCAAGCTGGTGTTTCTGTGCAACTTTCAACTGAATCAGATTTATTAGCAAACACATTACCGGTATTAGAACGCCTATCGCTCTTTGGTGAGCATTTACTTTTATCAGGCGATTCAACTAATGTTTGCCAAAAAAAAAAAAAAACAGACCTATTTTTTAGGATGTTTGCACCACGTGCTTCATCCCTATCACTTGGCAACAAAATCCCAAATTCAGAGGACTTGCATTCTTCCTCATGCAAAACAAATTCAAATAAACTCTGAAAACTAGGTTTATTGGTATGACCATAATGACTTGACCAATATTTCAAAAATTCTGCCCAGTAGAGAATGGCAATCGCTATGCCAAATCAACCACAAACCCTCCTTCAAGTTTATCGGACTGATTATATGCTCTAGCACAGGGGTGGGCAATTTATGCCCCGCGGGAGCGAGAATGAAGACGAAATCGAAGTGAAGACCTTTTTTTTTAAAGATCACTGTTAGATTCGCTACTATTGAATTATTCCAGTTTCTCCGAAGTTTTCAGCTTTCCATGTGCTCGCGAAGTTGAAAATTTCTTTGTTCTCACCTTTGCCTTTTTTTCCCGCCTTTTATAGAGTCAAGGTTGTAGCGAGCAGTCGTGCCGGAAAATATTCTTTGGAAATTTCATTTCATTTCATATCACTATTATTATTATAATTGTTGTTATTGTTATTACAGCAGTAATTCGTTTGTTTCGTTACTAATACTAGTATATTATCCGAATAAAATCCCAGCAGTCTCGACTGGTCGCAAGTAATTTAGTTAGTGACTTGACAATCACCATGATTTTGGGAGAATTATAGCGAAATTGGAGACGAAATCGAAGTGAAGATTTTTTCTTTTGAGATCACCATGATTTTGGGAGAATTATAGCGAAATTGGAGATGAAATCGAAGTGAAGACCTTTTTTTTTTTAAAGATCACCATAATATTGGGAGAATTATAGCGAAATTGGAGACGAAATCGAAGTGAAGACCTTTTTTTTTAGAGATCACTATATTTTTGGGAGAAAAAAGTGAAAGACGAAATCAAAACTCCCTTTTGTTTTTAGAAAACACCAATTTTTGGAAATTCTTGCCTCAGGCCCCTGAGTTTGAATATCCACCACTGATAATGAAGATCAATATTTTTAGAGATTACTACAATGCGGCCCGCAAATAAATTCAACTTCCGAATGTGGCCCTCGAAGTAAAATGTTTGCTCACTCCTGCTCTAGCATAAAGTAAGCTTATTAGATTATAAACATGGATACGAGGTTAGTTTATTAGCACAAGTTCTATGTGCAGTGGTCATTCTGTGGCGCTGTGTTGTTCCTCTGTCAAGGTGCGTTGACAAATTTTATCTTTGTTCACTCAAACTCGACCACGAGGGTATCGCAGGTCACTTACATCATGCACACATTTATTTAGAGGTAAACACCAAAGCCAGAGTTTGAAGAAATATCGCTTTTGTCATAATATCTTTGCATCGTCGTTGCCTTATTGGCGGCTACACAAATTACACATCTTTCTTCGCAAAAATTGACAGCTTTTGTGGCATCATTAATATTGGGCGTTACATGCGGATTTTTTCTTTTCCCAAAAGGGGGTGCAGAGGGAGCAGATTTGGTAGGGACATCAATACTTTCACGACTAATTTTTATGCCGACCGCTTTAGAATTCCCTTACCATCTCGAACCAGTTAGAGAAGCAGTCCCTGATCAAGACCTATGTTCTTCTAACTTCTTTTTTCGAAATTCAGCTCTTATTGCCGTTTTCTTAGGTGATATTAGTGTTTTCAATTCAGCTTGTTCCTCTTCGCAAGCGATTTTTGGCTGTTCCCGTGCCTCTTTTCGGGCAAGTTTGTGTAATTGTAAGTCAAGCATAATGCGGTAAGTTTCCTGATGCTATTCATATTTAATTTGTGCTACATAGAACCAAAACGTATAAACGTATATGACGGCCAGGAACATACATTTGAAACGCTGTCCTCAGGCAGGACATCTAACAGCCCTTTTAAGTCCTTGACCTGGAGCGAACCATTACCCCATTACTACTTCTGTCACAGGACATCTTTAGAATAATTGGTATAAAGGCCTAAATAAAAAATTTACGAGAGCAAATTGATATAAGCACTACAAACAATTTCAAACCAATAAGTACAGTGCTTTTTCATTGTAGTGTTTTTCTTCTTCGTTTGGTCCCTTCCGAAGTATTCCCAGTTGATATTCAATCAACTACCAAATATTTATAAAAAAGTTTAATAATTCGACAAAAAAACAACGCCTTTGAGCAAACTACAGCAAAAATATAAATTCAATTTTTGGTAAAAAAAAAAGTATAATAAATTATAAATTCAAATTTTTTTGTTAGTTAATTATTCAGTTTTTATAATATATTTTATCTCTACACTTATCCTCTTGACTTGCACGAAAGCGTCGGAGGTAATACGTAGGGCAAGCAATTACCCCGACCTGGTTTTGAAGATGCGAGGATATTGCTGTCGGCTTGAAATTTTTTCATTTTTTGTTTTGGTTTTTCGTTTTATGGAGATATAACTGGAATTTGGAAGTGGTTGCCAAGACCGCCAAGCAGGGGAAAGTGCCGTAAAATGTCTTTCCCAAGAACATAACAGAGTGGTGCGAGTGGGTTTTGAACCGTGACCATGTTGATCAACAGCACAGTGCTTTAACCACGCGACCACACTCTCAACAGTTACTTGTTGATAGACTAAGTTGTCTAAGAGAAGCTGGCTCGTCCAAAAATTTAAAGGAACTCGATTGCTTTTTACGTCCTCTGTCGTGCTGAACTTCTTGGTTAAAATCAGCAAAAGTCCCCTCAAGTCTATAATACGTAACTACTCTTATATTTAAAAAACGCGTTTCTGACGCCCAGCAATAAAACTATAGTTGTAGACGTGATGGAGATCGGATTTATTTTTTATCTGCGGTTAAATTCGAGTGCAACAATTCAACAGAACACTGCACACTTATTCAGCCAAACATAGAACTTCATTCAGCTAAGTTATAGCCATTGATCACAACGCAATTGACACCTCTTTCATAATAGAGCTTGAATCGGTGCTGTGATTACACTACGAACTTTCAAAGTTAATTAATTAATCAAAACGTTGGGCGTTTTTTACATTACACTTTGTGTCATCATTATTCCAAATTTAAAATTTTAGTCAACTTCAAGCATTAAGGGCCACATATTATTGATTAAAGGAATCGCAGCATCATTTCACAATTAAAAAATGCACTCCATGATGAAGTCACAGTTGAATACAGGTCATTACAGCTGGACAAAACAAGTAAACAAGTGGACTAATTGTTTAAAACAGTGGTTTCCAACCTTTTTGAGCCCGTGGACCACTCAAATATAATCTACATCGCCTTGGACCACTATCTCTGATCTTCCCATATAAGTTGTAATATTTAAAAGAGTTATTAACATTGGACTTTATTATTTATACAACACGATTTATTCTAAACATCACAAACCACCACTACCGAACAATGTTTAATGACTCTCTTGGATCTGATGGTTTTCAACTAACAATTCAAAACGAGGAATGATGCCTGAGAGACACATTCTCATTTGATTATCAACTGATTTCAAGCGGTTTCGCTCCTTGGTTTTAATGCTTCCATCAACGTGGAGAATCCTTGTTCGCATAGGTATGTAGTGGCAAGGTGATAGTTCAAAGCGATCCTGCTGAGATTTCTAAAAGGTTTAATCTGTGACACCCAAAATTTAGTCAGATTGCTTGCGGTGAACATCATATCCGCAGCCCCAGATGCCTTCAGATCAAGAATTTTTTCTTGGAGTTTCTCCTCCATCTCATTAACATTGACCAGGAATGGATTTTGAACCCATGACGGGGCAACCTTTTCAGCAGGAAAAATAGTTCAAACAATTGGTTGAACACTTTCTCCCGATTCAGCCATCGTACATTAATATGAAAAAGTAGAACAGTATGCTCAGTTTTCATCTCTTCACATAAGCGCTTGAACAGCCTATGATTTGTCGCTCTCCCTCGGATAAAATTTACGATATGAACTGCAGAGTCCATGACTTCTTTCGAGTTGTCGGGCAGTGCTTTGCTCATCAATGCATATGGGTGTAATATGCAGTGCATTATGACTAAGTTCGAATTCATCTCTTTTAAGACCGCACAAACCCCAATTTACAGTCAAGCATAGCCGGTGCCCCGTCAGTTCACACAAACTTAATTTTCTCAAGAGGAATATAATGTTTTTAAAAAAAGGCTTTTACTAAATTCATGACATCTGTCGCGGCTGCTGTGGTTTGGAGATTCTCACAAAACAGAAATTCTTCCTTCAGCTCAAGTTTTGTTCCTGCTTTTGCACGTAGCGTATAAATACCAATAGTTGACTCACACATGCAACGTCAGTTGATTCGTCCAACTCTAAGGCTACTGGGAAAGCACTCTTCTTTATACCATGCACAATTTGAGCCAAAATGTCGCTACTCATGTCCTCGATACGCTTTTTTATTCTGTTATCTGACATGGAGATCTTACTTAGTTTCCTTGCTGCTTCGTTTCCGAACAAAATATCTGCCATTTCCACGAGGCAGGTTTGATAAGGTTCTCTCCAATGTTGTGTGCTTTTTTACTCTTCGCAATCAAGTAAGCAGCTCTATACGACGCCATCAAGATCGGCTTTTGCTTGGTTGTTGTTGTTTTGTGCAATTGAGGGGAAATACCTTTTTGATCATTTCGGGCTCGTTTTGTTTTCAAGGCTTCAATACTATAAGCTGTTGACCCACCATGTGTTGCAAAATGTATTTTAATCTTGGAAGGTTTCAAACTTGAGTTTATAAGAACCTGATTGCAAAGGATGCATTGCGCCTTTTCTGTTCCATCTTTTTCAATCTTTTTGGTGAAGCCAAATTCAACGTAATTTTCACTCCACTTCCGTTTCGACATATCAGGGTTGTACGAAATCACTGATTTAGCTTAGGCTGTTATGTCTACAAATAATAAGATCCGATACAAATTATATACACGGTAAATAAAATACTACAACGATAATACTAGTGTAGAATTCTAATTTAATCAATCGTTAACAATCCTTCATAATACACAAGCTCTGAAGCCTATCTGGCAATTGGCCTTGACTGCACGAGCATTCTTATAGAACCAAACACAGCAATGATTATTATCGCATCATCAATTACTGAGAATTGACAAAAATGCTCCTGTAGAATCCCTTGAATAAGCATTTAACACTTTCGCTGCGGCATGTTTGTGAGAGACAATGCTCTGCGGGGTGGCGGTTTATGGCATAATTTTCCCTTAAATTTCAGCTGTGAATCGTATAATTTCACGTTTGATCCACCGCTTGCTGTCAGTAAAGGAGAAAGGCAGAAACATGCAATGATCACAAACAGATAAACATAAATCACGTGGACGTAAATTTACGTACGGTATAGCACGGTCAATTTGCATGGTCCTTTCCGCACCCAACCGACAAGATTTTCTAACAAATGTAAATCTACGTCCAAACGGCCCTCTGGCAGATATACAAAATACATAAATTTACGCCCAATCGCAGCGAAATTGTTAATGACGAATAATTCGTTTTCATGGAAGGACCTCTCGTGGACTACTTGAGAACATGCATGGATCACCAGGTGGTCCATGGACCACAGGTTGGGAAACACTGGTTTAAAACATCAAAAATATCGAATTTTCCAAAAAGCATTTTTATAGAGACTTGAGGCAACTTCAAGTCAGTGGTGGATATTGGTTGAGACGAGTGAGGCAGTTGCCTCGGGCCCCCCTTGTTTTTAGGGTTACCCCTTTTTGAAAATACCGCATATAGTTTCATTTTACTGTAGGCTATATTTTTTTTTAGAGATCAGTATAAAGTTGGGACGAAAAGTGGGAAATACGAGATTGATTCGAAGTGAAGACCTTTTACTTTTTTTTTTAGAGATCACTATGAGAAAAATAGGGAAATACGAGATCAAAAACCTTCTTTTTTTTAAGAGAATACCAATTTTCGGGAAGTTAATATGGGATAAAGGAAACATAGGGGATGAGGAAATAATGGGGAGGTATGGTGCTGGAACAAGAAATGAGGAAAGATCAATGGTTGTGGATTTTGGGAAAAGGATGGATTTGGCGATTGTCAATACTTATTTCAAGAATAAAGATGAACACAGGGTAACATATAAGAGTGGAGGCAAAAGTACCCAAATAAATTATGTGATGTGCAGAAGGAGGAACCTGAAGAAAATGTGCTATTGTAAGGTAATATTGAATGAGTGTGTCGCAAAGCAGCACCGTATGGTGGTATGCAAAATGGCTCTTATGGTGAAAAAGAAAAAGAAAGAGAAAGTAAAGCCAAAGATACGATGGTGGAAACTGAAAGAGACAAGCTGTCAAGAAGCGTTTAGACAAGAGGTGACCAGGATTTTGGGAGGCAAGGATGGGTTACCTGATGAGTGGGACAAAACGGCAGAAATGCTAAGAAAAACAGCTGAAACTGTACTTGGAGTGACATTTGGGAAATGAAAAGGAGACAGGGAGACATGGTGGTGGAATGAGGAAGTTCAAAAGAGCATAAAAGATAGGAAAGAGACAAAGAAAGCATGGGACAAAATAAGAGATCGAAATACTAAAAAGGTATACAAAGAAAAGAAGAATAAGGCAAAGAAGGCAGTTGCAATAGCAAAGGGACGTGCGTATGATGATTTGTATGCTAGATTGGACACAAAAGAAGGTGAAAAAAAGTTGTACAAATTGGCTAGGCAGAGAAACAGAGCAGGGAAAGATGTACAGCATGTGAGGGTTATAAAGGATGAAAACGGTAATGTTATGGTAAATTCAGAGGCAGTGTTAAAGAGATGGAAAGAGTACTTTGAGAAACTGAGGAACGAGGAAAATAGCAGAGAACCTAGGACAGAGGAAGCAGAAGTGGTTAGTGAAGAGGTAAATTGTGTCAGTAGAGAAGAAGTAAAAAACGCAGTAAGAAGGATGATAAAAGATAAAGCGGTTGGATCAGATGAGTTACTAGTAAAAGTTTGGAAGTGCATGGGAAAGATGGGGATAAAGTTTTTGACCAGATTGTTCAACAGACTATTAATGGGTGAACGGATGCCAGAAGAATGGAGAAGGAGTGTGCTTATCCCAATCTATAAAAACAAAGGGGACGCACAGCTGTGCTGTGGAAACTACAGAGGAATAAAGCTAAGGAGCCACACAATGAAGATATGGGAAAGAATTATTAAAGCCAGGTTAAGGGATAGGCTATAGTGGAGATCAGCAAACAGCAATATGGATTTATGCCAGGAAAGGGAACCACCGATGCCATGTTTGCTTTAAGAATGTTGATGGAAAAGTACAGGGAAGGTCAAAGAGAGCTACATTGTGTATTCGTGTACCTAGAGAAAGCTTACGACAGGGTTCCACGGGAAGACCATCTATGGTACTAAATAAGAAAATCCAGAATAGTAGAAAAGTATGTGCAACTAGTACAGGATATGTATGAGGGAAGCGAAACAGTGGTGAAGTGTACAATAGGAACTACAGAAAGTTTCAAGGTCAAAGTTGGACTGCACCAGAGATTAGCGTTAAGTCCATTCCTGTTTGGAGTGATAATGGACAGACTAACGGATAAAGTAAGTAGAGAACCACCGTGGACGATGCTGTTTGCTGATGATATTGTGATTTGTGAAGAGACCAGGGAAGAAGTGGAGCAGAGATTAGAATCCTGGAGATATGCATTGAAAAGAAGAGGGATGAAAGTAAGTAGGTCAAAGACCGAATACCTTTGCATAAATGGAGGAAATGACAACGAAACAGTAAAGATATTGGATATAGTACAAAAGTTCCAAGAGTAAAGGAATTTAAGTATTTGGGATCAACGGTTCAAGAAAGTGGTGATTGTGAGAGGGAGGTAAAGAAGAGAGTACAGGTAGGATGGAACGGATGGAGAAAAGTATCGGGTGTAATCTGCGACAAGAGATTACCAGGTAGAGTAAAAGAAAAAGTGCACAGTTCAGTGGTAAGACCAGCAATGGTGTATGGACTTGAGACAGTGGCGGTCACAAAGAAATAAGGTCACAAAGAAATAAGTAGAAGAGATGGAAGTTTCAGAGATGAAAATGTTGAGGTTTGCTATAGGAGTGACGAGAAAAGATAAGATTAGAAACGAGCACATCAGGAGTACTGTTAAGGTAGAACGGTTAGGAATGAAGATGAGGAAGGGCAGGCTGAGGTGGTATGGACATGTCATGAGGAGAGACCAAGAATATGTATGAAGAAAGATGATGGAAATGGAGTTACTGGGAAAAAGGAGAAGAGGGAGACCAAAGAGAAGATTTTTAGATGTGGTAAAAGAAGATATGAAGGAAGTTGGTGTGAAGGAGACGGATATTGAAGACAGAAAGATGTGGAGAATGATAATACGCTGTGGCCACCACTGACTAAAGGGAAAGGCCGAAAGGAGAATTAGAAGACCAATTTTTGGGAAGTCCTTGCCTCGGGCCCCTAACTTTAAATATTCGTCACTGCTTTGAGTCATTATTTTATTTGAGGGTTTTATTTCATTTTGAGTCTTTTGTAAAAGGGATTTGAGTGGGTCCGAATCCTTAGCTTTTTATCATGCTTTTTACATTTTTACAAAGTAAACTGAAATTCAAACACGGATTCGAATCAACAAATTGGATAGATATTCGATAAGCTATGATAAATTTGGCAACATTGTGACCGCCGAATTTTAAATGGTTTTTCTCAGAGTTGTAAGGATTATAAGTTATTTATGTACAGTATTAATACAAAATAACGTAGTTTTTAAGCAATGGTTCCCAAACTTTTTTGTAAGTCCCAATTTAAGTTTAAAGTTTTGCGTCTCGTTTACTATTCGCCCCTGCTAACATTGCTAACCTTGCAGCCAAATTCCCAAACTAAGTTTATCAAAGATGAAAAAATTTATCAAGTAAGTTGGGCGAATGGTGAACGAAAACCAAAGTTGTTTTTTTTAGGACCTCATTTTTTAGCCTCAAAATAAAAAAATGCATCAAAATAAATTGGGTTCGTTTTCACTCTAAATATATACTGGTAATTAAAAGATAACATAATGCATAATCCAAAGATATCCCAAGAACAACAGATGTAAGCATATCATAAAACATACCAGTAACTGTCAGTGCAACACACCATTTTCTTTACTTTCAACTTTATTAATGCAAAAGATTTGGCTGATACAGTAATAGGACTCAAATTTCACACAGATACTTGTTGAAAGTTAAGGCTTAGGTTGCCTCATTTTTCCGGATTTTGTAAATATTGCTTTTGCATGATTGAAACCAGAGTCTATTAGTTAAACAACTGTAATACATTCTAGATAAGGTAAAGTTGTAGTTTACGTTTGTAAAATAAAATATTTAAATTTTTTAAAATTTTGTTAAATACTCAAAATTAAAATACCAAAATTAATTATGCTTTGTGTGGACGTCCTTTAGCACCCCATTCTATTGTAAATATTCCAAATTATCCAAGAAAACTAGGTAATTCTATACTTTAGCGCAGTAAATAAATTCATGAATGCTTTTCATTCTAAGCAATAATAACTACAGGAGGGATCCAGGTTAGTTTACCAGGGTTGGTAAAAAAAAAAGAATTATCCAATTTTTGATAGTGAAGCTAACTCGGGTCTCCCCTTATGATTATTATTGCTTAGTGCAGCATTTTCTAAAATGTTTTATTTTACAAACGTAAACTATGACTTTACCCCAGATAATATGTAACAAAGGAATAAAGTTTTTATTATTATTAAAATAGATAATCTAATCAGGGCTATTTAAACTATGGGTCAAAATATTGAGATCGCCAGATTTTATTGTAAAATATTTAAATACATGAAGTTATAAAATCTGGATATATAGCTTAACATATGTTTGAATGTGAACGCATGCACTAACACATGGTTGTGAATTTCACATTTGTGCCAATGTACAGGGTGTCAAGAAAGTTCCCGATCCTAAACAAAATTATATAGGGCTAATGACAGAAGGTTAAATCAACAAAAGGTTTATTGTGGTGATAGAACAAAGCTCCATGAACATAAAAAAATCTGGTTTATTCAAAATGACCCCCATCTGTATCAATAACACATTGGAGCCTTTGTCGGAAATTCTGACAAGCAGCACGAAGGGCATCTTGAGGAATTTTCTCCCATGCTCGTTTCAGGGAAGCTCGAAGATCCTCCAGATTGTTATGGGGTGAAGAACAGGCTTCTTTTTCCAGAATACCCCACACACAGAAATCCATAGGATTGAGATAGGCGAAGATGGTGGCCACAAATCTTTGGTCCAGAATGAAGGAAAGTGCTCTTTGCACCACTTCTGCGTCTTCTTTGATGTGTGAGAAGGCGCGCCGTCTTGTTGGAAGGTGAAGGACTTATTTTTGAACTTTTCCTTCATCGATGCGAGGGCAGGGGTTAAAATATCATTGACATACGAATCTGTATTCACTTTGACCCCCTCTTTAACAAAAATGAGGGGAGATTTCCAAGATTTGGAGATCGCACCCCATACCATCACAGACAAGGGTTTCTGTCGGCGTGAAACGAATCGAAGATGATCAGGGAGGTCCTTGGGCGACTTTCCGAGAATCCTGTCATTCTGGGTGTTGAACTTTGCCTCCACCAAGAAGAGTTTTTCGTCTGAAAAAATGATTTCACCTTTCTCCGTGCCTGCCTTCAGACGGTTCAGCAGAATTTTGGCCCTCTCCTTTCTTTTTCGCTTCTGGAGGTCAGTTAGGAGTTGTCTTGTCCTGATTTTGTACGGGGACATTTTGAGATCCTGTTCAACAACTGTTCTGACAGACTCATGGCTGATATTCATGTCTTTAGCCGTTTTCCTCAAGGATCGTTTGGGGTTCCTCCGAATTCTCTCCCTGAGGGCCTTGATCTTCGCTGGAGTGCGAGCGGATCGAGGTTGTCCACTCCTATCCCGATCCTCCATGGTTCCAAGTTCTTGGAAGCGCAAGATTGTATCGCGAACAGTCGATTTTGGTGCTTTTAGCAACTTCATAATTTTAGAATTTGAATGTCCCGCATGATGAAGTTGAATGATTGCAGCTCTTTTACTCATTTTATTATTATTTTAGCCAAAAAAATTGGAAAAGTGTATCTGAAACATTGAAAAGGAGGATTAAGTGGAAAAATGACGTACAGAACTTCTCATAATTCATTGAAGTTTTTGAATTACATTAAATTTAAAAATCGATCGGGAACTTTCTTGACACCCTGTAGTCAGTTGTCTTTGTTCCATTATTATGAGAGAGCAACAATATAGTTTTATATAGTTTTAATGATGATTCAGTAATTAACATATTCAATACTAAAAACTAAAATTTTTAAGTTTATATTTTAAATATGACACTAAAAAAATTTGAGTCTTTACAAGAAGTCACCATGAGTGATTTTTGTTTGTAAAATTAACCTAGAATTCCCTTGTGATTACTAACGTTTTTTTGAAAAGATTTTCTCCTCAATTTCTTTTTTTTTCCCTATTGGTACGTTGGGGGCTTCCGGGTTAGTTTCACCAACAAAAATTGCTGATGGTGACTTGAAGAGACCCAAAAATTTTGGTGCATATTTTAGACCTTGGTTTTGATCTATGATGTCATAGACAATATTTTGATTAAAGGAGATTAGCTATACATATGATGTCATAGACAATATTTTGATTAAAGGAGATATCATTACAAAATTTGCAGCGTAGTGGATGGACGCGCATAATCTCTGAGTTGTAAAAATAGCAGTTTACCAGAAAATTTCTAATTTCAACAGAGGTAATAAGCAAAAAAAACTATGAATAGTAATATTGAAAGAAAATTGAATGAAGTACTTAAAGCAGTTGGCAATATCTCAGAAAGAATTGACAAGCTAAATGAAAAACTAGAAAACTTTGATCGGCGCATAACTAAATTGGAATATCTAGTTGAAGATAAAATCTCTAAATTTCAACAGGAACTTAAAACAAAAGCAGATGACAGCGCTCTGAATGAACTGCATTTAAAAATACATAAAATTGAACAGCAACAAGTTGATCAGCATGCTAAAGATGTTATGCAGGAGTCGTATGAAAAGCGATTTAACTTATTAATTAATGGAATTGAAGAAACCGACACGACTGTTTGGGAAAAGCGTGAAACTACCTTACAGCTAGTGCAAGATTTTATGAAACGTGGTTTGCAAATAAAAGATCCTTCTGCTATAATGCTTACTGATTATCATCGCTTGCCCCAACATCCAGTCCTCAAGAATGGCATAAAGGTAAACCGACCTATAATTATTAAGTTAACTAATTCGAACGACAAGCGTTTAATATTTGGTAGCTTGAAAAACTTGAAGCAATTTAACAATGCAAGAAAATTGAACCAGCAAAACTCTGTGTATATTACAGAACATTTGCCCAAGCAATTTCAACTTGAGTGTAAAGCTTTATTACCTGCTTTTAAAGAGGCCAAAGCTCTAAAAAAAAAAACAAGCTGGAGACCAGAAAATGGCCACTACTGCTTATATATAGATAACGTTAAAGTATCTGCAGAAAGTGATTATCACTGTTGAATTTTTACGTATTTCATATACAATATGCTTACATATTTTTATGTTTTGTTTATATACAAAACTGCCGCTCTTTAATTATGTACTTTCAATTGTTTAAGATAAACAGTAGCCTGACGCTAATAAATTTCTGTAATAATTACTATAGCCTTTGTACTTATTTGGATATTTATCTCGCTCATTCACTGAACAATTATTTTAGCTTGTAGATTACCATTTTTACTAATTTTCTCAAAAATAAGCTGCTTCTGTATCGTTAAAATCATAAATCTCGTTTTCCTAATGAATAGCTTACATTCGACTGTGCAAATCTGAATTAGTGGTCGTCCTCCCTGAGCCTCGAACCAGTTTTTTTTGTGCTAGTTAATATTACAACTTGATTGCATTGTCTGCCTCACATCAATATATTTGTTGTTTTCTCACTCTGGTCACTGTTAGCTGGCAACTGCTGAGTTTTTTTGCGCAATGACGTCATGTGTGCAGCTACTAATTGCTGTGATTCTGATAGTCAAGCAGTCACCATCGACTTGAACTAACAAAACTTAACTGATTTTATTTCTAACTCTCTTAGTTCCAATGTTAATCCCTGCGACTATTTTGACTTAAGTAGATTGAATAATATTACTAAAAAAGATCCCTGTCATCTATTTCTTCATCTAAATATATCTTCGCTTCAAGCACATTTTGATAATTTATTTGATTTTCTTTCACAATTAGACCAGCCTCCCAGTATTGTGTTTATTTCGGAAACCCGTATAAATGTTGAACCTTCTACAAACATTACTATTCCTGGTTATACCTTTATTCATTGTCCTTCCCCAACAAAAGCTGGTGGTGTTGGTGCATATATTTCTGATCATTTAAACTTCACAGTTAATGAAACCCTTAAACTTGGAGTCAACGGTTGTGAAGATCTGTGGTTGAACATTAGTTTTCCAAACATAAAATCCCCGTATATTTTTGCTGTAATCTATCGTCATCCTCACAACAATCATTCTCAATTCTATGATGCGCTTGATGAATCACTTCAGATGCTAAACCGTTGTAATAAGAACATTATTATTATGGGTGATGTCAACATAAACATGTGCAGCGATCAGTATAGCCCTTTATTGCACCAATATTTAGATACACTTTACAGTAACGGATTTACGTGCTGCGTAAATAAACCCACTCGCATTGCAAGCTCGTCTCAAACAGCAATCGACCATATAATAACCAACATAGTTAAGGAGGAAATTACCCCTGAAATATTAAAGTTTCACATCTCTGACCACCTACCTATCTTTTGCTCTATCTCCTCCTTATTGTATACCCCTCCAATCATAAAAACCAACACAACATACCGCAATATTAATAATGTTGAAGAAGATGCATTTCGCCATGACCTACACCATACTTTAGAACCAATAGTTTATGAATTCACTAATCTACCAATAACATCAACAAATTTTGATACGCATTTTAATAACTTAATAGCAAATATAGAAGCAGTTATCGATAAACATGCACCAATGAAAACTGTTTCTAGAAAATGGAGGCGTTTCAGTCAAAAGCCTTGGCTGACAAGAGGTATAATTACTTCCATCAAACATAAACAAAAGTTATACCGCACTTACTTTTTAACGGGTAATGCCTTTGAAAAACAATTTTTTAAAAAATACGCTAACAAATTAACAAGAGTTAAAAAATTGTCGAAAAAAATGTATTACACGGAATATATTCATAAACATAACACCAATCCGAAAAAAGTGTGGCAAATAATTAATTCACTTATTCCTCGTAAAACCATTAACTCTTTTGTTAAAAACATTAACGTCAATAATAAATTTATTGATCATCCATCTGATATAGCAGAAGAATTTAATAAATATTTTGTGGAAATCGGGAATAGTTTAGATAAAAATATGGAAAATCAAAACAACACCAATTACTCTGCTTATCTCAAAAATCCAGTTTTACACTCCATTGTCCTAGAACCTCCAACGGCTAACGAAATTTTTTACATGTTGCTTTCAACAAACCCATCTAAAGCTTGTGGATGTGATAACATTAGTAATTTTTTTTTATGTATAGGAGCATTTGTTCTAGCACCCATATTAGCTGTCTATTTTGAAAAAGCTCTTGAACTTGGTATTTTTTCCCATATCTTTAAAACTGCCAAAGTGATTCCTATTTTTAAATCAGGTAATAAAGATAATATAGGAAATTATCGCCCAATTGCCTTACTTCCTAACTTATCAAAAATTTTGGAAAAATTAATTAAAAATCGCTTTACTAAATTTTTTTGTAAAAACAAGATTTTATATCCTAATCAGTATGGCTTTAGAGAAAACCACAGTGTAATCCACGCCTTGATGGACATATTAACTAATGCCTATGATGCCATAAACAACAAACATTACACCACTTTAATATTTATGGATTTTCGTAAAGCTTTTGACACAGTCTGTCACAAAATTTTACTAGACAAATTGTATCACTATGGCATAAGAGGCCCAGCTCATTCACTAATCGAAAATTATCTCTATAGAAGACAACAATTCGTAACTATAAACAATGCACCTTCTTCATATAAAGCTATTAATATTGGCGTTCCTCAAGGCTCAATTCTTGGACCACTTCTCTTTTTAATCTATATCAATGACCTCCCCAATGCTCTTCATACCAACCCTCGTTTATTCGCTGATGATACTTGCTTGTTTTTAAATCACTCTTCCTTTACATCACTGGAACACATCTGTGCAATCGAAGTGTCTCTCCTAAAAGACTGGTGTAATGCAAACAAAATTCAAATTAACTCACAAAAATTGTTTATACTACCAATATCTCCCAAACTTAACGTACGTAGTTTAAATCTAAATCTTCCTTACGGAAATTCCAACATAAATTCTACCCAAATATGCAAATACCTCGGAGTATTATTAGATGACAAATTAAATTTTAAACCTCACATTCTCCAACTTGAAACCAAGTTAGCTAAGGCAGTTGGAATCCTTAGCAAATTACGACATATTCTACCATTATCTGCTCTTAGACTTCTTTACTTTTCTTTGATACACCCTCATCTACTATATGCTCTACCGATCTGGGGAAGTACGTTTCCATCCTATTTTAAAAAACTTCAATGTCTTCAAAATAAATCCATTCATATAATTTTCAACATTTCACCAAAAACATCCGTTTCGCCATATTATTACAAACTAAAAATCTTAAAATTAACTGACTTACATATTTATGAAATTGCTAAAATTATGCACCAGCACTCCCGAAAAGCACTGCCCGATTATCTTTCTTCCTTCTTTACTACAACCCGCCAAATTCAGACCTCCCTATCAGATCTCACTCTAATAATACTTTATATCTTCCTAAATTCTCTACGTCCCGTTGCCAAAGATCAATAAAATTTCAAGGAACAAAAATTTGGAACTCTATCCCAATTGAACTACAAAATCAATCATTTCATAAATTTAAGATTAATTTTAAATTCTTTTTATTACAATCATACTGTTGACAACCTACTAACCTACAATCCTTGCAAATAATTGCTGTACACTAATAGCTCATTAGTTTTTTCGGTGACTGCTTGACTTGATGACCTTAACCAGTCCCTTTGCAGTCTCCGTCAAGATTGTCATTTTTTTCATTATTATTTATTCTATTTATTTATATTCATTTATTTATCTTATTATTATTATTATTGTTATTATTGTTATTTTATTTATTTTTTTTTCTTTTCTTATTTTATCGTATTTATAATTGTGTTACCAATTGTCGTACACTGTTGTTTTGTCGAATAAGTATATTAACTGTGTTTCTTTTTACGTTTTTTGTTTCCACAATCCTCATAAATAAATTGGTCTGTCTATGATTAAACTTTACAATTTAAATCATTGTGAGAATTAGTATTTATTAAAATGCGGTAAAAAAAGTTGGGCTTCCTGAAAATGATTTGCAGGAACATCCCAGAACTTAAAATGTTAATTATTATATGCAATATGTTATTTTTATGCAGTTGTTGATTTTTTTAAAAATAAAGTTTTGTGTGGCCAAGGATAAATGGCTAAACTGAAATAAAAAAGGTTATGCAATAAAAAACAAGGACATCTGTCTCATTAACAAAAGATTTTTTTTTAAATTTTTGTTTATTTAACCAGTTAACAACAAAATCAATATGTTTACATCATTTGAGCAAAAAAATATCAACACGTGGTTTTGCGTAACCTTTTTTGTTGCACTCTCTTATGTATATTTGATTGATTATTGGTCTGTAGATAGACATATTCCTTACCCATTCTAGCAACATTTCCTTGTGCTACTGTTGTGGAACCATATGATTGTCAGAGTTGACATTTTTTCAGCATTTAATAAGTAAAATTTTCTGAGATTTTCTGCTATTACAGTTTATTTTTGAGTGGATAAAAATAGGGAGAAAGAAATTATCTGAAATAGAGAAGACTCAAGCTTTAACTAAGGTAAAACATGGTGTTCCTCTTTGAACCAAAATTGCTGCTAATTTGAAGGTCTCAAGATAAGCCATTTACAAGTTTATGAAGGCTGCAAAAGGTTTATCAAAAGGCACTGTTGGGTAGGATAAAATGTTGGAAAATGTTAGGTAGGACAGATCATCTTAAAACAATAAGTTCTTCAGCGGCAACTCACCCAGAGCTTCTGGAGGGAGTTTCAATCCAGACAATCCAAAATTGACAGAAAAAAGACTTGGACCTACCCTTTAGGTGTGCAGCCAAAAAACACTTTTGACTGACAAAATGATGAAAAAGAGACTGAATTTTGCAAAGAATTACCAGCATTAAAGGTTGCAACAATGGCAAAAAGTGATGTTTTTAGACAAGAGCAAATTCCGACTAGTCAGGGCCAGTCAAAAGTGGTAAGAAGGCCACTAAATGTACCAAGACATAATATAAGATACACTGTTAAGACAGTTAAGCAGTCAGATAGTGTAATCGTTTGGGCTTCATTTAGTGGTACCCACCTCAGAGAAAGGGTTAAATTTTCTTTCCAGAAATGTTACAATGTAGGAGCCAACTATCTCAAAGTGTTGAACAATCACTTGCTACTTTTTTGGGGCATTTCCAGCCCACTCATTTTATGCAGGATGGTGCCTCAGCACACAGAACCAAATTCCTAACTAAGTGGTTAAAAAAAAGAGATTACTTGTTTTAGTGTGGTCAAAGAACTGTTTGGACCTTAACCCCATTGAAAACATATGGAACATAATGAAAAGTAAGGTCCAAGAAGCTCAACCATCAAATATCAATGAACTTAGAGATATACTGAAACATTTGTGGGTTACCATGGACATTGAATATTTTGAAACATTGGCTGATTCAATTCCACAGATTGAAAAATGTCATTCAAGCTAAAGGCTTTATGACCAAATATTAGATATCAAAACTCACATTGCTGTAAATATGCGTTTTTTTAAGTAAAACACAATTTTTGTTAAAATTTCATTGTGTAAACATTTCATTTGCTGCCACTGTATAAGTAATGCCTTTATAGCCAAACTAAGGATTGGAATTCTACCACTATCAAGTAAAATAAGACATTATAGACAAGCCATTGTAGATAAATTTTATTTTATAATATGATTAAATTATGTTCTATTTGAGACAGCATAAGTAATGCTTAATATAGACTTTGTTTTGCCATTGCCAAACTGACAATATACAATAAATTGTACTTGCACTTCATCTAAACATCAACTGTTCCATTGAGCTGCACACCATAAAAATAAGTTTTTTCAAGAAGTTGTTTCAATAAATCTGCACTTTGAGTTGTATTGTCTGAAAGAAATTTGCATTTTGCAATTGCTTTTTTCCCTCCATGTTGAATACTAGTAGTAATTTCATGATGGATAAGAACTTGAGATTCTAATTCTGTATAGGACATTTTCTTTTTAAAATGAAGTGAGCCATGCACAGTGAAACAAGCACCAAATCATTATTTTGTAGTTTTTTATGCTCAAATGAAAAAATTGCTTTAAATGATTGACATGACTTCAAAAAGCCTTGCACCTGCTTTGATGACCAAGGTATTTTTTCTTCAAACGTTTTTTTGAGATGCCCTGGGGCCAAGTTAATACAGTAGAATTCAGTTAATACATCCACCTTGGGCCAGTAAATTTTGGATGTAATAAACAATGGTTGTAATAAATGGTTTTCTTAAAAAAATGCAACTAACCAAATCTATGAGGTAAAATATAATCAATGAATTGTAATGTACAGTATTTATTTGATGCAGAAAAATGTGCACAACAAGGTTTGTTTAGGTGGAAATTTGTTACAGAGATGACCATCTACTGCTTTCATAGCATAAAACATGTCCATCTTTTGAAATGTTGTTCTTTCAAGTCCCAACAATAAATGATGAAGACGCATTGCCTCTTGGCAGCTGATGGAGTTTCTTCATCAGGTTCATTATAGTCAACATCAGAACTTATTACATGTTTGTCATTGTTGAGTATCACAGAAATGAGTTCCTTGGTGAATTCTTCCTCTGTTTGTTCTTGCACAGTCTCCACATCATCAACAATAGTGACCCAATTTCTAAACTTTTCTTTGCTTTGTCCAACAGGGGGCTGAGGCAAGGAAATGGTTGCTGTTCATTGGTGCCTATTCGTCAATTCTGCCAATTCGTTGGTGGTGAAACCTTTGTTTGTCCTACAATTTTAAATGGTCACATCTGTAATCTTGACCCAGGCTGCTTTGATAATGCCAATGGCTTCCAACAAATTTATGCATTTCACCACTGTCTAAGCTGCAGGTCCAGTATCAGGAGTATCTTCAAAAAAATCAATAAGCTTCTGGTGCTTCTCAGACCTAAAATAGCCTTTTATTGATCTAATGATACCCATGTTGCAAGGTTGCAAAATTGATGTTGTATTCAGTGGAAGAAAATGTAAGATGTTTTTTAAGCATGAGTTTGATTTGTGGGCTGAGGCGTGGCCACAGAAATATACAAGGTCTTTTGCATCGATTGTGACATCATCACGAGTAGGCCTTGCTTTAAATTAGAACAAAGAAGTTTCTGTCACATTTCAATTAAAAAAAAGTAGGTTAGCTGTGCTTTGAGCAGCTGCAAGCAAGAAACAGTAGTTTAGAAGCCAAATGAAATGATAGAAATTAGATGTACAGGGTGATTCACCGAAGTGTTGACAAATTAAAACTGAATTATCCAACTTACTATAAGGGCAAAAGAAACAAGTTTTTCATAGATAGAATGGAAATTTAATGGGCTTTCACATAAAATTCAAATTATTCAATGTAGCCCCCTTTGTTTTTCACAAGGCGCCTAAGACATGGAAGTACTTGGGCACACGTGGCACGCACCACTTCTGGGTCAATTTCTTCCCATGACGCCTTCAGTTTTCGTTTAAGGGTTTCGATATTTGGATGGGATGTTGAGCAGGCTTTTTGCTGCAGAATGGACCAAATCCCAAAGTCCATTGGGTTCAAATCGGGTGAAGAAGGGGGCCATACTTCCTTCTCCCAAAACCCTTTAAAATTGGTCTTGCACCAATGCTGGACTGCTTTGGCTGTGTGGGAGGTTGCCCCATCTTGTTGAAGCGTAATTCCTTCCTCTCCCACTGTTTCTTGAACCCAGGGAATGACTTTTTCTTCCAACATCCGACGATAGATAGTTTGGTTAATTTTCACGTCTTCGTCGATAAAGATTAGAGGTGTTTTCAGGCCTGTTGAAGTGACTCCTGCCCAAACCATCACGGAAGAAGGTTTCTGCCTCCTAAATGAACTGCAACGTTCAACTGGCACCATGTCCTTGTTTGGAATCCAAATCCTGTCATTTTGGTGGTTGTGGATAGCTTGGACAGTGAAAAGCTTCTCATCTGTCCAAAGCACTTGAGGCCGCGTGCCAACAACAAGTCTCTTGATCAAAACCTTAGCTCTATCAAGCCTTTTCTTCTTAGTGGCGTTTGACAGGAGCTGCCTCTTGGTAAATTTGTATGGGTAGACGTGGAGATCATCCTTGAGAAGCCTTTGCATGGTGCTCACGCTTACAGAGGTGTCCTTAGCCAGTTTTCTTGTGCTCCTTGAAGGGTTCTGCCTCAACCTCTCCCTGACCTTCTTAATCAGTTCCTTTGTCCTGATGGGTTTTTCAGGAGTACTTCTGATTCTTGGAGCACAACTTCCAGTCTCCCTGAACCTCTTCACAGCCTTGTAAACACCTCCACGACTCACAAATCGCTTCATCAACTGGAAAATTTTCGCAGGTGGAAGTCCTTTCTTGCAATACCCTTCAACGATGTCATTTACTGTCTTTGCCATCTTACTTTTCTAGATTAAATATTCTTATTGATATTGAAAACTTACTCTAGAATATACGAGGGTCAGTCAAAAAGTAATGAGCCCTGTTAACTTTAACCGCTTTAACCTTCATATTTTTTCTAGAAATTTTAAGGGTGTTTAGTAAATTTACTGCTTTAAAGATAAATTGTAAAAAAAAATTGTTTCAACGTGTCCACTTTTGGTATTGTGTTTTGGAAATGACGTCATCACTGGATGTCCGTCAGAAGCAGAGAGCTGTGATTGAATTTCTTGTTTCGGAAGGGGAGCCACCAAAACAAATTTTCGAAAGATTGGTAAATGTTTATAGAGATGCTTCATTAGCCTACAGCACTGTGAAAAAGTGGGTATCCAGGATTAAACACGAAGAAGATGATCCAAGTTTGAGTAGCCTCCAGGACAGACCAAGAAGTGGAAGACCATCTTCTGCAGTCAATCCTGGAAACAATGATAAGGTTGAGAAATTGATTAGAGATGATCGCAGAATCACTATTGATGACATTGCTGAACGTGTTGGAGTTAGCCATGGAAGTGCTGTGAATATTGTTAATGAGCTAGGCTTTGCAAAGGTTTGCGCCAGATGGGTTCCGAGGCAACTTTTGGATTTTCACAAGCAAGCCCGTTTTGAAGCTTGTTCGGAGCTTATTGAGTGTCACAGAAGTGACAAAACTTTTCTCAGCCGTATAGTGACAGGAGATGAAACCTGGGTTCATCACTATGAACCTCTGTCGAAAAGATCATCCATGGAATGGCGTCACCCCACGTCCCCAAGAGCCAAGAAATTCAAAAGTCAACGTTCAGCTGGAAAAATTATGGCGACTGTGTTTTGGGACATTGAAGGAGTGATATTGGTAGATTTTATGCCTAAAGGTACTACCATCAACTCAGATGCTTACATTGACACTTTACGCAAACTGAAAGCGAAACTGAGAAGAGTACGACCTCACCTGGACATGTCTAAGGTCTTGCTGCAACACGATAATGCCAAGCCCCATACCAGTCTCAAAACTCGTGAAGTGATTGCTTCTTTTGGATGGACGATGGTAACCCATCCCCATACTCACCCGACCTGGCACCATCTGACTATCATCTTTTTGGACCATTGAAAGAAGGAGTTAGGGGGCAGCACTTCACTAGTGATCAAGAAGTCAAGCACGCTGTAAGAAACTGGTTAAAAATGCAGCCTGCTGACTTTTACAAGGCTGGCATAGTGTCCCTTGTTCATCGATGGACAGTTGGAATTGAAAAGTGCAGAGATTACATTGAAAAGTAGAACTGAGATCTCCTATCCCTGGGCTTTCTTTTGATGTATGACTTTTGATTTTATTGCAACAAATATGGCCAGGAGAGACTTGGGCTCATTATTTTTTGACTGACCCTCATATAATAACAATCTGAAGAGGTAATGCGAAGTTAATAATGGAATAAAATATTTGTCAACACTTTGGTGAATCACATAAAGCATTTGTCAACACTTTGGTGAATCACCCTGTACAACTAATGTACTTTTGATATTTTCTATGAACCTAAGATTTTGATAATTATGAAAAACTTAAAAGCATAAAAACATTTTTAAAATAAACAACAGACAAATTATTAAATTTATTATATTAAAAGAAAATGAAAAGTGAAATTGTTTAAGTTGAGTTGTAATATTATAAGTTAGTAGAAGCTGTTGATTTATATATAGGAAATGTAGCAACATATTCTTAAAAGGTAGAATTAATTAGATAGTAAGTTAGGAATTATATTTGTATAACTTCTAAATGAAACTCTTTTGTTAAATATAATTACAAAGCATTCTCCAAAAAAATCAAAATTTAAGCAATCAAATGTTGTTTCAACTAGTCTGAAAGGAGCAGTAAATGATTCTCAGGATGGTGTACGAATGCCATGATTCTTAGTAATTTTGAAATATTTAGTTATAGTAGCGTTTTTTGGCTCTTGGTGAAATAGAAATAGTTGTTTTTTTAGAAAGTGCAAAAAAATTATTAGAACACTCTTGATAGAATTTTCCCATTAAAAAAGAAAAATCTTTTCAGTCGTCACTTTTCTTATTTCAGAATTGCTTGAAGCGAATTATCTAACGTAAAATATTTACTTTGCTGAATAATTTACAATGCCCTTAAATGGGAAATTACAAAGGTGGTCCGAGTGTTACTGTATTTGGCTTTCCTCAAGACGAAAGTTTAAAGCAAAAACGAATACATGCCATAAAAAGAAAAAAATTTGTGCTATCTAAGACTAGTAAGGTAAGTTTTTGACAGCATTAATCTGCTACAGGCCTATTTTCAGCTAAAACTTTACAACTTTTATTGTATGTTGGTTTTTTGTAATTACACAAGTAAAATGTATCTAATTTTTTTATGCTCTTTGCATTTATTTATAAGCTATTACTTCCATCAAACTCTCTTTATTTTCTAGCTTTATTTTTATTTTAAAGAGAAGTGTCTTTAGAAAACAGAATTTAGATTTGCGTCTATATTTCACCTTATTTTGAAAACAATTGTCAGGTTACAAACAAAGTTAGCCATCAAACTGAACAAAATATAGGGACGGTTAATGGCCAAGTTACTAAAAGCGTCAACTGAAAAATAAGTAAAAAAAAATTCCAACTTCCAGTGAAGATTTTTTTGTGCCAAAAAATTTTGTTTTTTCATCAACTTTATTTTCAGTCTAATTTGTTGATAGCTCTGTTTGAAAGCAACCCGAAAACTTTTTTTTACAGTTTTTAGTGTATACAAAATTTTATTTCTGTTTGTATTGACAGTTATGCGAATTACATTTTCAAAGTCACAAAATTCAAATAACTACTTCAGCTTTTCACAAAAAGACTCAGAAAATGTTGACATGCAATATGAAATATTCAAAACTACAAACTGGATCAATTCCTTCTCAATTTCCCAACTGTCCTGCCTACTAATCAAAATCTTTTGAGAAACCTCATCTTTCCAAAAGTAAATTGCTTTAAAAAAAAGAACAACATCAACTTGCTAGAGCTATTTAGCAAAGCAAAGAAGAAATGTGACAAAGAGAAGAACAAGACATTTGCAAATCTCTGAGCAATATCTCTAAGAAACTACTTCTTAAAGAGCCATGGCAAGTTATTCGAGATGATGTAAACCAAACCTTAATTGTTTTTATGTTGAAAAATACTGATGTGCTCAGACCCCAAGTACAAAGTGATACAACAATTAAAGAAGACATGTCCCTCAATGTGTACATAAATTCTGTTAAATTAAACAGAATCGGAGATAAACTGTTGCCCTTAAAAGCTGAATGAATAAGTACAATTGAGCAAATTTGCAAAGACATCTGTAAGCTGACTTTGTTAAATATTGCTGACAGGTCGACTACAAGTCAACTTGATGTGCTTTGTTTATTAAATATAAGTTTATACTTATCCTTCTTTATCAGTTTAGAAACGAAAACTGTTCTTACAACTCGGTTGTAGGGTTTGTTTATGATGTTTTGATAAATAAAAAGTTAAAATGTCAAGAATGCAAAGAACTTCTTGTTTTCAACAACGAAAATGAAAACAGCTTTAACCATTCTTTGATTAAGGGCCTTGATAGAGGAAAGTTATTGTATGCTTCAGATGATATCATTCAGGTTGCTCTCATAAGCAACATAGTCATTCAAAAACTTATGCACTTTGATAAATTTGTAAAATCTTCTTTTCAACGTGCAGTTTCTTTTAATTCTATTTTGGCTGCTTTAGAAGATGAACAACTTTCACTAGAATCTTCAATTACATGCTCTTTTAATCACAAACCTATGCTGTTAATGAAAATGGCAGTGTTTATATGCACAAACATTTTACTCAATAATTATTGTTTCATGAAAAACGATGAACTTGGTGCTGCAAAACTAGCTAAACGAAGAAAACTACAAACTCTTAATTAACAAAAACGCTTTGCAGTTTATATTTTACTTGTTTTTTATGAATTTATTTCCTTTTTTGTGTTTTTTAAACTTCAACTTTTTATTATGTTAATGAGTAACTGTTAAAGATTGTTTACGTAAGTTAAATTTCTCTCACTGCAAACTCGCACATTGTGAGCAAAGTGTCGCAGCGATGGCCTACTCACTATGACATTGCTTTGTCTGAAACCAAGCAAAAGGCCTTGTATATCTCGGTGGCCACGGCTGAACAGTTATCAACCAATAAAGCGATTTTTCTTCTTTTTGCAGACCCAAATCCCACAAGTAAAGCCAGTCTTTGAAGATGGTGCTTGTCATCCAGGCATTTTTGGAGAAAGCATACAAAATGGGGAAAGTTTCCACCTTGCATGTTACATGTGGCCAGCACTATTACTCGGTCTTTTGCAATCTTGAAACCTTGGTGTTTTTTTTCTGTGCAACGTACATACTTTCTGGCAAGGTATGAAAGTAAATTGCAGTTTTGTCAACATTGTTGATTTTTTCTGGTGAGTAGGTTTCAAGGATCTGTTTTGAGTGTTGTATGACAAAATTCCTTCGCTCCTCTGCCATCTGCTTTAGCTGCCTCACCTACAAAATGTAAACTAAAAGTAAAAAAGAATTACAATAAAGTAAAAACAAAAATTGAAATTTAAAGGCAACAAAATATGTAACTTACTTTTTAAAGTTGCAAACATCACAGAGAATCACTTTTTCCACCAACAAAACTATCCTTCAGTAGCCTTGAAATTTGTATGTTTAGTGGCTTCATCAATTTTGTTTGCTTTCTCCATAAGAATCGAACCATTAACAGGAGTATTCCTTTGGCAAATGAATGTAAACGATTAAAGAGAGCCTTTTCAACTTCTTCATCTTTACCTGACCTTTTACATTTTACTCCTCTATCTGAAGGTTCTGCAGCATGTATGAAAGCTTCATTTTTTAATAAGCCTTGTGGAATCCTCTTGTAATTTCAAGTCATTCAGCTGCTTGACACTGAATTAATACAGTCATAGTTTTGTAGCAGTCAAGCAACTCTATCTTCTCAGCTGTTGTTCTATCTTGTCTTGATTTTTTCATTTTGCAATGCAGGCTATACTGTAATGGCTAAAATTTACTATACTTCAACAGCAACAACAAACTGCTTTAACTACAATGGTTGATGTTCAGCATGTGCAGTGATAAACTATCATCAACTACCTGTATTGTTCCTTCACAGTCTGTTTTGTTTCTTGACAGAAGTTGCTGTTTTATTATTTTGGACTTTGGACTTGTGTTGCCAGATGTTCAAAAAGTCATAAATTGGTTACTCGATTTATAGATTTACTTCATTTTGACTGATTTGGGCTAAAATTTACCAAAAAGCTGGTAACACAGTTTGAACACAATGGATGAATTAAGCGGTGGCTGGATGTATAAACTGGGTATTTACAGTATGGACTGAATGGAAAAATTCCTCAAGCAAGTTTGAATGGAATAAGTGGTTGGTTGTATAAAGCATGGATGTATTAACTGAATTCTACTGTATAACCAAAGACAGCAAAGCAAAAAAAGCAATGCTAAAGAATAAAAATTCAAGATCTCTTCAATAAAACTTCTAGGCAATGTAATCATTCTTTTGTTTACATACTTTTTTTGAAGTAGTTGTAGCTGCAGCAGAACAGTGGTACTTCCAGAAAACTGTGCTATTTTGTCCCAGATGTGCATGCACATATTTTGCTTGATTATAGTTTTTCAGTGGAAATAATGGCATATGTCAATTTTATCTTAAAATAATGGGGTCAGTGGTTTTCAACCAGTGGACCATGGCACTGTTTTCAGTAGGCCAAAGAGCATAAATCAGAGTGAAAGCAATATGAGAGTTGTATAATGATGTCATTGTGATAAAAAAATTAAAAACAAATTCCAAGTAAAAACCTTTTTCTTTTAGAAATTACTGTTTTTGGATGAAAATTGAGAAATTGCTGACAAATTCCAAGTGAAGACTTTTCTTTGTTTATAGAAATCGCCAGATTTTTGCGATGGAAATTAAATTTTGTTTACTGAGGTGGGTCGTTAAGTTACCTTGCATTGGAAAGTGGCCCATCGTATGAAAAAGGTTCAAAACTGAACTAGGTTAATACAGCAATAATTTTACCCTTTGAAAGTATTGGCAGTATGACAAAAGATTAATGCAAATGAAAAAAGCAATTAAAACAATGGGTATGAGGCAATTTGACGGGACAAATTTGTTAACAAGCCAATTTGTCAGCAAGCCAATTTGGTGGGAAAATAAATAAAAATAATTTACCTTCATTGGCGTTGAAGCAACAACAAAAAAGTTTTGTTATATCACTAAGGCAATTTAAAAAGCAATTGCAATTGTTCAGCTAATAAGAGTGAAAATTTGCATTTAAAATTGTCAAATGTGTTAAATTTTGCTATGTTTCAAGCCAAATATTTATCTAATTGAATTTACAATACCTTAATTTCAAATATTTCAATTAAAAAAAGGAACTTAGAGTTAAATTTTTGAACCAAGGCGTTTAACACATATCTTTTACAAAATTGAAGTTTTGCTGGCATACAAAAGTTGTGACATCATAATAGGCATTATACTATATACAAACATTTTTCTGCAGATAAAAAAATACTGAATGAGGTTAAGTCACAGCAGTTATTATTTTAAACTATAGAACCATGAAAATAATTTTGATTAACTTTTATTAGCTTGTTTCCTTATTGTAGTTTGTTATTATTATAGTTTGTTTCATCTATAGGGCTCGTCAGAAGCAATCAAAAGTCTGCAAAACCAATACAAAAAAGGAAAGCTTAACAAAAAGAGAAATATGACAGTGATTAAAAAGTTAAACCGATTACAAATTTTTTTGATTAAATTTCAATGTGTAAAGTTTTTTTTCAGTGCTAGAATTATTAATCATGATACTGGCCATAATAATTTCATATCTGAAAACATTAGTGTAAGCAACAAAAAAAACTTGGTGCATTGAAATTTAATCAAAAAAAATTGTAACCACTTTAACTCTTTAATCACTGCTGTGTTTTTCTTGTTTTTAAGTTCTTTTGTTGACTTTTTATCGCTTTGTAAGATTTTTGATTGCTTTCTGATGAGCTCTATAGCAAAACAATTGTCAGAGCTAATAAAAAATAGTTAAAATAATTTTCATGGTTTGATAGTTTAATGTAATAACTGCTGTGACTTAACCTTTATTCAGTAATTTTCTGATATGCCGATCTGCAGAAAAATGTTTAAGCATGCCAACCAGAATAGATTAGTAGAAAAATGTTCTGTATAGTATAATGTCTATTATGAGGTCTATATTAGCAGGTCAGTGTAATTGTTTACTCTATGTATAGCACCTCCATCGCTTTCCTGTGAGTCAGGAGGATAAATATATGTAATCTTATAAATAATTTGCACATTATATTTTAGAGAACTAAAAATTATCAGCTAGTACTGTTTTTAAACTTATTATTAATCAAATGTTAAAGATTTCTGTCTTTTTTTCATGTAACATAAAAATTCTTTTAACTTCATATCATATGTTTTATTATTTTATAACAAAACAGCAAGTGTTGTTCTTGGACTGTTTAACAAATCTTCTGTGATTCAACAACAATATTGATTTGTCATAAATATCTAGCTCAACCAATATGTTGTATAAAGTTGATTTTAACATTGTTTCTTAGCCAAAATATAGTGTAGCTATAAGTTTTTAATTCTAACAAGAGGCTTTCGTTTATTTAAAAATGACTTCCAACAAATTGGACCAAGAAAATGTAGTTCCTGATGAAACACCAAAAAAATCTGTTGCAGGCGTATCTACTAAAGAAGATCACCCATCTAGTAAATGGTCACTTGATAATTTTGAGATTGGTAAGCCTCTTGGACGAGGAAAATTTGGAAGTGTTTATCTTGCTCGAGAAAAAAAAAGCAAGTTTATTGTAGCTTTGAAAATTTTGTTTAAGTCCCAGTTGATGAAAAGTAATGTTGAACATCAGTTGAGACGAGAAATTGAAATTCAATCACATTTACGACATCCACATATTTTGCGATTATATGGTTACTTTTATGATGACACAAGAGTTTTTTTGATTCTTGAATATGCACCTCGTGGTGAAATGTATAAAGAATTACAGAAGCAACAAAAATTTTCTGAGGAAACCACTGCTACTTATATTGCTGAGTTGGCTGATGCATTAAAATATTGTCACAGTAAAAATGTTATTCATCGTGATATTAAGCCTGAAAATCTTTTAATGGGATTACGTGGTGAACTAAAAATTGCTGATTTCGGTTGGTCTGTTCATGCGCCTTCTTCCAAGCGACAAACTCTCTGTGGCACCTTGGATTATCTTCCTCCTGAAATGGTAGCTGGCCATGATCATGATCAACATGTAGATCATTGGACCCTTGGAGTGTTGTGTTATGAATTTTTGGTGGGAAAGCCTCCCTTTGAGTCTCAAACTAATCAGGAGACATATCGTAAAATCACATCCTTGAAGTTTGATTTTCCATCGCATGTATCTCAAGGTGCTCGTGATCTGATACAAAAACTATTAAGAATCAAACCTTCTCATAGACTTTCTATGGATGGAGTCATGAACCATCCTTGGATTATAGCTCATGCCAAAGTTCATAAGTTTGCTCCTGATGGCAGACCAATTGATTAATAAATATAAATTACAGTACTACAGTGATGATATTTTGATAATGTTTTGTATTCGTTTATAATTAATTGCTCCACTGTTGTAAAGTTATGAAAAGACACTGGTTCTTTTGTTCTTTTGTTAAGCTGGTTTTGTCACAAAATTGAGCTAAATACAATTTTTCTGTTAAAAATTGAAGTTTAATTACAAATTGTCGATACCACAAAAACTGACTAGGCTGGTTTCATAGATATGTCATCACAAGTTAAATTATCTAGATCTCTGCATTTTTTGGTCATTAAGTACCTGGGATACATAAAATTAAAAACAAACTATTAAATTTTTCTAATTCAGTTGCTTATGTCTAATGTTGCTCTTATAGAACTAAACGACTTTTACATATGTGTGTGTATCTATAACACTGCAAAAAGAACACCAACAATTTCTTTATTTATAATATTCAACTTAGTAAAACAACCAAATTTAGTTTGCCACATGTATGGAATGAAAAAGTTACATCAGTCATCTGGTACTGCTTCTTTTATTAATAAAAATTGTTTTCTTAATAATATAATATTTATAATCTAGTTAAAGTATGTTCAAAAAAGTGTGTAAAAAAAAATTAATTTATTTCATTTTATTCTCAATTGTTATAAAATAGTTTTAAAAAAATCATAAATATTACAAAAGATCAAGAAAAGAAAGAAGCAGCGCAACATCAGACATTAAAACATGCATAAGATAATTAAAAAATGCAATACAAAACAATAAAAAGCATAGTCGCAACACCTTAGTCAGTTAAAATATAATAAATGAGAAAGAAAAAATAATCTAATTTAACAAGAAAAATAATCAATCAAATTAAAAGATTGTATAACTAGTGTGTGACTAGTCTGCATAATGATGATGAGAGGCACAGCTAGTCAAGATAAGAATTTAACTCAACTGAGCAAGGCAAGTAAAGAAAAACCACCCATAAAAAGAGACCTCACAAGGTATGGAAACCTTTTATAAATGCATCTGATAACTTTACAATGATTAATTAAAAGGATTGTAAATTAAGCAAAGGGTATGTACAAAAAAATTTAAGGGATTATATTAATAAATGATAAGCAAATATTTTACGATGTAAAAGAACTATTATGCTAGTCGAAGTTGATAGAGTTAAAAAAAAATATGAATAATATAACAATTATAAATAATCCATTTAAAAAAATAATAATAATTAAAAAAATAAAACTTACAATAATAATAAAAGATAAATGTTTACAACAATAATAAAAAATAAACTTTTACAGCTGAATACTAAATTCATTACAATTGAATTCAAAATGCAGTTAAAAAACAATTTTTGCATTTTTAGAATGCACACTTCTAAAGGACAGTTGTTATGTCTATATTTATGAGTTAAATTGAGGAATTACATTCCCAAAAGTGTTCAAGTTTTATCATACAGGTGTTTTATAAAAGAAATAAGTCTTTAAATTCAAAATAAACCCCTAACTAATACATTAGTATAGTTCAATGCATTATTTGCCCCTGTCATATTAAAATGTGAAAATTTTTTTAGCATAATTTTATTGAAATTTTGCACCATTTACTATTATAAAAAGATATGTTTGTTTTAAAACTTTAATTGTAGTATAAGTATGCATGGTGTATCTCCTTTGTATTACATGTAGTTAGTGATTTTTAATTTGAAAGCCTAACTTTTTTGTGTGCAAGTGCAACTGTATTAGATTTTGTGCAAAAACAATATAATCTACTTAGCTATTAATATTATAACTGTTATTTTTTATTTTTTGCTTTCTCTTTTTTGTTAAATGCTTTTGAATTCAAATCTAGTTTTTTTGTTTTAATTTTTATGTAAGGAGTAATTGACTGGGTGGCTATTTACAGTATATGCCTTTTCCTACTCCTTTTCAAGCAACACTGGCATATTCTTTGTGTATTACTGCTTTATTTATCTATTTTTTTGTTCACGTCATACAGTAGGACCTCGATTATCCAGACTAATGCAAACAAATGTCTTTCCATAATCAAAGAAATGCTTCATTTATTGCTAAAAACAAAACAATAGATGTGAATTTTGATATTTTTTAGTTTAAAAACACAAATAAATGTACAGATAAACACATATGTATATAGATTAGCACAATGTACAAATTTGTCTTATTCTTTAAAGAAGTCAGTTATTTTTTTCTGGACGTGAGGCGATTGTCTTTTCAGGGCAGCCATGTCTCGCAGTTGCTTTAGAACAGGATACTTTGTGGATACACATTCTTCCTGTTTCTCATACCAACACAATGCCTTTTCTAGAGCATAGATGGCTGACAGTGGGGCTTTCATCTTCTAGTTCTTCAACAATGACATTACCTTCATCTTTGTCTAACACCTGACTCACGATTTCATCGTCATTAAACGACTGGAATCCAACGTCTTCAGCATCCACATCTAACCACTGATTTACATCTTCAATAACAATATCTGAACAGCCAGAAATTTTTTGCACGATTGAGGAGAAGCTAGCAGCAGACTGATCAACTTCCAAGTCATCTTCCCCACCTTCTCTCTCTCTTTAGCCACCAACAACTTTTTTCAAGCTCTTGACAAGTTGACTTGTGAAAGGCATCTCAGCATGTAGCAACAGTCTTTGTTGTTAAATTTTTTGGATGCTGAAACTACACCTTCTGATTCATCTAATATCTGCAGTTTTTTCATATTCCTTTTCTGTACATTATTTTCATTTTCTCTGTGACGATTGGCCCATATGTTGTATCAGAGGAGTGACATTAGGGGCAAATGCCTGACTGTTAAAGTCAGGGTAACCAGCCAACTGTGCTTCTCATGAATTTCAGAAGCAGGGTGGTAGGGAGCGTTGTCTAACAACAGCAAGGTCTTTACTTCAGTTGACGTTTTTTGTTCAAAATCTCCTTTAGTTGATGTCTTTTGTTGCTGTGCTTCACTTTAGGGATAAACTCTTCAATGAACCACTTAGTAAACAGGTCACTGTTTATCCAAGCATTCTTTTGTCCTCTATACACGATTGAAAATGTTATTAAACATAGCATCTTGGCTTTTTTGCCTTGCCAATTACAAACAGTGGCAACGTATGTGAACTATTAGCATTAGCAGTAACCAGCACTGTAACCCTTTCTTCACTGACTTTATGATCTGGTGCAGAGCTAGCTGTCCTTAATGCCAATGTTTTGTTAGGCAAGGCTTTCTAGTTAATCCTGTTTCATCAGCATTATAAATCCTGTCTCTGGAATATTTTTCTTAAACAATTTTCTTGAACTTTTCTTTTTGGACCCTGATTTTGGGACGAAAATAGGAATTTTGAGACCGATTCCAAGTGAAGACTTTTTTTTAGAGAACTCTGATTTTGGGACAAAAATAGGTGTTTTTAGCCGGCTGAGGCCCGCAAACTCGAATAATTTTGAAAAGTGGCCCACAAGAGTGCAGAAGTTGGACCACTCTGCACTAAAGAACCAAATTTCGTTGGTCTTCAAATCAATGATATTTACCTGTGAGAATAATGTTTGATTTTATGTTCTCATAAAACTCAGTACATGTCTAATTAATATTACTTTTGCTCATGAAAAAAGCTTTGACATTTTGTTCGAGCATATTGCTTCTCTCATTAGACCACACGTTTTTCATAATTGAAAAAATTCATTCGACCGGTGGTGATGTCCCAGGAAAACAAAATACAAACTCAAACCGATTTTTTAAAATTTAGAATGGCTATATTTTTATTCACAAAAGCTTGGAACAACTGGGTCCACTTTTGCTCAAAAGATAGGGGAGGCCGGGGCAAGTTGTGACATTCGTATTTGTCGAAATCTAACATCAACTAACAAAATTTTAAATAGCCCCATATAACAATCATATTAAGACCGATTGCTAGCAAACAACATTGTTTAGTTCCAATGACTAAAAATAGGCTTACAGTTTTTTAAGTACCGGTAGGCAAAGTAAATTTTTCAAAATTTAATTTTTGTCTTCTGGGGAGATAGCGGGTGCAGTTTTATTGAAATCTTTTATATCAGTCGAAACAAAACAATAAGCTATTAAATGCCTAACAAGGTTTAGCCACTAAAACTTAACTCTGAGATATTAACAAAAATTTGACTAAGTATGTGATGGGGTAAGTTGTAACAAGTATTTTTGTGCATAGATTTAACTAGCTTATATTAAAAGTAGGTTCAGCAACAACATTTCTAAATAATATGAGAATTTGCAAAAGAAAGACTAACAGGAACACCAACTCATCATCACAAGACAACTTCAGAGCTGCAACAGCAGTAGCCATAACACAGGTCTACAAAATTTCAAAAAATTTTTCTTTCTTTTATGAAAATAGTTATTTCTTATAGAGTTTTGGACGCTGAATCCGAAAATGACAATAAAAACCTTGGATTAGCTCTCGTTTTTAAAATATTTTTAATTTTAGTTTTCTACCAATGCCTATATTAACGCTAATGCAACAACAGAAACGCTCATGTTAACAATTGCATTCTTTTAGCTTTCCTGTTGTAAGACAATTCTAGTTGATCTCGGGCAAGAGTCCAACAGTAATCAGCTAACATTGATGGTTTCCATTTTCCTTGGTACCGTTTTTCCATGAATGCAATATCCTGGTGGAAACGCTCCCCATGTTCATCACTTACGTCACCACAGTTTAAAGGAAAAAAATCCAAGTGCGAATGTAAGAAGTGCATTTTCAAAGATATGTTGCACCCCATATTTTTGTAGGAGTCTATCATGTGTTCCACCAGTTCAATATAATTTGGAGCTTTTGTATTCCCAAAAAAGTTGTGTGCCACATCTCGGATTGCATTCCAGGCAACTTTCTCTATTCCAGATAAGGTGTAATCAAAGTCTTCATCCTTTAATGGCTTGTTGATTTGAGGTCCAACAAAAATACCTTCTTTGAGCTTTGCTTGGCTTAATACAGGAAACTTGTTGCAAATGCACTTGAAAGCTGCTCCATCCTGATTCATCGCTTTTATAAAATTTTTCATTAATCCAAGTTTAATATGCAAAGGCGGAAGTAAAATCTTTGATGCTTCAACTAGTGGAGTATACTTCACATTTTTTGTACCTGCTTTCAAAGTGCTTCTTTTTGGCCTCTCTTTTTTAAGGTAATGTTCATGTCTTGCACGACTGTCTCATTCACACAAAAAACAGCAATACTTTGTATAACCAGGCTGCAATCCCAGCAGTATTGCAATTACTTTAAAGTCACCACACAGTTGCCAGCAGTACTGTTCGTAATTTATGCACTGTAAAAGGTTCTTCATATTCTCGTATGTTTCTTTCATATGAGCTGCATATCCAATGGGAATTGATGGCAACATATTTTCATTGTGCAGCAACACAGCTTTTAAACTTAGTTTCGACGAATCAATGAACAGTCTCCATTCTTCTGGTCTGTGGGAGTACTCAAATTTTTGCATAACACCACCAATATCTGTGCAATATATAAGTACCCCTTTCATGCTAAAAAACTGGGCCAAAGACTGTTGACGTGTACGAAAACTACAAATTTTGACACCACTTTGAAGCAGATTCCATTGTTTAATCTGGAAGCCAATAGTTTTGCTTTAACTTTCGGCAAATCCAAATGCCTTACAAGATCATTCAGTTTACTTTCATTGATTAAATGTGGTTCAGTAGTAATACTAAATTCTTTATTCCTGGATGTGCACGGTTCAGAAACGCTACGCTCTTCACTGCTTTCTGCATCATCTGAACTCAACAGATCTATTTCACGTGGTTCAGGAATAGGTAGCTCGTCACTGTGACGAACAGAACGAATTGCAGATGGTATGTTAGGATACTCTATTACAGACTTCTTCCTGTTGAATCCTTTTTTCATGGAAGGCGTGAGACAGAAGTAACAATCGTTTACATGATCCGTAGGTTTTCTCCAAATCATTGGCACTGCAAATGGCATTGTCTTTCTTTTCTTTTTCAACCACTCGTTAAGGGCGGTCACACAGGAGTTGCAGCATATGTGAGGAGCCCAAGGCTTTTCCTGATATCCGACTTTACAACCAAAGTACTGATGATAAGCCTTTCTTGTTCTAGTGGTTAAGACACGCTTCTGCGAAGACACAGTGAACTCCCCACAGATATAACTGTAATTATCTGCAGAATTTACACAAACACGAGGCATTTCAAAATATACTGATTGAAAGCTACTTTAACAGGTTATCGTACTTGTAGTTGAAAGAGCTCAATTCTAAACAAAAAAGAACAGTGCAAGTTTTCGGATATGACTATGTTACACAGGTAATGTACTTTGCAGTATATTTGCACCTGTTAGAAGCCTTTTATGCGTAAGTCTAAATTAGGTAAAATTTTGCTGGCTAGCGTTACCTGTTGTATTTCACTGTTTATCACGCACATTAACTAAGCTACACTCCTATTTAAGCTCTGTAGCTGATATAAACCAACGAAATGTTTTCACAGCATTTGTATTATCTTGGGATATGCCCTCCCTAACTGATAACGTTATTTCATCTCTGTTGCTGAAAAACTTATCAGTATGGGAGGAATGCACTATGTATTTCCATCTTTTATAAGCCTAGATATTATCACAATAAAACATGTGACCTACCTCCTCTGAAATATCTTGAAACATGGGCGCCTGCAGTATGTTTGAAAGGGGCATCAAATTATCTGTGAAGGGGTTTAAATGTAACAGTCACCAAAGGCCTTAAGTTATTAAAAAGGTAACTTGGTGGTAACTTGGTGGTTGTTTTAAAAAGGTCTTCAAGCCCTGTTATCTAAAAGAGATACATTTGTGAATGAACTAGATAAACAGGTATTCGACTTAGATTTCTAGGGGGTCACCTATCCCCCTAGCATATGTTGCTGGTGCCTATATCTTGAAAACTAGAGCTAACCGACAATTTTATGGCTCATTTTCGGATTCAGCGCCACAAAATTAGTAAAGGGTAGCTACTTTCATCCCAGAAAGAAATTTTGTGTTGACCAGTGTAGTTGAAAAAAGAGATCAATAAGGGGAGTAGCAAAACATTGGTGTTTACCATGTAAAATTCTACAGATGTTTACCATGTAAAACTTAAAGATAGGCCAATTCCTTGGTGCAAAACAAGAAAAGGTCTAAAAAATGTGCCATGTTAACAGACACACCAGAAAAGGACAATCTGTTACAGCTCCAAACAAAGAAAAACCAATTTTTGAAAAAACACTAAAACCAAAAGAGTAGTATTGCATTACATTTCTTGAGCCCTATTTTAACAGTCGTCTTGATGAGGAGTGGGTGGTACAATGCTATGGTTACCTAAAGAGGTCACATTTAGCTTGTGCCGAAGATTTGAATACATATTTTTGTCATAAATGTGATTTTGAAATTTATGATTAGGCTAATCCAGCAGTGAAAAAAAGCTGTTTTAACATTTTTAGGCAACGGTCAAATACCTCATTTTTTGTGCTTGATACTCATGTCTATGACTAAACTATGTGTGATTTTGTTGTGTTTGCTTTTTCATATTGTTATTTTCTTCAAGTTACATTTATATTTAAACATTTATTAGTAATTTTTGTTGCTGTTACAACTTACCCCAACTGGTGTTACAACTTACCCCATTGACGGGGCACATTGTAACGCATTTTTTTAATATTTAAATCGTAATTTTAACCACTAAGCTTTGAAAATTATTGATTTATTTTTTTTATATTAGTTAAACAGTGACCTAAATTTTTCATATTAAACAAAAATTTTGAAAAAAAACATTTATTATGGGAGAAATAGCAAAAAGAAAAAAAAGTGTTACTACGTGCCCCAGTCTCCCCTATTGTCGTATTTTGCCACCTCTCTCTTCTACCGCTTTTAGACTTGTAGTTCTTCGCCAAAATATGCTCATCGGAAAGGAAGTCGAAATCAATTATTTGCTTGGCAAACATCCAGTTAATCTTTTCTGCAGATCCACGTACAAGTGGCCAGGATAAGTCTTCACTTCAGTTCAACCAAAGATGAGGTGTCACACCTTCGTAGGCATCCCGATAAACATCCAGATATGATTCAGATTTCTTGGTAAAATACTTAGTTTGTTAAGAAATACCCTTGCATTCACTTCTTAATCTTTCTCAAGCTTTTCCAAGATACGCTTTGTTTGGTACGGAACAAAGTTACTAACTTTCTTTACGTGTAGGTTCAACTTTAATTTTGTAAAAATTTTCGCCACATCCACAGCACTAGTCCTTTGCCTCTACAACTTCAACATAGTTTCATTAAAGTACTTCAGCTGTCCACGAATAAACTTGAGATAGACTTCTTGAGTGGGATTCTCAAAACATTGGCAAATGATAGTTGGGCAATGTTCTTGCCAATTAAAGTAGCTCTTTAATGCTTCCAAACATCTCGAGAACCAGCTCCAAAGCAGGTAGCAACAATAAAAGTCTGGTATTGTCGTGCTGCAAAAGTCGCTGGTACTCAACATGAGCAAAATTTTCAAAGTTTGAAAACTCGAACAGTATAAATGTGAAAAAATCTATAAATATTTACAACAAGGTTTTCTACGCATACTGGCAAAGTATCCACAGCATGCTTGTTAGTTATTTCGACTGGATGGCCTTGAACACCGAAGTAAAGAACATAAGTGGAAGTACGACGTAGGCTAGTTGATAAATTGTTAGATTTCTTTTTGACAAAGCGCGATTTAAACACTTTACTTTGGACCTTTCTTTTCATTCGAACTGATGTAATTTTGGTGTTAATCCGGTTTATCTGCAACAAATTATGTGCATTCATGTACAAATAAAACCCAAATAATATAAGCTTATTAAAATAGATATGAAAATCATTCAAATTTTGTAACTAACAACAAACCAGACCAATTAATCAATTAAAACACTAATTATTTACTGCCAAGTGAAAACGCACTTTATAAAAACATTCTACATACCGAAATATTTTTCAAGTCCGCTTTCTTTAATTTATCAATTTATTCACAACAGTAAAAATCACGAAATATTAAGTTCCAATACCACACAAGACAACTTTCAAAGTACCTCGATACATCAACGCCTTTTCTCTCTAGTTTAATTTCAGTTTCGACAAGACGAGTTTTAATGCCAAGACGTCACAACTCCCGCAGAGAACCATATGAGTCAGTTCAATTAACTACGGAACTACGGCGGCTATCACTTTTAACAAAAATCTAGAACCCTACGAATCAAAAGCGGCGCTTGCTTAAAGCGAAAATTAACATCGATTATTTACAGCAAAAATCGACAACAATGCTGAAGGCAGTTGTGTACAATGCAAATTGAACATTCGATGCCTACAAGGTCTGGGTCAAGGTTATCCTTAACTTTATAAAAAGCATTATTTTTTCCTCTTCTTTTAATACCGCCAAAAGTTATTTTTGTACGTAATTGCTGCGCAAAATCCAATTAATTTATACTCTTTTTGTAGAACCGAAGGCAGAATTTAATATTTCAGCCATTTCTTCGGGAACCGATTTAAATTCCCGTAGCTTTATCTTAACACCACTTTCTGGTAAAATGTAGCGAACCACAATCGGAACAAGTTTCACTTTTTTGATGTATACAGCATCAATTGTAACAGTGACCAAGTTAATTCGATCCAACTCCTGATAAAATTCGTCAGTACCAGGGATGGGGTGATTACATGACAAATGTTTATGTCAGTGCCATTATAGTAACGGAACTATTATCACAAGCTAAAGAGGCATTGAAATTTCCAAATTGTACTTGCTATTTAAGGAACGATTTTCGTAATGTCCTGCAATGGATAAAAAATCCAGATTTGCGCTTAAACTTTTATCAGGTGTGAACAAAAATTGCTTCTATCTAGCGCACTTAGCAATTGAAATTATTGCTCTACTGATCTAAACTCGGCAGATGCTGCGTCTAGACCTGACCGGAGAAAAAAGTAATCGCTTGTGAATTGTAGTTTAGCGGCCCTTCTTTTTTGAAACAAAATGTACTTATCCCTGATAGAAATTTTCCGACTGTGTTTGCCAATGAGATATATTGTGATGATGAGAATTTTATTTCAAGTTCAGCTGAGAATTCAGTCATTGATAGATTGATTTAGAGTTTTCTTTATATGTCTTGCAAAAAAAGTCTCTTATTGGTTTGCGTTGTACGATTATGCGGTTGAAGTTGTCTAAAAAAACTTGTTATGGTTCCGGACGAATTGAACAAAGCATTGTTTTTTAATGTGAAATACATTTAAAAGAAGTATTATGGTGACGTAATAAGTTGCTTGACCGATGATTATCCTGATAGTCTCACACAAGCTATAGAGCATTGCATAAAAAGTAAGGGAAGTGATTGTAATAAAACATGGGCCAAAGAGTTGTGGCCATTAAAACGTTATCGACCATGTATTGGTACTGATAGCCTGTTGAGAATCAAGGGGCGCTAAAATAATTTTTTCTGAACTTTCTGAGGAGGCTAAGCATCCAATATCTTGCCTGCCAGACGCGCCTGGACTCGGCTTATTGCTCTCAGCACTCATATTAAAAATTAACATGTCGGCATACAACGCACTCTTCTCCTTACTAGGAAAAAATTCTGGATTGTCCATAGAAATGACTAAGTTAAGCATTACTTTAAAGATTGCGCGCGTTGTACTATTGACAAAGCCAAACCTGCTTCTCAATTGATGTTAGATCTATCTTTAGACGGAACTGAAGTGACTGGAAAAGCATTTTCAATAAGTGGATTAGACTTCTTAGACCCTATTAGTTACGTAGAAGGGCGCAGCATTAAAAAAAGTAGGGTTTGCTATTAACTTTCATGTCGTTTGGAGCTATCTATGTTAAGATTATAACCTCACTGTCATTAAGTGATTTCTTGTTGGCCTTTAGTAGATTTAACGATGTTCGTGATACGATAGATATTATTTATTTTGATAATGCCTTGACATTTTAGGGAGCGGCCAAATTGCTTCAGGAATTATTGCGTAATCCCAGGCTCAAAAACTCGCTTCGGGCAGAAGGTATTAAATAGCTTTTTTTCATATCTCCTTATGCACCTGTTTAAGGAGGAGCCTGGAAAGCCATGATTAGGCAATATAAGTTGATTTTTGAATTTATTTTACATACCTCTTTAAAGAAACCGAATATTACAAAACTCATCACCTTTTGCAGCAATGTTGTTCAAACCGTAAATGAAAGACCTATAGCTCAATTTAGCAACAATTCAAATGATTGCACTGTGATTACCCCAGCTTCATTATTAACTCCTAGCTTCGACAAATATACTCCCATTGGCGTTGCGCATGATAAAAATCACTTTAGGCGGGACTATCGATTTAACTTAGCCTTAGAGTGCAATGTATTTGCAGAATTAATAGAACAGCCTAGATCGCTAATGACTAACTTGGCTTTGATGTTTCTGGAAAACAGAATCAAAATTTATTTTGACAAAATTATTCAGTCTTAATCTAATAGTTCCTCTGCTGTATGTCCGATTTGCTTCTTTTATAACTAAATACATCCAGTACAGTTGAAAACGAAGATTTTAATGTCCATTTGGAAGGGAATACAATAATGCTTGTTTCTAATAGTTGAAAAACATTTGGGTGTAAATCTTTTATCAAGATGTACGCAAATATCCCTTCCTTGTTAACTCTTGCTTTTTGGTTTTACATTCTCTTTGAAATCGATTAGCGTTTTGGCTACCTTGGAAATCTCATCTCCCGGCTTATAGTTTTCTAGGTCTCCAATCAAAGTAGATAATTCATCTTCAAAAGATTCTCAAATTTTCTACCAAAGTTGGGGCGAAGACCTTAAAAAATGAACAATGCATTCTAAATCCAGGAGCAGTTTTATTAAAATTTTCAAATGTGAACGGCTCTTTTTCTCAAATAGTTTTTTTCAAGATTTCAGCTTCTCGATGTAATCTGTCATCTTCTGCTAAGCGCAGGTAACAATGTTTGATTTTTTTACCTTGTAGCCCGAAGTTTTATCTGTTTGGTAGCCTTGGCAAGCAATTAAGCAATTCTAAATTTCAGTCATATATCAATTAATTTTCAAGCGGACAGCAATATCTTTGTATCTCCGGAAGTACGTCGGCGTAATTGCTTACCCTATGTATTAGCGCCTCCGTCACTTTCCTGCAAGTGAGGAGGATAAATATAGAGATAAAATAAAAAAAAATATAATTTAATATATTCTCTGTTTTAAAGATGTGACTAAGGTAGTATATTTTTGATTTTATATCAGTAGTTTCAAGTTTTTCCAGAATTTCTCGAGCGTTACCAACTTGTTTTTTGTATTTAAAATAACCATTTGAAACTTGAACTTGAGAAAATTGATTAATTGTTTCCACAAAATCACAAGCCTTTTAAGGCTAAAGCCTTTTGACAACCATCTCACCTCTGGGTGAAACAACAGTGTTTTTAAGTTTTCAGTTTCAAAAAATTGCGCAAACACCCCATCATTAATTGCGTTTGTTCTGACAAAGTTCATAGCATGTATGATAGCATTCTGTGTCAAGTACAAAGCCAAGCATATGTCGAGCTGAAAACATCAATAAATTAGCTATCCAGAGACCAATCAAACACTACAGAAAAAATATTGCCTCAATCTAGGGCTAGTTACATGATTTACTTACACGTACTTCTAACATAATTTAATATTGTTACGTTTACAATTTTTAAAAACGTTTTATCAAGAATTTATGAAATTTTCTGTGGACCATTAAAAATTTCCGATGGACAACCTGTGGTCCACCTGGATCAGGTTGAGAACCACTGAGATAAACGATTTCAAAACTTATGTTTATGGATGTTACAAACATGTTAAATGCTAATCTTGATGCTGATTAATGTAAAGATTATTCTCGCATTGCGTTTCAGAACTTCTGTTGTAGCAATCAAAAAACTCATGATCATTTTCAGTAGCCTATTTGTATTCGTAATTGCAGAGTGCTTTAGTAATCGTAAGGAGTCTTATTTATACGCCCGAGCAGATCCCGTCGCTGCAGGCAAAGGTCTCAATCACAAAGCGCCGTTAATTTGCCTTGCGCTTCGTCGTCACGATCAGAGACGTCAACTCGTTTTACTATCCCCGAGAGATCTCCCAAATTTAACTCAGGAAACTGCTCATTGTAACTACAGTATTGCCAACAAATCCCATAATCACTAAAGTCAAACTAATTCGACTAGCTTCCCATAATCACTAATTCGATTAGAATCCTAAAATCTAATTCGACTAGAATCCCATAATCACTAAAGTCAAACTAATTGTACGGCAGCGTGGTCGAGTGATTAAAGTACCGGACTGATGATCTACATGGTCTCGGTTCAAAACTCATTTACGCCATTCTGTTGTGTTCTTGGGAAAGACACTTTACGGCACTTTCCCCTGCTTGGCGGTCTTGGCAAGCAGTTCTAAATTACAGAAATATCTCTACTAAATTACTAGCGGACAGCAATATCTTGGCATCTCCGGAAGCAGGTCGTGGTAATTGCTTACCTTATGTATAGCGCCTGCGTCGCTTTCCTGTGAGTCAGGAGGATAAATATAGAAATAAAAATAAAAATAAAAAATAGCAACAAATAACAATAACAAATAAACAAAAACAAATAAAAACTATTATTGATGAGGGAAAAAAAATTATACAAAAAAACGAAAAGTTTCTCCAAAATTTATTTCTTCTTGATAATAGTTTTCTTTTTTCTTTCTTTGGGCAGAGAAAGTGGTTTTAAACAATTTTTAACAATTTAAGCAAAGTTCAGTTGGTAAATTTAGTTCTCAAATTAATGAAACCGCAAGAGGAAAGCGTCAAAAATGATGTTGTGGATGCAGTCTAGGAATCTTCCAACGGCAAAAATAATGTTTCCAACGGCACTTCGAGACCGTAAGAAACTCGATGGTGCTGGTTTCATAGCCAACACCGGAATTAAATCGTTTTTTTGATCAAAAAGGTAATTTTCTATGCTAAGAATATCTTCTGGACAGGTCGTTAGATGGTTCTCTCCAATACTAGCTCCTAACTACAATTTGTCAATCGGTTTTATGGTTAATTTTCCTTTTTTTGACCATTTTCATCCCTTCAGTTTTGGCAAGATTTGTTTTCGTACCCATCCTAAAACGCATGCAGGGGCACCGGAGATTTTTTTGCTAGGGGGGGGGCAAAATTAAAAAAGGGCATTTTTTGTTGAAAAGGTACCGCCAACAAAAGCAAATTTTGGTAGTCATGCTGCAATTTGAAATTTTGGTTGACATGATACAGTAGAATTTCAGGTTGCACAGGACAGTCCGGTATCTCGGAAAAGTTTTATTCTGCTAATCTGTTATTTTGGTTCGATCAACTTTTTTTTAATAAACCTAGAGTTCAAAACCTTAATCTTAAGGTGTGCTGCAATCTTGCAAAAGCCTTTAAGTTGACTTTGCCATGACTACTCACTGCGATAGCCGCAGTAATAGCCCTTTTTACACAAATTTTTTTCAGTTAAACTAGACATTAAAAAAATACAACTCTATTAACTGGTTACTAAACCAAAAGCTATCCAACATAGGCTAACCACAACTAAACTTTTGTCAAAAGCTCACCAGCTAGTTTCGAAAACAGCATTCAACAATTGCGACGTCCATGCGCGGCAGCCAAAAACAGATAGATACAGATCGAATGCATTTTGCTTGGGAATCTCACAAAATGTTCTTCAAATGCTAATCAGTGAATAGTCTTTAGTTACCCACAACAGAACGCTGGCTAAAACATTTACGCTATCAAGAATCCAAAGGTTAAAATAGATAAAACAATAAAAAACTTAAAGAACTATCAACAATTGGGTAAAAGAAAAAACTTATTTACATTAGCACGAATAGCCCTTCAGATTGAGGTTTGATGTCAATTATTAAATGCTGCACAATTAATGTAACTGTAACCCAAAATAATTTATTAGTGTTTCGCTTGCTGGCAAAGTCATCTGCAACGGCTTGTAAGTTGATATTGTTCAACAAGTTCTTATGAATATTTGCAAACATTCAATTATTGAGACTTTTATCTCTCATATTGCTTCTAAGCCATGTTTTGATTCTTCTCATGACTCTGAAACACCTTTCTGCAAAAGCCGAAACGAGAGCTACGCCGCAGTAAATTTAAAGCAATTCATGTATTTCCAAAAAGCATTTTTTGCCTGTCTGCTTTTTGCTTTGCAAACTGTTGATATCTTTGTTACTTTTTTCAGAGGGATGGTACTTTCTTTGTTAAATAACCTAATATGAGCATGTAAGTCTGTGAGTTCTTCTATAAACACATCAAAACGAACAAGACTCTTAAAATGCTACGTTATAATCACAATTATGGCACACATATGTACCACAGTCCTTCAAAAAGGCTAAAAATGTCACCCGTTTAGTCTTGGTGTTTTTATTTTTAGACTTTAATGTCGGCCATAAGTGAGTATTGAGAAGCCAAGTCAGACAGCTTGTGTTGCTTGTTAAAATTAGATTAACGGCACAATTGCTTTGCTTCTACGTCAAAATTTTTTTTATTATTACTAGAAACTTGTAAAAAAAAAGTTAATGCAAAAGCTGTGGAAGCGGAAGTGGTAACCTACATGTTTAGAAAGTAGCAGTTAAAAAATTAATTGCTTCCCCATTTGTATTAAAAAGGGATCCTTCCTTGCCGTAGAGTTGGGATACGATCATAGATATCCTATATAACTCCTAGATTGCGCATTCCCGTAAAAAAATTGAAGCCAATTGAACATATCGCTAGACTCCCCGCCGTTACATTAGTTTGAATGGAAATTATATGTATTTTGACACTAAAATCGATTTTTTGACCAATTAAAACGTTTTTCTTTTAGCGTATGTCATGGATATAAAAATTAGAATTAATGAGCTATAAAAAACGCCAGAAATAACTGACTTTAACACACAAAAAATTGATTTAGACTAAGAAATAAGTAAAAATTACGGTTTAATTTTTATACTTTTATTGCTACTTCAAGGAACAATGAAAACTTTTTTAATATCAATTTAGACTAAGAAATAAATGAAAAGCAAAGCTTGTGAACATTAATTTAGGCATTTACAAGCAGTATATTAAAGATTTTAAAATTATTTTTGGCATTTACATAGACTGGTATCAAATTTAATCAGCCAAGTTCTTTCATTTTTTAAAATTTTTATTGATAGATAATTTTAAAAATTCAATAAAATAGTGTTATTAAATGTTCAAGGTATCATTGTTTGAAATTAATATTTTTTAAACATTTTTTTGATATGCATTTTAAATTTTTTGATAAAATAATATATACATGAAAATTTTTAAGTCAGAGGTGACCAGGAGGCATATTAACAATTTGTAAACCATTTCAATGCACGGGGCTGTTTTTGCCCAATCAGAGAAAAGGATTTCTTCTCATTTGCTCTAAAAGAGAAAAAGTTTTTCAAACCTGCTCTTAAAGAGCAGTGTGTGAATTGTAGTAGACTACACTGGGTATAATAGAAATAGAAAGTTTTTTAAAACAATTTTTTTAATTAAATTTGGAAATATGCGCTGAAGCTAATGATTTCGTTCAAATTAACAAGTTGTAAAACTCCTTCCTTTTTGGTTCGCTTGTTTCAATGTACATTGCATTTTTTAACTCCTTTTCTTAACGAGCTCATAAAAACATTTCTTTTTCTTGCTTCGCCCACTCAATGATAAATGGTAATTGATTACAGTCTCAGTAAGATGACGCGCAACAACTTTAAAAGCATTTTTGAATTTTAATCGTAGATTGAATCAGAGTGATCTGTAGTTTTTTGTTGTTTCAAAACAAATAATTGTTTTAATCTATTAAATCTAAATTTGGGCTGCGTTGAAAAACAATCTTTGTAAATTTGACTATTCTGAATAATAATTGTCGTGTTTGTTAAAATATTGCTTCTACACTGTATTTAGAATTACGAATTACGCTTCAATAGATTTCTAATCAAGTTTGGATTGAGGTTTCTCGTCAATTAGTTTAGGCGGCTTATCTAAAAAAAATAGGTTAAATCAAGTCAGCTAACACAAATCAAATATAAAAATTTAACACAATTTTTTTTAATCTTAAAATCAATTTTTTTTACATTATATTAAAGTTTTTAATTAAAAATTAAAATATACAGATGCATTTGATACAAATAAACTTGCTTTAATGCAATTACATTCTACTTTTTTCAAATTTGATCAATTTTTTCCAAATTAATTTTAAAAAATTTTCTACGTTATCAAACTACTGTAATCTATTACACTGCTCTTGAAGAGCAGGTTTGAAAAACTTTTTCGCTTTTAGAGCAAATGAGAAGAAATCCTTGTCTCTAATTGGACAAAAACAGCCCCGTACATTGAAATGGTTTACAGATTGGTAATATGCGACCAGGAGATGGTTCAATTTTTTTTTAGTTCAATTTATTTGATTTGTGCTTTAAAACGAAGAATACACCAATATATGTGATAAAAAATTTTTTCGAAAGCACAGGAAGGCAGTAAAATGACCATACGGTCTTCTAGTCAACTGCCTATCTTTAAATAGTGGGACCAAAAAAAAAAAATTTTTTTTATCAGAAAAATTACAACAATACACTTACAAAACACAATACATTTAGAAAAACAATAAAGAATTAATGACAATATTAGTTGTTAATAAATAACTTTTCATGTGCCAGCTGACTTCATCAAATTGTTATGGCATCTTTTCTAGTATTGACTAGTTAAAAAAAGCTTAAATTTGTTCCTAAATTGATTATAAGAAAGTGACTTTAATTCGAAGGGTACTTCTTGTCATATTTTAGGTCCCATGTAAAAAAATGTCTTTTTGCCTAATTCTGTTCTCTTTCTAGGTTGAAAATAATTTTGTTTTGCTGCCAATCTTGTTTTATAATGATGTTTTTGGGTTATACTTATAATAGTGTGGTACTCATTCTTTGCTGAACTTTTATTAAAGCAAAACATTGTTTTTGCAATTTCAAATTTAGCAATACTTTTTAGTTTTAAAAAATTCAATTTTTGAAAAAGGGGATTTGTATGTGACAAAAAAGGACAATTTGTAATAATTCTGATTATGCATTTGTATATTCTTACCAGTGGATCCAGGGCAGTAGTCGAAACCAGTCCCCACATTGAGACACAATTTATTGAAGATAAGAGTAAATTAAAGCATAATATACCGTTTTAGTGTTGTAGTGTCAACATAGTTCCTCAGTTTGAGCAGTGGCCAGGAACCACTGGAGTAAACATGTTGTATATGAGACTTCCAAGAAAGCTTATCATTAAAGATTACACCCAAATATTTTATTTCATTTACTTGTTCTATATTTGTCTTTCCTATTCTAATATCAAAGTGCCTGGCTGATCATTGTTTGATTAATACCAAAAATTTTTTTTTATTAGTATTTAATGGCAATTTGTTTATTTTCAACCATTGTCAAAAATTTTAATGTTTTTTAAATGACTAACATTTACTATTTTATTTTTCGGTTGATTTTGGCTCAAAAAGAAGTTTTTTGTGACTACAATTTTGCAAATAATTTTTGGTAAATATACAGTTTAGTGTGTAAATTATTATTGAGTGTATTTAAGGATTTTTAGGTGTGTAAAGGGCTAGGGTTAGGGGTGTAAATAAAAATGTTAACAATAGAACTCAAATCTTAACCTTTTTTTATTTATGCTTATTAATAATTTACGCTCCTAAACTGCCTATTTACCCCATTTTTTATGCCAAACTTGGAATAGATGTTAATTGTATAAAAATGCTATAGTTGACAAGCTCATGTTGTCAGTAAATTATATTTGGCCAGTTTTTTAATTTGTTGGAAAAAATGACTTCTTTGTTACTGTTTTAAAACAAAGTGACAAGCAAACCTTTTGCTCTGCAGACAAATAATTTATGTATTCAAGAAATTATTGTGCACAAAACCATGCTATTTGTTTTAAACAATTGTTATTTATTTGTTAACATTGATATAGTAATATTTTTTATTGATATCATATAAATAATGGTTTAACTGTTAAATGCATATATATTTTAGAAAAGAAAAAAATAATTGTATGTTCTTGAAGCAGTGAAAACAAACTGCAAAAAACTGTAAAACTAATTTTTTTAGTAGATGAATTTGTATTTATGAATATGTTATTAAACTTAATTAGTCTGCCTATATATACTGCCTATATGCCCAAAAAAAGATGTAACTAGTTTGATAAGCTGCAGCAAATCTGTTCGGGCAAGCATGGACTTTTCCTTTTCAGGTTACACAGTCAACCAGGTTGGATTTGTTAATATGTCTGTGTTTTTCTTGTTTTTCAGATTGTACACAAGTATTATAGTATTATATTATATTTATTGTATGCAAAATGTACACACTTGAGCAAAACTTGAAAATTTTCCAACTCTGGTATGAAACTAAGTCACTCGCAGAAGTCTGCTGTCGGTTTAACACACACCAGGGTTACAAATCTAAGTCTAAGTGTGCAGCACTTACAATTATGGAAATATATAGGATTGTGCAGCATTTTGAAATGGAGAAAGCCCTGAATCATGTCCACAAGTAAGAAGTGGCCAGTAATCAATCATCACTTCTGAGAAGCAAGAGCAAGTCTGTGTAGTCCAAAGAAATCTTACCGAATCTGCACTCAAAAGGTGGCTTTGTCTCCAACTACACTTTTGAGAGTCATGAAGAAGAACCTGAACCTGTTTCCATTTAAAATTTAAACTCACCATGTGCTGCAGCAACAGGACAAAGATAAAAGAATCTAGATGTGCAACTGGCTTAATGAAAAGTTTAAACAAACTCCTAGCTGGTTCAATCACATCACCCCACTGCGAAAACATTAACCAAAGTGTGTATGGGATTTTTTGACCTTAGAACACGGGTGTGCAAACTGCGGCCCGAACGATCTTTTGTGCGGCTTGCGACGGGTTTAAACAAATAATAAAAAAATTTGAGGCCAATCGGAGACGAAGACCTTTTTTTTAGAAAACAGCTTGGTTTCAGTATGAAAAGTAGAAAATTAGGAAAGTATTTCCAGCGATGACGTTTTTTTTTTTAGAGAAGACCTTAATTTTAGGAGGAAAACTAAAAAATCCGAGACAAATCCATAATGAAGATCAATATTTTTAGAGATTACTATAATGCGGCCCGCAAATAAATTCAACTTTCGAATTCGGCCCTTGAGCTAAAAAGTTTGCCCACTCCTGCCTTAGAACATTCGCATCAAGGTGTAACTTTATTACATAGTTGTGTAGCGTTAGCATTTGAATGGTACGTCATTTTTTATGTGCTTTTGTCAGTTTTCTTTTTTATTGTACGATTGTACGTATTCTCGCAATAACCAAATTTTTAGTCATCCTCTATAGTCAAAATAATTACCGTATTTGAATAGACGTCGTGGTGTTAATCAGCCTGCTAAAAGTTTTTTCTCTCTCTCTATCTTCTTCCCGTTTCATAGTTAATGCGTTTTATAGTTTATATGAGTAAGAAATATTTCAATATGGGTACCGGTAATTTATTTACATCATTGTACCAGATCTCTTATTGAATTTATTTTATATGAAGGCTTTTTCAACGAATTTATTTTTCAAATTTTATAAAATCATGTACAAGTGAGCTATTCAAGTTCTCATTCAAATACTATCAGTATGAAATTATGATGACTTCCAAACAATTCAAATTTTTGAATTAGTTGTTACTAGCTGAAGAAGTTTTTAAATAATTATTTTCACTGCCGTAGGCTTCGTTTACATATTGTGGGCTTTTTTGCAATGTTACAAGTTATAATCATTTTTCTGTTTCTAGATAAAAAGTACTCATTGAAAATACTAAATTTTTTTTCAATAAAAACCTTCATAATTTTAAACCAAATATAGTTTATTTATCTGAATACAAACATGCTGCTATACAATACATAGCTGGTTATGTTGCTAAATCTGTTACCAAACAAATTTTATGTATAAAATGCAAAAAAGCTTTATTTGATAAAGAAAAGAAAAGCTCAGATTTTGTAAACTACAAAGATAAAGGAGGCCTTAGGCATGCATTTAAATCAGTGATTAAAATTTGCAGTGAAAGAGAAAAATGCTTTCAACGAATGCTCATAACAACTTTCACAAAAATTACCTCAATGCAAAAATGTTCAAGAAGGTATAGCAGCAGCAGTGCTAAGAACCATTGATGTTAAGTAAGTTTTTACAAATCTTGAGGATCACATGCTGGATTGCATAGTTACTGAAAACCACATATTTTTGTTAATTAAAGTTGTAGCAAAAACATATTGCAAAATAAGACTTTATCATTTGGGAAAAGAAAAAACTCAAGCAATCAATTATGACAGGATTCGCCACAAATTTTCAAAGTTAATTCTGTTTAATCACCAATAAACATTTCTTGTTGAGCCTAGCCTCATTGCAATTTAGGCATATATATATGTATCAAGTGATTTAGTATGACATCATTGTATTTGCAACATAGCATGTAAAGCTTTTGCATTGTTTTTAAATCTTGTACTATGTTCAGCAGCAAAATCGTTTGGATGTACCTTAAAGCTTATAGACCAATGTTCAATCTATGCTATAACACAATGCACCAGTTTGATCTCTGCAAGAAATTACAATGATCTATTTTGAAACTATTTCTAATAAAATTTGGTTCATCACAGTTTGATGATGAAGACTTTGCTCAATATGTGAATTAGCTATACCAAGAATTTTCAGCAAATCAATAACCAAATAGTTCAAAAAAATTTATTAGACATAGTAAATGCCTTTAAAGTTTGTTTGAAACAATTTAATTTAATTTTATTACAGACATTTTATTATTAAAATTTTGGTTTGTTTGTCTATGAATATGAGGGTATAATGTTTTTTGTTTTTCTTATTTATGTGTACTGTTTTTTTTTCATGTAATCTCCTCATATGTTAAAGTGTTCTAAATTATGTATGTTTGTAAAATTCAAAAAAATTACCTCAAAGTAAAAAAAGTCCAATCACTAAAATATTTTAAATTTAATCAGTTTTTAAAAAATCTATATGTGATTTCATTGCTATTTAAAGAAAGATTTCTTAAAATAGGTTTGAAAACTATAAGAATTTAGACTAAATTTAAACAAAATTAATATTTATAAATAGCAAAACAGTAAAACAGCTACTGATCAAATTTGATAATGGCAATTAAAAGTTATTTGGAAACAAAACAACAAAGAACTAAATTTTTACAACAATTTCAAAAAATTACCATAACGTAAATGTGTTCAAAATAGGACATCAGCTGCAGTTTGAGGTTGCTTGATATGCAGCAAGTTTTTAGAGACCTGGAGGATAATTTGATGGATTCTACCATATCAGTACTAAAAAACAAATATTAATGCTAATTACACTTGTAGCAAAACATAAAATAAAACTCAATCAGAAAAGAAAATAAAACTCAAAATTAAATTAGTTTTAATAAAATTTTCCAAAATTTTTTCAAGCTAAAGCATTTAATAACCAATAAAAAATTTGTATGCTGTAAACCAAATTTTTCTTTGTTTTTTAAGCATATATTTCCATCTGGTGATTTGACATGATGCCATCATATATGCAACATTGCTTGTAAAGCTATTTCATGTTGGTTTTATATTTTAAATATTGTCTCTCAAAAATATATTTCAATACTCTTATTAAAATTACAATTTGAATCATCACAGTTTGAATTATAAAGCTTTGCATAATGCAACTAATGAACACAAATTTTTCACATGATTCTTTTATATATAGATTATATAATACAGATGTATATATACATATATTCTATATTATACAATACAAATACATTCCATATTATTCAATACAAATGCATATATACAACTGTATAAATGTGTTTAGGTAAAATCTTACTACCATGCATTGTTTTCTTGTAACTAAAAAAAAAAATCTTATAAACAAATTTACCATAATATAAACAAGTGAAACCATTGCATTACAAACTTCTTTGTAAATAATTCAAAATAAATATATGATTGGAGACAATAGAAATTCATTAGAGGTACAACTGACACCAAAATAAATGTTTAATACCAAAAATCATAAAGCCCTGAAATTCATTAAAAAAATAAAGAAAGTTGCAATGAAATAATTATACTAAAAAATAATTTACAGTGACACTGATTTAAAGCATAATTTAGAAGGGCAGAAAATATTTAAATTTTGATTACTAAAATAGTCTTTGCTTTGCTTCACATTGGAATTAACCTATCTAATACTAACCTTAACTCTAACCCTAATTTAAAAAAATAAGTATTAAAATTTCTTTACAAAAACAAAAACAGTTTTGAATATTTTCACATTACAGTTCATGGGCTTTCATTTAAAATTTAAGTTTAAAATTCATAAATAAAAAATAAAAAAAAATTTAAGTATATCAACAAATATTCAGTTATAACTATAATACCTTGACAAGCTTTGCTTTTCAAACAATTTTGAATTCTCCCTACTATACCAAGAGGAAATAAAACAAAAAAAAACTAAGAGGAAAATAATTTCTTCAAGAAACAATAGTAAGCACAGAAAGATTCTGAGTTAGTTTCATAAACAAAAATCGCTTATGGAAAATCTCTAAGAGATCCAATTCGTCTATCATTTATGAGTGTACAACTAATTCTGTATATTGTGCATGTTTTTTTATCATTTAATGAAATTAGATACTTGATATTAACATGAATAATTTTTTTAATAAATAAAACACATTTAATTATAAAAAATTATTGTAAAAAATTGAAGGACAACTTATACGCATACCATTTTACCTAATTTTATAAACGAAGATTAGAATATATAGAGATCTACAATATATAGTGAGTAATATCTATACTAATAAGATCTACAATATATAGAGAATATATAGTGAGTAAAAATGAAAATAAATAAAAATAAATATAAAGAGATCTGCAACTTCAATAATAACACTTAAAAAATTTATTATTTCTTACAGTATCATTGAAAATATAAAAATTGAAACATAATTTTCACTTATTCCTTTGTCTAACTTATTTTTATTGTGCGTCAAAGTCAGTTAATTTGACATTTTTCATAGCTCATTACTTCAAATTTTCGTATCCATTACATACGCCAAAAGAAAAACGTTTTAATCGGTCAAAAATTCAATTTTAGTGTCAAAATACATATAATTTCCATTCAAGCTAATGTAACCGCGGGGAGTCTTACGATATGTTCAATTGGCTTCAATTTTAGAACAGCTTTTCTACGGGAATGCGCAATCTAGGAGTTATATAGGATATCTATGGATACGATCAAAAACAAAATTCAATTAACCAAAATAGCGGATCTTTTAAATTTTTAAACGACTTTTTTTATTCCTATCTGATGAAACTTTTTAAAATTAAAATTTAGTACTTTCTACAAAATAGTTGTTTTGATTCAAATTTACCGTCTATTTCAATTGCCGATCTTACAGGTTGAAATTTGATGCGTTGGTTGCTACCAGCAGTTAGTGGCCGCAATTGAAAAAATTTAGAACTCTGAGCCAAAGAAAAATTCAAGAATAATATAAAGATAAAATAAAATAAAAAATAAAAGAATATGTATTTGTGTTTTTTATTTCTCAGACGCAACAGCACAAATCAAAGCAAAAAGCACAATAAAAGATTACAAAAAGTAAGCAGTAAAAAACGATACACGACTATGGTATAGGACATGCAAACAATATAACAGATATAACAAACGTCAATATAATCTACATGCTTACTATTAGAATATTTGTTAAAAATAATGAAAACTTAAATTGTAACTGTTTAAGTTCAGTTCAGTTTATTCCCATAAGCAGTTCAGTTCAGTTCAGTTCAGTTTATTATTTGTCAAGTAATACTGGTACGTCATTCAAAATTAAATGTAAGATACAAATAAATCCATATGAATGACAAGATTGTTTACAGAATACTATTTTAAGAAAAAAGAAACGTACTAATCGACCAACCAGTCACTTGACGAGGAGACAGCGAAAGACTGCTTCATCTAAGTCTGCTGCCACCCCATAAAAAAAAAAAAAAAAAAAAAAAAAAGCATAAGCATGAAAAGATCGAGTATAATAACAACAAATTATGAAACTGTCAAATCTACGTTTGCTCATGGAGAAGACAGCGAAAAGACCCAAAGGTCATTGAAGTCAGCTGCCACTGCAGTAATCGAATTTGAGAGTAACCACAGTCAAACAGTTACAAATAATGTTTACATACTGAATATATATATAAATATGAAATATAGACATATAATAAAACCAAAGCAACAACAACAACAACAACAGCAAAAAAACAGAAGAAAAGCACATAAACACACATAAAAAACTCACACAAAGAAATTAATTGTATGAATTGAGTAAATGTTTTTTATATTCTTTTTTAAATTGATGTTTTTGAAGTATTTTTATGTGTTTTAGAATTTCACTCCATATTTTAGGTCCTGCAAATCTAATCATACTTTTACCTAAGTTCGTTCTTATTGAATGTAGATGATAACTATTTTTTTGACAAATTTAGTTTGATGTTTATGAATTGAATTAATGCTGGTGATTGGTTGAGCTTGAATATCAATGTTCCAAATTTAATTGCTTATATTGTACATTGTAATTCCAACCTGCAGTTTGTAAATATCATTGAGTTTTAATAGTTGCAGTTTTATAAATAATGGGTCAGACCTGGTTGTGTTACTGCTATTTGTTATAATTCAAAAAACTCTATTTTGTGTATTTATTAGTGGTTGAACACTGTGCATATTTATTTTATTTTATTTGAAAATACAACACCTTGGTGCTTTGTACACACACCAGCACGCTAATAGGTGAGGAAAAAAGTAATTTGGTAAGTAATTTAATTTAAAATGATCTAGAGCAGTGCATAACCAAAGCTAAAATTAAAAGGTTAAAGCATTTAAGATTAATTCACACTACTGGATTTATATTTTAACATGCAAAAACAAATCATAAATCAAGTTTTGTAAGCAAACTGCACACGTCATAGAAAATTTTAATCATCAAGTTTACTTATCAAAATAATGATTGATTCTAGGAAAGCATTTAATGTTGCTTAACAATGTGTTACTTAAATATAAAATTTTAAAGAAAGTTAGCTGAATTTCTCCAAAATAAATGTATTCAATTAGAAGTTATCATATTATTGCTTTCATTCTATTGTTGTTTTGCAATTTAATTGAAAACCAACAATAGACTCTTTTCATTTAAATAACTGAGAGGCCAAACGTGAGCTAAAGGTCTACAACAATGGTAGACTTTTACCATTCTGTCCAACCCCTACTTATCTTGGGGTAAAACTGGACAGATTGCTCACGTTTAATCACCATTTAATAATAATAATACATTTCTTATATTCCGCTTAACATTAACAGCAATTATGCAAGCTAGGGCAGTAATTAACTGTTTGCTCGAAGTGGATTAAAATTTAAGCAGCAATTTATACACTTACAAAAAAATAAGTAACAGATAGATAATAGTAAACCAAAAAATAACACAAATAATCTGGGTCAATAGAATATAATCTAACTGGTTGTAAGGAAATACAGTTTGAAAGAAGTAAAAAGTTCAACAGACAGATTCATCGTTTACAATATATGCTTCTCTGAAATAATATGTTTTGAGATTTTTTTTTGAATACAGCATAAGCAGAAATACTACAAATTTCATATGGCAATGAATTCCAAGTTTGGGTTAATTTACTAAGATTATTATTTAGCTGAATATGTACAGAGCTTTTGTAGACTAACATCAACATATATCTTCCACTACCAATTCTAAGGTTTTGAGTAGTTGTAGGTTGATATAAGTTGAAAGAATTAGAAAGCTATATAGGAGCTGTATTATTGACAACTTTATAACCTATAATGGAAAGTTTAAAAAGTATGCGATAATTAATGGGTAAAAAATGCAATTTGATTAAATAAGATGTTAAATGTTTATTCCAGTTTAAGTTATAAATAAAACGTACAGAGTTGTGAAGAATTTTCTGTAGTGGTTTTAATTTGTTTTCTGTCGTGTTGGCAAGAATAGCATTACAGTAGTCCAGCTAAGATAGTATCAAATTGTTTACTAGCATGATTCGACAATACAAAGGAACTTTGCGCTTTTTAGTGGAACATTTAGTGGCATTGCGCAAAAAACTATCCTTGCGCGTCACACTGTTGAGGTGACTCGTGGCCTCGGGATGGGGTGCTGGTGCTAAAACACTACGCATAGCCACTTTATCTCTAGTCCACTCAACAGCTGAGTACTGTGTGCCAGTCTGGTCTTGCAGCGCCAAGACACTTGCCTCATCGACAGTGTCTTGAATGACGCCTTGCGCATAGTTAATGGATGACTGTGTCCCACTCCAACGGACCACCTACCTGTACTCTCAGGCATCCAGCCAGCTGAGCTTCGCCAACTGGGAGCAACACTCCTTGGCTTACTGTGGATCTCTGGACCCTGATCATATCTTGTATGGTCTCTTAAGTGGGTCCTCAGATACTCACCAAGTGAGACTAAGATCCAGACGCCCGTTTGTGCCAGCTGCACAGAATCTTTTGGACAACCTTGCCATCCTTGGCATCTACGCTTCTGAATGGACAAATCACAAATGGAACGCAGAGTACTGTGAAAATGCTTCCAGGCTCTGTGCCTTTGTGCCCTGGACTGGTGCCAGGCCTGTTGCGATTGGCTTACCCTGAGCAGCTTGGGTTAAGCTCAACTGCCTGCAAACTGGTGTTGGGCGATTCCATTCATCCATGCACAAATGGGTTCTCGATCCTTCACCGAATTGCGAGTGTGGCGCCTCTGAGCAAACCACAGACCATGTTCTAACAGTGTGCCCTATATATCAGGCACCACATGGAGCACAAGGTCTGACGGTTTTGGATGACAAAACTCGATGCTGTCTATGCCAGCATCTGATTCAGGCAGTACAGCAATCTGGGGAAGTAAAAGGATAAACCCTCGGCCCCAGTCCTGCTTGTGTCTGACCTGGAGTGGATACCCTTTAAATGATGATGATGACAACGACAACAAATTTAATTGAACCTGCTGTGTATATTATAATATTTTCTCTGTTTATCTTTTTGCATGTCCAATTTAATTTAATTACTGGATGTTGGTTATGGTACTGTTGTGTGTTGCTTACAATAGTAATAACAACAATAAAAAATGTGCGTGAAATGATAAATGCAAGTGGGATAGTTGAAATTGATCTTGATGAGAAAACTTTGTCAGAGAGTACTCGATGGAAAATGTATGCCGGAAGATTTGAAAGACTAGTGCAATGGTGCCAATATACAAAAGAAAAAGCAATGTGACAAACTGCAGAGCATATAAAGGAGTGAAGCTATTGAAATATGGAATAAAGATCATTGAAAAGGTATTGACAAAAAGGATAAGAGCATTGGTGGTGATGAATGATGTATGATGTGCAATTTGGCTTTATGCCAGGAAGAGATATGACAGATGCCTTTTTTATTGTGAGAACAATGCAAAAGGAATACAAGGAGAAAGACAAAAAAATTGCATATATGTTTTGTGGATTTAGAGAAGGCCTTTGAATAGAGTTCCTTGAAAAATAATGCAATGGAGATTCAGGAAGAAAGAACTACCAAAGATCTTGGTGAAAGCAATGATGAATCTGTATAAGGGCTCAAAAATGAAGGTTAAAGTTGGATTTGAATTCTCAGAAGAATTTTGTGTAGCAATTGATTGCGTCAAGGATCTGTTTCATCACCTTTGTTGTTTGCAATTGTGATGGATGTTGTGACAAAAAAATGCAAGAGAAGGCTTAATCGAAGAGGTTTTGTATGCATATGATTTGTTACTAATGAGTAAAACAATGGAGGGTCTGAAGGAAAGGTTTCTGAAATGGAGAAGTGCATTGGAGAGCAAGGGACTGAAAGTGAATCTTGAAAAGATGAAAGTGATTGTTCGTGTGTCAGAGGGTGAAGTCATACAAAGTAGAATAGACTCATGTGGAATATGTCACAAAAGAGTAACTGCAAATTTAGTCTGTACAAAATGTGACCGATGGATGTTATAATGACCTATTATCATGGAAGATGTTATAAGTTAAAGAAAGTAACTCCAAGTGTGGCAAGATTTTTGTAATAAATGCAATAAAGCAACAAATGATGCAGAAGTGCAACAAGAGGTAATGTGTGATGAAGTGGAAACTATGAATGGATTTTGCTATTGTGGCAATAGGTTGAATGCCAATGCAGGATGTGATGCTGGAATGATTGCAAGAACAAATTTGTGATGGAAGAAATTTAGAGAGTGTAAAGAGATACAGTTTGGAAAAAGATTCTCTTTGCAGATGAAAAGAAAAGTATATAACAGCTATCTAAGATCAGCTATGTTATATGGAAGCAAAATCTGGTGTTTGAGAGAAAATGATGTAGCTATTTTGAGAAGAGCAGAAAGATCTATGATAGGGGTGATGTGTAGTGTTAAAGTTGGTGGACAAAAGGAATGCATAGGAGATGATGGACATGTTGCAATTGAAAGAAGCAGCAGATAAGCTGGCAAGGGAAAATGGTGTGGTCATGTTTTGAGACGACCTGAAGAAGATGTTTTGATGAAGGCAACAGTATATAAAGTGGATGGAAGACATAAACAGGGCCAACTGAGGATAAAATGGATGAAGCAAGTTGAAGAAAATATGAGAAAGATTGGTTTGAGGAAAGAAGATGCAGCAGATTGGTGTAGGTGGAGAAAAGGTGTAAGAAGAATTGATGTATGAAACAAATCAATTCAATTGAACAGTGACCTGCTTTTGAGTTGTGACCCAGGGATTGAGAAGCACTGAGGTAGTTAGTGCTTATAGGGCCATTTATGAAACTTGTCACAAAATTTTTTGTCTCTTGTTGGTTGTTTCACTTGTATTGGCCTCACTTAAATATCATGATTAAACTTTTTATTCTACATTTTAAAAGTTTCTTAACATAAATCTATTACTGTTTTCTGCAAAGTCAAATTGACAATTTTATTTAAGTGGCCAAATTGCAATAAATTATTTATTTTACTTATTAAAATCACTTTAATTAAAAAGTTAAAAATTAAAACCAACTAAATCATGATGAAAAATTAATTTCAATTTATAAAGATCATCATCAGTTTCTTATTCAAATTATAATTCAAAATAAATTATAATGTCAGCAAACAGAAGGTCTGGTTTTCAAAATGTTTTTGTTTATATATAAAACAGTATTTTGGTTTGCATCAACTAGAAGAAATGTTTTGTTGCTAGACATAAAAATTTTTTGTTATAGGTATAGTTTCTTTGCACACAATGGATGTATCATTTGAATGTAATGTTCAGCTTGAAAAGTTAAACAATCATTTTGAGACTATTAAATGTGATAAATATCGCAGTTGTAGATTGTCATTATGGCGCAATGAGTTTAAAGAAATTGTTGTGTCTATTTGCAAATCACCAAAAACTGATTTCAAATTTGTATTGCTGGATGTAAAAATACATTCAAAATTTTTAAAAGAAGGTAAAAGTACTATTGTTCTGTTAAATCACAATATTCGTTTATTACTTTCCAATTGTCCTCCGACCAGTCTTAAAAAGTTCTTTCAAGTTCTTACTGTAAAACTGTTTAATTATAAAAAAAAAATTGTATCAGAAAGAAAAAAATTAAATCAGTGTAAATCAATTGTTTTGGACGAAATAAGCCCATTAAATGAGAAAGATATAAATCTCATTAATGCCAATCATTCCAAGACTATTGAAGCTAATAGTTTAAAAAGTGTGTTGGGAAAAAGAAAAATACTTGCAAATCCAACCAATGTAAAACCTGATTTGCAAAGTAAGAAGCGAATTATAACTTTGCCATCTGATTTATTAAATTTTGGTCAAAAGCATGTGGTCAACTTGATTAAACAACGAAAAAATATATTTTTTACTGGAAGTGCTGGTACTGGAAAATCTTATTTACTGCGTCACATTATAGGAATGCTCCCACCATCTGAAACTTTTGTTACTGCTAGTACAGGTGTAGCTGCTTGTCAAATTGATGGTATGACATTGCATTCTTTTGCTGGTGTACATTCTGTTGGTCCAATCAATAATATTATTTCTAAAGTTCTTAACAACAAAACTCTTTTAAAACAATGGAAAACATGTAAACACTTGATCATTGATGAAATTTCAATGATAGATGCTGATTTGTTTGATTGTATAGAAGCCGTTGCAAGAGCAATTTGTGACAATACTAAACCATTTGGTGGAATTCAATTAATTATCTGTGGTGATTTTTTTCAACTTCCTCCTGTTTCCAAAAGTAAAGACAATAAAAATTATTGTTTTCAAGCCAAATCATGGAAAACATGCATTGACACCTATTATGAATTGCAAAAAATATATAGACAAACTGATTCTAAGTTTATTGACCTGTTGCAAGATATTCGCTTAGGTATATGTGGTTCTAAAACAACAGCCATTTTAAAAGCAACAAGTTTAAACAAACTTGGTTTTAATGGAATAGTTCCAACAAAATTGTGTACTCATATTGAAAATGTAAAAAAAATAAATAAATCAGAACTTGACAAACTTAAAGGAAAAATGTTTTATTACGAAGCTCAGGACTCATCTGATTTGTTTTCTTCTATATTGGATCAATATTTGCCAGATTCAAAGTTGCTGTTATTAAAAGTTGGAGCTCAGGTAATGTTAACAAAAAACATTGATATTTCTAAAAAGTTAGTTAATGGTGCTCGTGGCATTGTAATTGCATTTACAAAAACTCAACATCCTCTTCCAGTAGTGAGCTTTTTGACTGGAACAAAGCAGGTTGTGGAATTAGAAACTTACTCTATCAAAATTTCAAGTGATGTACTTGCTGTGCGAAAGCAGTTGCCCTTAAAGCTTGGTTGGGCTATATCAATACATAAAAGTCAAGGAATGTCTTTAGATTGTGTTGAAATGTCCTTGAGTCGTGTGTTTGAATATGGCCAAGCTTATGTTGCTCTTTCACGTGCTACATCATTTTCTGGTTTGCGAGTTTTAGATTTTGATGCTTCAAGTGTTCAATCAAATATCAAAGTGTTGAGATTTTATCGTGAATTGCGTGAACAGCAACGCTATTTGCCCAATTGATTTTTTAATATTATATCATGCTGCAATTTCTGAATAGTATTGGCGTGTGCAATTCAAAATTACTGCTGCTAGGAGTAGAGCTTTTGTTGTTATAATGCTGTATTATTAAATACTTGGTGACAGAATTAGCATAATTTACAAAAAAATCATGTTTAATTCAAAAAGTTTTTTTTTAAATAGTTACTTTAAAACTATGAACTTAGGTGAAAGTTTTGGTTCACAAGAAGTCTTCAAGTTTAAAGTTTTCAAGAAGTCACTGTAAACAATTTTTGTTTGTGAAACTGCCCAGTGACCCAACAGTTACTCATGCTTCTTGAGGGATCTTTTTTTTCTTGGTTTCTTCTCTATTTCACCCTGGTGCTGAAAAGGGTATACGGGATTAGTTTTACCAAAAAAATTGCTGATGGTGACTTCTTGAAAAGACCCGAAATTTTTGTTACTATCAAACTCTTTATTCAAAATGATTAAACATTACTTGGTAAATTCAGATGCTAGGCCTATTGTTTGGCTGGAAGCAAGAACTGTTTCATCAGTAAGTCTAAAACGTCATGTCATGTTTTTTATCTAACAAAGATTTACTTTATGACACAATTACAAATGTAAGTTAAGAGGTTTTTAGACAACTTCAGAACAATCTATATAACAAAATTTAACTAATTCATTGGCAAACTCTTTAAGATATTTAATACACACTTTTTTCAAGAACTTAAATCAAAGATTATTTATTAATCTAACCAGATATAGCTACACCATCTTTAAATGAATTTAAAGAAGGGAAGAAATAGTATCACCAGCTAAAGGCTAACTTTTGTTCTGCAATTATTGTGTTTGTTATCTGTTTAGTAAGAACAACATCTATAGTTAGTATGGTTAAATTCACATTTCCAAAGTTTATAAGTTTGCCTTATTAACAAACATAAAAACCTACTTTATTTTTTAAATAAAATTTTAAAAAACCATAATCTAAACTTGTCCTCAAGCTCCAGCAATTTTTAACATATGTTTAACAACATTACTGCTTTGAATGATTAAAAATGTTTGAACTGATTTTTTAACAAAATTGCTCTTTTCTCAATCAACAAAAAAGAAAACAGGCTGTAGTTGCACATGCTGATACTATTTAGATATCTCCAATGTTATTTACGGCAATTTCATAATCAAAAGATCTGTTGTACCATATCAATCATGAATTTTATTATGGTTCTTAAAAATGCTTGTATGTAACTTAAAATATATTGTTGCATGAATTATTCTGCTTTATTTAAATTTTTAATTTTTTCCAAAAAAACTTTTTAAACCAAGTTGTGTAATAGATTTTTTATTAACCTTTACATTTATTGGATGGAAATCTTGTTCAAAATACTTTTAAATAAAAAGTAAAACAACATCTGACTCATCAGATCAAAGTTATATTTTTATGCTTTACACATTTGTTGTTATAACTACATCAGAATGTTTTTTCAATTTTTTGAGACATCAATTGTTATGATATAAGTTTCTAATAATATTAGTCTCTGAGCAAGGGGGCTTTATTCCTTCTTATAATTATTTAGTTAATAATATTTACGCCTGGAATTCTTTTTTAATAATACACAAAGTTATTGCATTAAGTTATATTCTTGTTAAAGAATAAATTATAATGAAGTTTTTTTTTTGTATTATTATTTTTTTACAATTATTGTATTAAATTTCAGAAATATTATTTTGTTATAATTTTATTTGTTATTTGTAATATGGCTGAAGATGAAAAACAACCACTTCTTAATAATAATGAACCACTTGTGGTCACCAATACATCAACAAATTGTTGTGAGCAACTCACTAATCCCAGATGCCTTCTTCATCGTATACTAGTTTTAACATTGATGTGTTTTTTAAGCTTTGGTATGTTTATTTAAAAAAAATGTTTTTGCTGTTATTTTAACAATAGCAAGTATTATATATTTCCTTATTTGTATTTTAATTGTATGATGGGTTGCTAGTGTTTTACTAAACAATTGGAAGTACATTTTTGATAAGTGCTATATAAATTATTGAACTTCTTTTCAAATGTTATATTTGTATAAGTTATCTTGCCCTGCTATTCTGCCTAACTTTTTGAGTCTAACCCTACCAATGTTGCCAATCATAACAATTTATTATGAAGACAAAAGTGAACAAATTCACCATAAATAACTATAGTTTAAGTAGTTGTTTTTTATGAAAAAATTTAAGTACTGTATTTTTTTCAAAGCAACAAACTTGAACTTGTTGATATTTAACAACACAAGTTAAGTTTAAATAAATGAGGTTATCTTAAAAGTTTTTGGGTTTCTATGTTGTTTGCTCATTTTCAACATATATACTTATGAAACTAATGTTACATTTGAAGTTTTTTTTTCTTTTGTTTAATCTGGTAGTTGTGGCATCAAATCAACTTAGCTTGAATTATATTTAGTTTTTAAGTAATACTTTGAACCAAGGCTATTAATTTTAGTTTTTTGCCTAATTCAAATTTGAACTTGAAAAATTTAAATTATAAATTGAAAATAAAAAATGTAAATCAAGTTGAATTCATTAAAAAAATATTTTTTGATTCTTGTAGAAATAGTAACAAGGAAACAAAAACTATAGCTGAAATTAATTGTTTATGTTTGGAAAGCTGTTGTTTTATGTTTATGTTTGGAAATGTTTTATTAACATTATCTTGAACACAAGGCTATTACAATTGCATCAAACTTGACTTTTTCCGTAAATTCTGAAGTCTGTGCTGAAAATTGCCAAGCTAGATTTTGTTGAACTCAAAACTCAAAAATTCATGTAAAAAGCTTGAGTTTGTTTGAACTTGAACAAGCTTATTAATAATTACTGAATTGAAACTTCAACAAATTGCAGGGTTTTGTTCATTGATTTTTCTATTAAAAATATTTTTTCTCATTAACACATCTACCTGTTGCTTCTAACCAGTTTTTTGTTTATTTTTTTTTTCAGGAAGCTACTTTTGTTATGATAATCCTGCTGCTCTTCATGACCAGTTCATATCAGATCTCAATATGTCTGAAGCATCTTTTATGCAACTGTATTCATGGTAAGATTTGAAACCAATATTATTTTATAAATAGTTTTTAGTTCAATGTTTAGTTTTACTGTTGTCAATTTTTTTAAATATTTTAATACAAATATTTTCTTTTTGCTTTTTTTAGCAATTTTAGTGTAATTTCTAAATTTTCTTCATGTTTTGCTTGTATGTACAGGTATTCGTGGCCAAATGTTATTCTTTGCTTTTTTGGAGGGTTTTTGTTGGACCGAATTTTCGGTGTAAGAGTGGGAACAATCATCTTCAGTTTGTTTGTTTTTTTTGGACAACTTATATTTGCTTTAGGTATACAATATGTGGACAAATATGCTATTTTTTTAGTTTAACTATATAAAGAATTGTATAAAAAAATTTTAATTCAAGCTCTAACTTTGATATCGAGCACTTTAGAAGAATTGATTTTCCAACATTGTTAAAAATTTTTATAAATATAATTAACAAATATTTGACCATTATAAATTTAGGACAAGTTTCCCTTTACAATATTGTGTTTAATAATATTTTGATACTTTAAACATTTGTTATAAATAAAAATAAATTGGAATTGTAAATACAACAAACAAATATATATAAAAATTAAAATAGTTAAACTGAATTTTTTCCATAATCTGTGTGGCTTGTACTTTTAATGCAAATAATATGTTTAAAAATTTGAAAAACCAGTTTAAGATGTGGTTGTAAGCTATCTTAGCAATTACATTAATTACCAAATAATATGCCAAACTATGTTGCCACAACACTGAGAAATTGTATTTTGTAGGTGCAACTTTGGATAAAGTCTGGTTAATGTACGTTGGTCGATTTATATTTGGAATTGGTGGAGAGTCATTGGCAGTTGCCCAAAACACATATGCGGTTGTGTGGTTTAAAGAAAAAGAGTTAAATTTGGTTTTTGGTTTGCAACTGAGCATGGCTAGAATTGTAAGCTTTTTATTTTTTGAAATAGTATTATTTTTGACAATTTGTGTTTAGGGTAGTACAGTTAACATGAATTTGATGGAACCCATATATAATTTGATTGGAAAAGAAGTCAGTAGTGATCGAACTTTGGGAATTTCATTGTTTTTTGGTTTGTTGTTTTTCTATTAATTTAATAGTTTTGTTTAGCTTAGTCAGTTTTCAATATGTGAAATATATTTGTTAATGTATTTAAAAACTAAAGCACAGACTTGACAGCATTAATAGATTTTGAAAGTGAAAAATTTGTTTAAATTTGGTTAATGTGTAAATTTTTACACGTCATTTGTTTCTTAAACTCATATATTAAATATGCAATATTAAATATTTGATTAAAAAAAATCAAAAAAAGTAATTTTATTGCTCTCAAGTAAAATGTTAAGTTTAAAAGATTTTTCTTTAATGTTACATAAAAAAAATTTGTTTGGATTAAATACAATATTCTTTTTAATTTATAGCTGCCATCACTTGTATTTTTTCATTGGGATGTAGTCTGGTTCTTGGTTATTTAGACAAACGAGCTGAAAGGCTACTTGAAAGAAGCAAAAACAAGAGCGATGAAGTTGTCAAGTTTACTGATGTTAAAGATTTTTCATTTCAACTTTGGATGATTTTTTTAATTTGTGTTTTCTATTATGTTGCTGTTTTCCCTTTTATTGGTTTAGGAAAGTAAGAAATATTTAAAATTAAATCGTTTTTTTTTATGTTAAGATGGGATTAGTTAAGTGGTTATGGTTAACTTTATTTCCAAGCTTACTCGTTTTTTATTTTTTAGATATACAGGGTGTCCATAAAGTCTCTTTACAATTTAAAAAAATTATTACAAAGTGAATGATGAGATATCACGATGAGGGTTGTTTTATGTTAATCAGTATTTCATAAAGTTTTTATTGACACTAAAATTTATTGTTTCAGATAAAATTTCTTATGTTTAATGATTGATTTATATGAACTGAACCCCATAAAATGACTACTCCTCAAGAAAAAGCGCAATGTGTATCCTGGTTCATTGAGACAAAATCAGATGTTCAGACCCAGCGAAATTACAGAAGTATGGAAGAGACCCACCATCACGTCCTTCAATTCGTTTATGGCACAAGAAATTTATGGAGACAGGAATAATGTTTGATGTAAGGAGGAGTGGTTGACCAAGAACATCTGAAGAAAACATCAAGCGTGCAAGGCAAGCCTTTCAACGTTCTGCTATGAATTCCATCCGTACTGCTGCCAGACAATTGGAACTACCACATTCAACAGTGCACAAAGTCCTACACAAGAATTTAAGATTTTATGCTTACCAAGTCCAAATGTTACAGGTACTTCAGCTAAACGACATGCCAAGACGAAAAGAATTTGCAGTGAACATGCTGCAATGAATTTCTGAGGATGAAGCATTCCTCAAGCGAGTTTTTTTAGTGATGAGGCAACTGTTCATGTCTCAGGAAAGTTAAACAAACACATGTAAGAATTTGGGGATCAGTAAGAAGTAAGAAGGGTCTGAACATCTGATTTTGTCTCAATGAACCAGGATACACATTGCACTTTTTTTTGAGGAGTGGTCCTTTTATGGGGGTTTAGTTCATATAACTCAATCATTAAACATAAGAAATTTTATCTGAAACAATAAATTTTAGTGTCAATAAAAACTTTATGAAATACTGATTAACATAAAACAACCCTCATTGCAATATCTCATCATTTCACTTTGTAATAATTTTTTTAAATTGTAAAGAGACTTTATGGACACCCTGTAGAATGCTTACTCTTGACCATCTCATTATAGTCTTATTCTATGTTGCAATGACCACTTGAATATTGACCCAACTTTACCCTATTTCACTTTACCTCAAACTTTTTTTGTAATGTGATGACTTTGTCATTTGACCATCTTTTACTGACTTCTAAAAGATTTTCAAAATTATTTCAAGCTTTAAAATTTTTTCCACAGTTGCATTCCTTTTGATTTCTCAACAGTTTAGGTTCCTAAACTTTTTTGAGCAGCAATGTTAAGCTTTGATGCTTGCCCTCCATAACCAAACATCTATTTTCTTTAAAGTTTTCTTTCATTGTCGTTTTTTGTCACATGTTGTGGAATAGCTCGGTGTACAAACACTAACTTTTGATGAGAAGGATACAAGCTTCATGTTTAATTTACTTTAGTAATTAGTTGTGTGCTTGAAAAAGATACTTTGCAACAAATTCTTGGAATAGTTTCATGCTGCTTACCTACTTAATACAGAATACAGCAACCCTGCTTAATACAGAAAAGAGCAGCTACATATCCTCATTTGAAAAAGAATTATTTGTTGTTGCCTCTCCTCCAAGGATATCTTGGAGTAGTCATCCCTTTACCCCCTCGAAGAAATCAATCTAAATTCCCACTCTTGGATAACCCATGTAAGTTTCAGGGGTCATTGTATGTAGGTAACTTTGCTAGAGTGGTGATTTGTTGGCTCTGAGCTCTGCTGGTTTTCTATGCATATGGCATAGTAATGTTTGTTCTGATGAATGAATTTCATAGAGTGTGGTGTTAGTAGCTTTCTTTTTTTGTAGAAATGAAGTATTGCAAGGTGATGGTAGTGTGAATGTGTTAGAGGTTTCCTTAGATGTTATGTCTAGTTTTGAGATAATGATGTTAGGGTGCTCATTGTTATGAAAGATTGTGGCTTTCATGTTTCTGGGTGGACGTGAGTATGCATTAAGATTATGTAAAGGTTGTGTTTTTGTTTTAGTCAGCTGTTTAAGTTGAGTAGCATGAAGTTTGAGATGAGTGTCCATTTAAAGGACCTTGGTTTTGACATGTAGGTGTTGAATGTTTATCTCGTGTGCAGCCAGTAGCAATTTGCAAAGCTGTGGAGCTGTGTTCTGAATGGCTTAAAGTTGCTTGATGTTGTTGTTTGATATGATAGGGCTCCATATTTTAAAATGGGGCAAGTGATAGCTTTGAATGTGGAGACTATTAATTCCTTTTGTTTAGCCCATTTGGTAGAAAGTGAGTGATTTTAGAATGTTAAGTGTTTGCTTTGCTTTAGTGATAGTGACATTTAGATGTTATGAAAATGTCAGTTTTGGGTTTAGAGTTATTTTGAGAATTTTTGGGTGGTTTTGCTGTTGGTAGTGTTTAATTGTTCAATTTAACCCTCATCAGGTAGCCCTGGGTGATATTTATCCTTATTTTTTTAGATAATTAAATGAACTTGAATGGTCATTGGCCAAGCATCTTGAAATTGGGAGAGAGAGAGAGAGAGAGAGAGAATTATTTGAGGTTTTAAACATAGTACAAGGAATGAGTTGAGGCTATCTCTTATCTCCGCCTATTTGAGTGATTCAGGCAAATTTTACTCAGGTCTTCCTGAAGTGTATTTGTGCTAGGGTGATAATGACCCAGGGCTACCTTTCATGAAAAAAAATTTTGGAGGGCTACCTGAGCAGGGTTAAGTGATAGTGTGGTGCTAGTTTTGTCTGTGTTTATATGAACATTATTAGTGGTGGCTCATTCATATATTTTGTGAAGAAATGGTTGAATGAATTGTTGGGCCTTATGGCGTTTAATGTGAGATGCAGTAATTGTTATGTCATCAGCTTATTTTGTGATATGTATGTCTTTGTGGGGAGTGGGATGTCAGAAGTATAAATGTTTAATAATGTTGGACACAAAACTTTATTTTGTGGTATTTTAGTGTTAATTGATTTGAGTTTTAAGAGTGTGCCATTGTTTTGAGTGCGTGCGTGGTCATCCTTTTATGTAGTTTGCTATGAACTTGATGATGATGTTGGGAATGTTTGTTTGTGTATGTTCTCTTTATCAAATGCCTTGTTCATGCCCAAAGCTACAGCTACAGTGTGTTGTGGACACCTTGGATTTTGTGATTGAAGGTGATTTTTGTGATTTGGTGGCAGATATTGTGCAAAGCAGAATGTTTATGTTTGAATCTAGGTTGATGAGAAATGATTAGAATGTTTTCTGATATGTATTGTAAAAGTGTTTTCCCTAGTGTTTTGGCAATAGGTGGTAAAACCAATATGGTCAGTAGTTTATGCCAATGTTGTGGCTTTTGTTTGGTTTTGGAATGGGAATGATTGTGGCACATTTCCAATGATGGAATATTATGTTAATGCTGAAAGCAATGTTGTACATGTTTGTTAGGTATCTGATGGCAAGTTACCATAAGGTGTTTGAAGTGTCTGATGTTCATGTCATCAGGTCCAATTTTTGTTTGTGCTGTTTGAGATTGCTAATTGCACTTGTTTAGTGATAAGTTTGTGAATTGCTTAAAGCTTTTGCTTTCTCTATGTCAATGATGGTTGTTTTAGTTTTGAAGCAAATGCTTCTGTTCTGTCATGTAGGTGATTTTGAATAGTTTTGCTAGGGTGCCAAGGTGCTAGAGTGTGGATTGTGTTTGTGATCAATTTTGTCAAGATGTTGTTTTCAGGTATTTTTTGTGTTTATGTATTTGTTTATGTGATTGTTAAGAGTAATGATTTGTGGATCTGATCTGTTTTGTTTGTCGATATGATTATGGTCAAGAATAAGCTTGCAGATATGTATTGGTGTGTGAGTGTGATATGTGCTGTCTTTAGAGATGAAGAGTCTGTCAGCATACAAAATTGCCTTGTTTAGGTGTTTGTTTAATTCATGAACAGTTGTAAGAGATGAGATCTTCAGCATGTTGTTTAAATGACGTCCAATCGACCATTTGGTAGTTTGCTATTGTTTTTTGGTCAAAAACAATATGGCACTTGTGTGATAGCCTCCTTACTCTCCTGATTTGGCATGGTGTGACTTCTGGCTATTCCTCAATTAAAAAACTAAGCTAAAAGAGACGTGATTTCAGTCATGTAAGGACATTATGGAAAAAATGATGGCAAAACTCAGGAGCATTCCATAGTAGGAGTTCATGAGTTGTTTCCAAAAGTGGCCGAGGCACTGGGAAAAGTTGTGCACTTGCAAGGGGAGTGTTTTGAAGGAGATTAAATAAAGTTTGTGATATTCATTGTGTTGAATGTTTTACGCCAAGCCCAAAAGTCGAATACTTTTTGGACAGACCTCGTATGTTAAAGTAAATCAGTTCTACATCAAAAAAAGAGTTTTATTGGCAATCAAATACAATTACATCAAAGATAAATCTTTAAAGCACTTTAGTATCATTTTTTATCTAAAAAGAAAGCTGTTTTTAATATTTTGTATGCCACCTTTGACCACACTCTCTTGCATTACTGCAGTTGGACGACTGGGCATATTTTTTACTAGGGTTGCACTCTACTGGGTGCTGATTTCTTTCACCCAAACTTCTTTTATTGTAGTTACAGGTTCTTTAGCATTGGATGGTTGTTTTTCTGCCACTTTATTCTTCATGTAACTTCACAAGTTTTCAATGGGGTTCAAGTCTGGGCTGTTTTCAGGCCAGTCAAGAACTTCCACCTAGCTTTTTTGAAGATATTGTGAAACCCCTTTTGATCTATGACATAGTGTTCCATCATGCATGAATATAGAGGTGTTATACACCACCATGTGTATGTTCAGATTTTCCTGAAGCATTTGAACATATTTCAGGCCATTTATTGTGGAGCCTGGGGCAAGAAAATACAACCCAGCAGTCCTATGTTTGCTCATGGCCCCCCAAACCATCTGGCTTGGAGGTGTTTTATTGTACTGCCAGTGTACTTTACATTGAATCTTTGGCATTTTGGTCTTCAAATATGCCTCTTCTACACTGCAAACTGCTGATTTGTAGTTCGTCAGAGGATAAAACTGTTTCCATTTTTTCACAGTCCAATGAAAATTTTTATTGCCAAAAGATAATCTTTTTCATAGCATATGTGAGATGTAGTTTTACAGCTGGCTAATAGGATTTTAAACCAAAATCCTTGCTCTAACGACATGAAATTGTGCTAATACTAATATCTGTACCATTTTTTAGCAAATTGGCATGTATTTTACAACAAGAACTAGTGGGGAATTGCATGACAGTTTGTCAAATGGTATGATCATCTCTTTGTCTGGTTTTACACAGTCTACCAGTTTTTTTATGCCGTCATAAGTTTTATGTTTCTTAAACTTTTCTATGGCATGGTAGATTAAACTTTTGCTACATTCCTATGCTATCCTATCCTATATCTCTATATTTATCCTCCTGACTCGCAGGAAAGCAACAGAGGCACTAATACATAGGGGAGGCAATTACCCTGACCTGATGCTTCCGGAGATGCCAAGATATTGCTGTCCACTTGTAATTTAATAGAGATATGACTTTAATTTAGAACTGCTTGCCAAGACCACCAAGCAGAAGAAAAGCACCGCAAAGTGTCTTTTCCAAGGACACAGCAGAATGGAACGAGTGGGTTTTGAACCAAGACCATGTTGGTCATGAGCACGACACTTTAACCACTCAACCACGCTGCCGACGATTGTAGTCTTTTTGCTATCTGCTTTTTTGATAGTCTTTTTATATGCAAAACCACTATCTGAGCATGCTCAACAGCCAATAATGAAGGTTTTTTTGCCCATTTTGCTCAGCTTTGAAAAGATTAAGAATATTCTTCAACTATACATTAATCTGCACTGCAAATGGTTGCAAATATATATATGAAATTTTTGGAAAGATTCAATAATTATCTATGGGGCAATAATGTGTTCCTTTGATGAAATGATGTAATTTGGACAATATTAAAATGAATTAGTTCAAGCTTTGCCACAAAATTTCATTGCAACTGGGGTGGTCCTATACTTTTGCAAATGACTGTAGATGTTTGATGTTTAGTGATAGGTTTGAGGCAAATTTTACAAATCCATTTGTGTGTTTGTTGTTCAGGGTTTGGATGCATGGCACCCCCAAGAAGCAGCAATCTGATCATCCAGTTTGTGAGTAAACTGAAAAATTGACTTTCCCAAAAAGCTAGAAACGAATCTTGTCTTGCCAGATAAAACAAGAGCTTCACCTAATAGAAATTAGACATAAAGCAGAAATGAGCCAATTTGTAGTGATTGAAAATAAATCAGAGTGTCTTAACCTTGACAAGGCTGACTCATTTACTTTTCAAACAGATACCTCTTCCAGTACCTGAACATTGACTTTTTTAATCTGTGCAGCACTCAAGGCAGCATAAAAAACATTTTAGATAACATATCATGAATTTGCAGTGTAACCCCACTGTGAGGAGGTTTTTGTATAAGAGATTTCCTTCTCCTATACTTCTTGCTTGCCACAGCTTTTGAGCACAGTCTTCCCAGGTATGTAGTTGCCATCATGTGAACTACATAATGTCTGGTCTCTATCTACAAACCTCTTTGCCATGGATATTCCTAACAGAAGAAATAAAATCCCTGGCCAACACAGCTTTACAGGTCACTGAGACATGCAAACTTTGCCACCATGTTAAGGTAGTACTTCGGAGGAAAGAAAAATCTCTTGTCACATCTTGCTTTGGAATCCAAATTTTACCTTTTTGTTTCTTTTTGCTTCTTAAAAAATACCAAGAAATTTTGCAGTTGTTGTTTTGAAGCTAATTCATTATTCAGCTCTTAACTATGCCTCGTTTGAATAGTTTTTGGTTTTAAAAAATTACTTCAATTTATCTTTTTGTGATCAGGCATTTGTTTCATAATCTTTGCAAAATTCAATTTTTCAAATTTGTTTTTAAACATCTGATTTTTAGTTGTTTTCTACTTCAAATAACCTTAAAAAAACTTCAATTTCCTAATTTTTCCTGTGTACTATCCCACCTAGAACGCTACACTATCAACATTGCTGTTTGTTATTTTCTAAGAATCAATTTCATTTCATTGCAATATTTTTAACATTGTTATAATAGTTTTTCCCTGTGGTCATAAAACCTTGTCACGATGGCCGAAATTGTTTTTTTTCATATGTTTTCATTGCCAACTGTGCTATAACTTACATTCTAAATACGAATTGCATCATTTTTTCACAAATCTAACAATTATTCATTTTTTAAGAGTTTTTTTCGAAGAAAAATTCGGATTTACTTCTGCAGAAGCCAGCGCTGTAAACAGGTAGAACTCTTTTGTTCTGCTGTCACTTGTTCTTAGAAATCTTAGATCTATAAAAACTTAACTGTAAATCCACAAGAAATTCAGATCTTAAATTAAAATCTTAATTCTTATTTCTTTAAATAATATTTTGTTGTTTTTGGTTTCTTGGTATTTGCAGTTAAAGTAATGCAACAAGGAAGTGTATCTGGGTACTGGTACTACCCTTCACTGTCAGTTGCATTGTATGCACTATTTATTTTTGTGCTCAACCTCGTGCTCCTAGATGTAGGAGATGTGAGTTTGACCTTCGAGTTTTAAGTCGCAACTTCTTATTCCAGCATTGTGTATATCCTCTCTGCTCCTTGTTCACCTGTGTTAGGATTTATTGTTGACCGGGTCGGATACAACGTTGTATGGGTCATTGTTGCTGTCTTGGCTACACTTGGTAGTCATGGTCTTCTTACGTTTACCTTCCTCAACCCATGGTTTGCCATGGTGAGTTGATTATTGTATAAAGACTTAAAATAGTGTATATTTACTAACTATAGCATAAACCACAAAATGTTGAGAAAAACTGTTTTTGTGCATTTCTTGGTAATAATATCACCATATAAATGAGTTGATATAATTAGTGATAATATCACTTCCTGATTTAACATCTGTAATATTTGTTCAACACGTTGTCGGACTTTTCAGCAAACATAAGGTTTGAATCAATTCAAGAATGATAGAATAGCTACAGTTTAGATTATTTAATGTAAGTTTTCTTGACTAATGTAAGCATTTAACATTTCAGTGTTTGATGGGTGTGTGCTATGCGCTGTTGGCCTGCGCCTTGTGGCCCATGGTTGCGTTCGTCGTTCCAATGCATCAACTCGCCACGGCTTATGGCTTGTAAGTTTTTAATCAAGTTATTTAGAATAGAAAAGTCTCCGTTTTTACTTATTTTACCTTTTATTGCCAAACTTACACATCTGAAATTATTGTGAATATAAAATCAGGATTCGAATTGCACTTAAAAACGCAACTGGATAATCTGAATTTTGGACTTTGGATCCAATGTACTTCTCGGTTGTTAACTTAGCAATGTGTGTTGCTATTAAATTCACGCATTTTTAATTTAGACCTATGTAGATGTGTAAATATTATTTAATAATAACAAAAAAATATTTTTGAGAATTTTTAGTGAAGGAAACGCAAAAATCTGGCAGCCGATCTCTTTCATAAATTATTTACTCAGGCAAATGCGGAAGCCGATTGCTTGCACTTGCTGCTTTGTAAACCTTTGTATACATTTGTTTGAGTAAATAAATAACTCCATTGTCGTAAAGACTGACATTGTATCAGCTTTGGTGATTCCAAAATTTCAGCTGTCAATATTTACTATTAACAACCTTACAGCAGCTGATGCGTACAATTATTTCAGCCTGGCAGAATTGAGAACAACCTGATTCGATGTTGGCCTAAATTAAACAGCCAGCGTTGACACCCTCATTTGATAAACTGATATCTTATCAAATGCCATGTAGTAGCTCACTTGCAAATTTATTTATTTTAAATCGGAAAAAAAGGAAAATTAAACTTTATAAGGCAATAAAAACAAAATAACTTTAATAGGAAATTATTAACGAAAAGCATGTGTTTGTCCATTATACATTATGGTCAATACTGTGAATTCACACATTGTTTGTGGTGGTACAATGATTTCCTACGTATTCTCTGGTAGAAATCTTTCGTCCGCCATTCAATATTTCTTATTTTTTAATTGGCGCTTAGAACAAACGTCAAACTCTTGCTACTCTTTGGTTTTGGTCAGTTTTGCAAACCAGCGATTGCAAATAATGGAATTCTTATTCGCCTTAGTAAATAATTAAAAGCCAGGCGACGAATTTTTATTGCTGAGTTCTCGCCGCAGATTTTTGTTCTCCGCTTCAAAATACAACTGTGACGTGAATGTCGTGGTTGCTGCATACAGTTTACTGCGAAAATGAAAACCAACAAGAGTTGCTGATCTAAGCGTTGCTTGCTACAGCTTTCATTTCCGTCGTCTTCCTGCTTTTTTTACAGCAGTATTCTTTTAACAAATTCTCTACAACAGTATTTATTACATTCAGCATGCAATCTGTACAAAACCTTGGTCTTGCTCTGATGTCAATGGCCGCGGGTTGGATTCTCGACACAAGAGGTTACTTAATTCTTGGAATTTTCTTTTGTGCTTGTCTGATAAGTAAGTTTTGATGATTCATTGTTTTGTTTATTGCTTCTTAGTCTGTTTTAATCGAGAAATACTTACTTGTCCAGCTTCATCAAAGATTGAAATTAATTTTTTGGAAGCTCGACATTTAAATGTTTCTTACTGATGTACGTACATACGGACTAAAATAAGTGATGTTGATTTGTGTTCATATTTTCTACGCTCTTCTGGTAAATAGACTTATACTTAAATCTTCAGTTTATTAAACCAAAAACTTTAAAAACAGTCAACGTTTCAAGCGTTAGTGCGGACGCTCTTTGTCAGGACTTAGCTTAAAATAATACTGATAAAAACAATGGAACGAAAATACACATACAAAAAAATTTTTTGTGGCACAAAATTTTAAAATAGCCTAAAATGTCGCTATAGACGTGGCCATCTATATAGACAAAACTCTTTTATAAAGAGAGGGGGTAGCCTTGAAAAAGGCTGTTTAAGAAAACTCAAACGTTTTCCTGTAGCTCTCATCAGGAGAAATCGCTACAATGAGTAAAGAACTGAAATGTCGAAATTATATTGAATAAGATTGTCGTTTCGCCGAGTAAGAAATTATACTAAAGCGCAGTTGATTAGAAGCATCAGCCACCAAGCGGTCGAAAAATGAAAATGTTCTGGTCGAATTAGAAGCACTCAGAATTAGAAGCATCAGCCACCAAGCGGTCGAAATATCGAAAAATGAAAATGTCGAAAAATGAAAAATGAAAATGTATAAATTTTTCATTTTTCGACCGCTTGGTGGCTGATGCTTCTAATCAACTGCGCTTCAGTATAATTTCTTACTCGGCGAAACGACAATCTTATTCAATATAATTTCGACATTTCAGTTCTTTACTCATTGTAGCGATTTCTCCTGATGAGAGCTACACGAAAACGTTTGAGTTTTCTTAAACAGCCTTTTTCAAGGCTACCCCCTCTCTTTATAAAAGAGTTTTGTCTATATAGATGGCCACGTCTATAGCGACATTTCAGGCTATACACATACAACTGTTTTAAATTTGTAAAATGGAAAAGAGAAAAAAAGCAAGTCACGTGATACATAGACGGTCAAGAATGTAAACACAAGCGAACAGTCAACCAAAAAAGCAACGGGTTTATTTTAAATCATTGTAAATTTTATTATAAAAACAATTTTCTTTGTCATTTACTGTTGTGATTTTGTTATTGATGAAAAACGATTCTAAAAAACGACGTTTAAAAAAATCCGATTTAAAAGCAATAGTAGAGTTGTCAAAATCAATGTCATGCTGAAAATTTACCACATGTTTCACAAGAGCAGTTTTTTTGTTAATATTATTGTCATCAATTTTTGCCAAGTTTCTTGGGTTCAAATCTCGCTTATGTTCAGAACATCTGGTTTTGAAACTGCGGCTGGTTTCTCCAACGTATATACCAGAACAAATTTTTACAAGGAATTTGGTAAAATGCACCTGTTCGTTGGTTAAAATCAATGAAATCTTTCGTAGTCGGTAAAATATTTTTGATCGTCTTTATTGGTTTGGTGCAAACTTTTACGTTAAAAGCTTTAAAAATTCTCGTAATTTTTTCTGTAAAACCTGCCAAGTATGGAAGCACAACCAATTCTTTTCTTTCATTACTGGAAAAGCTTACTTCTTTGATATGATCATTCCAATTCTTGTTGGTACGGCGTAGTGTTTGTTTATTTCTAATGATTTGTCTGTTTTTTTCGTAATTAGTTTTGAATTGATTCTATGGGATAAAGTGGATATTATTCCGCGCTTTTGGCTTACTAAATGCTACGAGTTGAAAGTGAGGAACCGATTGGAGTGCGTTGGTTTTTGATATAATTTGGTTGTCAAATTTCCAGATTTTTCTTTTACTACCAAGACATCTAAAAATGGCAGGGAATTGTTGGATTGTTTCTAGAGTAAATTTGATACTTGCCTCGATGTTATTTAAATGTTCAGGCTTCCAAATTATTCTTTTTTATAACCAGAAAGGTATCGTCGACGTAACGTTTCCACATAATTGGGGGATTTTGAAATGTCTGAAGAGCTTTGGTTTCTACGGTCTCCATAACCAAATTAGCAATAGTTACTGAAATGAGGGATCCCATAGGGACGCCGAAAATCTGTTAATAAAATTGATTTTTAGACTGAATATAGGTATTGTCCAGACACATGTTTATAGCAAGCATTAATTTGGTAAAAAGTGAAACGACGTCAAAGACACGATACATTCATCATCATCAAGTTTTAACCCTGTTATCGTATCGACGAATTCATAGGAGTTTTTAACAGTGTGTCCGTTTCTGCCAGCTAGCGGTGATAGAATTTTAATAAAAAATTTAGATAAATTGTATAAAGCAGAATTAATAAATGACACTATAGGTCGGAGGGGGGCGCCAGGCTTATGCACTATAGGTAAGCCGTAAATGTGTGGTGCGCAGGCATCGGAATTGTGAAGAAGGTGGAATTCTCTTTGCGACAGTAGATCGTTCTTGAATAAATCATGAATGTATTTGTTAACGTTTCTTTCTAAACTTTTTGTAGGGTCACGTTTCAATCGTAAATACGTATTTTCATCAGCTAACAATTTTAGAATTTTTTCTTCGTAGTCATCTTTATCTAGAATCACAGTACAGTTGCCTTTATCTGCTTGTGTTATAATTGTGTTATAACTAAGTTGTCACGCTTAGCTAACCCTTTCAGCGCCTTATAATCTTCCGACGATAAATCATCTTCCGTTCAATAATATTAACAAAAAAAAACTGCTCTTGTGAAACATGTGGTAAATTTTCAGCATGTAATATAATTAAAAATTAAGTAAAATATCTTTATTATTATTTCAGTTGCTTTCGTTTGCTCGTTGTTACTATACATGAGTGATATGATTAGAGGAAGTGGACTTAATCTTTCAGCGAAACTGCGTCGGATGAAACAATATGAAAAGTAATGCCATTTTTAATTTTTCAAAATATGACCTTCAAATATATTTAGTTTTATTTTTATTATGCCTAGAACACTTTGTTTGGTGATTTAATATGCTTTTGTCGACCAGTCTAATATTCCTTAGGTGTTATGTCTGGTTCTGAGATGATGGTGTTAGTGTGCTTATTTTTATGAAAGAGTGTGACTTTTATTATGCTGCCGTAAGAAATCGGACCATTTGCTTTAAACAACTTCAGAAGAGTTTAACTTGTATAAAATCAATTCTAACGCAATCACCCCAGAACATGGTCAATTATGAAAGTAAAAATTTTTTAAACATGTATCAATTAAAAAAAAAACGGAAAAGATTATCTCAGAGGTAGATGTTTGAACTAGAAGTAATGACCAAACGTCTGCCTTCAACACTTGTAAAGAAAAAACAATTCCGAACGCTTGAACTTATGAGTTTATTATTTATTTTCATCTTTATATTTATCTTGCGGACTCGCAAGAAGCGTCGGGGCGCTAAGCATCAGCTAACTGTCTAGCGTGTGCTCCGACCTACTTCCGCAAATGCCGATATATTGCTGTCCGATAGAATTTTTTTTCGATTTTTAGTTTTATAGAAATATGACTGGAATTTAGAACTGTGGCCAAGACCGCTCAGCAGGAGGAAAGCGCTGTAAAGTGTCAGGCACAGTCCCAAGGATCCCAAGGACACAGCCGAATGAAACGAGTAGGTTTTGAACCGCCACCTTGTCGATCACGTTCGCCATCAATCAAGCTGCCTACAATTACTAGAGACAAACAATTCAATTTAAAAAAATTTTCTACCTTTCGAATGGAAAACAAAAGCAACATAAATGTTTCTACTATAAATCGAACTGATCGTACAACCTCAATATTTCGAATCGTTTTGCATCCGTAGTGAATCAGGATGCTTGTTGATGGCGGAGTTAGTTGAAACAATTTCTTGCGTAAAAGTTTAAAATGCGAAAACGCTTGTTTAGCCAGTGCCTTTCTAGTATAAAAATAAAAAAATTGTTTTCATTGCTACTTAGCATTCGTGTTGCGTGACTTTGTTCTGGCTAATTCCGGTGTAAATGCAGGGCCAAGGATGACATCGGTCAGAGCAGTTCGATGAATGATGAATCGACGTCGTCACAGGACGGCGCTACGATGTTCGATCCAATTGACAAAGATTAGATCTTCATATTTACTTCTTGCCAACCTCAGTGTTAAATGCCGTTTTATTGTATTTTAACTGGCTGTACTGCTTTGTTGTATGGTGCTGCCAACCAGTTGTATATGTTTGTCATGTCTTTCTCTTGTCTTTGTTTTTATTTCGTCATAATTATCTGGCTTTGTGTACATACTTAAATTAATTTTTCACTGAGGGACTGATCTATCCAAGCGATTTTGTCTTCTGTAAATATTTAATGTCTGGTGCAAATGCCATTATTTATGTTAGTTGCTTTTTCGTTCTTTTAAATGCTTTGAAAACCTCAATCACTTTTTATCATGAAAATAAATTATTTAACTTTCAACATTGCTTTAGATTTATTGTAATCGAATTGATTCTGTTTCCTTTATTCCTTATCCCAGCACCGTTTTGCAAGCAGTTGCCAACTGGTAGTTTAGTATCTAAGATTTAATACTAGCTGATTATTATTGTAGAAATATAATTAAAGTAGCTTTTCTAAATTCATATTAGTAGTCCGCCAAATATAAATTTATGTACGATATGTAGTTGTGGATAAAATTCTTAATGTTGGCGACCGCTACTCTAGGCAGTACCTAACTTGTACATCCCTAACATCAGCCTTACAAAATCAAAAGTTTTTTCATCTACATTGGATATACCCAGGTTTTCTGTTGAACCACCTAGTTAACAGACAAGTTTGCTGAATTGTTGATTTTGTTCGGTGCAGTTTTGTCGCATGGGCTCTGTTTATCCATATTACAAGTACGTTCAGCAATACCCATACATTCAAGCTGAAATAAAACAAAAAGAAGCCATAAACGTTTTGGACTTTCATTAGCCCTCCTCAGATAAATAAAAATAAAATGTTTAGAAGTTTTATCATGTAATTTAAAGATCGAGGTCAATGGCCTGATGACGTAGTGTTTACCAATTTTGTCGAACGAGGTTTTCGTAAAAGGAATTGTTGAAAATTTATTTAAAAAATTGTATCTTTGCACGAATACACAGGTTTATTAAAAAAACAATAATTAAAATTCACAAAAGTACTTAGCCAAAAAACAACCGTATTGAAAATAGAATGCTTTTAGTTCGTTTGCTGTAGTAGCTTGATAACTCTGAACTGACTGCTAAACCAAAATAAAGGCGCATATTTAACTAGTAACAATTATGCTTGGAGATGCGCGCGTCCAATAATTGTTCGAGCAGAAGGCGCTGATTAAGATTAGAGCGTTTAAGAAAAACACTACGTCATCTATTGCACAATATCACAACAAAAATGCAAACGTAAAATCCAACAAACAAACATAAAAAACAACAACCGTAAAGCCCATTGCACCACGTAAAATCCAAGTAAAAAAATAATAACAATTTAAAATATATTTAACAAAATTAACAAATTTAAAATATATTTAACAAAAAGTTTGACTTTAATTATATGGGTATCTTTCATTATTTTTGATATAGTATCAGAAGCAAAAAAAAATACGTGTTAGTATTGGGTTTGAATTTTTTATAATTTTCTAGCTTTATGCATTTCTAGAAGGAACTTTTTTAGAAGGAAAGCTTAATCAGATATTAACCCTTGACATCCATAACACACCTTCACGCATTGCTGCCAATCGTGGTTATAAAGCCATGGATTAGTTTAAAATTCATTTGTTCTGTTAGTATCAGAGGCAAGTTAAACTTCAACAAACAACAGAAGGCGTAATATATTTATCAAAGAAAAACTCAACACGACGTTTCGTCCGTTACATCGGGCGAATTCTACCAGAAGAACAAATGAATTTTAAACTAAGTAATATCTCTGGTAACAGTGTTTATATTAATTAAGCCATGAATTCTTTAATTCGGTAAAATAATTTCTTTGCCTTGATATAAAACTATCTCAAAATTTATATCTTTTAACAGATTTTAATCAGAATAAACTTAATATCTAGAAACAAAAATAAGAACAAAGATTGCATTGTCGTGATTCGTGTATGCCAAATGCGTGGTTGCAGCGTCCTCGGCTTTTGTTTGGTCAGTCATGCTCCACTTCTCATGGTGTTATCGTGCAAAATTTGAGCGACGGCGTTTCTGTGCCCCACGGTCGGTGATTTATACATTCGGTCATGCTCACTGTATATATATAGTGACGTGGTTGTACCATTTGGGAAGCAGGCGACAAAATTATTACCGTGTTTTTCCGATAATAAGACCTACCTAATAATAAGACCTAGCGTGATTTTTGAAAATGATTTTAATATAAACCCTACCCCAAAATAAGCTCAAGTTGACTGGTGACGACAAAACTTTTATAATCTCAATCAATCACATTTCTCTACGCAAAGACACTTCGTTTTCACACATTATGAGGTCATTATAAAAGTGCGTACGCAGAAGGAGCACGTGGAATTTTCCAACGGGCAAGAGAACTCGACAAGAAAGAGTAGGAGCGAAAACTATGCGGAAAATTGGGTTAAGTGAAGACTCCTCTGAAATTGGGAACTTGATGACTTGCAAGACATTCCAGAGGATGATTATACGATTGTTTTTGAATAAATTGTTGTTAACAAATTTGTGAATAAAAACATGTTAATGATAAGCAAATGTAGATAGTTTTTCATAATTTCTGTTTATTTTGAAATCTATCAATTTTTACTTTGAAACTTCATTTTTAAATATATCAAATTAAGACATTTCCGAAATTAAGCCCTAGGGTAAATTTCGGACTGAAAATTAATATAAGCCCTGTCTTATTTTCGGGAAAAATGTAATAACGTTATACCGCTACTCTCTGGCAGAGACTTCTATTTGAATAAGTTTTTATTTGTATTAATAATATTGTGTTAGGATTAGTTTTAAAAAAAATTCTAATTCTAATCATAACATCAATAGAAAGCGAGTGGGTCTGCAAACCTTTTCATATGGCATCCAAACACAGTACAGTACATAACGAGTTCTTTACACTACCAATTCAAAAATTAAATCTGTGTCAATAATTTTTTTAATTACAGTTGTCTTTGAAATTTTTCCACTAAGACCAAGACAAAAAAACAACAGCTTTCCAACATATATAACGGGTTACTGCTGCCGCTTTCCGTACCAAGTCTCATTTAGATCTCCGGGTGCTTTCGCTTTAAAAATATTTCTGATGATTAGCTTATACAACATATCCTTTAAGCAGATTTATAGTTTTCCTATATTTGTACCGTAAACGAAAATAATTTTCCAGAAAAACAGAGCAAACGTCAAACTCAAAACTTTTAACATATTATATTTAACTTAAGACTTGCTTCCTATAAAAACCAAAAAAAATACGAAGATGGAGATCCCAAATGTTTTTGCATATTTTAGTTTCTGATTCTCCCCTTCCATAAATCTACATTTGTCTTCAATCTGTAACTCTGAACGCTTTGGTTTCAATTTTGATTCAAGCGCCTCAATGTTCACTCTAACTTAAACGTTTTCTAATTGATGCTTTCACTAGCCATTCATTAGTATGCTTAATATGATCAGATAAAAAACCTTAAATGGATACGATTATAAACTTGCAAAACTCAATTAGGCCTAGGTGTTGTAAACAGGATTACGTTTTGTCCTTATTTCTAAGTGTAAAAAGTTTCCAACCCGCGTGTTTCTTTTACATTCTTTTGCTTTTCCAATAATATCAGGTGCCCAAAAAAGTCTTTGCCGATTTTTGTTGACTTATTTTAGGCCCCCCTTTTTCATTACTATCAAGCATAATTATACAGGAACCAGCTTGTATTGACAAGTAAATTGTTGAACGATTTCAGTTTTTATATTTTTTCATGACTAATGTTATTTTATTTTTTATTTCAGAGCCTAAAAATGACTGATAGAAAATTGATAATTCGTGCTTGTCTGTTGTATGAGTTTAAACTTGGCACAAGTGCTTCATCTGCTTCTCGTAAGCTATGTACAGCGTTTGGTGAAGGTGCAGTAAGTGAAAGAACTGCACGAAACTTGTTTCAAAAGTTTCGATCTGGCAATGAAACCCTCGAAGATGAACTTCGAGCTGGACGACCAATATCTCTACACAATGGCAATTTAAAGACAGCCATAGAGTCCGATTCATGCCTAACCTGTCACGAACTAGCTTTGAGGTTTAATGTAAGTGATGAAACCATAAGACTTCATTTGAACCAGCTGGGAAAGAGATAGAAGATAATTTAACTATGAATCTTTAATTTCCTTCATAAAAATCGGCAAAGAATTTTTTGGGCACCTAATATTTTGCGCGTGCATTTGCTGCCGGACCTTCTGTTTTACATTTTAATCATTAATTAATTTCTTCACCCGTAATAATTTTTTTCTTCAGCGTGCTCATTTTCTGCTGAGTTGTTCGAGTTTTTTTCATTCTTCAATTTATGAGACTACCAGCAGCAGGAATTGGAGCTGCTAGTTGAAGGATTGAAAATCTCAGTTTACATAAATATGAGATGGAAAGACAATAAAATGGATAAACTTTTCAGGAATTTCACAGAGCGCACCTAAAAAAGCTCTGGGCCTCATCAATGCGCGAGAGCGAGCTTTAATTTTACAGAGCGCACCTAAAAAAGCTCTGGACCTCATCAATGCGCAGAGCTTTAATTTCATAGAGCGCACCTAAAAAAGCTCTGTGCCTCATCAATGTGCGCAAGCGCACTATTTAGGAACCACTGCATTAGAGACACATATTCTATTCTTCTACTTAAAAATCTTTATTTGAATTACATATGCAAAAGGATTTTTAAGTCAACATTTTTAGATTCAATATCTTTATTTTAGTCTGTACTTGACCTTAAAAAGAAAAAAAGCTCATGTAGACTGAAAATGTTTTTAGGAGAAAAAACTTAAAACCTTAACTTTGATATAAATACTGCTTATTTAGATTTTATTCGAACAGCAGTATTTTGTCATTTTCGGAAGCAGGTCGAGGTAATTGCTTGCCCTATGTATCGCGCCTCCGTCTCTATCCTGCGAGTCAAGAGAATAAACATAGAGATGAAATAAAATAAAAATAACTTAGAACAAAGAATAAATAAAGAAAATTAATCCAAGTAAAAAGTATTCTGCGCTAAATTTATATATGCGCATAATTGGACAAAATTTGTCGTTTGAATTTTTGATTTTTACTTTTTTTTCAAAATTTTTTTTATTTATCGAATATCACCAATAATGCAATTTATTGATTTTATTTTTTATCAATTTTATCAATAATAAAAAAAGCCATACATATACATTAGAACTTACCGTAATCTCGGTATTTTTTTTTTAGTGCGAATTGGCTGGTACACTCCAGGAAATTCTTATCAATACCTCATCACGAACACCAGCCAACCTTGGCAAAACAGCAGAACTCTCTGCCAACAGCTTGGTGGGGACTTGGCTTCTGTTGGATTGCGTAACTTTAATATTCTTATGTAAGTAGGCTAAATTGCGGCAACTGAGAGTAATCAGTGTAAATCCCTTGTTATCGTTAAGTTGACCTTAGAAGAATTTGAAATTTTTGTTAATGAAGAAGTTCGGGGATCTCGGGCATTTGGTATATTTCGTATCAACCGCAATCATTTTGCATTATTGTGCAATCGTAAAAGCTTTTCTTTAACATCTCGGGTGCTCTTAAGGAACGTTGTTTGTAAACCATTGCTAATATTTTTTCATTAGTATTTCTTAGCTTGAGTCTGTTAGTATTTCTTAACTTGAGCTTAATTAGACTCAAGTTAAGAAATACTAATAAAAAAGTTATGAGTTTTTGTTTACAATGTCAAAGAGGTCTATAAAGCTTATTACCATTAATTTTTATAATTTTGAATACTATTTTTTAAATATTGCAATATGCTAATTAGGTCTTTAGCGTTGAAAAATTACCGAATTTATCGCCAGTTTAGCATGAAAGCACATATCTGTTTACTGCAAAATTAAAGAAAACTTTTTATACTAAAATTGATTTTTATTTGTGAAAGTCCACTAAACAATTATACTGTTTCATAAAGCACAAATTAACATCAGATTTTGTGCAACTAGTCTTTGTAAAGTTTTTTTTACTATGTCTGCATCACTCTCAATTTTCAACTTTGGCTGGCCAATGAGTGTAGGCATTTTTCAAAACATTCTGAACTGGTGTTGTTCACATTCTTTTAGCAGCTTAAGCCAATAAAGAAGTGAAGCTTTTTGATGAGCATTCTTTTTGTCGCGAGTCATTGACCACAGTTAGAGATGAAGCAAGCAGCGCCTGAAACAATAGAGGCTTAAAAAATATTTGAATAACAATATGCACAAAATCGACAACTTCTGTTTACCTGAAAGTGTCGCTGGACAGGATATCTTTTTTAAAAAGTCAAGACATATAACTCGCTACGATAAATGTTCGTATTGATTAAACCTATTGATATTGTCGTCGTCGTGAATGCAGACGCAGTACAGGTAGGCATATGACGGATATTGTGTTTCATACGTAAATGGGAGAACTTACTGTTCTTAAGTATGCCCTATGTAAACACTTGTGTTATTATTCGTTTTCTTAAATAAAGTATAAATTTGGCGCACTTTATGGCACATTGATAGCACTGGTGCAATATCATGTTTTAGAAATATCTGATACACGTATAGTTCGATTATTTATTTCCAAACAAGTTTTAAATAATATTTGAATATCAAATAAATATTCATAAAGTAAAAAAAATTATGTTACTTATTTTTAAGTTTTCAATTATTTTTAACATATCTTTAGCTCTTCTCTCACTTACAAAGTTTGAAACGAAAAAGCGTAAAGTTCATGCTTAATTTAAACCAACTAATCAAAAATAGTTAGCAGATTTAAATCATTAACATTTGGCAGCTTATTGCATTATTTTTATCTAGGCGTATTAGCAAGGTTTAATTTAAATAAATGTGGCACTTAATCACTGTCAGCCGAATATTTTAAGTTTTTCAACTCCATTCCTTTTTTGATTGAGAAAATATTTTTAAAAATTTTGTAATCTAAAAAGCAATCAAACATATTGAATAGTCTTGAGTTTTTAAGCGAACAACCTTATTTTTGTTTATTTTTCCCACAATATTTCTCAAAGGACGGGTGGCACTTGTTTGCTACTCTTATTGTAATTAGGTGTGCCACTCTAATTAGTAGATTTTACTTAGTTTTTAAACAAAACAGAAATTTGGGGCCAAATGCATCTCACCAACTAAAATGTTATACTGTAATATTGTCTTGTGCTTTTAGATTTTAAATTAAGCTTCAAACCCTTACTAAAGATCAAAACCTTCGTGATGAACAGTTACGGGCCTACTGTTTCAAAGATGTTTTATATTTCTCACAGAGCATTGACCGATCATTTTTCGAGAGCCCGTAACGTGTGGATTGGCCTCAATGACATTCGCCAGGAAGGAGAATTCTACTGGGTTGATAGAGTTTTATCGAATTCTACAAATACGAAATGGCAGAGCGGTGAACCTAATAACCTCAGAAATCGTGAAGACTGTGGAGCTTTGAATTTCCCCCGTCATCCGCTTTACACCATCAATGATGACTGGTGCGCAAAAAGCAAACCTGGTCTTTGTGATGCAACAATCAATTAATCGAAAAGTGATTCATAACTTTGATGGAAGAAGCAGTCTTTAAAACATTTTTTTTAAAGTACCTTTGGGTTTTTGGTTTTTTTATGTACTGTACCGGTATTCGATCAGGGCATATTAAAAAAAGTCGTTAATAACGCTGGAAACGAACTTGATGTTATATCTATAGCCATGATGACCATTGAAATCTGTCCAGTGTTGACCTGTTGGCTCATCACATGTGTACTCAGTTCGTAGACATTTTATTTGACGACAAGAACAGGTTCAAAGTTGACACGAACAAATATGCCATTGATTAATTCTTGTTTTATGAATGAACGTTTGAAGTTTTCGGAGTTTTAAAATCCATGTAGTCAAATAAATGAGTATTTGTGAGTTTGCAATTAGCAAGGTTAATTTGTTCGGCCCGCCTGAAGTTGGTGTGATTTATCTTCAGTACTGTAGTAATGAGCGTTTTTGCTAGCTTTAATAGCAGTTTTTGATTAAAAAGTTTGGTGAAAACCAAAAAAAAGAAGTTTTTCACGAGCGTTAAAAAAATAGTTTGAGCTTTTGATCACAAGTGAACACTTTTTATAATCTAAATTAGTTTTTTGTTGATGAAAATTGTTTTCGCCTGATTCAATACTGTATAATCAGCTAGAATCCGGCCCATAATTATCATTGTTCTTGGTTATGTAATCTTTTTTAAAAAAAGTTTGGCAAATCTGTAATAGATAAAAATATCAAATTAAGATTCTTAGTAATTAAAACAAATTTGTTTCCGATTGCCTGATTTATGCGCACGTGAATACGCGTTTGATTAATTACCCCATAGCAGGGATGGCGAACTATTGACCCGCGGGTCACGTTGTGATCCACTAGTTGAAATTCAATGACCCACCTGATGTTCTAAAATTTCTGGCATTTTTAGTCTGCAACATTAATTTAGGACGGATTGAATGGTGCAGATCTTTTTTGTCTTCACCAGTGGTTTGCGGTAAGGGCATGCAAGTCATGCGTTGCATGACCAAATTTTTAGGGATTGCTGCATAAAATACCCAATTACATGACCAGATTTTAACATGCCAATTGCATGACCAGTCTCAGAGGTCACCGCACATCACTAGTCTTCACCTTAAATTTTGGCCGAAATTAGAAATTTTAGATACGGATGGGAAGTGAAGACTTTTTTTAGTCTTCAACTTTTTTTAGCCAATGACCCAACTTAATGTAAGTTTCAAAAAACTGTCATTGTTTGACCCGCCCTGTAACACAGGTTCGCCATCCCTGCCCTATAGAGTCACTTACTTATGTCGAATCAAGTTTCTTCGTTGGTTTCATTGCTCATGATGGCTACAAATAGAACATCAAGTTCGCATTTCGACAATTTGTCAGATGTTTTAATGTACTTAGAGAAAACTATTGTTTTTAAGACTATTTCTTGTCAAAACGAGTTACAAATCTGTCCCGGAGCTAAACTTTTTTCAAGTTTGTTTCCACTTGTCATTTGTTTCAACGGACTTTACCTTTCTATAAAATTCATTCATTTTATGTTTATTCAATCATTACAAATAAAAATAGGTTTAATCAAGAATTAATAATTGTATTTCTTATCTGACAAAATTTCAGATTTTTTTTTGGATTGGTTGACGGTGTTTTTGGATTTGCTGTTATTGTGCTTGTACGTATAAAAAATTTAAAGATTTTGCCTTCACGCAAGACGTCAAACCGAACTCGAACCGGATTCGTAAATCTGTATTACCCGTCATTGTTTTTCAAACCCGAACCAGAACTGAACACGAAAGAATTGAATTTGGTGAACCTGAATTAAAATTAAATCCCAGAAAGATTGAATCTGAACCGGAACTAAACCCGTAAAAAAAATTTGCCAAACCTGAAGCTCAACCGAAACTTTGTTTTAAACGGTTCGCGATCGACTTTCTAATTTTAATTTTTGATCTATTTATGTATAGGTCTAGATGAACAAAAATTTTGTAATTGAAGTTGGTGCAATTTATTTGTTCATTTACTTGTTGTGTGGCAAAGCAGAGACATCATAAAAGACTGTCTAGGCGATAAGTTAAAGCAAAAAATTGGTCATATGGGCTGAATAAAGAAAGAGCAGTTTTATGCTTAAGCAGTACGCGAAAAACGATAACGAAACAAACTCATATAAACAAAAATCAGATCTTAAGACTACGAAAAATATTTTTTAACTTTTTTAAATAATTTAGTAGAGGTTTTTTTGTTGTTGCCAACCACATTACAGAGTTAGTTTTAACTAATGGCCGCTAGTGAGTTATGGTAACTAGGTAAGAAGGCGAGACTGGAAAGGTATGTTACATGAGTAGATTGTTACAACCCTTGTCATTTATTAAATAGATATTGAAAACCGCCAGATTTACGTTCGCAACAATGTGGGTGGTTGAAGACTAAACTGAGAAAAAATTGACCTTTAATGTAAAGTATCAAAGAAAATATTTTGGTGGAAAAAGTAAAATTTTGATTTAAAATTCAAAGCTCCCTTCACTCCCCATTTTCTTGCCTCATCCTACTACTATCAACGTGTCCATAAAGTATAAATAAATTACTTTTCCCAAAGCTCCATGGGTCAGGCTTAAACGCCTCCGAGCTGAGGTTTGTCTATTCCGTTCAAAAACGCGAAAACTGGCGCACGACTTTTATGGCGCCCGTGCATGTGTCTTAAAGGATCAAACAGCTGAGAACGTAATAACATCTTGCATCATTTATCACCATCCAAATGGAGCCCGTGATCTCTCAGATGTCGACAAGAACCTGACGACCTGGCAGATGGAAACATGTCCGGCCATTTAGTGGATCATCCAGCTCCCATCCATCTCCTCCAAACGAAGAAGAAGATCAAAGGTTTTAAACTAAAAATTGCGCACCCCAAGGTGAAGATGCTAAAAGTTTTTAGAAAAAGGGGTTTTGAAGTTGGTGAAATATTGTAAAATACGTAAAAGTTATATTTCTGATTCAAAAATTACAAAGAAAAAGGCAAAAAAACTGACGCTAAAGGGTCGCAGTTTCAAAAATTTTAGTATACCTATGCCAACTATAAAATAAACAGCTCGAAATAATGCAAAAATAAGCAGAAAATAAGTTTTTGTATGTAAAATTCGGCAAGTTAAAATTTTGACAGATTTTGACTTTATTCAAAATTTTTATTTTATTTTGACCCATAGAACTTAGAAAAAAGACTCCTGAACAACCGAAATTATGGCGTTGCGTAAATTTTATGATGCAATAAAGCCCCCCAAAAATTAACTTTATTGACTTTAGCGAGCCCAAGTTGTAACGTTATAGTATCCACACAAAATAGAAAAAAAATAATCAATATAGAGATTTGCACGGTTACTATTGCTCCACTTTATTTGTCATATACACAGGTAAGTTGCCCGTTAAAAAAAATCTAATAAATAAATACATATAAAAACGAACTTTAATACGCTGCACAACGTCGTTTAGGGAAAAGCCCCCTAGACTCCCCGTTCTCTTGCCTCATTCTGCTACTATCAACGTGTCCATAGAGCTAGAAATGCGCTGTTTTAAGGCTTTATTAATGCCTCTCAGTCTTGTAAGAATCCGCGATTTTAGACAAGATTGTGGTTGTGGCATTAGTGCTCACTGATATAGCCACGCCTGATGTGATTGCGTATTCGAAATAGCATTTTAAAAAACTTTCTCCCGAAAAAATATAAATTATTAGTACTTGTGTAAAACTATTTTTCTTTTTAGTTTCTAATTTTAACATAAAACTTGCATAATTTAGTTTCTTTTTTAAAAAATTTTTTCGCTGACAAAACGTGGTTTTACTTTTTTATGATAACCGTTATTAACCTTAATTTCAGCCAATCAGAACCAGTCTTTAAATTTTCAAATGTTACATTTAGTTCTTTGGTTCATTCTAACGTAGACCTTAGACGGAAACGTTTGAGTTTTTCAAAACATTTTTTTTGAGGCTGCTTAATTAAACAAAAAAGTTTCAAATGAAGCTTTTGGTTTTAGTAAGTATCATTTGTAAAAAGTACCTTCTACTTTTACATTTGAGAAAGATTTTGTTTCCTTACTCCAGGGCTAGATGTCAAGCAGATGGTGAGCAACCTGGATTTGTCTTCTCATCCAGATTCGTAAGACTGCCTTCCCCATTCGTAGGGTTGTAGATGGGGCAGTTGTTAATGATATGGTCTGCAGTCTGCTCCACGCCACACTCACAAGCCGCAGAAGGAGCTGAGACCCATTTGTACATATTTGAGCGGAACTGTTCGACGCCAATTCACAGGCGGTTAAGTCTGACCCAAGCTGATCTGACCCAAGCTGACCAATTCAAGCTGATCTGACCAATTCATAGGTGGTTAAGTCTGACCCAAGCTGATCTGACCCAAGCTGACCAATTCAAGCTGATCTGACCAATTCACAGGTGGTTAAGTCTGACCCAAGCTGATCTTGGTGGCTTGGTTTCCAGTGGTGTGGGAGAAGCGTCTGTAATATACGTGTGGAATCTGGTGATATTATCCTTCCACTTCATGCGTGGTCCAACCAATGTGCTGCACTGATCTTAAAATCATTGCTAGTTTTTAGCAGATCTTGTCCAGCAGACACAAATGTCAGACGCGGGAGTCGCTGGAGTCGTACGTTTTTGGGAAGAGTTGAGGTCGAGTTGGAGTTGCTTTTTTAGAATTGCTGAAGTCGAATTTGTTTTTTAAATGTTTTGGAGTTGCAGTCGTTTATTCAGTTGTTCTGGTGTCGGAGTTGGAGTCGAAAAACTTTCGACAGGTGCAATCGGGGTCGGAAAAATTCGTACGACTCCACAGCACTAGTATAAACATGTCTGTTGGGCAGCTTTATTTAATTTGATTGAGCCGCCAGAAGCGAAAGTACCATGAATCCATTATGAGGTTATATTCATAAATACTGTTAAAGACAAATAACCTCAATGTGTCATTTGTTTCCAAGTTCTCTCTAATTGCTTATGAAGCCCACAACATCAAAATTTAATTTCTCATTACTCAAAATACTTGAAAAAATGCAAATATTTTTGAAAAGAGACAAAAGCTGTCTCAAAAATACCAAATTATTTCTGATGGAAGTTTAAATGAAACAGATGCAAAACTTTTTGTAATTTTCATCTCTCGCTATTGTGAAAGAAAAAAATCTTAATTAGAACTGGCACGACAAAGACCACACGCTAAGTGTTACTAAGTGTTTACCTATTAAAAGCGTTATGTAAAGATCAAAAATCAAATCATAAAAAATTCTAAAACAATTTGCTGAAATAATTTGATATTTCCCTTGCAATGTATTATCTTGTAGTAGTTGAAGCGACGTATTATGTAACATCACTGCTATACCAGTAATTAGAAAGAACTGTTTGGTTGTTTCGTAATCGGCGCTTTTTTGGTAAAAATTCAATTTAGCAAATAGTTATTGTTTTTAAAAAATTGATCAGCGTTGTTTGGCTTTTGAAAATTGAAATTAATTAAGAATTTTATCAAAGTCTCATTGCATTCAATTCACGTGCTTATTTGTACACAGTCGCGCCAAATTAGTTCGCATTGTTTTTACGTTAGCTTACGGGTCAAACGATCAAAATGATTGTGTTTATATTTCATCCTCCCGGTTCTGCCCAGTTTAAGAAAACCGGAGATAAAAAAACAGGAATGGTAAAACTGGCTAGATTATAATCAAAACAAGCGAGCGGCCATTGTTGACCATGGAATGAAAAACTCGGACTCAGAAAAACTTAGATTAATATTTCATATTTCAAGTTGAAATAATTAATCTTAATCAAAATACATTAAATGCTCATTCAAAATGCTTATCTCAAAAGAAATGCGAAACGGAAAATTACCGGGGTTCAAATTAATTAATTTGGCCGAGATGGTAGGTGCTTTCACGCAGCCTGGGCCGTGAGTAAGTCTGTTCATTAATTTAAAATGACAGACCGAAACCGAACCTACCAAGACGGAAGGGTATCCACCCATTCCGATGTTCAGTGTGGGTCTGCTAATCGGCAAACGTCCTTTTCAGGACGGGGCAATGCTAAGATAAAACTGCCCTTTTCAGGGCACATTGCCAACAAGTTCCGAAGACCCACTATTCTTCAGCTGAACATCGAAGGCCTCACTGCAAGCAAGATGAACGTTCTTCATCACCTCGCTATGCAGTCTGAGGCACTCGTCATCCTACTGCAGGAGACCCACTGCACTGATGCAGAGAAGTTGGTAATACCAAACTACCAACTAGCTGGGTCTTCTTTAAGCAGGAAGCATGGCCTTGCCATGTTTGTCCACGAGCGACTGAGATACACGCTTTTGGACCAATCTCCACCAACATCGGAGATCGAGTGGTTTTGTGTGGACGTTGATGGCTATAAAATAGTCAACGTCTACAAACCACCGCCAACGCGATTGCGAACCCTGGATCTCCCAGTGTTTCCTCACCCCTGTCTTTACGCTGGCAATTTTAACTGTCGTCATGCTGACTGGGGTTACGACGACAACAGTCCGGACGGTGAGTGCTTGGCTGGATGGGCAAGTATCAATTGTCTTGCCCTCCTATATAATGCCAAGGACGCTGCCAGTTTTTATTCCGGCCGCTAGAACACTGGCACCAATCCGGATCTAGTTTTCGCTAGCGTAGGTCCAAACAGTCGCTTACCGGATAGACGTGTCCTTGACAAGTTCCCCAGGTCACAACATCGACCTTCGCTTATTACACCACCAAGGTTTGCTATGGCAGTGCCGAGCATGCCTGTTAAGCGATGGAACTTTCGCAAGGCCAAATGGAGTCACTACATTGCTTTGACGAATAAATTCGCAAAGACTTTGTTGCCGCCTGATTCACTTGATGTGGATGCGGCTTACCAGGACTTCTGTAACACCATTAAGAAAGCAGCCAAAAAGATTATCCCACGCGGGTATCGAAATAACTATATTCCGTGTTGGGCTGCAGAGTATGAATCCCTCTATAAAAATTTTCTGCAGTCTCCTCAGGGAGACGACTCAAGCTTGGCTGCTACAGCTCTGCTTGCCAAGCTTGACAGAAAGCAGAGGGATCGATGGTCCGAAGCAGTTCGGAGCATTGACTTCTCACACTCTAGTCGAAAAGCATGGCGTATTTTGAACAACCTTACTGGTAGGTCACGACACTCTCCTCGTCACTGTCCCGTTTCAGCCGATGCTATTGCATCTCAGCTGGTTAGAAATGGGAAATACGAGGCTGTTGATCGCAAGTCATCTCGACTTGTCTCTCAAGAAGTGTCTGACCTTTGGAGGGCCACAACACCAGATGCAGTAAATATCTCTGACAGTTTTTTACAGAGAGAATTTGCTGCTGCCCTTCAACATTTAAAACCAGGTAAAGCTCCGGGACCTGATTCCATCTTCCCAGAGCTTATAATCCATGCCGGAGCTGCTTTGAAGTCCTGGTTACGTGACTTCCTCTCTTCCTGTTTGCGCCGACTCAAAATTCCCAAGATCTGGAGAAGAGCGCTTGTGGTCGCGATCCCAAAACCAGGAAAGCCCGTGGGGGACCCAAAGAGTTATCAACCGATATCTCTGCTCTGTGTCCCCTACAAGATCCTCGAGAGGCTTATCTACGCCCGCGTTGAGCCATTAATCGATCCACTGGTCCCTAAAGAGCAGGCTGGGTTCTGACGCGGGAAGTCAACCGTAGATCAAGTTGTTCTGCTAACCCAGAACATCGAGGATTCTTTCGAGGCTAAAAGGAAGGCCGGTGCCGTATTTATCGATCTGACAGCTGCTTATGACATTGTCTGGCACCGTGGCCTTACCTGCAAGCTGCTGAGACTACTTCCGGATAAGCACATGGTCAAAATGATCATGGAGCTTGTCCGAAATCGAAGTTTTACCCTTACCACCGGTGACAGCAAGCAAAGCAGGCTACGCCATCTTAAAAACGGCGTTCCTCAGGGATCGGTCTTGGCTCCCCTCCTATTTAACATCTATACGTACGATCTTCCTTCCACGATTTCCAGAAAGTTTGCTTATGCTGATGATCTAGCATTGCTACATTCTTCTGGAAACTGGAAGGACTTGGAGGGGACTCTAAGTCAAGACATGTCCACACTCTCAGCGTATCTCCAGACTTGGAGGTTGAAGCTCAGTCACACTAAGACGGTGACGGCAGCCTTTCATTTAAATAACCGAGAGGCCAAACGTGAGCTAAAGGTCTACAACAACAGTAGACTTTTACCGTTCTGTCCAACCCCTACTTACCTCGGGGTAAAACTGGACAGATCGCTCACGTTTCGTCACCATTTAGTGGCATTGCGCAAAAAACTATCCTCGCGCATCACACTGCTGAGGCGACTCGTGGGCTCGGGATGGGGTGCTGGTGCTAAAACACTACGCATAGCCACCTTGTCTCTAGTCTACTCATCAGCTGAGTACTGTGCGCCAGTCTGGTGTCGCAGTGCTCACACTCGCCTCATTGACAGTGTCTTGAACGACGCCTTGCGCATAGTCACTGAATGCCTGCGTCCCACTCCAACGGACCACCTACCTGTACTCTCAGGCATCCAGCCAGCTGAGCTTCGCCGATTGGGAGCGACACTCTCCTTGGCTTACCGTGGATCTCTGGACCCCGATCATATCTTGCATGGTCTATTAAGTGGGTCCTCAGATACTGGCCAAGTGAAACTAAGATCCAGACGCCCGTTTGTGCCAGGTGCGCGGAATCTTTTGGACAATCTTGCCAAACTTGGCATCCGCGCCTCTGAATGGACAAATCACAAATGGAACGCGGAATACTGTGAAAATGCTTCCAGGCTCCGTGCTTTTGTGCCCGAGACCGGTGCCAGGCCTGTTGGGATGGGCTTACCCCGAGCAGCTTGGGTTAAGCTCAACCGCCTGCGGACTGGTGTTGGGCGATTCCATTCGTCCATACACAAATGGGGTCTCGCTCCTTCACCGAATTGCGAGTGTGGCGCCTCTGAGCAAACCGCAGACCATGTACTAACAGCGTGCCCTATACATCGGGCACCACATGGAGCACAAGGTCTGACGGTTTTGGATAACGAAACTCGATGCTGGCTTAATGACAGCACTGCCAGCATCTGATCCAGGCAGTGCAGCAGTCTGGGGTAATAAAAGGATAAACCCTCGGCCCCAGTCCTGTTTGTGTCTGACCTGGAGTGGATGCCCTTCAAACGACGACGACGACGACCGGGGTTCATTTGGCGGACACTGTTATGCTTACGTCACAAACCAATCTAATCTCAGATTATTAATCATCGCCGACATAATATGCAGGAATTATCTTTAAAGTATGAAAACAGAATTAAAATGTTGTTGGTGTTTAGAACTTAAAAATAAAAGAGAAAATATTCACCTGATAATCATCTGTAAACTAATTGTTAAACAAAATTGTGCAAGTTAGTAATTTGTTTCATTACAATAGATTTTGAGTTTTTATTCAAAGTTATTTGTAAAGCCCAGCTGATTAAAGTGATATTGATTGATTTTATCATCCGAACAGTAGCATGACAAAGTTAGGATTTGAACTTAGATTATCCCAAGATTAGTATCACCATCAAAACTAAATCGGTTGTGCGGTTTTGTTTTTTCGTAGTAATGAAGGGATATTTTTGTTAACTTTGCAATAAGAGATTGTTCAGTAATAAGAATAGTTTGCTGGAAGTCAATTTCGTAAGTGCAGCATGAATGCTTGCCTGTTCATTGTTTAATTCTATTTGTTTGTACCAGTAATAATGTCAATATTAAAAACATTTTTTAAGTCCAACATTTTTTAATAAAACTTCATTTAGCCTAAAAGTTGAAAACATAAATTGTCTTTTAAAAAAATTATTGAATAAAAAAAGAATATAAAAATTACAAACAAAAATTGTGACATTTACATGTGGTAGCCACCGTAATCGAAGTTTCTGTCACAAATGCAAGTGCAAGATAATATTGCGGTCAACAATCCAAGTCCTAAGTTGAAGCAAAATATAATTAATCGAGCTAACGAAAAAGATTCTTTCACAAATGCAAGTGGCAAGACAGTGTCGCACCGAGGATTTTTAAAAGGGGGAAGGCATACGATCACAACTAAATATACTTAATGAAAAAATATATTCAAGTAATGGTAAAAAAAAGTTTTCACTTTGAATCGGTCCCAAAATTGATAAAATTTTGTCGCGACAAAAAAATGTTTTCTAAAAAAAAAACATCTTCCCTTCGGATCAGACACAGATTTCATGATTTTTGTCTCGAAAAAAAATTATCTTAGCAAAGAAAAAAAGAAAAAAAAAGTCTTCCCTTTAAATCAACCATGGATTTCATGATTTTCGTCTTTGAAGAGTTCTGACCTCTGGGAAAGCAAAAAAGGGGTCTGCACATCGAATCCGTCTTTGTTTTTGAGCTAAAAGATCTCCAAGAGGGGCAATGGCACCAAAATTAATGTCCAACAGTAGTTTATCTGGAAACTTTTGATTGCAATATAGGTGGTGTTATAGGTGGTGCTAGCAGTAGTCTCACCACCTCCATCTAGCGGATCTAGCGAAATCCAAGAAGGTTAAATCCACAAAGGTTAAATCCACAGAGGCTAAATCCACAAAGGCTAAATACACAGAGGTTAAATCCTAAGAGGTTAAATCCAGTGGAAGACTGTAATCAATATATTTGATAAAGATCAAAGTTATTAATTGAATAACTCCTTAGCATCAGCTAGGGGTGGGTAAAGATCTAGATGAAATTAGGTAATCAAGTTTGATTACCTAATTTCATCTAGAAATAGGTTTGATCCCTGAATGTAAGAAATCAAATATTGTTCAACGAAACCTAAAATCTAAATAATGGATTCTTGTTCAATTAATTTTCGATTAAAGTATATAAGATAATATAGTTGAAAAGCAGTCAAAGAAATAGACCAAGAACATACTGGTATGACGTTTAACCTTATACTGAACCTGGCAAGGGATTGTTTAACTGTATGTTGTAACTACAGTAAAAACAGCTTTCTAACAGATGCTTTTTCAAAGTCTTATAAAAGATGTAATTATGTTTAAAGACATGTTGTTAAACAACAATAAACTTTCTAACAAATTTGTAACTAATTTAGAGTCTTGTAAAAAGTTTAAAAATAAAGAGTGACCTTGTGTTAGTAAAAACAATTAGGTTTGTAACAAAGACAAATAAAGTCTGTAAAAACAAATAGAAACATATATTTTTAAACCGGAATTAGCTTTCTAAACAACGATTTTTTTAACAAGTTCATAAGCAATTATCCTGAAAGACCTATTTTTAAAAAATAATTGAATTTCTAACCAGTGAATTTTTATCAAACAAATATAAACAAAGATCACTAAAAACACTTGACCTTCTAACAAATGTTGTACTTATAGAAAGTCAAACGAGTTCAAAGTCTTGTAAAAGTATAATCTGTTATTTTAAAACGACTTTCTAATGATTTTTATCAAGTTCACAAGTATAAACAAAGATCACGTCACTAACAATACTTAACCTTCTAACAAAGATGTTACTTATGGAAAGTCAAACGAGTTCAAAGTCTTGTTAAACTATAATCTGTTATTTAAAACGACTTTCTAATGATTTTTATCAAGTTCACAAATATAAACAAGGGTCTGAAAAGACAGACCACTAAAAAACACTTAACCTTCTAACGAAGGTGTTACTTATTGGAAGTCAAACGAGTTTAAACCCTTATAAAACTATAATCCGTTGTTTTAAAACACTTTCTAATGATTTTTATCAAGTTCACAAGTATAAACAAGGCTCTGGAGAGACACGTCACTAACAACATTCAACCTTCTAACGAAGATGTTACTTATCGAAAGTCAAGCGAGTTCAAAGTCTTGTGAAACTATAATCCGTTATTTTAAAACGACTTTCTAATCAAGTTCACAAGTATAAACAACGATCTGGAAAGAGATGTCTCTAAAAAACAACAAATAGCTTTCTAACAAATTATCTTAAGGTGAGCTTATACAGCACTAGGCAATCAGGGATAATATAAACTTTGAAAGGAATGATAAAATTAAACGTGTAGGTTATCCTTGCAGTAAAAGACATGCAAGAGTCGCAAAGCCTGAAAGTGTACGCTTCAAGGCCTAAGCTACACGCCCTGGGCGTTAATGCTACTTTTTGTCAAATAAACAACGGAAATTACAACAGCAAATCTGCCATTTCTTTTTCTGAAACCCAACAAACGGCAACAACAGTTTAAAAAATCAACAAATTGCTAAAGATCACATGACGTGCCTTAAATTGTAAATTTAGTGTATTTACATTAAAACAATGCATTTCTACAGCATCTTTTTTTTACCGTAATTTGAAAAGTATTTAGTTAATGTTTGGGATTTATGGAACAAAATCATAGTATCGCGTATACTTTAAAAAATATATTTTCTAAATAATTCAAAGATAAACAAAAAGACAATGTAAAAATACTTTACCTGGTATGAAGAAAAACTAACTTCCAAAAGATCATTGACAAGTTTTGTAGGGCAGCTGTGATTACAGCGACATAACATTGTAGCTGACACTACAACATTCCCTTCACAATCTAATATCTTGAATTAAAAAGGAAGTTTACGATAACAATCAATACACTGTAATAGTTGCAATTACAAACATTTTTATAACTCTATATGGTTCTCAGCTGACTTTCGAAGTCGTTGCCACAAATTTGGGCTGGAAGTCCATATTGCTTTTCAATTTTTCCATGTTGGACACCACTATATGTAGCTTGTCAACAAGGGTAGGTAATTCTATTGTAAACAAACAATATCCACTTTACATGAATTTTTATCTTGAATTAGAAGTCGCCAATTAAAAGCAAAACATTGTAATAGAATATATAAATTACATCTTTAAGTATCAGAATGTACAGTACCTTTTACCAACTATCTCATTATTGATATTTTATACATGGTACTTTTATTTGTCAAAATATAGGAAAAATTTTGTGCGGTTTTAATCAGCAGCATGCTAATTTGTCAAACATTTTTCAACATTTTCCAAGATTTACTTAAATCAGTGCTTCCTTAACTATGTGACGTAGGAATCGGGTGGGTATCATCTTTTATTGTATGGAAATGGCAACCTAAACCTGAAATTGTCCTTATTTTTCCATGAACCAAATCACTTGTTACCCACTTGGAAAAACGAAGTCATACCTTGCAAAGCATTAAAAATGGTTTTCGTAGCTCTTGTCACATAAAAGCAACAGAGAATAGGGTTTTCTTATGTATTCTGCAAATCAAAAAAAAAACAAAAGATTACAATTGAATTTAAGAATTAAAAAGTTTAGGCACCTGTAATTGCTCTATGCACGCATATTTATTTAACAACGCGTGCATGAATGTTTTCTCAGCGAGGGCGATCGATTTTCTTTGCTTTGTATGTATTAGCGCCTCCGTCGCTTTCCTGTGAGTCAGGAGGATAAATATAGAGATAAAAAAATAAAATAAAATAAATATTATGCCCCAAAAAGTTGTTTGCAAGAACTATAAAAACAAAAAAACTATTTTGAATTTATGTAAGGTAAACTTGAAGAAGTATCAAGTAATCATAAAAATATGTAGTCTAAGTGGAGATAAAATAAAACATGCATTGTTGTCCTTTTAGCAAAAACATGCAAAAGTGGCAAGACCGAAAGCATTAACCTTTGAAGGCTTAAGTAATATTCATACCTTCAATCAAAATAATTGCTTTTCTATTACATGAAAAATAAATTTTGTAAATATGTTTTTCTTTTTTCTTAAACCGACCAACGGCCATAGTGTTTGAAATCACAAAACCGAAAAATTGTACGATTTGCTTCCAAATTGCTGCCTTCATTAAAAGTTGATTTCATATTTTTATAAGCATCACGATTTAATCAATATTAAATCTGTTTCGTGGGTGTTGAGTAAGACGGAAATTTACTTCGCACTTGCAGCTATTTATAGTGATACTTCTTATCGGCGATAATTTCTCATGATGGTGTTAAAACAGCATGATGTCGATGGTTTAATTACTGGTAGAATAATAGAAGCAGATGCCAATTATTTTACTGAAACGAATAGTTTTAGTTAGTATTGTGATTTTTTTATTGAACCTGATTGCCAAAAATAAAGTTAGAAGTATATACCTTAAATACATTTTAGTTTAATTTTCATTTATTAAAAAATAAAACTTTTTATGTTAATGTCCGAAATAATTTAATAGAAATGCTTATTAAACTATCGTTTTGTTAGTTTTAAATACTACTATAACAATCATTAAAATATTTATTTTGTTCAATCAATGAATTGCGTATACATCATTAAAAACTGAGAAAAAACCAATAGAAGTGTGTTGCTTAGTTTACTTACGAAGAAAATTTTAAGTTGCGATAACAAAGCAAGAATTCTTTTAACCAATGTGTGAACACGTGCTAGCCTAGATTACAGGATTAATAAAGACTTCCCACACTGTTTGCGACAGCAGCAACAGAGTCAATAAGGCTTGTTATAATTGCATACTGAGAAACGGTTGAAAAGGCATTTAATTTACTAGTTTACAGCTAAAAGGCATTCCTTATTTTTATCATAATTTGAAAGCACTTAAAAGCAATTTTGTTCTGTTCTGGTACGCCTGAAAAAAAATTATGGCACCATTAATGGTCATATCTCAAGATCTTTGTGTTTAAAATATTTAGAATTTGAACAAGCAAATTTCTGATAGATAAAAAAAGCTGGTTACAACTACTTTATGTTAATTGTACGACACTATGTCACAATTGCTTTCGTATTCTTTACTCTTCAGTTGTTCACCACAAAATTTATGTGAATTTTCGTTTTCTTTCTGTTACCAAGAAAGTTTCGCAATCTTGTTAACAAGAAAGCATTTTGTTGACGAATTCTTCATCACGTACAAGGGTACGAATCTGAGGTTCATCGAAGACACTATCCTTGATTTTGTCAAATGACAATTTAGGAAAAGCAAAAGCTATTCATTATAAGCTGAAAACACTCACCATCACTATCCAGTGCCTTCACAAACTGCTTTATCAAGCAAGTTTTTTGTAAAGTGGCGGAAAAATTATCATTTCTTGGCTTATTATGGGTCGTGCACAATGTTTGGCATGCCTGTTGCCAAAGTTTCACGGATAGGTCACTCCTTCTGGGACCAGTGTTTCTCTCGATCTCAGTTATCCCATATGCAAAAATGACGGGATACTTTGCAAAACCTCTCTGTTGGCCAAGGAGAAAGCTGACCATTTTAAGGTCTAAGCAAAGGATCCAGTTGTGCTCATGATATTTGAGTAAGTTGATGACTTCTTTTATGTCATCATTTGTTTTTCTCAAATGTACAGAGTGACCAAAGGAAACTCCTCCATAAAGGCTGCCATTGTGTAAAATAGCACATTTGAGGCTCTGCTTGGAGCTATCCAGAAACAGTCTTCATTCAGTTGGAATGTACGAGGTAACACCAAACTGCTGGAGAGGACCAGGGATATTGTGACAGCAAACAAACTACTTCTGTTCTGAGAAAAATGTCACAAAAGACTGGTCTCCCTTTGAAAATACAAAAATTTTGCAGAGTCATCAAGTAGATGCTTTTTTTGAATCCTGAATGCTGGTATCTCTGCAGCTTTCTGGAGAGTCCGAAATCACAAAATAAGTCATTCAATTCCGTTTGGCTAAACGGCTCAGGGACTGATAGCCAATAGATGTCATCTGAAAAAGATTTAGATTAAAAAACCATCTCTTTATTACAGCCCTCATGCTCTCCCTGATCATCATCACTGTTTTTACACAAAGAAAACCACTAAAAACCGGAAACGAAAGTTCTTTACAATGGGTAACAGGTCAAATGGCTGAGGGAATGCTTGGAAAAGATATCTTATGCCAATTTTTCTTGCCAAAAACTTTCGTGTTGATGATGATGCAAAAATAGCAGTCAGTTACGTAATCTCGGGGTTCCCGCCAAACCATGAGAACTTCAAAAGGCAGTTTTTTTTGTTTCCCTTTTGTCCAATCGCGAAGCTTTCCTCACAGTTATGATACACAATATGAGATGACCATTTCTTGTCTTTTTCACCAAGAGGAATAATTGAAAATACGCTTTATAGGCACGCTTCACAAACGAAGTGATATTACGCCTTTGATGAAGCAGTGTATAGCACCCACATACATAACAGAAAGAATCAGGCTTATTTTTACATTCATATCTACGAGAAGAAGCCATGTTTACACTTGATATAGCAAAACGTTTTGTGATTCAAACAACTCAAGAAAAAACTATAGCTCAGCAATATAAAAGTAAATTAATATGCAAATGTAAAAATATGGCAGATATAAGACCGTAGTTGGTTAATCTTGGCTAAAGAGTCTAAACTAGCTAGCAACGTGTGCAGTACTCTGAACACTCTTGACTGCTAACTCAAGAAGTTGACTACAATTGCACCCTTTTTGACTGGTTTAGTAACCTGGTAGTCGTACATGACCGCACACAGTCAGTACTCTTTCCAGTTATTTCTATTTGTATAGCTGCTAAGCCTTATAAACAGACCGTATTAATGCTCTGATTTGACTTTTTGGATTGCATTTCCAGCATTTCTTGCTGTCACCGACTGCACATGCTTAACTGCACATTCTTAACTATAGCGAGATGTCTGACCTTTGTTTGCACCAATCGCATGTTTCACTGATTGTATTGAAGGTGCCACAGCTAGAAAATCTGGTAATTTGTAATGGGGACAAAAGCTAATTAAGCGTTTGCGACTGTCAGCTGGTGCGCTGTACTACTCGTGACTTAGAGACCAAGGCTAAGTTAATATAGGTATGCAACGATCCGTTTTTATGGGAATCCGAATTTCAAATTGTGCGAAAACTACAGGGTGTCCACAAAGTCTGGGTACATAGGAATTTTACTATTTTATTTATTTATGTTATTTTTCATCCCCAGATCGAATGATGGCTCTGTCTAAAGAAGAAAGAAGAATACCAACTCGATTCTTTCTTCTTTAGACAGAGCCATCATTCGATCTGGGGATGAAAAATAACATAAATAAATAAAATAGTAAAATTCCTATGTACCCAGACTTTGTAGACACCCTGTAGAGCAGGGGTTTTCAACCTATGGGCCATGGCCCAGTAGTGGGCCACAGTGGTTTTTTTAGTGGGCCATGGAGCATAAATCAAAATGAAAGCAATATGTATAATATATATGTATAATTAGGCTTGCCATCCGTCCCATTTTTTAGGCATTTTTCTGGCGTCCTGTGCAGTCAACCACATGAAGACTTTTTTTTTTTTTTTAGAGAACACTATGATTTTGGGACAAAAATAGGGAAAATTGACAGCAATTCCAAGTGAAGACCTTTTTTTTTTTAGAGAACACTATGATTTTGGGATGGGAATTTAATTTTGTTGACCAAAGTGGGTTGTGAAGTTAACTTGGGTTGAAAAATAGGCCACGGTACAGAAAAGGTTGAAAACCACTGCTGTAGAGCATGTAATTGTAAAAGAATACCGACTTTAGGTTTGGAATCAGCGTCAAAAATCTATTGAGAATCATTTGAAAAATCTCATGCAACACATCATGAAAAAAAATTGTTTTCCTGGGTATCAAGCATATAAGACGTCAATATCAGAAAAGCAACAAATGCATTTCAGTTTTCTTCTGAACGCAAGGAAGTTTTTTAGCATTAAATTGATTTTTCGATGTATTACATTTAGCTGTTAACTTTTTGATTCGATATTTTATCTTTCACGAAATTGTCAAGTAGTGAAAAAATATTCGAAGTGTTTTAAAACGGTTTAAAGAATGAGTTATATCATATTGCAGTACCTTAAATAAATGCTCTGCAACATGTGTACCGCAAGACAATGCTAGATGTGCCGGCAGAATAACGGCAATCTAACCTAAATATGATTTTAAAAATTGAAAAAAGCTTTTGTTTTACGGAAATGTAGACTTAACAACTGCTAGACTAGGAATGGAACCTTTTTGATAGTACAAATCTAACAATGTTATCAAAAATACAATAAAACGGGTCATGAGAAAAACTTTTTATCTTTTCGTGACGACTCGTAAAGACTTTTTTGTCTTTAATACTAAAGCATAGACTAAAAAAGAACTTGATTTGTTCGAGAAGGAAACTTTAAAAGTTTCTCACGTGTGTGTGAGGAAAAAGGCTTGCGGAACACTGGCTAAAATTAAGTATACCATTCTATCAGAATCAGAATGTACAGTACATGTGCGGAGAAATATTTCATTTCAATGAGACACTTTTGTAAAATAATTTTTGAAGAGATTTTTGTAAAGTAAACTCATACTATACAATTTGCACTTGGTGTGAATTTCAATATAATACGCTTTTGATAGTTTTCGACCTGATCAGCGTTAATATTATTCATTTCTCATTTGACCATGATATAATAAAATGTTATTAAATAGCTTGCAAAAATTATTTTATAAGGATCAAAGTGTGTTCGTTGTTAATTAGACTACTTTTTATCATATTATACTACATGATTTTGTTTTATTAGATAAACATTGTGTCAACCTAACAAGGCAAAAGTCAGCCATTTTTTGTTGTCAGAAAGAAAGTACTTAATTGATATGGATTTGCTTAAAAACAAAGGTAAAAAATAATAACTACTTAAAATGTAGTACAGTTACGATCATTAAAAATCAAATAAAAAAGAACGGCAAAATTTGATGGTTTTAGAAAAATAGACATCAGATTGTCAAGATAACAATCAATAAGGGCGAATATTGTACAAAAATAAATCAAAAGACGAAAACTTTTAAACCTTATGTTTTTTATATTTGATTTAAAAAACAGGCAAAGACATATAAAACTAACGGGCAGTTTGCATTAAGTGTTGAAAAGCATATTATTATTTTTTTAAATATCAAGCTATTTATTTTAATTTACTACTTATTTTTTACTAACTCAAAAACATTTATTAACATACCGTAAAACCTCTAATTGAGCGCCACCCTGTTTTTTCAAAAATCACCGTAAGCAACTAACTAACCCGGATTCCCCTACGGTTACTATCGCTTCTTCAGAGATCCATTTTCTCTTGTTTTTTTTTTTTATTCCATGCTAATACTGATGCTGAAAGAGGGATTTCGGGTTAGTTTCACCGCAAAAAAAATCGCTTACGGCGACTTGTTGAAGAGACAGGGTGGCGCTAAATTAGAGGTTTTACGGTATCTAGAATAATGCCATTGAACCAGTTGCGCCAATTCAATTAAACCTGTTTTTATTTATAATGTTTTAGACGAACTGGTAAAACTAATTGTCAAAAATAAAGTTATTAGATATAGAACAGAAAAACTGAGACTCAATGGTCAAAATTTTGAGTTCGACCTTGTTATAGAACCTTTACTTTACATTTTTTTATACCACCACAGGATATATTAATCTTAAACCATCTCTACTCAGAAGTTATAAGAGTTTCAGACGACTATTTAATATTTGATAGTCCAAATATTTATTCGATGACATCAGTGTGAATCTTTACTAATTACAACTAAAAGATGCAATGGCTTTATACAAAATTTGATTATTTGTTTTAGTTTGGTCTCCGAATGCGAGTAAATATACATGAAGAACTTGGTTCATAAGAATGAATCGCTGTATTGATGTTTTTCGTTTAATTTTAATTGATTGGCGTTTTTATCTCACTCAAAACAATCATTCAAAAAGTAAAAAAATAAATATTTTTAAAGCTATTCATTTTTAGTTTTAATTAAAGTTGAAGTAAAACTATTTCTATTTTTGACAACTGAGTACAGTTTTGTTTATTTGTTTCGCAGTGGGTTAGAAAATAAAAACCCCGATTGCGAAAACCAAGTTTCTAGATTTCTCAAAATTGGTACCATTCCGATAACAACTTTGTTTTCTTGCTTGTTGGTTATTTTTTTAACTTTGGTTCCAATCGTTGAGTAAAAAGACAAATTTCTTTTAAACTTTCAATCACGTCAAATTCAGTCAAGGATCTATTAACCTTTTGTTTAAATATACGAGGCCAAAAACATCATGATTGAAACAAAACCCAATGTTGTCATATTTATTTGTTTCCTTTGTCTTTTACAAACTGTTTATATCTTTTTTTTGCAAATCATTGTAAATATTTTAAAAAGTGGCATGCTTGTTTGATTATAATTTAGATTTGAACAAAAAATTTTATCATTTGTAGTAATTTTACTTATAATCACTTACAATCCATGTTGGAGCTGTTTTGAAGCCCTGGCTACGTGACTTCCTTTCTTCGTGCTTGCGCCTACTCAAAATTCCCAAGATCTAGAGAAGAGCGTTTGTTGCCGCGATCTTAAAGCAGATGAAATCAGTGGGGGACACAAAGAGTCATCGAACGATATCTCTGCTTTGTGTCTCCTACAAAATCCTTAAGAAGCTTAATGTTTTGGGTTCAAACCGATGACATTTCCTGTTTTGAAGCGATCTATAATTGGATTTCTAAATAGCTTGACTTGCGAGTGTAACCAATTTGTCACGGTAGATTAGCTCTGTACAGCGCACAATAATTTGTGACTTACTTGTCCTTTTGGCCCTTATTAACTTTTTCTTTTTAACTTTTTTAAAACTCACATATCAAATAACAAAGAACCCTTAAAATATAAATAGCGCACGCCAGAGAGAAAAACATTCATTTTATTTAAGTTGTAAAAAAAACATTTAGCCGAAGTACATCTAATTTCTTTGAACTTCGGAATCGCGATCGTTAAACTTTTACATTATTTTTGCTCTCCACTTTCCTAAACTTTTGTAAGTAACTTTTATTATAAATTTTCTCGTATTAGTTATTTGCAATGATTTATATGTTATGCATAGGATACAAAATAAAAGTATTTTTCAATCAAGTTTTAACGTTGAGAGAGAGAGATTCGCGATAAAATATCTGAACCCAAAACACTTGGCTATGCTCGTGTCAAACCAACGATTGATCCATTGCTTTCTAAAGAGCAGGCAAGGTTTTGACGCGGGAATTCAACTGTGGATCAATTCGTTCTTTTGCCACTGAACATCGAGGATTCTTTCGAGGCTACGAAAAAAGCCGGTGTTGTTTTTGTCAATTTGACAGCAGCTTGTGACATTATCTGGCACCGTGACTTTACCTACAAGCTGCTAAGGCTTCTGCCCGATAAACGCATAGTCAGAATGATCATAACGCCTGTCTGAAATTGAAGTTTCACGCTTATTATCGGTGACAACAAGCAAAGCAGACTACGCCGTTAGATCGGTCTGGGCTCTCCACCTTTTGAATATCTATTCTTACTATATGCCTTCCACGATTTCCAAAAAGTTTGCTTATGCAGAAGAAGATTTAGCATTGTTGCACTCTTCTGGAAGCTGGAAGAACTTGAAGAAGAGTTTAAGCTAAGACATGACTGCATTTTCAGCGTATCTCCAGACTTGTAGCTCAGTCACACTAAGGCGCTGACGGCAGTCTTTCATTTCAATAACCAAAAGACTAAACGTGAGCAAAAAGTCTACAACAACAATAGACTTTTACCCTTCTGTCTAACCCTTTCTATTTTGGGGTCAAACTGGACAGAACGCTCAAGTTTCGTCACCATTTAGTGGCATTGCACAAAAAACTATCTTTGCGCATCACCCTACTGAGGCGACTTGTAGGTTCAGGATGGAGTGCTGGTGTCTCAACACTGCGCATAGCTGCCCTATCTCTGGTCTACTCAACAGCTGAGTGCTGCGCATCAGTGTTGTGTCGTAGTGTTCGCACTCGCCTCATAGACAGTGTCTCAAATGACGCCTTGCGCATTGTTACTGAATGCCTGCATCCCACCCCAACGGACTACTTATCCATACTTTCAGGTATCCATCCAGGTGACGAGGTCTGACGGTTTTGGATAAGGAAACCCGATGCTGGCTCAACACCATCACTGCCATCATCTAATCCGGGAAGTAAAGCAGCCTGGGCTTGTAAAAGGATAAATGTCCTGTTTGTGACTGACACGGAGTGGATGCCGTTTCGAACGACGACGATTTAACTTATACACTTTTAACTTGGTTTTGATTTGTATCTTCTGTCGTATATTTATTGGAACAGAAGTTGGCAAATACAAGTACGCTTGAAAAAAGTTCTGCCCAATAAATACGTTACAGCTTTTCTTTGCATAAATTAGTCTTAAAGAACACTTTTACTGTTGAAACCAGTCAAATGATTTAATTACACAAGAGAACTAAGTGTCTGATCGGCTATCTCTTGTCTGTTAGAATAAAAACAATTTTTAAAGGATTCAAAGCGTAAAAAAAAATTTCGGAGTCTTGATGGAAATAGCTTTTAAAGTAGCATTCTTCTTCTTCTTCTACTTCTCCTTTTGGCCTTTCCCATTAGTCAGGGGTGGCCACAGCATATCATCATTCTCCACATCTTTCTGTCTTCAATGTCCATCTCCTTCACACCAACTTTCTTCATATCTTCTTTTACCACATCTAAAAATCTTCTCTTTGGTCTCCCTCTTCTCCTCTTTCCTGGTAACTCCATTTCCATCATCTTTCTTCCTACATACTCTTGGTCTCTCCTCATGACATGTCCATACCACCTCAGCCTGCCCTTCCTCATCTTCATTCCTAACCGTTCTACCTTAACAGTACTCCTGATGTGCTTGTTTCTAATCTTGTCTTTTCTCGTCACTCCCAGAGTAAACTTCAGCATTTTCATCTCTGCAACTTCCATCTCTTCCACTTGTTTCTTTGTGACTGCTACTGTCTCAAGTCCATACACCATTGCTGGTCTTACCACTGAACTGTACACTTTTTCTTTTACTCTAGCTGGTAACCTCTTGTCGCAGATTACTCCTGATACTCTTCTCTATCCGTTTTATCCTAACTGTAGGCCTACTCTCTTCTTTACCTCCCTCTCACAACCACCACTTTCTTGCACCGTTGATCCCAAATACTTAAATTCCTTTACTCTTGGCACTTTTGTATTCTCCATCTTCACTGTTTCGTCGTCATTTCCTCCATTTATGCAAAGATATTCGGTCTTTGACCTACTGACTTTCATCCCTCTTCTTTCCAATGCATACTTCCAGGATTCTAATCTCCACTCCACTTCTTCCCTGGTCTCTTCGCAAATCACAATATCATCAGCAAACAGCATCGTCCATGGTGGTTCTCTCCTTACTTCATCCGTTAGCCTGTCCATTATCACTGCAAACAGGATGGACTTAACGCTGATCCCTGGTGCAGTCCAACCTTAACCTTGAAACTTTCTGTAGTTCCTATTGCACACCTCACCACTGTTTCGCTTCCCTCATACATATCCTGTACTAGTCGCACATACTTTTCCACTATTCCGGATTTTCTCATGCAGTACCACAGCTCTTCCCGTGGAACCCTGTCGTAAGCTTTCTCTAGGTCCACGAATACACAATGTAGCTCTTTTTGACCTTCCCTGTATTTTTCCATCAACATTCTTAAAGCAAACATGGCATCGGTGGTTGCCTTTCCTGGCATAAATCCATATTGCTGTTTGCTGATCTCCACTCTATCCCTTAACCTGGTTTCAATAATTCTTTCCCATACTTCCATTGTGTGGCTCATTAGCTTTACTCCTCTGTAGTTTCCACAGCACTGCGCGTCCCCTTTGTTTTTATAGATTGGGATAAGCAAACTCCTTCTCCATTCTTCTGGCATCCGTTCACCCATTAATAGTCTGTTGAACAGTCTGGTCAAAAACTCTATCCCCATCTCTCCCATGCACTTCCAAACTTCTACTGGCAACTCATCTGGTCCAACAATTTAAAGTAGCATAATATTTCCATCTTTCTGTCTTCTCAGTTAGTAGCATTAACTGAGTTAATTTTTTTATTAAAGTTATAATTCATAAAAGTTTTAATTTAATTATACAAAGTAGTTTTTAAGTAAAAAAATTAACTCAGTTAGTAGCATTAACTGAGTTAATTTTTTTATTAAAGTTATAATTCATAAAAGTTTTAATTTAATTATACAAAGTAGTTTTTAAGTAAAAGACACGAGATCAGTACTGTTTCAAAATTCACAAAAACTTTTTATCCGATTTTTACTCTAATTTTACGTTTTTTATCTTTCTGCTACTTACGAGCATTAATGCTTGATAATACGAACAAGATTTAAAATAATTACTTTTTGCTAAAAAACTTTTTTTTATTTGTGTTGCCGTATTGGCCTGGTTGCTACTTTCTCTATTAAACCAAATCATCGTCATAGACAAGCAATGTGACCGCAAAGAGAAATTTGTCATAAAGTGTTTTCGTTGAAATTATTCTTAATATTTATTTCTATTTGTTAGCCTAAGTCGAGTAAAACTCCATAATTTGAAGGATAATTTATGTAATTTCAAGAAACATATACTTAGAATTTAAAAATTAAAAAAAAATTTTGATATCTATTTACAAAACTAAATGTATTTGTGTTTACGTATCTGCTCTGATTGATGCGAATTGCCTACTTTTATTATCTTTTCATTAATGTTGTTTTTCAAAGGTTATTTACAAATGAATTATTGAAAGATGGCGTAAAATGTGGTAAAAAATATAATATAAAATTTATTATTTTTGCTGAGGTTATCAAAAATTTTCATAAGTTTGTTTTTTATTGCACTTATAGCAAAATTGTTTCCTTTCTTAGAGAAATTTTTTATAAAAACAAATTAATCTAAAATCTTATCTACAATTTTTTTTAGGAAGCATGCAATCAACTTTGAAATCAACAAAAATAATTTTTGTGGTTTTTACATTCATTCTTAGCGTGACAGCTATTGTTTTGGCTTTGTTATCAATGTCAAAGGTAAAGTATAGTTTTGTATAAGAACTAAAGTAATGCAGTTGTAAAAAAAGCCCCTCGTTTTAATAAAATTATTTTTTTATAGAATTTTAGTAGAAAATATTTTCAATTATGTACATTCATTCAATCGAAGAAAAGCTATCTCTGCATATGTCTGCTTTAAATTTTCAAACCGCTTTGACATTATTTATGTTTGGGTAGTTCTACCCAAACCACAAAAAAATTCTAATTATTATACATCTTCTTGAATAAAAACAGCATTAGCGTTTAAAACTATTTGGGAGATTAAAAAAATAAAAGAAAAACTAAAAAACAATTTTTTTCTCTCCATCTAAAATACTCTTATTTACTTTTAAAATTAAATAAAGCCAAAAAAGGTCTTAAAAACATGAAAGCAAAAAAATGTACGTACAGGGCCGTTGGGCAATGGCCCCCTTTGCCCTTTCACTCTTTTTAAATTGCCCCTGTTCTTTTGCAAAGGTGGGCAGATACAGAAGCATTGGATCAAATTTGCCCCAACAATTATAGAAACTGATTAGCTGCTGCTTTGTCGGCAGCGTGGCCGAGTGGTTAGAGCGCCATGATTGTGATCGACATGGTCTCTTAGTTTGTATATTAGCGTCTCCGTCGCTTTCTTGCAAGTCAAGAGGATAAATGTAAAGATAAAACAATAAATAAACTCGCCCAAAATATTAGATCAATTAAAGACGAAGGCTTTTTTTCTTATTCTTCACTTTGAATTCGAAAAGAAAATAAAAATTTTGGACAATGAACCGAATTGATGACTTTTTTTTAGTCTTCACTAGATTTTTGCGCAAAAAACGATTGCGATTCTCAGTGCAAACTCTGTAAATTGGAACAAAACCATGATTTGTTGAACGTCAATTAAATTCGGGCAAGAATGCATTGCCCCTAAACTTTTTTCGGCTATAAACCTTAAGTAAAAAACTAAAAAAGATGCCTTTTTTAAAATTTTGCCCCCTCGCCAAAAAATTTTTCCTGTGTTCCTGCCTGCGTGCATTAATTTTTAACGGAAAATTAATTCGTGCCACTAAACTGAAGAAATTATTTACTTTGCAGTTTTTGCTTTTCTTTAGGTTTGACGCCGATCCCAACTCTTTAAAGGGAGCAAAACAACTCAAGCATTGGCTCAAAACTTTTGTAGACTTTTTAGAAAGATACGAAGAAACATCGACAGCACATGAGGTTAAAGCACCCAAACAATTGCAACTTAAGAGTATAAATAAAACTTAAGAGTATTTACATCAAAACGCAGAACGTCATATTTGCTAAGCATTAACTTGCGAAAAGGAAGTAACAGCTAGGAAAAACTTGAAAAACTTTTTCATTTGCTTCACCTTCGAAGCAAGGACTGTGATTTGCAAGCTGTCACAACATAGGAGTACCTTCACTTACCAGTCCGAGACGCTTTTATAAACGGAATTTCATTACATTCCACCCGTCAGCGTTTGCTTAAAACTAATAGATTAACCGTAAATTAACCCTATTCTCTTCAGCCTTTTTCGAGCTATTGACTCCTGAACGCTACAATTTTTAATTTTGTCTCCATGAAATTGTAATCAACATATTTTCAATCTATCAAAAATCCAAATTTTTTCTCTGCTCAAAAAATTCTTACTCAGCTCTTTACAGTTTAATCACATTTTTTTTTCGGTACATTTGCAAATCAATCATATTTATTTTTCGGTACATTTGCTTACGCAATATAAGTAACAGATTAGTTTGTTTATCATCTTAGAAAGTCACTAAAAAAAGCTTTGCCATGACAACTAACATAGAGTGCTACTTGATCGCTCCAAGAGCTGAGTGATAGAATTTGTATAAGCAGAGAAAAAAATTTTGGATTTTCGATCGGTTGAAAATATGTAGATTACGATTCCTTGGATACAAAATCGATTTACTTGGATTTCGATTCTTTGGTGGGCTTCAGAAGCCCACCAAAGTTACTATTTATAACTCAAAAACTGCTTAAGCGTTCTTTATGAAATTTAAGCAGAGTAAAAATCATTTATTTAACTTTTCTTAGAGCAAAAAAATTTGATAAAGCATGCAAAATTGCAATTTAGCAAGGTCACTTCAATTTTTACGTTTCGACGCTTATTTAACTAGCGTGAAATCCGATTGTAACGGATTCGATGTTGTAACAGTAATAAACTTAATTAAAAATTGGACGTGAAGAGTGACGTCAACGCGCGACAATTACAAACAATGAAAAAGCCAAGGGAAGCTTGCTTCATTGTTTTGGTCGAAGTATGGAAATTACTTTAAAGCAGTTTCAATTACTTGTTCACATGTTTTGTCCACATGTTTTTGTAATAACTAATAGTTATTACTACTTTTTTAAAAAAAGGATAAAAAATAAAAATGTGTTTTGACATTTAGCAGTGTTAAAATATCAATTAGAAATACCGTAAAACCAATAAAACTTTATCTTTTATATATCATTGTTTATATGCACATCCATAGGCGTACTTAAGGGGGGACTTTCAGGGGTCAAAATCCCCCTTGAAGAATAGTGTTTAGCCATATATACATGGTAATAAGCAGGCTTCAATAATATAATTTTGGTTTCTATTATTTACCGCACTTTTTCAAACTTAATTACTGCTTGCGCATCAATTTTTGCTATCGCTTAAATTGCGTTAAAGTTAGCCAATGTACAGCTGCCACTGTGAAGAAAACTTTCAAACTTGTAAAATATTGAAAGTTAAGCATGGGAATGGGAATAAACTGCATGGGAACAATAGCTTTAGTTCACAATTTTTTTAATGCTCCAAAACGTCAAAACATTTTACGCAAGTCCCTCAACACAATTTTGTCAACAACAAAAGCTTAAAAACTTGTTCAAATTTCTGCCACCAGATGAGTCGTTCAACACGAGAGTGTATTAGTACTTTTTCAAATTTGCAATTTACCGTTGTGGAAGCTTTGGTAGAAATTTCAGCATGGCCAGACAGAGAAACTTCATCACGACCTATGCAGTTGCTATCGATAATTAGACAAAGTGAATTTTGCATTGCTTCTTAGTTTTAAAAAACGTTTTGGATACAGTGCTGTTTTGTGTAAAGTTAAGCAACAAAAGTCGATAAATCTTTTTGAGGCCGTCAACATTGCACATGATATTGCAAATGAAATGAAGTGTCTTAGGGAAAAAACCGAATATGAATTTCACCAACTCTATATTTTTGCGTAGAAACGGCCAAAGCTGAAGATTTTATTTTAAAAACACCACGCCTTACTCCAAGACAGACCTATCGATGCAACATTGCTGCTGCAACAGATGAAGAAAGTTTTAGAGTAGGGATTTTTATTCCATTTCTTGATAACTTTATTGTCATTCTCGAAGCAAGATTTACAGCCCACAAATCGATTTATTGGTGAATTTCAATGTTTAATTTCTGCTGATCCAACTAGTGGACCAACTCCTCAACAAATTAAAAACATTCAAGTTATGGGAAAATTTTACGAAAATGATTTAACGAAATCCTCGGGAGAATTAGTGCCTGAACTAATATTATGGTACAGGAAACTTTTTCGTTTGAACGCAGCACAAAAACCAACTGATACGTTGAGCAGCATAAGAAATGCAGTTTCGATGCTTTTCCGAACATATTTACATTGATGACCATTTTGTTAACTCTTTCAGTGACAACATGCACTAGAAAACAATCGTTTTCCACATTACGCAGACTAAAAACGTGCTTACAAAACACAACTGGTACCACTCGAATGAATGGACTTGCATTACTAAACATTTACAGTAGCCACACGCTTTGCCCTGATGACGTAATTAACAGATTAAGTGAAAAAAACACGGCGTTTGCATATAAGCCTGTAAAAAAAACTTTAAATATTTGTTAAGTAAGATTATTTTTTTGTTCGTTTGATTGAGAGTGTCGCTCCAAGTTGTCAAAGCTCAGATGGCTGGATGTTTGAAAAAACTGTTAAGTGATCCGTTGGAAAGGGACGGAGGCATTCAGTGACTACGCGCAAAGCCTCATTCAAGACACTATAAACCAAGTACCTTTTTTCTTCTTCGATGACATCATAATCTGAAATTTAATTTGTATCAATTTAGTCTCTCACTCGTTTCGATTTACAATTTAGCCTGTTAGCTAAAAGTACAGCCTGCGTTTTTTTAAAAATATACATTGTTTTTTGCTTTTTTATATTGGGTGTAAATTTAAAGTTAATTAATATTGTTAAAATTGTAGAAACCTAATGAAGGCTGAAGTAAACCGAAAAAGTTGGTCTTTATAAAAAATTTTTCATGTTTGTGTTATAAAATAAAGAATGCTTAATCCATTATATGGCTGCTTTTCTCAATTGTTGTCTGGTTGAAAAAAACAACCTCTTTACTAAAACTTTAAGCATAAAATTTATTGCGAAAGGCAAATGAAGACTAAAAATGGCCTTTACTTGACGTTTACATAAAAAGTTCTTTTCGAATTTCCAGAGTGGAGCTTTTCTGGTCTCTATTGAACTTTCGAAATAAATTTATCAAACAGTTTTCAATAAATAAAGACGGTTTTTTTGAAGTTTGGGTTGAAAATTTTTTTGGAGTAAAGAACTAATTTGTGTACATCTCAGACTTATGTCAATAAAACAAGTAAACTTGTACATAAAAAATACACCGAGTTTTTCATTGTAAGGAAGTTTCAACAAAAACAGCCTGTTACTTTAAATGCAAAGTGAAATGCAATAGTAAAAAGTACGTTTTTGTTTAATTTTCTGAAGGTGTAACACGTAACAGCATAACAGCTAACATGTGAACTAGTCAATTTAATCTTTTTCCCCACGAATGAATGTTATAAGAAAGTTTTATAACAAATGCGTAGTGCAAAGATTGAATTTTGTTCGCTAGATTGGTATTCAAGCAGTCCAACATACAACAGAATGCATATGTGTAAAGTATTTTCAAGCAATCGCCAAAAGCTCAATAACAAAAATACGATGTACATGAAGAAAGTTCTGCATCGCCTCAGGCATATCGACGTCTGGCAAACGACGTAATTCGCTTTGTCACGCAAAGCCAATATTGGTAAAATTTATGTTATTTAATAAAGGCGTAAAATTGAAATTCTACGCTCTGCTTGCGAAAACAAGCAAAAATTCACAAATTTGCTAAATAAACGTCTACTTTACTTGTTAACCCTTGTTGGAAAGCACCTAAAAATACTACCATTTTATTCAGCAATTTAAATCAGGAAAAGTCAAAAAATTCTAGAATATTACCTAAAAAATGAAGTAATTACAAACGTATTTGCAAAGGTGGGGCTTCAGAAGCCCGGCCGTTGAGGAGAATAGGTTTAAGCCTTCAATAAAACTCGCTCTCTCAGAACAGCTTAAAAACATTCTGAAGAATGTTTTAACTCAGCAGATACTGCTGCAGTTGTGTCACATTCTAGCAAGACTATGTCGATTTTCAATCAAGATAATGTTGGATTCGCATTAAACTCAACTACTCGTTCAATAATTTGCGCTTTCTGTGGTTTTTCATTCCATGACAGACAGCAATGTCCTGCAAAAGAAGCCACTTATTATGCTTGTGAAAAAAAATAACATTTTCCGAAAGTTTGTCACTCAAAATCTTTTCAAAAAATTTAAGATTTATCCTATTCAATTAACAAGCCGTTCTCAAGTATAAATTTATGTTTGATCTTGGCTTTTTGTCCAGCAAGTCTGATTCCCCCCTCGTTACCAATTTTAATATGAGACACACTTCTAACAGCACTTGTGGACAACGGTAGTTCTGAGAGTTACATTAATTCTAATATTAGTCTCAATTTCGACTAGATGTGTAGCCCACGACCCACCAGGAGCAAATGGCTTGAACCTCAATGGAAACAAATTAACAGGCTTCTCTCTGGTTGATAAAAGCATTGATAATAAAGCGTGCTATCCATGCACTCGACTAAACATTTAAGAAAGTCTTTGCTGCGGTATTATTCTTGGACTAGATTTTCAGTTCCAACATCAAAATCTAGTAATTAAATTTGATCGAGAGTCTACCGATTTGGTAGTCGCACTTCAATCTCATTGCTTATTGACAGCGCAAAATGCCGCAGTATCACTGTTCTCAAACCTGTCAAAGAATGTCATTCCAATTGCTGCAAAATCGCGTCGTTACAACCCAGAAGCCAGCTAGGCATTTATCCAGGAAAACGTCGGTAAGTTTTTCGAAGAAGAAATTATCCGCCCAGTTCCTTACCCTGAAGGGCCCCAAGTATTGACAGCTAAAAATGAATTTTGTCGGCATAAAAAGCGCATGTGCATAAACTATTCTCAAACAATTAATATATATATACCGAGCTACACTAGATGCTTATCCATTGCCACGAATTGGTGACATGATTAATGAATTGGCCAAATAGCGTGTTTTTTCTATCTATGACCAACGAAGCGCGAATTATCCAGTCAAAATTATTCTGTTCGAATATAAATACACCGCCTTCAAAGCCAATGGCAAGTTAAAAGAGTTTACTCAAGTACCATACCTATTCAAGTACAATACACAAAAAAGAGTTTACTCAAGTACCATTCGGTGTTAAGAACAGAGTTGATGCTTTTCAAGGGGTCATTTTAGGGTTTGCTGAAAACAAAAAATTAAAACATGGTTTTCCTTATCTCGATAATGTTACTGTTGAGGTAAGAATGCAAAAAGAACAAGACGCTAATGTTAAATCTCTTCTCGAAGCAATACGTTGTAAAAATTTTAGTCTTAATGAATCAAAAATTGTCAGTTCCGTCAACTCTATAAAATTTTCCGCCATCAGAAAATCTTAAACAGCTTAAAAGTGTTTTGAGGATGTTTGCCTATTATACAAAATGGATTGATTATTTTGCAGATAAAGTTTGTGTAACGGTAAACGGCACTGAAGTTGCCGATTGCCGCAAAGTGAATAGTCGATTAACGCGCTTCCGGCTTCGATGAAATGAAAAGTCAATAATAGCCAAGGAAACTTTTTTTAATGAAAAATAAATAATAAACTGAAGGGTTAAGAAGTGTTGTAAATAAATAAAACGAACTAAAAATTAAACACATAGTTGTCTTACCGAGCAGTCCACGTCGGTGCTGACTCAGGGGGAATAATGGGAATTACCAAAAACTGCACTAAGTCTACTCAGACTTCAACCAGCCGCCCACAAACACTGCAGCTGGTCGCCTCACAAATAGAGAAGTGACAAACCAAACAAGGTACTTCAAAATTTTTATTTTATTTTATCTCTATATTTATCCTCCTGACTCGCAGGAAAGCGACGGAGGCACTAATACATAGGGTAGGCAATTACCCCGACCTGCTTCCGGAGATGCCAAGGTATTGCTGTCCGCTAGTAATTTAATAGAGATATGACTGTAATTTAGAACTACTTGTCAAGACCACCAAGCAGGGGAAAATGCCGTTAAGTGTCTTTCCCAAGGACACAACAGAATGGCGCGAGTGGGTTTTGAACCGACACCATGTTGATCATGAGCACGGCGCTTTAATCACTCGACCATGCTGCCGACAAACTAAGTCTACTCAGACTTCAGCCAGCCACCACCAATTGCTGCTGGTCGCCTCACAAATTGAGAAGAGTGTACAAGAACGCAAAAAAACCAGCTCTAAATAAACGCGCTGCAGACACGAACTATGCTCCGAGATGAGATTAACTAAATTAAAGCGTAAAACAAAAAAGGCGCTGGCAGCGAGTGCACGCGCAAATTATGATTAGAAACGCAAGGGAAATAAAGCAAACAAGTGCTTTGGTAATTTTCTACAGCTTGGATTTTAGCTAATTCAAAAACATTTCCAATTGGACAGGAATAGTGACGCTTTAAGTTCTTTTCAGTCGTTAAACCAAGAACTCCAGAACGCGGCATTACATTCGATCGACGTAAGTAAGGCATTTGTTGTTGGATGCGATGCCTCAGATATTGTAATATTTGCAACTCTTTATCAAGAAGGCAGACCCGTCGCTTTTATGTCACGGACATTACAAGTTGGTGAAGTATGATACCCTGCCATTGAAGGGAGGCTACTGCCATTATAGAAGCTATCAAAAGTGGTCGCATTCATTATTCAGACAGACATTTACAATAGTTCAATCAATGTTCAATGTTACAGATCAACAATCTGTGGCGTTTATGTTTGACAGCCGAAACAAATCGAAAATTAAAAATAACAAAGTGCAGCAATGGAAAATGGAGCTTGCATCTTATCCTTATGAAATCAAGTACAGACCATGGAAACAAAGCATTGGGTCAGATATCTTTTCACGAGCATTTTGCGCTAGCTTGTCCGAGTCATCAACTTAAAAGAAATCCATAAAAATCTCTGTCATCCAGGTATAATAAGACTGTTAACATTTTGTTCGGACGAAGAACTTGCCATACTAAACTTTGGACGTTAAACTAGTTGTCTCTTCTTGTGAGGTATGTGCAAAAATTAAAGCAAAATTTTATCATCCAAGAGAAAACACATTAATGAAAGCAACCCAGCTAATAAAACGCTTGAGTCTCGACTTCAAAAGTCCTGTTTTATCAATTAATTGAAACAATTATTTATTAATTGTTGTGGATGAGTTTTCGCGTTTTCCTTTTGCTTTCCCGAATAAAAATAGAGCGTCGTCTAGTGTCAATAAATGTCTCAAAAAATTGTTTGCTTCTACTGAAACACCGAGCTATATTTGTACTGATAATGCCGTTTCTTTTGTATCAAGTGAATTTAAACAATATTTACAAAAACGAGGGATTGCTACGTAGTAGCAAATTGAGCATTTATCATCCTGCCGGAAATTGGCAAGCTGAGAAAACTGTGGGTACTGTATGAAAAGAGTGGGTACTGGACAGCTTGGCAGTTGGCACTGAGTACCAGTAACTTGCCTTTATCACATTACGAAAGTGTTTTAAATCATGTTCCGGATTTCATCAGGTCATTGTTATATGTCGCTACTAACTCAACAACGCACTAGCGATTGAAGAAAAGGATCAGAAAATTCTATTAAATATTTAAAATTCTTCTTGATATGTTTTTTCAGGTTTTCTAAAGAAACAAACTTTCAGTTAAATATAAAATGTTAAAAATTTTGTGTTTAAAGCTGCCTTTTTTTTCTGAAAAATTAGTTTTGTTTACCGTACAAACACAAGAGAACCAAAAATCAGATTAACATTATGCAATCTTAACATTTTAAATAGACAACAAATCATCTTAAAGAAGATAAAAGAGGCTTTGAAGCGTGCAACTGCAGTGCTTTCAACTCCGAATTTGAAAGGATAGAAACAAAGCTTAGTTATTTCTCTGGTAAGTTGCTTGTTTAATTACCGGTAAAATGGCAGTAATTTTTCGATAGATTAACCATGCTGCACAAAGATACATAAATACAAAGCAAGGCTGCCCAAGTGGTGCCACGCGAAGTCTTTCGGTGCGGCCCGTTAAAAGAATTTTTAATCAGATGCTCAATCAACTTGAAATATTACACTGCCGTTTGAAAAAAATGTGAAATAAAAAAAAATTAGGTCCAAAAAAAGTTGTTTCATTTCTGTAGAATTTAGTAAATAGTTTTTGAAATTTTGTTCCGATGTTAAAAAAGTTTTTTGAATTTTTGTTACTTCCACAAATTTTAGTTATTTAAATTTTGGAAAGTTTATTCGGTAACTTATTACGTATTTAATCGTCTACCTTTTCGGCGCCTGTAAAGAAAGGCTCTCACTGATAACGCAATCTAGGTGTCTACTAAATGATAAATTTCTTAATCTTCTTGCTGGATCTGACCTTCGAACCAGCGACAGCAAAAATATAGTCTAGCTAAATCACAGCTCAGACTACCACAATATCTTCTTTATTAAGAAATATGCTCCAATCCACTTAGGAGCCCGAATAGTATAAATCAAAGCAACAGGTTAAAGCTCAATAGCTTAATTCTTCACAATCACGTAGACAACCAAAGACTTGCGGCCAATAAACTATGACTTCACACAGTTAACAATTTTCCAATTTTAAGTTACCACAACGAAACATCGAATTATAATAATGCTGCTTTTCAGCGAACCGTATTTATATCATTGGTAAGGTTACTCGAATGTTCTGACATTATCCAAATCACAACAACAATTATTACGTCATAATCAAAAAAGGTCAATCGGATAGTTCTGGAAGTTACTTTTAAGTTCGTGAAATTAAGCAGTGTTGCCATTTTCTTATAAATAAATGTAAAATATTTAAATTACTTATAAAACTGTTATTTCTTCGGCTATTTGAGCCGGACCAACGCGAAATCAAAGATATTTTTTATGAGATTGTGAATCTACATAATTTGGGCGATTTTTAGGAACGGAACAAAGCGGCCCCAATTTGACACACAGTTGTCAAATTTCAACACAAATGAAGTTCGAAAAATCGCAACTTAACAAATCACAAAGACACTTGAATTCGATGTACAAATACACAACTTCACCTAACTCAATACTAAATAAAAAAGAAACACAGCACAATAAATAAATGAAATACACTAACTTTAACACTGCAGCCAATTGTAATCAATATCTTGTATACAGCACAAATGTGAATAACAGAAACATCAGTAGTTTATATTTGCTGCAACTTATTGCCTGCTTCAAATCAACAATTCAATTTCAAAGTCAGCATTTATGAATCACCAGGGCAGAAGTAGTACACAGCTTTCTTTTACAATTTAAGCAGCAATATCTCATATTCATTACATGTAAATAGGGCCAAAATATTATAGGCTGCAACTAATGTCTTTTACTATCAACAGGAACGTCTTATTCTTCCAATAGAAAACCCAATAAGCGAAGCACATAAATAAACAAAAACACAGAAAATAACAACACAAGACAAAGTAAAAATATTATGGCAGGGTCTGCCCTCCGTCAGCCTTGCCAAGTTGAAATTTCAGCTATCTAAGGGGCAGTCTACTGGGGCAATACAAGAAAGGTCCCTTAATACATAAACCACTTTGACATCACCAGTGCTTTCATCTGTACTAGTAGTGGCAACTTTAACTCTACGCACAATTTCCTTTCCATTTCTATTCTGGGGAATGACCTCATGCACCCTCCCAAGTTGGTATTTGCCTCGTTTTGATACATCTTCCATTGAGGTTAAGATTACCAATTGGCCTGGCGTTAGATTCTGTGCCATTTTCAACCACTTCTTTCTCCCCTGTTGCCAAGGTAGGTAAAACTCCAGCCATTTTTGCCAAAACTGGTCACTAAGAGAGATATTAAAGCGATAGTCTCTCCTTAAATTGTCTTTGTGTTGTGGTGAACCTACCACACAATATGGGCTTGAATAGGGAGTTAAGAGCGAGGCAGGGGTTATTGCTATTAAGTCTCTAGGGTCATCACTTAAGGGGGTCAAAGGTCGATCATTTAAATCTTGGTGGCACTTCCCACGTATGTCAGCAATTCTACGAAGCTGGGTCTGCGTTGTGACTTTTCAAGTATATTAGCAATCACATGTTTGATTTGCTTCACCATAGCTTCCCAAGCCCCACCTTGTGTGGGTGCATAGGGGGGAATAAATTCCCAGTCAATACCTTTTTTACGAAGTGAATTTTTCAATCCTGTAGACTCAAGCAATTTTGGCAGCACTTTGGCTGCAGCTTGGAATGTAGTTCCATTATCGTGGTAAATTGTACTTACTGGCCCTTGTAAGTCTGTAAACCGGGGAAGCAAAAAACTCTGCAGCAATGAAAGTGAATGCAGCCATGCATCCCACCCTTTAACGATCTCATCCGGGACTTTTGTATCCCAATCATATTTATCTATAGCCAACTGCTGCAAGATCAAACGTGCTTTAATAAAGAAAGGGGACCCAAATCCCAGTGGATCAAAATTCTGTCCTAATTGACTGAGCATGGTTCTACGTGTATACTTACCAAGAGGCTTCAATGAACAGTCAATACGCAACTCATCTGAGTCAGGATCCCAGACACAGCCTAAGGTTTTGGCAGAAGGCAAGGCTAGCTCTTCACCACACAAGTCTAATTCTCGTATGGAAGCTGACAAAAGTTCAGGACCTAAAGAGGACAAAACACTCATAGTGTCCCTATTTGCGCTCCACTTAACAAGTTTAAATCCACGACTTCTAAACAGGCTCACTGCCTCATTTGTGATTGTCTGTGCACTCTCTAAACTATCTACTGAAAAAATAAGGTCATCCATATACATGTTCTGCAGTATATTTTGAAGGGTCATGTCACTAGCACATGTGGGGTTTTCCTCAACAAGCTTCTTAAATGCAAGACAGGCAATGTAGGGGCTACTTTTGATGCCCCAAGGATGGACTCGAAAACGGTAGGATACCAACTTACCTCTTTCTACATCATTGTTTTCGAACCACAGCAAGCGAAATAGGTCTCTTTGGGCAGCCGGCAACTGAATTTGGAAAAAACACTTTGTGACATCTGACATCAAAGCATACTTACCTAAGCGAAATCTGGTTAAAACATGCAGCAAGGGGTTTAGAAGATCAGGTCCAGACATAATAATATCATTCACACAGGTTCCCTTAAACTTGGCCTTTCCATCATACATTATACGCTTCTTAACTTGAGAGGTAACAAAATAAGGTAGATACCATTTTTGGTCATTCGCACAATCAGCATCAGGCACACGTTCAATGTAATTATTGGACTGCATTTCTGCCATAGATTCAACTAAAAATTCTTTAAGATCAGGTTGCCGAAGGGCCTTCTTACGCAGGGCAGACAGTCGCTCGTGTCCTAACTCAAAGTTATTAGGCAATGTTGCTTTCTCAACGACAGGTACGGGTATCTCAAACCGGTCATCTTTTACCTTTATGCAGGGCTCTACCAATTGACTGGCAATAGTATCAATGCGAGACCATTGAAGTATCTCATCTTCCACCGATAAATCTTTAACAACACTACGCAATTCAGCAATTTCTGCATCTTTTCTGTCAATAGCCTGTTGCAAGCTTAATGTCTTGCTTTGCTTGTCTTCCACATTGGCTCTTAATACTTTGACAGGTACCTCACTTATAGATGTTTTTCCGCCAAAGGCTAACCAGCCTAATGGAGAGAGTAGTGCGTGCGGGTCAGTTTGACTCTTGCCCATTCGTTCTTGCTTGGCATACATAAGATGGGCATTGTCATTGCCCAGTAACACATCCACACTATGGCAATTATCCAAGCAAACAATTTCAATATCATTAAAGTGCTCATACACACTCAAGTCCTGTTTATGAGGCAAAGTATTTTCATCATCACTCCAAGGTTCATTGACCACCGACACCACATTACCAAAAATCTCACCAGTATGCAATGACTGCACATTAAACTTGACTAAATCTGCCATGGTAGCCTTGCAACTAGTCATTGTTTGCATTTCAAATGAAACATTATCAAATGCAGTTAGACCTAAATCTTGTACCAGCTTGTTTGAGACCAGAGTAACCTGTGACCCTGGGTCATGCTGTACATACACCAAACTGCTTTTACCATTTACAGGGTTCATTATGCGGGCAGCTGTGACACGACTAAAGGCAGCCTTCACACTCCCAATACCAACTTTGCATACAGTAACTGAAGGTTCTGAAGTGTTATCACCACTCTCACATGCTTGAGATGGTGTGACAAAGGCATCATGCAACAAGAAAGAGTGCTTTCTACTATATGCAGCTCCACATTTTCTACAGCTATTGGGGGCAAAACAATCTTTCACAAAATGCTTACGCAGACAGTTCAAGCACCGACCAGATTTAACAATTACATCTTTGCGATCAATAGCTGTCAAACGCAAAAATTCAGAGCAATTTGACAGATAATGATGCTCAACCAGCCCTTTCGAAGAACAGTAGATGCACATAGGATGCTCTGGTCGACTATCAGTAGTTAGAGACTTCTTCTGTTTATTATTTGCATCAGACCTTCTTGGGAGATTAGGTGATTTAAAGGAAGTTTGTCTTACTGGGCAAGCATTTTTACTTTTATCATGGGGCTTTTCAAATTTGCGCAATTCACTTGAAGCATTTAGAAGTGAAATACCAAAGTCTGTCGACTTGTAAGATTCTTCTTCAGTTATAAATTCAAATAAGCTTTCAAAACTAGGCTCATTTGTGTGTCCAAACCGATTTGCCAAAAACTTTAAGAACTCTTTTTTAGTTACATCTGGCAAACGCTTAGCCAAATCCAATACAAATCGACCTTCTACTTTATCTAGTTGATTATAAGCTTTGGCGTAGAGTAAACATTGAGACAATTGGTCTTTATATTCTTTTAGCGCAAAGGCCGAATCTGATTTTAATTTATCACCATACCGAAACTTGCGGATTTCCGGTTCAGCATAAAAACCACCTCTAACACCAAATCTCTGCGACAATCTTTCAAGAGACATTTCAATGCGCCTAGCCTCAGACAGGCCAGGTGTGTCAGCAACCAGATTAGCAATATTTTGGCCAGCAAGTCCAACACAAGCAGCTTGCAACAAAGTTAAACGTGAATTTTCGAACGGACAACTATCCATTAAAGCCTTAATGCGATTATGAAAGAAAATATATGGCATATTACTTCCGTTGTAATTAATCAAAGACGCCTTATCTATGAAAGTACGACAATTTTGTTATTGAAAGAAACTGTCCTGCTGAGTCGAGCCTGACTGCACAGGAGACAATCCATTATTCCAATTTAAACCACCAACATTGCAAGATCTAGCATTCGTAACAGCAGGTAAGGCAGCACTAACATACTTATTTTTAACACCACCATCATATTCAACAGCATTAACACCAGATGGACTACAATTTTTAGGGCATGTCTCTGCCCGACCAGTCGGCACACCAGGGGAAACTACATAGTTCTGAAAGTCAGGATGCACACTTTGGGCAGCCCCAAAGGCCACATTGCCTTGCAGAGACCTATCCTTGCTACCTAGCAAATTATTTGAGTCAGAAAACTTCTGCAAGGTTAAATTCTCCCGGACAGCAGTCTTGGGGAGTAACACATCACCACCAAAGATCACATTCTTACTCAGCTGACTATTATTATTCAAATACCCACCATGGGTTTCAAGAAGTAAATCAGTTCTGGTGTGGGCTGACTGCCTTGAACTGACTTGAGAACCAGACCGTGACTTACGGCATTCCAAGTCCTTCTTTAAAAATTCAGCCTTTAATGCTGCCTCTTTTAAGGCCAGCTCCGCCTTGAGCTCTGCCTCTTTCTCCTCCCGGGCCAGTTGTGCCTGCCTTTCCTTTTCCTCTCGGGCCAGTTGTGCTTGCTTTTCCTCCCGAGCCAGTTTTGCCTGCCTTTCCTTTTCCTCTCGGGCCAGTTTGGCTAGCCTTAAATCAGCCATGATGCGATTAGTCTCTATCTGCCGTTGAATTTCAATTTGTGCTTCAGACAAAACAGAGGTACATAAAGCTCTAGACTCCAAGTTGGAGACACTATCCTCTGGGTCAATAATCCCATCATTATCTACCCCCCTGGCCATAGATCTAGTGGTCATCCCTAAGCGAGTACCAACCTTCACCCCCCCCCGGGACAACCTCATCTAACCCCAAACCAGACGGGCCAACATCGGGCAGCCCTACGTCAATATCTTTACTAGACATAGCTAAAAATCTTAACAATAAATACACTACCAAATGAAATAAATCACAATTACCACAAATTAATAAAGAAACAAACTACCAGTTCACAGCTTAATTAGAAAATCCAAATTCCACGGTACCTTTAGTTGTGAGGAATTTTCTTGCAATTCCCCTCTGGAGTCTTCAAATTAAATTATTCTTTTCACACAGTTCAATTAAATTAAGCAATTTTACCAACAGTTTATTTCAAAGTAGGTTAATCAATTTAAAGAGCTCTTCTTATATAACAAATTTACTTGATCTTCTTAAAACTTTACTTGTTGAAATTTACTTGTTAGCTTGTAAAAAATCTTTTGAAATTTGCTTGTTAACCTTGCGAAAAGTTTTTGAAATTTTGTAGCGAATTTATTTGGTAACTTATTACGTTATTTAATCGTCTACCTTTTTGGCGCCTGTAAAGAAGGCCTCGCCAGTAACACAATCTCGGTGTCTACTAAACGATAAATTTCTTAATCTTCTTGCTGGATCTGACCTTCGAACCAGCGACAGCAAAAATATAGTCTAGCTAAATCACAGCTCAGACTACTACAATATCTTCTTTATTAAGAAATATGCTCCAATCCACTTAGGAGCCCGAATAGTATAAATCAAAGCAACAGGTTAAAGCTCAATAGCTTAATTCTTCACAATCACGTAGACAACCAAAGACTTGCGTTCAAAAACTTTGACTTCACACAGTTAACAATTTTCCAATTTTAAGTTACCACAACGAAACATCGAATTATAATAATGCTGCTTTTCAGCGAACCGTATTTATATCATTGGTAAGGTTACTCGAATGTTCTGACATTATCCAAATCACAACAACAATTATTACGTCATAATCAAAAAAGGTCAATCGGATAGTTCTGGAAGTTACTTTTAAGTTCGTGAAATTAAGCAGTGTTGCCATTTTCTTATAAATAAATGTAAAATATTTAAATTACTTATAAAACTGTTATTTCTTCGGCTATTTGAGCCGGACCAACGCGAAATCAAAGAGATTTTTTATGAGATTGTGAATCTACATAATTTGGGCGATTTTTAGGAACGGAACAATTTCTAAAAAAGATAAATGGAGTTTTTTTGGAGAAGGACTTTTTTAGTCTTCACTTTCATTTCGACGTAATATTTTCTAATTCCACTCCCTGACAACTATAATTCAAACCTCAAAATTAATTCATCACCAAAAAACCTTTACTTTGATTACTGGACCGATGGCGGCCTGCGATAAATTTACTGGCTAAAGGCTTAGCATCCATGATATAAAGCAAAAAAATATTCCAATACTGATCGGCTATAGTCCGCAAATTATCTTATTTTGACAAGGTATTGTATGTGAAAAGATATTTTTGTTCCCCCGTTTTAATATTATCTTAAACTTAGTTTAGTCTTTTTTTAAACAAATCACTTATGAGGATTATGACAACGATTGCTTTAGCAGTGAAAAATAAGCCAAATTAAATTTGCTTTTGAAAGTAGTGATTAATCTGATAGGTGATTACGAAATCGCTCCCGACTTTGCAGCATCGAAGAATGATCAACACAATCAGTTGTGGCGTTTAATTGTGTTTTCAAACGATTAAAAAAATTGCCCACACCGATCGGGTAATTTGATTTCTGTCACAATAATAATCAGAGCTGTAGAGTCGGAAGAATTTTTTTCGACATCATTTATTCAAAATTTTTTGACTCCAACTCGACTCCGACTTCCTTTATTTACAGTTTTCCAACTCCAATTTTGACTCCACAACATATAAAAAAATCTACTCCAACTCCCGACTTTGACTTCAGCATGCCTGAAAACAACTCTGATTCCCGACGCCGACTCCACCCTAAATGTGTGATTCCGGCAACTTTGACTCCAAAATCGAGAAGGCCTAAGTTAGCGCAAACAGAGGCTCCAAAAAAAAGATTTCCGACTCAAGCACGCCTAAAAAAAGAACTTTAATTTCTGACTCCAACTCCCCTAAGTTTCAAAAATCGACTCTGTCTCTCGACTCCGACTACTCCAAATCTAAAAAACTTCGACTCCAACTCCGACTCCGCAACCCTAATAATAGTTTTAGTCACGTTTTGTGCATAACATCAATCTGTGCAGTGTTTTTGGCCTATTGAATGTTGTGACTTCAAAGATTAACTTCATTTACTGGTTTTAGATGCGCCGTTTTGGGTCTCACATTTCGCGTCTTAACTGTCATCGTATTATAAATTGCTTTACAAAATTAACCCCGAGTTCATTTTGTTAATTTGAGTTTCCCGACTTCCATTTTTCATTTTCCTTTGACGTCATATCCATTGTGCTTTTATTGGATTATAATTAACTCTATTTATTGTTGCAAACCCTGACCGCTGTTTTTATAATTATTTTAAGTATCACAATTTTAAGGTCAATTGCATGTGATTTGATTACGCTGCAATCGTTCCTTTTATTTAATGAATTGCTTTAGCTCTTGTTTTGGTTTTCAGGACATCGAAGACTGCTTTAATTTTTTCCATTTATTTTGCTTTGTTGTCGGCCAACGTCGCTCGCAGGAACTTATTTACATATATTGCAAGAATGAATCGATCTTCCTTGCAAAGGGCTCAATGAAAAGTTCAGAGAAATTTAATACAAAATTTATCTAATCACTGTTTAAATTTAATTAAGACGTTTTAAACAGTGATTGAATAAATTTTGTATTATATACAGTATATACAGTATATTCAGATGTGTTAAGCAAATTCCCAGTTTAGACGATTCCCAATTTCGACACTCCCATTTATCTCGGCCACCGTCGCACACTCTTCAAATCTTTTCTGCATCTTTTCACCGTCACACACTTCAAATCTCCAGCTCTTTGTCTCCGCCCCTCTGCCGAGACGAATAGGAGTGCCGAAGTTGGGAATCGTCTAAACTTGAATTTACTCAACACATCCGAACTTCTTTAAATGTTAGCAGCTATCGGGACTGACAATTAATCATATGAAATAGACCTTTTCGAAAGAACTTCGGGCAATTGTTAACAAAGTTGCGCCCTTTATAATTTTTCTAGATAAAGCGACTGTTTTGCAGCTAAATGAGTGTTCGCCTTAAAGCCTGATTATTGTACTTTTGTGCTTGAGCAAAGTTAAATTAAGCGCGATAGATTTATGTCAATGGCGAAGTCTGAGCATTGTCCACGACTTGTTTATAAATCAGCCTATAAATAGATGTTTATTTTGTTGCTAAAAACAATTGTGCTTTTATATATTTTAGTTTTGTAAGAGGAATGCGCAAGTTGGTTGAGAATATGCTGATTGATTGAGTTCAATCTTTGGCTAAAGCAATGCAGTGGATATGCATGAGGGTTTTCATTTTAAATAATCACTGAACAAAAAAAATTTATCCCATGTATTTGAAGGTTTTTCAACTGTTTTTGGTTAATTTTCGGGTGCTGATTTTGAATCTGAAGCCGGATTTTTTCTATCACGTCTAATTTCTGAAATATTAAAAACTGTCATTTTGTGTTTTTGTTTTAATTTTACGTAATGGCATCACTAAAATAACCTCTTTAAACAAAAAAGTTGCATACAATTAATCTAAGTGATTGTCACAGACCTTTTTTGGGAATCCTAAGGGACCAGTTGAGCAAGGTAACCCGAATAGTTTCGCTGAAACAAAGCTGTGTCTAATTTTATTTTATTCCTGCTCAAGAAGTAGTTTGCTATAAGCCTGAAGCTTTTATACACTTGGCTTCGGCTAAGTTCTGATTGATTCGTTGAAGACTTTTTTCCGCAAACAAACAGAGACCATTGTCTCTAACTAAAACGAATGTATTATAAAAATCACGACTCACGACCGACAAAAATTCTCTTCTGCGCTCTGTCACTGCAAAGCGAAAATCAGCACTGCAACTTAATTCAATCAACACGAATAAGTCTATCTTCGTATAACAACACTCCAAAACACTAGCGCTAAATAAATTCAACATTCATCAACCGATACAAAATCTAACGGGCCCTCTGCGCCCAAATTCTACTTTTTCTCGTCGTTCTCGTCTTCATCTTCTTATTCGTCGTTGTCAATCAAGCGAGCGTACATATATATAGACAAAAGGTCACATGACGACAAATCGGTTTGAATTATCTCGAAAACGCTTTGCTCACGTGCGTAATGATCAGCGCAAACATTCGAGAACTGTATTTAACTTGGTCATACGATACAGACAAAGCGCATTACGTCATCACCATCTGGCAAAAGAAAAAAGAAAGATACATTCGAACAATTGCAAGCGGGTAATTTAATAACACAATACGAAAGCGATTATCCTTTGCCCAAGCGATTTCTAGGTTATAACAAAACTTTGAACTACTTTAAGGCGGAAAATAAACTATATCGCCATGACTAAAATTATTATGAATGAACCCAGCCAACAATGCTATGCAGGGCCCATGCGGGCTAACCGCACGGGTTTAATCTAGCTTTCATTTTTAAGTCCTAATAAAAATTAAAACATTCAAATAAGCTAGCGTTTTGAATTACTTTTAAAAAGGAATTTTTCGCATGAATAATTTGAACCACATGAAACTCGTGCGGTAAACCCATGCGGGGCCACAGCAGCGCCCGCGGCCAAATCTGTACGGGTACCGTACGGGCAGCCCTTGCAGGGCCCGCATGGGCCCTGTATAACATTGTTGGCTGGGAAGTGTGACAGTGATCAATGATGATACTTAGCAGTCACAAGAACAAAGTCAATTTTCACAAACTCAAAATTTAGTAAACAACTGACCTCAGTCATACTTATAAATCACACTACTTGAGTATTTATAACAATTTAGGAGGTTTAGCACTGCGAATATAAGATGAATCATTTTCTCTCTCTGCAAAAACCAGCAATAGTCATTCATCTTGGTAGCGTTAGGCTTTCCTTCATATCGGCTTTCAATCAAAGAAATATCTTGATGGAACCGTTCTGCATGCTCATCACTCACTGTCTCCAAGTTCGGTGAAAAAAGTCAAGATGAGCATGGTGGAAATGTAGCTTTAATGATATTCAGCAATTCAATCGTTGGTGGGCTTGCAACAGATTTTCAACAATTTTCACAAAATTTTCAGCTTTATTTTGCCCAAAAAATTGACGACAACATGTTTAAATGATTTCGAAGCATTCAAATCTGTAGAATTAAGTTTTTCTGTATACTAATAATCTAGTAGTGAAAGCGAGAGATAACGAGTCCTGACGATCTCTAGTCCCTCTTCTATTTGAATAAGATCCGAGTCGTATCTTAGTAACAAATATCTTAACAAAGTTACAAAATTTATTACTAATGGCTGCTATTTTCAAAGCCAGAGCCAGCAAGCCAGAGTTTCCCTAGATCAACATCTAGCTTTTCGAAAATATTTTTATTTTTTTTATTTTTATTTTTTATCTCTATATTTATCCTCCTGACTCGCAGGAAAGCGACGGAGGCGCTATACATAGGGTAGGCAATTACCCCGACCTGCTTCCGGAGATGCCAAGATATTGCTGTCCTCTTGTAAATTAGTAAAGATATGACTTCAATTTAGAACTGCTTGTCAAGACCACCAAGCAGGGGAAAATGCCGTAAAGTGTCTTTCCCAAGGACACAACAGAATGGCGCGAATGGGCTTTGAACCGAGACCATGCTGATTATCAGTCCGTTGATTAAACCACTCGACCACGCTGCCGACCTACTACTTTTTACTTGCACTTGTTACTTGTTACTTGCATCTGGTTGGAAACCTTGCCTGATTAAAGGATTAAACACATATTTCTTAACATAGTCACTTCCAAATATTAGGTCAATTCTTCTTGGGCGGTTGCAGGATTTATCTAAATAATTCGTAAAAGGTAGTACCTGATTAACAAAATGAACTCCGCGAAATCGCGTAATGGTCCCGTCCCGATTCTCCAGTTCTAATCGTTCCTCCATTGCTTCACATTGAATTAATTGGCCATTGAACATTCTGTATTGTTGATGCCCGTCAGGATTCCAATAGCCAAACAGTTTTTAAGCGAGATCACGTGAGCACAAAGTTCTAGTTGCTCCAATGTCGATGATTGCGTAGAATGGAATTCGTTCACAAGTTTGTTCCCCCTCGTCGTGTTTGATGGCAGTTAGAAGCATCCAGCAAACTTGTTTGTTCCCGTCGTCCTCGTCTTGATGTTCGCCGACAGTCGTTGAATCACTCCGAAAGCCTTGTGATGGTGTTGATGATACTTCCGCATCCGAAAACGAATCTGCATGGTTAGGACGATTATCGTGAAGTAGCTCGTGATGAGGTCGCGAGCACTTACTGCAGCTTCTTAATCGGCAATTTCTCGTATAGTGGTTTACTACGAAACAGTTAAAATACAAACCGTGATTTTTGACTATAACCTACTCCAACGTTCAGCCACCTTTTGGCTTTGGAATTTCCTACACTTCTATAATTTCAATCTGTCAAAGAATGTTTTAGGGATTTAGGATGCACTGTTTCGAATGAAGACGTTTTGCACGATTTTTTCCAAACTTACCACTGAAAGCAATTTGAGGTTGTTCTTTGGTTTGCTCCTCGAGGATGGATTCCATTGCGACGTCGAATGGGTCTTGATCACTGGTGAAGCTTCCATTCCTATCTTCATAGCATGCATGGTATTAATGTAAGCGATGTCCCTGCTAAGAAATTGCATAAATGTTTTAAATGACCATTGGTCGGGAGGAAGAAAAGCTTCCAGTTTGCCTCTTAATTTATCGTCTAAGGAGCGGTAAAGTTTTTCTATTAGCTCCGGTTTTCTCAACGCCGATTCGCTATCAAGGGATTGTGCTGCAGCTTCGAGATTTCTCATGTCGGCTAGGAGGTTAAGCAACGTTTCCCTATGATGGCCAACTGCTTTGTCTCGCCTTTCTATAGAACGCATCGAGTCTTCGAGTATACTATCTTTTCCATCAAAAACTTCTTCCAGGGTCTCCCAGACAACATCGCAAGCGCGTCCGCTATCGAAAATGGAAAATGCAGTCCTAATATACCGCCTGGCCTGTCCAACTATGGTAGCTTCTATCCATCGTAAAAGCAAGTCTGGCCGCGCAGGTTTTAGTTGACGGTATCGCAAGTTGAAACGATGGCGATAAGGATGGTAAGTTGAAACGATGGCGATTCTGCTTGGTAGTCCTGGCAAGCAGTTCTAAATTACAGTCATATTTCTATTAAATTACAAGCGGACAGCAATATCTTGGCATCTCCGGAAGCAGGTCGGGGTAATTGCCTACCCTATGTATTAGCGCCTCCGTCGCTTTCCTGCGAGTCAGGAGGATAAATATAGAGATAAAATAAAATAAAATAAAAAATTTGCATCTGGCTTGCTGGCTCTGGCTTTGAAAATAGCAGCCATTAGTAATAAATTTTGTAACTTTGTTAAGCTGTGTTTGGCTTTGTTAAGAAGATTTGTTACTAAGATACGACTCGGAACTTATTCGAATAGATAGAGAGACTAGAGATCATCAGGACTCGTTATCTCTCGCTTTCAAGTAATGATTTTTGAATTTCCGCCCCAATAAACACTACTTTTTTCAGTATGGTTTTGCTTTTAAAAAGTTCAAACTTTTCTTTTACATACATAAATGTAGCGCCGTCACGATTCAATGCTTTGACAAAGGTTTTCATCAGTTTCACTTTAATGAGTAGTGAAGGTAGAAGGATATTTTCGGGATTTACTAGAGGTGTGGGTTTTAGTTTAACCTTCCAACTGTCGCATTTTTACGTGGTTCCCAAGCTTTTTTTTGAAGTGGTTAGTGTCATCCCGACTATCCCAAAGACACAAGTGACACATATATTTAGTATAACCTAACTGCAATCTAACAAGTAGTCATATAACTTTTAGATCTTCACAAATTTTTTAGATATGTTTAGAGTAACTGATAGCCTACCAGCAAGTTTTCATGTCTTATATGTCTCTTTCATGTTTATAGCTTAAGCTGTAAGCAGGGTTGCGGAGTCGGAAAATTATGATCCGTCTCCGACTCCGACTCCGACTCCCGACTCCCGACTCCGATTCCGACTCCCTACTATGGGAAAAATATTTTTCTTAAATTAGATTTAACTAAGCAAAAATCATCCTTTCGAGTTGTTAGTCGCACAAAATAAGTCAGGTTTTTTTAAATATATAAAAAGATATTTACTTTAAAAAATTGAGTATATGAGTGTATACATATATAACTGCAAATTACTGGTACTCTTCAGAAGAGTGCTCAATGGCTTCAATAGTCAGAACGATTATTCCTGATTATCAAAACACAAATATTAAAAAAAATATTTTATTAAAATAGTCCCAACAGACTGTTTCACCTGTAAGGCTTATCAGGGGACACAGTTAAAATAAATTTTTACGCTTCAAATGAAAACTCGCATCTTAGAAAAATTACGCTACCAAAAGTTTGGGTTTAAACGATTATTTTACTAAAGTAAGTGATTGATTAGCAAATAATTACTTTTGCTACGAGATATCAAAAGAAAACATGCTGTAATGTTGCGCATAGATGTATTCTAAAACTTGACCAAGCTGCCGAAAAGATTACCGGTAAAGCGTAAAAAAATTTAATAGTTAAAAGAAAGTGTTATAAAAGAATCTTTTTATAAAAAAATGTTTTTATAACACTCTCTCTTAACGAATGATCCATAGTAATGTTTTATACAGTATAAAAAAAATTTTTATAGCACTTGCTCTTAACTAATGATCCAAAACTTTTTTACACTTTAATCTTTTCGGTAACTTAACCAAGTTTAATACATCTGCGAGTATGCGCAACATTACAGCATATTTCCTTTTGATATCTCGTAACAAAAGTAATTATTTGCTAATCAATCACTAACTTGAGTAAAATAATTGTTTAAACCCAAACTTTTGGTAGCGTAATTTTTCTACGATGCGAGTTTTCTTCTGAAACCTAAAAATTTATTTTAACTTTTAATTTTTGCTTATTTTATTTCTTTCAACGTAAATAATATTGCTTTTTTTAATTGTTGAGCCTCACAGACGAAGCAATTTGTTGGAACTGTTTTAATACAACATGTTTTTTTGTTATATTTATGTTTTGATAAATACGTATATACATAAAATTATATTATATACACAACCCATGAACTATAATTCTTACTGTGTTTGAATGAAACATTAATACAAATCACATTTAGAATACTAACTCGAAATGTCATACATAACTTGAAACTAAATATGTATTCTATACTTAATGCTTATTACATTTTCTGAACATCAAAGTATTTTATGGATAATTATGATGTTATCTCTAGTCTATTTTACAGTTATTATTTTTCCCATGGTAAATCGAACCCGCGACCAACCTTAATGTTAATACAATTAATGACTTGTGTGGGGCCTGAGTATAGGACTAGAGCCTGAGTGTTGTCTCCTGTTCGAAATTCAATGAGGTATGCATCACTGACGAGCTTTAACAAGAGCAAAACTCAAGTCTGGTGCTTCTTGTTTTAGGTGGCATAGTTTTGTTTTTATCAGTAGGTAATGAGATTAAAACTTAAATATAAAAATTTCATAATTGTAAAAATTTTTACAAATGTTAGTAATAACTATGGAATTTATTGACAATGAAAATTTGAAAACAAAAGCTTATAAAAGTAAAAGAAACAAAAAACCATATGTAAAAGAATTAAAAATTTAAACCCACAATTATAGACTATAAGAAAAACAATAAAATGCGACTAATTTTAGAATTTTCCTGAATCACCAACTGCATATAAAGAAACTCTAGAGAAAAATGTTGACATTTCCATACCAATAATAAGCTCATCCTTATTTCTCTCAAATAAACTTCAGCCATTAGTTTGATGGCATGAAGTCCATCTTCTTCACAGTAATTCATGATTATATATTGATAGTAAGAATATATATGTGAATTTTGTCGGATTTTGTAAACAAAATAAAAGCGGGTCTGTAGTTTCTACGAGGTATCTCATGAATATTTCAATTATTGTAATTTTGTACGAGACTGAACATGCAGGCTCCCTGCCGTTCATTGACATTCGTATTAGGAGATTGTTAAAAAATTCACCTTGGTTCAAAACTTTTGGTTGATATCTTTTTGAAAGAATAGAGCAAGAAGAGTAAATTTTAATTTTCAAAAATTTTAATTTAATAATTTGCTCGTAAAAACAAAATTGCTTCTGTGAGTTTCTTCTTTATTGCAGCCCTTTGGTCTGTTCTGATAAGCCTTAGTGATAAAAACAGATGTTCAACACTCGCTTCTGTTGGAAAAAGTACTTATTTAAAGACACGTCAAAAATAAAAAAGGGGGGGCATTTGGGAGGCTGAAACGGATTAATGGCATTTACATTAATTTTAATGGAAAAATTCGCTTTGTCATACGAGCAAATTGAGGTACGAGCTCGGTCACGGAACAAACTAAACTCGTATGTCAAGGTACCACGTATTGTAGAAAGAGGCTGCTTAGGATAGTAAATTGATTATGCACCTGACATTTGCTTCCTGTCATTGGATGGAAGAAAGGGAAGCAACTAAATCGGGTGCCCGAGCATAGCATTACGCAAAATACTATTTGCTTACAAATTAAAATGCAAACTTTTTATGAGTCGCACGCTGTGTCGCGCGATACGCGGCAAGGTCCTCTTAAAAAGATTACTGTACTGCACTCCACTGGCGCGCGGCCGCGTATGTTGCGCGGTTAACATCACTAATACGTAAAGAAATTGGACGTGAGGAGTCGGAGTCGGATAAAATATTCCGACTCCGACTCTGACTCCGACTCCTAGTCTACTTGACAGTCCGATTCCGACTCCTTCCGAAAACCTCCGACTCCGACCGACTCCGACTCCGACTCCGACTCCGCAACCCTGGCTGTAATATAGATGGTTTAAGATTCCCATTATGTAACAAAACTGCTTTTAAATTGCTTTTGCTAGAGTTGATGAATAGTCTCCATGAATCACTGTCATGTTTGTTACCTATTTCACTCAACAAGCCAAAAACATTTTTGCAATAGCATTAGTTGTCTTTAACATCGAAGTAGGATGATAATGTTTCATGACGAAATCGAAACTTGAAAATTTTAGTGTCTTTTTTAAGCAAGTTTCACTGCTTTAAACGTGAACCTAATATCTTAACTTTGTCTTTAGTTAATGTCAAATCTTGCACCAAATCATTTAAAATGCTTTGATTAATCTGCATCCTTCCATGCTCTCTTCACTCACACATGCTTCACTGCCTGTCGTTTCGTGCTAAATTGAGAATTCTTCTGATTCTAGTTCTTCAAGTGAAGGTGGGTGAAGGAAGAGATGGATCATTTCGATGAAGAACTGGTTTAAGGGGAGAATTACGATATTGATATACAACTTTTGATTTGATTTTCAAGGAAAATCTTTTAATGTCAGTCAAGCAAAAATAGCAGTCAGTTGCATGGTCTGTCTGCTCACGCAAAATTATTGTTACAGCTAAAGGCATTTTTGTTTGCTTCCTATTTATCCACCGAAGTAATTGAGTTTTGCATGCATTGCAGAATATTTGAGGAACCCACAACTTGCTTTGATCACCAACTGCACAGCCGAAATAGTCGGCAGCGTGGTCGAGTGGTTAAAGCCCGGGATAATGATCAACATAATCTCGGTTTAAAACCCACTCGCACCATTCTGTTGTGTTCTTGGGAAACACACTTTACGGCACTTTCCTCTGCTTGGTGGTCTTGACAAGCAGTTCCAAATTACAGTAATTTACAGTAATATCTCTATTAAATTACTAGCGGACAGCAATAATATAGAGATAAAAAATAAAAAAAAGAAATAACACTTGTAAGCTATCTTTACCTTCGAAAAAATACTTCGACGATGTGTACAGTAGATGGAGTGTACTTTTCGTAAATATGACAAAAACTGTTGGGACTATTCTTACACTTTCTTCTATTGTTTGACATTGTTAATGGACACAAGATTCTATACTATAATATAGCTGTAACCCAACTGGTAAAAAAACTATCAGATATTTATATTTAATAAAAGAAAGCTAAAGCCAGTCCTCTTATTCCTCTACACTTCTATCACGAATTAAGTCCTTTCACATTGTTAAATCTTTCAATTTTTTTTAACCAATAAATTCAATAAAATACTTATTCTCAAACTTTCCTTCATTTTCACACATCTGAACAATATAACATAATTACTTATACAAGTCTGAAGGCAGACAAATTAATAGCAATGAATGTAGCTTATTATTAGGCAGTGAGCAATCGGTGTTGATGGGTGTGGAATGCCTTAAATCAACTAATTCTTTTTTTGTTGGAAAATGAGATTCTGAACTTGTTGATGGTGCATATTCGGCATTAGTGTCTGCATTTTTGGCATTAGTGTCAGGTGTTGTTGATAAGTCTTTACTGAAGTACATTTCTACCTGAAATGATAAATAACAAGTAGGCTACATAGCATTAAGTATAAGAAATTAGATACAATCTCAGAAAAAATAAATTAGTGTTAGTGATCTACAAAAAAAACTCACATTTGATGGTGGGTTTGGAACCGGTAAGGTTTCATTGTGAGGAACAGGTGCAATTGATGAGGGTATACTTGGATGTGTAATAGCTCTTCTTCCGCTGACTTTGCGATACTTCGAAATGTTTATCATGCAAAAATAGCAATCATCGTGATGATTTTGAGGTTCTCTCCAAACTCTGGGAACTGTAAATGATATAACTTTTCCAGAACCCCTCAACCACCCTTCAAGATTAGATCTGCAGCTGCCACAGATTACATGTGGTGCCCAAGGCTTATCCTGATCACCAATGTCCATTCAATATAGTCTATAAGCTGTCCAGTACTTTGTTCCTTTCACAATTTTGAATGTGGTGTGTTTACCGCTAATGTAGAATCCACATACATAACAAAAGCATTCGGTGAATTTTTCACTCTCTACTGGACATTTTGATTTTCACTATTTAAAAGATAAATTCAATCTAAGATTAACACAAGACTTAACTCTACAAAATATAATCATAGGGTTGCTGAGTAGACTGTTGGCATTCAAGGCTTGCTGTTAGGTTCTGACTACAACACAATACTTCTCTCTGCATACACAAAACAATGTAAACATGACTTTCTATTTTACTATTCTGAATTTAAGAGGCAGAAATGAAACAAAAACTGAGAATTGACAGGTAATAAAAATACTTTTGACTGTGAGATTTCGCACTCTCATATGCCTGTTCATTTCCTCAATTAAATAAAACGCCAATTTACAACAAGATAATGCTGATAGAGACAGATCACAGCAATCATGACTGCATCATACATATACAGTTAACGGAAAATCACAAAAAAACAAAAATTATCATATCTTAAAAACGATCGATGATAGATAAAAACTGATAGCATTTTTGAAATCAGCGCTTGAAAATCATACAGACACAACAAAAAAATTTAGCCAAACAGACTTTTTGTAAAATTTTGTCACGCAGTGTAATCACTCAAAACCTTTGTACTTAATAATTATTAAATAAGAATGAATTAGCATCCTGACGGCAAATATTAAATTAAATGGTTTGTTTTTCCACACAGGCTAAAACAATTACATCTCAATATAGAATTGATTTTCAAAGCGTTAACCCTGACCCTTAAAACAACTTAAACAACATTACACAGGCAATAGTAACATAAAACGATTTTTAGTTATTTACTTTTTCTCTATATTCTTCTTCTTCCTAACAAAAATTTTACGACGCTGTTTTTATAAACCAGCCAAGGTTACGAGATAACAATCGAAGTTACTAGCTTAGACCAGATTTTTTAAATTAATTATTATTTTACGTTAAGCAATCAGACAAAGCAGTCTATGACATTAAAGTATAACCAGAAGACGGTGCTACGACAGTTGATCGAACGACATTTGATCGAACGATATTTTATCGAAACGACACTAGATCAAAATGACACTTGATCGAAGCAAAATTTGATCGAAATGACAGTTGATAAAAAAGATTTATTTTCATATGTTTCTGCAATTAAACAATCTCTGGTTTACTGTAAATTAGATTCATAAAAGGCAGAGGCCATAAGTAAGACGACAGTTTGTTTTTATTTTTTGTAATTTTTTCAATGTCAAGGTAAGGGTTTTTTAACAAGGTCCCTAAGTAACGCATTTTTGGGGGGCAACAAGTAGATCTTTTGTCATGGTTATGTTTCGTTAGATGCCTATTGCTGCAAATTTTTTTATATTCTTTTTACATTATACTCAGCTGTTTAGGGGGCATGGTCCCACCCTAGCAGAAATCAGAGGCAGATTAAAAGAGAAACTCTATTTTTTTAGAGATTACTATATTTTTGGGACAAAAATCGACAAAACCGGCACAAATTCAAAGTGCAAACTTTTTTGAGATAACTATAGTAGTATGTAAGGGCTGGTTTGCTTGGTGTTGTGACGTCATCAGGAGCAGGAGCCAGGAGCGTGCAGAAGCGATGACGTCAGTGCGTTCCGAACCCTAGACTCCATGAGCCAAGGTCCAAACCCTATCTTTTTAATGTTTCAAATCAATTTAGTTTCAAATTAATAAGTTCTAAAAGAAAAAATAAAATTAATAAGTTCTAAAAGAAAAAAAATAAAATTAATTCTATTGAAAACGATTTTAAGTTCTAGTCAGTTACGACGAAGCCGCGTCTTTCCTGTTCTGAATCGTATCAATTTGACCTTAAGTAAACTCTAAGTCCAAAAAAGCGATTTAATATATTTTAATCTCAAAGGCAATATTGGTGCATGTTTAAGCGTTAATTTTTGTTAGACCTTTGTTTAATTTTTTTCTTGAAAACTTTAATTTTTGTCATATCTAAACTCAATTTTTTCTTGACAGCCTCGAATTTTAGATACCTTTGTTCAATTTTTTTTATTTAAGCAACCTTGATTTTTTGTTATAACTTTGTTTAATTTTTGGCAACCTTGATTTTGTTGTACTTTTGTTGAATTTTTGGCAATCTTGTTTTTATCGTATTTATGTTTAATTTTTTCTAGGCAACCTTGATTTTTAGGTATCTATATTTAATTTTTTCTAAACAAATTTGATTTTTGCTATACCCTTGTTGAATTTTTCTTTGTCAACCACGATTTTTATTATTCTTTTGTTGAATTTTTAAAAGTTTATCTTGATTTTTGTCATTCCTTTCTTCAATTTTCTCCTATACAAACTTGATTTTTGCTACACCCTTGTTGAATTTTTCTTGAAAATCTTGATTTTTTATAACTATATTTAATTTTTTCTAAATAAGTTTGGTTTTTGCTATACCTTTGTTGAATTTTTCTTTAAAAAACTTTGATTGTTGCTGTAGACCATTCATTTACTATACGTTTCAAATCAATTTAGCTTCAAAAATTATTTTTAGTCTTAGTGATATGCAGCTGTAAGATTTATTGAAAACGATTTTAAGTTCTAAACAGTTACGACGTATTTCCTGAAGCCTCGTCGTTTCCTATTCTGAATCGTATCGATTTGACCTTAAGTAAACTCTTAACTATTTCCAAAAAAGCGATTTAATATATATTTTTGTTAGTTTTTAATCTCAAAGGCAATACTTGTGCAGGTTTAAGCGTTCCCTAGATAACCTCGATTTTAATTCACAAGATACCTATAGTCAAAAGTTTTTCTAGACAAGTTTAATTTTAGGTGAATATCAACTTTAAACATTTTTCTAGGTATACTTAACTTTTATTTGCACGATATTTTTTTTTTTTCTATGTAACCTTAATTTGTGTTAGACCTTCACTTAATTTTTCTTGACAAACTCGATTTTTGTCATACCTAAACTCAATTTTTCTTAAAAATCTTGATTTTTATCACAACTTTGTTTAAGTTTTTTTCTATAATACCTTGTTTTTTGTTACACCTTGTTGAATTTTTTCTTAAAAACCTTGATGTTTTATAACTATCTTCAATTTTTTCTAGGCAAGCGTGATTTTTACTATACTTTTACTTAATTTTTGGCAACCTTGTTTTTTGTCATTACTACCTTCAATTTTTTTCTAATCAAATTCGATTTTTATTATAACTTTGTTTAATTTTTTCTAATCAATCTTAATTTTTTATTACTATCTTCAAATTTTTTTATAGGAAAGCTTGATTTTTGTTATACTTATGCTCAATTTTTTCAAAAATTTTTCTTACACAACCTTGGTTTTTGTTACACCTAACTTCATTTTTTTCTAGACAAATTCGATTTTTATTATACCTTTGTTGAAATTTTAAAAGTTTTTCTTTAGACAATCTTGATTTTTGTTACACATTTCTTTAATTTTTCAAACATTTTCTTAGTCAACCGTGATTTTTTTAGATATCTATCTTCAATTTTTTCTTGACTACCTCGATTTTCGTTATACCTAACCTTAATTTTTCTCTAAGCAACCTTAATTTTTGTTATTTTTACACTCAATTAAAAAAGTTTTTCTTGGTAACCTCGATTTTTGTTATACCTTTATTTAATTTTTTTCTAAACAAACTTAATTTTTTTATAACTATCTTCAATTTCTTTCTTGGCAACCTTGATTTTTGTCATACTTATGTTCACTTTCTCAAAAATTTGTCCTAAGAAGCTTGATTTTTAGGCAGCTTTATTTAATTTTAAAACTTTTTCTCTTAACAACCTTGATTTTTGTTATACCTAACCTAAATTTTTTCTCTAACAACCTTGATTTCTGTCATACTTTTGTTTAATTTTTTCTAACCAACCTTGATTTTTGTCATACCTAACCTCAATTTTTTCTTGGCAACCTGGATTTTTATTATCTTATCTTCAATTTTTTCTAAACAACCTTGTTTTTGGCATACCTATCTTTAATTTGTTCTTGGTAACCTCGATTTTTCTCACACCTATCTTTAATTTTTTCTTAACAATCTTGATTTTTGTCGCAACTAACCTCAATTTTTTCTCTAACAACCTTGGTTTTTATCATACTTTTGTTTAATTTTTCTTGGTTACCTTGATTTTTGTCATACCTAACCTTAACTTTTTCTAGACAAAATTGATTTTTGTTATACCTTGCTTAATTTTTTCTAAACAACTTTGATTTTCCCATGCCTTTGTTTAATTTTTTCTTTGATTTTTGTCGTACCTATCTTTAATTTTTCTTGGTAACCTTGATTTTTGTCATATCTTTGTTTAATTTTTCTTAACAATCTTGATTTTGTTGCACCTACCTTCAATTTTTTTCTAAACAACCTTGTTTTTTGTCATACCTATCTTCAATTTTCTTAACAATCTTGGTTTTGTTGCACCTACCTTCAATTTTTTTTTTCTAGACAAACTTGATTTTGTTATATCTATGCTTAATTTTTTCTTGGTAACCTTGATTTTTGTCATACCTAAGCTCAATTTTTTTTAGACAAACTTGATTTTGTTATATCTATGCTTAATTTTTTTCTTGATAACCTTGATTTTTGTTATACTTTTGCTTAATTTTTTCTTGGCAACT